>CATOUR010000177.1:0-1200000 GCA_951848785.1 Callosobruchus maculatus
TCTTAAGCGGATGATCCTGGGGGGCAGAAGGTATAAGTGGCTGAAGTAGCTTTTGGTTAAAAAGTTGTCTCCCTTGATAAATCTCTTGACGCGTCTTGGCGTTTTTTCTTTTAATCAGCGATTCGAAAAATCCAGGGTGGGAAGTTTTCAAATAAACGCGGTGTATAACGTGTTTGCGTAACTATATGCTGATTTCATGCTTTTCGCCTTACGTTATCTATTGTTTTTAATCATAATTTTAAAGCCATATCTAGCACGTCCGGACTTTAAAAATCATCCAAAGTAGTCGTAGGCGCCACTGATTGTTGTAAAGGCACTTCAATAGCAGAAATATCGGCTTGTCAATCTATCTGTATCAGAGATGCGTCCTGAATATTTCTTACCAAATTATCGGTGGAAAAATGACTTTCATTGTACTTTCTGGGAAGAAAAAGGATCGGATATTGCGTTGTAGGAGTTCGGAGGAAGTCGCGATGAGAATTTCTGTTCCAGCAGATGGGAGTCTTCGAATTGTGTTTAATAAAAAGAAATTGAACATGAAAGTGAAAAATGCCGGTCCTTTGTTAGCGGAGGGGTATCAGCCTGTCAAGGTCGGTGTATTGGTTGCAGAAACTCTGATACGGCAAAGATGAGAAATCTCGACGAAGAGGCACTCTGAAAAACAGAAACTAGGAATAAAAGATTGAAAATGTGATTTACTAGGTACTTCCAATGCGAGTTGGATAAAATGATGAAAAGGTTTTGTCTATACACAAGGACCATAGAAACAATCGAAGAAACAAAAATATTTGAAATAATGGTCCCTAAGAGATAGAATTTTCTGACGAGTATTGTTTGTGATCATTATGTTTCGTGTAACTTGGAAATTATTGAAATGGTTTTCATGAAACTTTGACATCCTAAGGTGAGGATGGAAAATGAGAATGGTTTTTAGTGTCAGTGGCGGCGCGGCACTAATAAAAAAAAATATAAAAACAGCTCTAACTTCGTATTTTAGCGATTTGGAGATTCCTGATTATTATACCACATTTTGAGATGATACGCTTTTTGGGCTTTTTATATCTACATGAATATCCAAATCGCTCATTTCCGTTGGTTTGTATGTCTCCTATCTGGCGGTCCGTCTGTCTATTGGCGATTTCTAGCCGTGGAATCTCAGTAACTGCTGCATGTGTTGTAATGACATTTGGGTAACGACATGATGTGAGTTCTAGTAGATAATGACTGCTAAATAATTTGAAAAATTAGTGCATAGGCGGCGAAGAAATTGGCAAAAAACAGAAAATTTCAGAATCTCTCCAAATTTCGTTTTTAAATGTTTCAGAGCTTTCCGATCATTTTCCATTTTGATGACGGAATGGTGGAGGGGGGGGGGGGGTTGAAAACTCAAACATTTGTTGTGTTCACTAAATACTGCGCAGAAAAAAATTGACTTTGGTGTTGTGCTTTTTTGACCTATCCGATTGTTGCTCTTGAATTTTTTATCTGTGGAATACATCTAAAAACTTTGATACGCACCTACATAATCCTAAGGTGTGCGTTTGAAATTACTAAATTAATTGTGATGAAATTTGACACCATGTTACCACCGGTTGGCAATGGTAGGAGTGTATCGTTCTTGGAACACTTGCCAGTGGCCGAGGAAAAATCAGCAGGAAACGAAAAATTTAAAAATCGCTCAAATTCGTTTGAAAACCCCCTGGTCATTATCTACTATTTTGATGAGTATGATTTAGAGATAGAGGAACACCAAATTTTTTGTTACCACCGACAGTGTATGCAAAGTACTGATTCGAGAATCAGATAGGTACACGGTCAAACAGGGAAAAGAGATAAATGGAGATGGATACTGTGTGACCATTGTAAATTGACCAGCGTGGATTGAGGAACGGGACCGGGAGGTTCCTTCAGATAGCGATCGTCATTATCATGTCGAGTCTAAAAAGGGATAGAAAACACATAAGTATAACAGAGACAAAGAGTTATGGCAACGTCACCGCATTCTTTTCGCTGGTCAATTTACGTTGGCCACACAGTACATACATAATTTGCGAAGTCTAAACACGTGTTATATCAACCTCGAAATATTTTGCAACTACAATACTCTTCTCACCTGAGACGTAGGAAGAAAGAAGAATCGCCTTCAAGAACTCGTCCTCCTTGCAATTAAGACAATGTTTTAGTTTTACTGACTAAACATTGCAGAGTCCTGTGCTACAATTCAGATCCGCGGTGAAAGCTAGGAAATAGCATTAATTTCCCTGGATACCACAGAGGGTCGCACAGTAGACATCCATTTGTAAAAGACTATCTAAGCTATGCGATGGAACATTTATACGGTACCGGAAAATTAAACGAGTTCTAAGGGACTGTAGATTAATGTTTCAGGCTCCATTTATAGAAATTCGATATGAGTGTCTTGCGCTTACAAGGTTGTGGATAAAATTGGATGCATGCAGGGCGTAGTTTATTATATCGGTCAAGATTATTTATTTATTTATTTGTACTGCAAAATACAAATAATGCCACCCCGAAGGCTACGCCTTGTATGAGGTATGGGCACTGACATGTAGAAGATATACACTAAAATTTTGCTAACCTAACTTCACTGCGGCGTTCTTTGGACTGCTATATCCGTTCGCCTTTTCATGATTTGCTTCTTCTTCTAGATACAAAATATCTAAAACGAGAAAAAACTCCAGTATGCTAAAGTCTACAATATCGAATCAGATCCAGAGGATCCAGGTAGCTACCAATGAAAGAGAATATCGTACACATTAAGTGCATGGCACGGTAAAGAATGCTCCTGGAGACGCAGTAAAAAGCTATAGAGTGTTGTCTTTGGTTTCCGTCATAGGCAAAACAATATTCGGATGTACCTAAAAAAGTTATTTATGTCGCTACGTCTTCCATCGCAGGTCAGTGCACAGTCTATTATGAAAGCAACCAATGTTTATTTTTATTTTTGCTAATTCCTCAGCCGCCCGTGCACCGATCTTCAAACTGATAGCAGCATTACCTACTACGACCCCACAGCGTATTGCGGCCCAAATATCGTCACAACCCATGCAGCGGTTACTGAGAGTACGAGGCTACAAAAATGCGTACAGACAGAGAGACAGACAGACCGACAGACAGACCGACGGAAATGAGTGACCTAGATTTTCGTTATGTTGAGAAACTATTTCTATATTCTACCAAATGTGTATAGAATGTGATGCCCCTGGCTGGTTTTCTTTGATGTGTGGGGCGCATGTGTTTTACTTCTCACACCGGAAGGTGAGGGGAGTATTGTGATCGCGAAAATTTTCGATTTTGAGATTAATATACTTTTTGGGCGTTTTATGATGCCTACATAACGAAAATCCACGTCACTCATTTCCGTCGGTCTGTCTGTCCGTTTGTCTTTGTGTCTGTCTGTCTGTTGGCGTTCTTCTAGCCTCCTAATCTCAATAACTGCTGCATGGATTTTGATGAAATTTGGGTAGCAATATGGTGTGGGGTCGTAGTAGATAATGTTGCTACAGTTTTGAGAATCGGGTCATGGGCGGCGGAGTAATTAGCAAAAAACGAAAAATTTCAAATATTCCTCAAACTACGTTTTAGGCGTTTTAGAGGTTCCTGATCATTTTCTACTTTTTTTTGGGTGGGGGTGAAATTGGGGTGGTTGGGGGGGTGGAAAGTTGAAATGCTGAAAAATATGTTGTAATCATAATAGGCTATCCACTAACCTGAGAGAGAAAGACCTAGCGGTATAATACACTTGTTTAGGTCCATCCGAACATTGCCTTGTCTATTACAGGAGCCAAGGGAGAATTTTCCGATGTACATATACATACGAGTATTGCTTTAGTTAGATCGTTCTGTATTTTATAATCTGGAAACTACTGAATTGATGTTCATGAAATTTTGGCACAGTGTTACTACTTTGGCGAGGATGGAAAATGCGTCTGATTTTTAGAAATCGTCTCAGTGGCAGCGCAGCAATATTAAAAAAAACAAAAATATGAAAACAGCTCAAACTTCGTTTTTGGGCGTTTTAAGGGTTCCTGATCATTTTCTACTTTTTTTGGGTGGGGGTGAAATTGGGGTGGTTAGGAGGTGGGGAGTTGTAAAATTGACAAATGTGTTGCTTTCATAATAGCCTGTCCACTGACCTGTGAAGGAAGACCTAGCGACATAAATAACCTTTTTAGGTCCATCCGAACATTGCCTTGCCTATTACAGAAACCAAAGGGCTTTCTAGTGTAAACATACGAGTATTGCTTTAGATCGTTCTATATTGTGTGTCGAAGAAACTGTTTAATTGATTTTAATAAAATTTTGACACAGTATTACTACCATGGCGAGGATGGAAAATGCGTATAGTTTTTATAAATCGTGCCAGTGGCGACGCAGAAATAATAAAAAAACTAAAAATATAAAAATAGCTCAAACTTGATTTTTAAGGATTTTAGAGGTTCCTGATCATTTTCTGAGTTCCTTTAGGTGGGGGTCACATTGGGGTGGTCAGGAGGTGGGGGTTTGAAAAATTGAAAAATTTGCTGTATTCATAATAGGCTGTCCACTGACCTGTGAAGGAAGACCTAGCGACATAAATCACCTTTATAGGTCCATCTGAACATTGCCTTGCCTATTACCGAAACTAAGAATTTTCTGTATACATACGAGTATTTATTGCTTTAGATCATTTTGTACTTTGTAACGTGAAAACTATTAAATTGATACTAATGAAATTTTGACACATTAGTATTACTGTGGTGGGGATGGAAAACGCGTATGCTTGTTAGAAATCGTGTCAGTGGCAGCGTAGCAATAGTCAAAAAACTAAAAATATGAAAATCGCTCAAACTTTGTTTTTTGATGTTTTAGGGGCTCCTGACTGTTTTTTACCTTTTTTTGGGTGGGGGTGAAATTGGGGTAAGTGGGGGCTGGGGGGTTGTAAAACTGAAAAGTTTGCATTATTGATAATAGGCTGTCCATTGACTTGTGAAGGAAAGACCTAGCGGCATAAGACAATTTAGAGGGGGGGGGGCTGGCGATGATTTGGTTGCAAGGGGATCTCAGACTAAAGCTTCATGCTATGGGAAAATAATAAACTCGTATCATCGTAATATGTGGGAAGTACTGAGTCAATCAACTTGAATTCATTTTTTATCCAGTTTCAATTCTGATTAGAAATACTTACTACAAGTTTAATTTTCCCCTTCCTCACCTCCTCAAGTCAGTAACAGCCTTCCCATAAAAAGTGCGGGTTGTTTTACTTAAGTTCTGAAATCGAATATTTTTTATTAGTTATTTTGCTTCTCCTCTTGATGCTGATAGAGATATATACATCAGTTGCTTGACGTTGCATTACAGATTTTCTACCGCAAGATAGAAATGGGAGTTGAAATTGGAAGGTAGGATGCACACGCTTATCCTTTCAGTGTTATTGCATTTCCCAGTTCAGCGAAGTGGCTATGAATTACGTTTCTAAAGGTGGCTTCACACTCAGCTGCAAAAAAGACACAAATACGCTCGAATGTTTGTAGATTTAGACCTTAGGACTAAGAAAGGTCCGGCTAAATCTCAATACTTTTACACAAAGAATATACCGTGTCGCGGTATATCATTAATTTACTTGACACTTTATAGATCTATAAAAGCGCTAATGCTAAAGGATGCCGGCCTAAAAAGCCACGAATCACAAATTCATAACTTTAATACTGTAGAGGACAGCGAACAAATAGTCTACAGAACTTGTAGGCAAGGACATGCCATTGCTCAGAAAATATGTCGATTTATACAGAGTGATTCATAACTACATGGTGATGCAAACATACATTTTTTTAAAGAGACACCCTATTAATGATCTCCGTTCTAAGCATATGTGGTAATGTAACAGGTATTTCAGAAATTATGACCATGTTTGTATTCGAATCTTTATTAAATAGACGTACTGTATCAAAATGGAACAAAATACTTTTTTATGTGCCAAGAAAAAAAGATCCTCTAGTTTTAATGTAGGCTGTCAAAAAGTCAACGATATATAATAAATAACACAGGGTATAAGCTAGAATGCAAAGTCTAGATTTCCTCTTTCATCTTAAAGATAACCCTACATATTTAATTTTTACAAAAAATTGCCTTTACTATGGTCCTTCATCTTTGTATAGCGTTTCCTATACTACATTCGTCAGTTTCCCTGATATTCCAATTTTTCTGCTGCTATTTTAAAAACACCTTCTATTTGTGAGCTGAAATTTAGGATTTACTTTAGGCAGGTATTATGGAATTTTATTTTTACTTAACGAACAACTAAAATATAAGGCCATAATAATATTTAATGAATTCAAAACCCCGAATAATTGAGATAATAGAAGTCAAGTATGATGAGAAAATAGTTTTATAGACGTGATGTCTAATATTATCATTGTTTAATCAATGATATTATCAAGCATGAGGTAGCATTGACTAACTCAGTACGCATAAAACGATTCTTCAGTATTTCAAATGCATCAGCTTTAGGGTACCTCCGTTCTAGATATCATTGTTGATAGATAATAATATCTATTTGTTCTTACGTAGAAACATTTATCTTTAAAGCTCAGTTTTTACTTAATTAAATGATATTATCACCTCATATTTGAGTTGTTCATTCAATAAAAGTAAAAGTCCATAGTACTTTCTCAAAACAAATAAATTTCAGTACATAAATAAAAGGTATTCTTAAAATTTGCAGAAAAATCCAAATATCTCGGAAACTAATGAACACTGTACAGAGACAAAAGACCATAATGCAAGCAATTTTTTGTAAAATAAAATATGGGGGTTATATTAAAAATAAAAGGGAAGGTATATATTTTGGATTCTAGCTCACCCTGTATATGAATACGCGTCGTCAACTTATTCTACAACCGAAGTTAGAACTAGACGATATTTTTTATCTTGGAACGTAAAAAAATATATCTCAACCATATTACTTTTTGATATACAGTACAGTTATTTGACTGCGATTTCGATATAAAAATTGTCATAACATTAAATTTGAAATACCCTGTATAATGTTACAATATTTCATTTTTAGGATTGAGTTCATTAGTAACATCTAAATTTAGGATAATACGCAGAGTGTCTCATTTAAATTAATTCATGTTTGCATCACCACGTAGTTACGAATCGTCCTGTATATATCAAAATATTTTCTCAGTAGGGAGCATATCCTTACCTACAACATTTGTATACAACTTTTTTCGCTCCCTTTTATGGTAGTAGAGTTATAGACCGATCCGTTACTAAAAACTCACCCAGTATAATCATTTCTTTGGCCATGATGTGTGGACAGTCTAGGAATCTATGTCATGTCGGAAGATTATTAAAAGTTGTTTTTTTATTTCTTGGACCGCTACTCGTGAGACACATTTTCCCACACAAATCGCTTAACATTAATCTTTCGTTCATATAATTGATAAACCCGTTGTGCTGTTAATGAACTCATAGCGCGGTGTAATAAATCAACTCCGACCGATTAAAAACAAAATGTCGGAATAAAGCCAGGGGGCAGCTTTTGTGTACCAGTTTGGCTCACTGCGATTACGCGTTACAATTAGAACAAATGGATTCTGTGTTACTGGGCCGCATGGGTGGGAGGGCAGCTTAAATTAGGGGAGGAGGAGGCAGTTGTAGGCCCTATGCTCACTGCATGTCATAAATCGATATTTAAAGCGAATACTAGGGATATGTTGTCTCCTGTATGCGTGGGGTATGAAATTTGATTAAGCAGAGCTGTATAAATGGCATCAGCTCCTACGTCAACTCACCACACTGCCTAAATTAGTTAAATCTATTGTCAGTCTGTCAGTGTAGCAGCTTTAGTTTGGATAAGTAACTTTCCAGAAAGTCGATAAAGCCGAGTCTTAAGGAACACAGTATTCCATCTGCATTTCTGAGAATTCTAAACTGAGAACATGCATCAGCATCATAGAATTACATGTTGTATATATTATTTGAGTAAACAATTTGACACACAGCTGGGCAACCCTAAGACGAAACACCCAAGGAGCCTGAATGAGTGCGTGCCCTTTCTTTGATTAGAAGCAAATACAACCACACAGAGTTACAGTCTACTTTCTACCAAGTGACATAGAAAACAAGATACCCAGCATAATGAATGTATGAGAAAAAATTTATAGAACTATATTTGTTTATGTTGGAATAAAAAACGTTTTTCAACCATCTACATGGATGGAAACTTTGTTTTGTTATCTTCTGTTCTCACAAAAAAGTACTTATAAGACATTTTTAGTGGTTGTTTCTAGCTATTTATAGTGGGTCGTCATTGTCAAACAACATGTCAAAATTTGGTGTCTAAAGCTCTGTACACATCTGAGCGCACATGGCTTAAGAACAGACGCACATGTGCGTGCGTTTTCAAATCATGTGTTGAGCTGCGCACACATCTGAGCGCACATGGTTTGAGTACACTCGAATATGCAAATGAGGACGTCGTATCGTATCGTATCTCAGGGCATGCGGACTGAGTCGCGCGCATGGATCGTGCCAAATCTTGTGGAGCGAGTTGAGAACACATGCATGCGACGTAAAAACTAAAACCAACACATGACGCATGGATGTGTGTGTGTTGTCAAGTAATGTGCGCTTAGATGTGTACGCGTCTCGTAGCCGAAAACAAACACAGACATTGAGCAAGCACGCATGTGTGTGTGATCTCAAGTCATGTGCCCTCAGATGCGGACGCGGCTCAAGGAAGCTACAGTAAAAATTAGAAATTTATTAAAAGAATTCGTTGTGATTAGCATCTGTATTACACCGATATGTTACCTACCAACCTTTTCCGACATTTTCTGGTACGAATTTAAATAGGGTCGTTCAGTGAAATTCCAATAACCATATTTATGCGAGTTTTCATGAAGTATTACTTACGTAAACATACAAAAAAAATTTCAACCTAATTGAATGAGAATTGAAAAAGTTACGCGCCTTCAAAGATTAAAATATTTCATGCACTCAAAATTCACCGCTGTGACGTCATTGAGTCGGACGCCGAGCCTAGACCGGCTGGCGGCTTTACAGCGACAGCGCCCAGCATACGTTTGTAATACGTTCAACTAGTAAGAGTAAGTGCTTTGGTTGACGCTATCTTTTGTTTGATAGGGTGGTTTTCTGATAGAAAAAAATGTGTGATACGGATTTTGTTAAGGCCGATTCCTCTAGTATGCCGGAAGTAGATGTTGATTTTTACAATGCTTTTATAATTGTTATATATGATTAGGTCAGTATTTGGATTAAAAAAATCTATTTGTATCTCCTATGTCTTACTGTACCAGTAACAGCAAAATCTGCTAACAACTGACATCAATATATCTTTAAAATGGCATTGACAAACGGTTGAAAACTTTTTTTTTAATTTCAGACGTAATCCCACAATACACTTTCCAATTTCATAACCGGGCGGTTTCTTTATAATAGTACAATTCACAATTCACGTAGTTATAAAAATAGTACATTAAAATGGTCCTCACAGCAATGCTTTGTTGACTTATCGCTCACAAATTCGTTCCTACGCATAGCTCTCTGCCACAACTTCCTGATTTTTATATTTCGTGGCAAACTAATAAAAATTGTATCAGGAGTGGTCACTGACGTATTTTTACAGTGGAGAACTATACAATATTTATAATTTTTCTTCTTCCTTCCTCCTTCCATTATTATACTCAGTATCAACGAATTCGAATAGGTTGATAAGTATCCAGTGTCGATGAAACAATTAAATAAATTACACAATAGACGCGTATGCAGTTCACAAAGCTTGCCTAGCAAGTAGCATTATTCATTATAATAGCCGCAGCGTTACTATTTACCGAGCACCCGTACGATGCGTGGCCAAGGCGCCGCGCCGAGCCGGCCGGTCGGAGAGGTACAATGACGTCACAGCCGCATACTCACAAGTTCCGCGCGTTTTAAATTTGCGCCACTTTGGTAATTTATTTGAATATGAAAGCGAGCTCAGAAAATTCTGAAATCTTGCACAGCTACTGAATTCAACACGCTCTTTTAGAATATGCAATAAAAAAAATTGCTGAACGAGCTCATTGAGAAATGCACGTGCGGATGTAAGCATGAAAATAAAATCATTCCAAATGTAACTACAAATGGTGATAAAAATGTATATCTTGTTCTACGCTGACACATCAATCCTTATTGTACACTCGACCCATTTGAAGCTCCTTGATGGGTCTAACTACTCTAGGAAAGGACAGTAAGATTTTGATCAATTGTTTCACGTTTGCCTAGAATAAATTTTGAAGAAAATTTACGCAAATTGGTTTCCAAATATCTATGGGAATATTCACGAAATGGTACTACCTACTATGATAATACTATCTGAACTTCTCGTACGCACAAAGCTCTACCTTAAAGGTCACTTAATTGTAGAATGCTGTACTATACAGGGTCGTTCACTTTATAATATCTTAACTTCAGAATATAATAGATAACGTTAAAGTAATAATAATTCCTATATGTACTTATATCCGGGAAAACTTCTCTTTCGAGAAACAAGGTATTCAAATTTTAATAAAAAATATTTTGAATATTTGCTAAACGGCTGCTTAGGAAAAAAGTTAAATTTGGCATGTAGGATTAGCTAAGTATTCTCCTTGGTTTAGAAAATATAGCGATAAATTACAAAAACCAGTGGTGGAGATATGGATATACAGTTACCTTTTTTTTTAAATGCCTACACTTCTGACTTTGTTGCAATTAGCAATAGTATTATTAAATGCAGGTTTAAAATGCCTTTCCAACTTTCTAATTAAAGAATATGCTGACATATTTTATTTACTGATTTTGTGTAGGAAACTCTGCAGAAGGAGACCATTTCCTGACAGACGACAGCCAAATCATGATGCTTTGTCAAATGTACAGGGTGTCCCATTTTGGGCACTTTTACGGGGTACCTCGGTTATTTTTGAAGATAGAGCGTTGCGGTTTTCGCGACAGTGTGCTACTTTTCTCTGAAAATAAAGATGCAGTCAACAAAATTATCATGGCCCTCTTGGCTTTTGGGATACAGAGTGAAATCGCAATTTTTGCACTTTTTGCTCTATTTGTAGCGGTAGGCCATGGTTAGTCAACTGTAAATTATAAGCATCTAAGCAGTTATTACTCTACAGGAGACACGCTACTCAAATTCGAAAAAACAGAATCAAAATGCCTTTTTTAAATAATAATGTCTCATTAAAGTATCACTTTAATTAAAGTATCACTTTAATGAGACATTATGATGATTGTGTTATTATAATATCGAGTAGATAGTGGGCTATGATTTATCTTTCGAAAACAAAAAAGCAAATCTGTAAAAAATTTGCGAGACCGTCGGTTTTTATTTATATTTTTATTAAATATAGCTTTGTCTTACTGTGTTTTTATTTTAATTATCGTCAATTTTCTATAATAAGGGCAGCTTAGATACCCAGAGGGACAGCATCCGTTTCCAAACATATTTGCTCGTCTAAAAATAAATATAGTTAGGTACAGATCCTCTATTCGACCACATCCTAAAACTTATTTCAAGGAAAATATGGAGCGAAGGGAAACAAATGTATTAGGATACATAGAAGCAACGCCTTCATCGTCCTCTAAGCACATGGAAGAAGCTGTAGGGATACCAAAATCAACTGCAGAAATAATTCTAAAAAAATGCAATTACCACCCATAAAAGTTTAAGATACTTCAACATTTGCACAGGACCCAAGTTTGGGAATATTCATAACACGAAGGAGACCAATAATTCTTTTAAATGCCATTAAAAGAATAAGAAATTGTGCTACAGATTTGCATTCGAGAAAATAGTCTCCAACTTGAACCAACATCTCTAAAAGCTCCTCGATGTTTTGAGTTTTTATTTTGATTCAAATTCTAATTCAATATTGTGTTGATATTCTTCAGCTATAACGTTGTTTGCTTTTAAGTAATGTAATAATGGACTACAATAAGTAATATTTATTGAACATTATCACAAATAGTAGTTAATAGCGCATAAAATACAATTAAATAATTGAGTTTAAAAGTATTCAGTATCTTGTATCTTAATAACTGTTTACTTGTATATTGTTTTTGATAGACTAGTCATGGCCTACTGCTACAAATAAAGTAAAAAATAAAAAAATCAAATTTTGAGCGTAATTTTCAAAACAACTTAATAATAATATATATTTTTGAAAAGCCTGAATTATTTCCGACGGACTTCAAATATCATATACAGAGTACATTTAAAAAAATATATGTTTGCTCCATTACTGAAAAATGGTTATAGTAAGAAAGAATCAAACTACACCACTGGATTCTACAGAAAAAATCCTATAAGACCCTTTTTAAACTTTCCAATAAGATAAAAGATAACCGAGTTACGAGGGTGGTCCCAAAATCGATATTTTTCGATTTCGCCCTGTATCTAAAAAACCAAGAGGGCTATGATAATTTTGTTGACGGCACCTTTAGTTTCACAAAAATGCAGCACACTGTCGTGAAAACCGTCTCTGTCTTCAAAAATAAACGAGACACCGCGTAAAAGTGCCCAAAATGGGACACCCTGTACATAATCAGTTCATTTATTAGGGTTTGAGGGCCATTGCCATATATCCTAATTATTACAATATTTATATCGTAAGAGGAAACAATCGCTTACCGATCCGATCCGAGGAAAGGTCCAAGGGGAGTAAAACGGGATTACCTATATCCGTTTCATTTACAAAGCACCAACGGTTTACGTTTTACTCAACGTGGGATT
Organism: Callosobruchus maculatus; assembly: GCA_951848785.1. Lineage (NCBI taxonomy): Eukaryota > Metazoa > Arthropoda > Insecta > Coleoptera > Chrysomelidae > Callosobruchus > Callosobruchus maculatus. The sequence continues at coordinate 12,794 of CATOUR010000177.1, forward strand.
GTAAATTTTCATAATCAACATATATGGTCCCATGAAAGTCTTGATCAAATTAGCATGAATTTAGCATTAAAATTTGGCTGGGAATCCCTTTGGCCCATAATGTACTTCTACAGCGATTGAATTTTAGAAACTTACATTAAAACTTGTTTGATTAGAAGTTATATACTTTATTATTTGCAACATGTGCCATCGAATAATGTTATTGCTATCTGTAGCAAAGTCAGTAGCATAGGAAGTTTTCAAAGAAAGGGTAATTATATAGCCATGTCTCCACCACTGAATTTTGTTATTTATAAAAGTATCCCCTATATCATGGAGAATCTTTGTCTTATCGCTTGTGTACCAAATTTCATAATATAGATCTAAAAAATTAACACCCTGTATCTCTGAGACACAGCTTACCCCGACATAAGTGTATTAGGAAATTGTCACCATTTTAACAGTATCTATAATGTCCTGAATTTAAGCCATTATGAAGTGGACCATCCTGTATAATAAAAAACAACTATAAGTTTTACTATATACCCATAAATTACAAACATTCATACACGGTCGCACATAACAGCATATTTCCATTTCCCTAGCAAATATAAACAATACAAAATGGCGCTCGACATGGAACATGGTCGATAAACATCAAATGCAATTCATAAAAGCAATTTATTATTCATTTAAACAGTAAAACTAATATTGTAGTATATACCCCTGCAAATTATTTATGCAAATTCGACATGATATAATCGTTCGTATTCAGAACGAAACTCCATAGACACGTTAAAGTGCTTCTCAAATATCCAGCTTTGTTTTAATGATGTTGACTTCAAAATTAATTTGCGCTAGTCTGTTAGCAACTTGAGTAAAGTCGTTAGTTATAACTAGACCTTAGTTGAATGAATGAATAAGGACCAGGGGCTATCCAGCAGAATGTGGCTGGTGCATAGGCCACACGATGGGCCCTTTTGCGCCTCTATCCGCGCTAGTTCCTAAGACCTGCCCTTTTGGCAAAGGCAAGTACATTCTTAGGTCCTATCCGTTTTATCTCTATTGGTTCCAAGGTTCTTGAGCCCAGCATAGTCTGCCTGTGATAACCCAGGGTTTCACGGCGACACAAGATGTGTGCCGAGGATTCTTCCTCTTCACCACACCACGTGCACGTTGGGTCGTTGACCACCCTCATCACAAACAAGTGACGCCTGATGGTGTTGTGACCCGTTAATAGGCCTACTAGCAATCTCAAGTTACTCCTATCCAGAGAGAGACAAAATCGTCCTATTCTCTGCAGGCCCTGCTAATAGCTCCAGACCTTAGTTACTAAAATATCCTATTTAATAAGAAAATTAACTACATCTGATAACTGCTAGGGGTGCAAAACCGCCCCTGGCCTGTCTACTTCTCACATCATAGGATAGTGAAGTACAGTGATCCAAGCAGATTTGAAATTTCCAAATAATATCTGTGTACCTTCATCACTGTCACCTATATCGATCTACTCGTTTAACTAATAGGTAATAAAACTGTATTTTTTCAATCGCTCTATTACCCACAGAGATGAAACCAGTAACACCTGGATAAACAAAACTTTGTTCATTGTCAAGTTTAAATATATTGAGTACTTTTTGTTTAAAGGCTAGACTGATATTCTGTCGTGAATTTTTCAGAAAGGGTTATAGAAATGACGAATGACATATTTCTGCAATTTCTTTCGAGTTCGAATGCCGAAACAACATATTCACTGACACGATTGCAATCAAGCACAAAGGTCTTTCAGGCTGCTCTGATAATAAGCATTGACAAGTTGATGATATAGATAATTCAGAACACATCACAGATCTCCAATATGCCACCATCTACTCATACTAACACATTCTTGATATGCTCCAAATCAGCCTAACATCAAACTGTCGCCAGTGTTTTTCTCCTCTTCTTTTTCTTCCTGACGGCGCACATCATGGCTGAAGAATCTCCGAGACTGGTTCCATTGTAGTTCAATATACCTGTTCAGAGCAGCTACATTAAAAATTAGAATTGCCTTGATGATTGCCAACCTCCGACGAGAGACGGAACCCTAAGAAGATCTGATTTGTAAATTTCCATAGCATTGTCAACAGGAAATTTCCGTATATGATCGAAACCTTGACCGGTGGTTAATCAGTAGTGTCGATAAGAAGGGCTTAAGAAAAGTCAAATTGTTTTAGATCTAGTACCTAATTTATTTCAAATAGCAGTCTCTCTTCATTCAGATTAACAAAAAATAAGATACATTCAAACATATATCACTTTGTTTCTGAAACAAAAGTTTAAAATCTCTTCACGTAATTGTGTGAATAACACATCCTTTTCACCCAGGTCTTACTTACATTCCTTCCCTTTACTAACTAACCCTGATGAACGCAGTTGACTGGTACCTAGTTAATACTGGCGACTAATGGAACAGCAGTTATAATTTACTACTTTATTTATTTGAGTTGAATAAAGATAGACACAATTATATTAGACATGAGCACTACGCAAAGAATGCTGTAACGCGCCCTTCTAATAGATCTACTACAGGTGCACAAAATATACAGGGGGTCCAGTTAGTGTGTAATTCTTCGATATCTCGCAAGGTATACCTGATAAAATAAAATGACAAATACAAAAGTTATTTGGTTACTTAAGACGCATATTCCAAAAATATTTTAAAATATACAGGGTGTTGCGGGAAAGTAGGATAGTGATCAACTTAACTTTTTTATATGGAACTATACCTTTTTTCTAAATTCTTCTAGTTTCCACCAATGATCTCTATTCAAACCTAAAATATTTCTAGGATCGGTTGCGACGTTGCCAAGTTATAATCTATTTTCTATTAATTTCTGGATTTGCAAGGTCGCAAGTAATACGTCCAAATTGATATATTGCCTTAACTTTTATCAATAATATTATACAGCGAATTACTTGAATATTAAGTAGATATTATTACATCTACAGAATTTTAAATTTTGTTTTTTTAAATGTATCACTCTGTATGTTTTATTTTAAATCAAAATATCTACTAACACCCTATCTTACCTTGTAATATTTTTTTTTCACATTTGCGGCGTTGCCAAGTTATAAACGATTTTTCCAAATTTTTAAACAAATATCCCCGATTTTAATTCATTTTAAACAGAATCTTCTACTTATTTTTATTGCAATGAATTGCACATGTCGAGCTTAGTAAGATCTCATAATTTCAAAATTTTGTTTCTGTAAATTATCGTGATACGGCAATACCGCTTTTTCAGTAAACATACCGGAACGCTTAAATATTTCCAAAACTGCCACAGCTGGAGCGGTAAAATTCATAAACATATGAACATACAAAATTCAAAAACGCTAACATCAGTGTTGTCAGATTTACCAATTTTACGTCATAGTTTCGAATGGAATGCCCTATTTATGAAGTCTAACGTAAAAGTGGTAAATCTGACAACACTGATGTTAGCGTTTTTGAATTCTGTATGTCCATAAACCCCCAAGTATTGAATTTCACCTCTCCAGCTGTAGCAGTTTTGGAAATATTTAAGCATTCCGGTACTATTTACTGAAAAAGCGGTGTTGCCGTATCTCAATAATTAACAGAAACAAAATTTTGAAATAGTGAGATCTTACTAAGTTCGACATGTGCAATTCATTGCAATAAAAATACGTAGAGACTCTATTTAAAATAAATTAAAATCGGGGATATTTGTTTAAAAATTTGGAAAAATCATTTATAACTTGGCAACGCCGCAAACGCGAAAAAAATATTACAAGGTGAGATAGGGTATCAGTAGATATTTCGATTTAAAATATCTCGGGGTGTAACATTTAAAAAACAAAGTCAAATTGTCGTAATTTAAAATTCTGCCAAAAACACAGTGTAGACACAAATTGCTGGTAACATCCAAAATAATATCCACCTAATATTCAGGTAAATCGCTGTATAATACTATTGAGAAAAGTTGAGGGAATGTATCAATTTGGACGTATTACTTGCGACCTTGCAAATCCGGAAATTAATAGAAAATAAATTATAACTTGGCAACGTCGCAACCGATCCCAAAAATAGTTGAGAGTTAAGTAGAGATTAATGATGGAAACTAGAAGAATTTAGAAAAAAGGTATAGTTCCATATAAAAAAATTAAGTTGCCGCAACACCCTGTATATTTCAAAATATTTTTAGAATATGCGTCTTAAGTAACCAAATAACTTTCGTATTAGACATTTTCTTCTATCAGGTATACCTTGGGAGATATCCAAGAATTGCACACTAACTGGACACCCTGTATATTATAAAATATGTTACAGACCGGTTATGAAAAACAGACCATACATAAAAGGACTAGTCTAAGGACTGAAGGTATTAGTCCGCATGTGTAGAAAGCCTGTCTTAGAACAAATTGTCTAGTCCATTTGTAAAAGGTCTCGTCCACTTACATATTATATACAGCCAATCTGGAACTACGCCTTATGTACATATCACGATATTTAGACACGCATTTCCTTAACAGATTAATTGTATGATCAAATACACAAAAATGCGTACGTATACGTGAAAATACAAATTAGAATATTCAAAATATTTTTTTATTTGTTTTGTACAGGTTAAGCTATGATATTATGGCATTTAGAGTTAGATATACACACATATTATTCTCTTATCGACAAGCACACTCTTTCGATTGACTGAATTTACACTTACAATTATACTTTTTTTAACCTTGCCCATGCCATATCGACTGGGCAGTAGCCACGTATCTAAGAAGGGATTTCTCTCACAGTTTGGCTTGGACAAAAAAACACTTTGTAAGGGCACTAAAAATATAATACCCGAATCGTAATAGTCCGTATGTAAACAGGTTAGTCCGTATATGAAATACCATGTTTTTTGACATACGGTCTGTGCAATTTAGGGCGTATATACATGGTGTCCCACGACGATTAAGACAAGCAATATATCGAAACTGGGCAGTGACAGCGAATTATAGTTTTGTGGGTTTAAATCAGAGCAAATATAGTATCTTTCCTTATTATTGTGTCGCCCATTGAGGTATTTGTTTTTGGTCACGTGACGTCCGATTCAAAAATTTTAATGGGGCACCGTGTATATTTGTGACTTTTTGTGTTCCTCCTGATGAAACAATTCCAACAAACTAGCACACTTGGGGTCTAAAGTAATTAATTCAAGAGCTACAGGTATTTAAAGAACTGTACCACTACTATTATGAATCACTACCAAAGTAATTTAACAATTAGGGGTACATGTTGTAATCAATGGTAGTGGTAACATTCTTTAAGTACCTGTAGCTTTTAAATTAATCACTTTAGACCCCAAGTTTGTTGGAACTGTTTCATCGAGAGGAACACAAAAAGTCACAAATATACAGGGTGTCCCATTAAAAAATTAGAATCGGAGGTCACGTGACCAAAAACAAATACCTCATTGGGTGAAAAAAGATACTATATTTGCTCTAATTTAAAACCCCAAAGTTATAATTCGCTATTACTGCCCAGTTCCGATATATTGCTTGTCTGAAGCGTCGTGGGACACCCTGTATAAGACTTAGGCCATATACATATGGTTTGATTTCATATATGGTCTGTAACATATACATAAGCTCTGATAGAGTGTCTCTAATCCTCCATATAGTACCCGAACCAGTTAGATATCCGCATACCGTTGGTACCATCAATTGTGGGAGCTAGGTATAGCATGGGGATAAATGCTAATCCATGGTTCATCTCAATTTGTTCAAAACTCTCAAAATGCTTAGTCCAATAGTTTACTCTTTACTTCTGACATATTCTGCAACCTAAATCTCAACTCCCTACAAAACGCCTTCCCTATGTTAATACCAATACGTACGTACGGCTTCTATAATATAACATTACCAGATATACATTTATGGAAGTGATAACCACACCCACCATAATGCTAGGTAGTTGTAGGTCACACTAGTACTCAATACTGCTAACAAATACTGATCGGTCGCTGTTTCAAAATCCTCAAAGGTCTGCTATAATCTTACTAGAACACCCTTAGCATCTTTTCCTCTTCTTCTCTACTTCTGACTGGTACAACTTCACCCTTCAGTAACATTTGTATCTCCTCCAACGTCTTACCTTTAGTTTCAGGTATATAGAAATAAGTAAAAGCCGCTATGATAAAACTACAGACAGTGAAAACGTAAAATGGCACATGATAACCATACTCAGATAATGACTGGTATATTTGTACACTAACAATGGCTCCTATGACGTACCACGCATCAGCAATGGTCATACCTAGAGCTTTCAGTTTAGCAGTAAATATTTCTGACGTTATTATAATAGGCACGATACCCAGACCCATTTTGAAAGTAAAAGCATATACCATAACGGATGCTATAGGTATCCAACTTATCCCCTTTACATCATAGTTATTGTACTTCAAATTAAAATAAACAGCTAGAGCTAACAGACAGAATCCTGTCATGACTGTAGACACTATTAGAAGTGCTTTGCGTCCATATTTGTCTACTTGTAGTGACGCCATTTGGGCTGACACCAACATTATAACTGAAAACAGTATAGCAGCATGACGTGAATCCATGTAGGCTGAATCTGCTGACTGGAGAATACTGTGTAAGTTCATCAGTATGATGCTGATAGCCACTAAATGCTGCCCCCCATTGAGCACTGTCATTATTATCATAGCTTTGCGATTGCTAGGCACTATGACTAAGTCCATGAGGCGACCGTGTTCTGTTTTCTGCCTTTCCACAGCTTTAGATATCTCTTCCAATTCTGCTGTTATGGTCCTGTTTGGCCTGAAGTACTGTAACGATTTCTTTGCTTCCTCGAATTTCTGATGATATAACAAATAATATGGACTTTCAGGCATAAAGGTGAAAGTGCTAAGCTCTATCAGTAGGATGACACTTCCAATCACTGGTGTTGTGTAGAAAGGGGTGTAGGGGCCAATGGAATAGACGATGATGAAGCCTACCAGCATCATGAGGTAGGTGATGCTGGAGAGAAAGCCTCGGATTTTTTGGTCGGCGATTTCTGCTACGTACATTGGAGCTGCCACAAATGACATGTTAGCAGCCATACCTGAAAGAAAAAACGTAGAGTAGAGCAGCTGCTAGAAAATAGAGAAAAGTTTTAAAGGCTAACATTCGACAAAAGTATAGAAGCTCCTCAACTGGGTGTGTTGATATAATATATTCAAAATAGGTGCTTTCTTTACTATAACCCTTGTTCATAATATAGTTATGTACTTATGCCTCATTTGTAGGAAACAGTGTCTGCAAATTTCTGAACTTATCTAAGGCTTGGTACTTTGAGAGAAAAACGATTCCTTCTCGATATCAAATTAAATAAGAAACTGTCATGCATTGGTCCTATATGCTTTATACTACGATAATATTTTGTACTTATATGTTTGGACCACTGTACTAAGAATATCAGAGTGTTTCGCAAGTCAAACTTCGTTATCTATAATTATTATGTTAGCATGTCGCTGTGAGTGAGAACAACCTATACGAATCAGAATGGGTCATACCAACATCATATCAATACACCTTCTAAGGGGTGAGTCACCACCCCTGCGTCCGACATGACAAAAATCCATAAGAACTGAGCATGTTCTGTTGGACTGTCCTCAATACGAGCATTACCGCATGCAGCTTAATTTGCTGAATAGCATCCGTTATTATCTCAGTGCTGTGGAATCCATCAAAAATGTTCTGAAATTCACGGAACTGACTAACATGTTTTGGTGGGACTAAAACAGACTAGAATTTCAGTAGTCACTGCAAGTGAATAATTTGTCAACTTGAAACCAGGTATGCGGCTGATAACCATATAGTTGATGCCGCTTAACAAAAAAAAAACTGCTATACTGTTACTGCTGAACAATTTGCTTCAACTTTGTGAGCTCGGGTATTAATAAATATATGAAAAAATAACGGCCACAAATTGCTTCCTAGAGGAATACCTATATAATTCCAATAGCCATATAGCGCTACATAATGCTTCCTGTTGTAACTATAGGTACCGGGTGTCCCAGAATTTCCTTGACACGTGATATTTTCGTAACGAAAAACGGTTCAAGCAAGAACTGAGTAGTACTTTTGAAGGTACTATAGGGTCTATCATACCATGCATTCAAAACATTTTTTTTGTACGTCAACCCCTAAAACTCACCCCCAACTTTTTTTTTCAAATAGCACCCCATAGGTTTTCCTACATAAATGATATCCCTATTTTATTTAAAATCTTGAAGTACCTTTAATTTTATACGCAAACTTATTTTTTCCGTAAAATCATAAGCATAAGACAAATGAAATGATGATTTGTTTGACACCTGATATTTTTGTAACAAAAACGGATAAAAAAGAAAAGTAAGTGGGTTTTTCAAGGGTAGTGAATGACCTATCGTTCCTTGCTTATGAACCATTTTTTTCTTACTTAAGCCGCTGGAATCCACCCCTAGCTTGTTCTTTCAAATTTCAATCCACAATTTTGCCTGGAAAAATAAATTCTTTACTTGAATTTAATTATCGTAGTGCCTTACTTATTATGCCCCTACTGCAATTTATCGTTAATTTTTTTCGCCTAATCCATGAAATCGCAAACATAAATTAATTAAAACACATGTGTGGAAAATATTTTTTTTACTATCATGAATCAACTAATAAAAAAAAATGTGACAACCCCGTGTGCAGGGTGTGCCCCGCACACGGGCGCCAAAATTCAAGATAAATTGCAGTAGGGGCATAAAAAGTAAGGCACTACGATAATTAAATTCAAGTAAAGACTTATTTTTCCAGGCAAAGTTGTGGATTGAAATTTGAAAGAACAAGCTAGGCGTGGATTCCAGGGATTTAAGTAAGAAAAAAATGATTCATAAGCAGGGAATGATAGGTCATTCACTACCCTTGAAACACCCACTTACTTTTCTTATTTATCCGTTTTTGTTACAAAAATATCAGGCGTCAAACAAATTATCATTTCATTTGTCTTATGCTTAGCACAAGATTTTAAATAAAATAGGGATATCATTTATGTAGGAAAACCTATGGGGTGCTATTTGAAAAAAAAAAGTGGGGGGTGAGTTTTAGGGGTTGACGTACAAAAAAAAATGTTTTGAATGCATGGTATGATAGACCCTATAGTACCTTCAAAAGTACCACTCAGTTCTTGCTTGAACCGTTTTTCGTTAGGAAAATATCACGTGTCAAGGAAATTCTGGGACTATTATGTTATTCTATCTTAATTTACTTTTCGATTACGAACAGTTTTCGTAAAATGCGTTACATAATTCTATAGATATACAGGGTCTTTCTTAAGTTGGTACCTTTCTTAAAAGGGCATATAATAGTCGCCATTTTTCCCAGTAACGTATAACCGAAACGTTTAGGGATATCAAGATATTGACCGATAATGAAATCCTCATTGCTAATTTCGTCCCCGTACAATTAGATGAAAACAGACGCAAAACACGAGAAAGTCCGGTTTCCAATGGAGCGGAGCATAGAGGTGATGTGCGTAACATAACAAAAGTATATACAATATACATACAATGGATATCGAGTCAATGGATATGTATAGCCACAAATGGAGCAAGAATGTTCGATGGATGTCAAATAGACATCAAAAAAATATACATTTCATGTACGTTTGTCGCAAATTTACACATCCATGGTATATCCATTGAATGTACATTCACGTACTTTTGATGCACATGCATAGTGTATGAAATTTCAATGTAGAGGCATGAAGATAAACAAACTATATATGTACTTTCATTATGTATTGTTATTAATTAAATTTCTAGTTACAACAATAATACTTGGCAAAGTCGATTACTGTGATAGTCATCTCTTTCTTGTTGAATGGCATGTCTGAAGTCACAAAGAAATCAAGGTTATAAAATTTTGTAAGTGGTTGCCCCGCTTACGACTTACCATCAAACACTGGATGCGAATGTTATGAGTAGCTAGAAGATAAGTAACATTGAACAATATTTCACTCGATCAGGTAATCAGGCACAACCAGCACCAGCACACACACATGTTAACTACGACAAAGGACGCGAACGACAGAATGGCTAGGAATCAGCAATGGCGGCACTATAGTTGTCCTTCGCGCAGGCGTAGACTACTAGATGTATATATGATACATAGACCAACATCTTATGTATATTCACATATTGATACACCTACGTGAATATACATAGTATATTACACTGGTGTATATCATTTTTCATAATATGTACACGTAACGTCCTATGAATATACAAAATATACATGTTCAAACTGGAATATCTAATGTACATTTTTTGGATGTACATATCCATATAGTGTTATGTGGGCTACATCAGACTGTAACAACTAAAACATAAAAATTATCCTTGAGCTTATCAGGCTAATGAGTTCTATATTCCTAATTTTTAGAAGATAATGGAAGTGTCTATTTACTCATTAGTAAACATATGTGTATCTGCTTATGTACAATACTGGCAAATGTGCCACTTATGGTCCGAAACAATGTGTTCAAATGTGTAGGTACCTAATGAATATAATAATAAGCATCTAGTATAAAATGATAAAGAATGAATTTACGTTTTACTGTTTTTCGTCTGCTTTATAATAGTTAATCAGAATTTATGCAGCTAATTTAAAGTGAACGAGTGAAACGTACTTTTTTCTCTAAATTATACCTTCCCGTCGTGCATATTTGACAAAATAAAGTGAATTTGCTTTATCTTAACTTGTTTCCTCTTCCAAGTAAGTTACAAAACTTATTTCGGAAGTTACGGGAAATACTTGTTTCCAACATTTCCTGCGGGGGAGCATACTATGTATATTGTTTCTAAATTCGTTCTGATAAGCTATTCCAGCAGGCCCTTGAACTGGGTTGGCTGTTGTCGACCGATTTTCTTCTAAACTTGTTTATTGCTTTACGAGGTTGTCAAAATATTGTTTGAAAATAATCGCAGCGCAGATGGATAGAATCTGGTCATGTCAAGAATTCCGATAATCTTGTAAAGATATACTTGCAACAAGAACGTCTGTTCTCGCTCAGACATAATTTTCTTGATGACAAAATTATCGTTAATTTGACCCAAGAGGAATATATTTTCATTTCAGTACTCATTTTAAATAAATACTTTCTGAACAAAACTATAATCACTGTATAAAAAACATGTTTTAAGAATTTAATACTCTTTGACCAAGTATTTCATATAGTTTTAGTGAGTGAAGTTTGAGTGATTTTGGTTTATGCATACTGACAGATCGCCACAAGCCTCACAGTCATTAAAGGTCATTAAATTTGTTAATAATTCATAATTGTCCTTGTGTCTGTTAGTTTTATGTTTATCCGTTTCTTGCATCAAGCAAATTCTAATTTTTATTTAGTTATTGCTATGATCTTACAAAAAAATAAGTTTGCTTACAAAATCAAAAGGTACTGCAAGATTTTAAATAATTAATTTGTGTAGAAAAAAACTATTTCACGCTATTTGAAAAACAAAAGTTGACGTTGAGTTTTAAGAGTTCAAGTACAAAAAACATGTTTTAAGAGCATGGTGTTATAGACCCTATAGTACCTTAACAAACTCTGCTCAGTTTTCGTTTAATCTTTTTTTTTTGTTACGAGAATATCACGTGTCAAATATTCACTTATAACAGTGTGATCAAAAATAGGTTTAAGATGTTTACAGCTTTGAATGAAATTTTGATATTCTTCGTCCAATGATTTATTTTTAAGTGTGTTGAATGACGATTTATCGAGACTTGAAATGAGGATCCAGCGACTTTGAACAGCATTGTTAGAAGCAGAGAAAACTCTAAAAATTGAACTGTTCAGTTTTCCTGAAAAAATCATACCTTCTTCAATACACGGCTGATCGTTCGGAAAGAAGGCTGCGATACGTGCATGAATGACTAATCTTAGCACAACAGCTGATTATATTTTATGCACTGATTATTTTGTTAAAACAAAATTGATCGAAAGAAGGTTATTATGCGCGCGCAAGACAGATAATATAATATTCTTGTGTAGACGTACAGCTGAACTTATAATAGTTTCATATACTAGAAGCAGGGTTAAAGATTCTAAAATAATTTGCAGTATTGAGATTTTTTCCAAGAAAATTAACTAATTAATTGGAATAAATGTTAGTTTATCTGAATTATAATTAAGCATCTTTGGCAAAAAAAGTCGTGGAATTGAAAAATATTTGTGTAGGTCACTCAATTCTCGATATCATTGGAATATAATGAGTTCTGGGCAGTATAGGCCTGCAACCTATGTGCTTGTGTATATTTTCTGATGGAAGCATTTAGTTTGGTTAAGTAAGTCCTAAAAAAACCTTACCGTCAATTATTTTGCCTAAGGCATTTCATACCCTTCCAATAGAACGTATGGTTTAATATGACTTGCTATATATGTAGAATAGACTTTTCCTTGAACTGGAAATGGAAATCAATCCTGATTTTTATAAGCTATCAGTTCAGTAACTAGGGATCAATGTCCTTATAGATTTTGTAATATTATCAATCGAATATTAATTTTTATTCGTGGCCAGGGCCAGAGATAGAAATATGGAAACACATGTAAATGCAAATTTTCTAGACTTTAGCCGCGGCGACATACCTAATAAAATAAAACCAATAAAATTGAACCAGTGTATTATACAGGGTGAGTTTTTAGTACCGGCTCGGTCGATAACGCCATCTCTATAGAAGATAGCGAAAAAGGTTGTATATAAGAGTTGTAGCCACGGATATGGTCCTTGCTCAGAAAATACTTAGATTTGAGGGTGATCCATAACTACGTGGTGATGCAAACATGCATTTTTTTAAATGAGACAGCCTATATATTATTTCATATTCAAATTCTACTAATGATTTCCCTTCTTCCAGTATAGGGTTTTGTTACATTATACAGGGTATTTCAAAAGTTATGATCATTTCTATATCCAAATCGCGGTCAAATGAACGTACTGTATATCAAAAAGCAATATATATCAAAAATTATTTTTTTTACACGAAAAGATTAAAAATATCCTTCAGTTTTAAAACTGGTTATAAAAAAAGCCCGTGACGCATATTCGTATACAGGGTGATGTAGAATGCAAAATCCAAATTTTCTCTTTTTTTTTAAATGTCACCCCCAATATTTTATTATCTCAAAGAATTGCTTTTAATATGCTCTTTCATCTTTGTATAACACTTGTTGTACCTACGTCCATCAGTTTCCGAGATATTTCGATTTCTTGGTAAATTTAAAGTATAGCTTCTATTTGTGTACTGAAATTTATTTATTTTGAGAAAGTACTATCTAATTTGTTTCTTATTTAACAAGCAACTAAATTATAAGGTCATGATAGTATTTGATGAAGTCAAACCGCTAAATCATCGAGATAATAAAGTCAAGTATGCTGAAGAAATAGCTTTGTAGGCGTCATGCATAATTATCAAGCAGATTTATCAGGTGTGCCTTGAAAAATTCACAGTTTTCATAACCTGCTCAATAATTCCGTACTGTGTGAAAAACCAGCTTTAAAAATCAATTTTACCTTTGAGGGTATTTAGGAGAATCTTTGAGAAATTGTCTACTTGCCTCTAGAATATATCAACTATGAACAGCAATATCCAGAACGGAGGCAGTCTAAAACTAATGCGTTTGAAAGATAGAAGAATCGTTTTATTTGGACTGTGTCGTTTGATATTTCATAATTTACCTGATACATCTGCTTGATAATTATGCATGACGTCAATAAAATTGTTTCCTCAGCACACTTCACCTGTATTATATCGTTAATTCAGTGTTTTGACTTAATTAAGTATTACTATGGCCTTATATTTTAGTTGTTTGTTAACCAAAAAACAAAATTTGATAGTATTTTCTCAAAATATATATATTTTAGTAAACAAATAGGAGGTATATTTAAAATTTGTAGAAAAATCGAAATATCTCAGAAACTAATGAATGCAGCCATAACAAGTGCTATATAAAGATGAAAGAACATATTAAAAGCAATTCGTTGGTATAATAAAATATTGGGGGTTATATTTAAAAAAAGAGAGAAAATCTAGATTTTGCATTCTAAATCACCCTGTATACAAATATGCGTCACGGGTTTCTTTTATATGCGGATTTTAAAACTAGAGGATATTTTTATCTTCTCATGTAAAAAAATAATTTTTGATTCATTACTTTTTGATACGTTCATTTGACCGTGATTTGGATATAAAAATGGTCATAACTTTTGAAATACCCTGTATAATATAACAATACCCTATACCGAAATAACGGAAATCATTAGTAGAATTTGAATATGGAATAATATATAGTGCATCTCATTTAAAAAAATGCATGTTTGCATCACCACGTAGTTATGGATCACCCTGTATAAATCCAAATATTTTCTGAGCAAGTAGCATATCCGTGGCTACAACTTTTATATAAATTTTTTTTCGCTATCTTCTACAGTAGTGGAGTTATCGACCGAGCCGGTACTAAAAACTCTATGTACTGTATGTATTTTCTCTGAAAATCTATATATTTCCGTATTCCAAGGCCATTGCCAAATTTACAATTGGGTTTAGTTTTTTATTTTTCATTGTCATTCTGTACCTACCTCTGCCATTAAGGAAATTAAACCAAACATTTGAGCAGATGCACATGAATGGCAAAGTGCATAAAATGTACATTACTGTAAACTTTTTGACCATGAGGAATATTTAATTTTCCCATGAGCCGCTTTAATAACTGCGCGGAGTGCGAAATTCGTACCCGTAACCTTTAATGGACGAAAATGCCTCGAAGGATACCATATCTTCAGGAATTTAAGACACTAAGAATGATTTCGCGGGTATAGTTCAGTTTCCTAGAAATTATTATTATTGCTAGATGAGAGAGAAGACTCACTTACACCCGTATGCACCGTAAGTCAATTGCGCGATTACTTACGTAAACCTGGATTAGATTACTTGTTTACTATGCACCGAAACTAACAATTTTGACACTGTCACTGTCAAACCAATCTTGCGAACACAACCTTGCCGTATCTCCAATCTGTATTAGTTAATCTTTTGACGGTGCATGGTGAGATGCCAAAGATTAGCAAAAAGCGATTAGGGAACTAGGATTAGAATCGCCAAACGGTGCATACGGGTGTTAATAGACCAAAAATAGGAAACTGAACTAGTAAATCTTGATGTTGATAGACATAGCTAGAACAATAAGTTTTGCTAGTACTGGTTAGTGCTGTATTGGTGAATAAGTGCAGTTCAGTCAGAACATATCGTAACTAATCTAATTTAAAGTATTAAAAATAAAAATAATATACACTGCAACCAAAAAGCAGTTCTCAAAATTAATAACTCAATGTGCACAAATAAGATACCAATCAGAAATGTGTGAGAAACTATTATAAAGTTAAATACTTTTCTTCCTCAGCGAGAAACACTACTAAACTTCAGACTCCTAGTGGTAAAGTATATGGCCAATACTAATATATTGCGGCGCTGAGACTTGGTTCCTCAATATCAAGTCAGTGAGTGTAATCGAAGCCTTTGAAACGTGGACCTTACGTCAGCTATTGAGCATTCCATAGACAGTCCATGCTACGAACCAGGATGTATCGAATGGAGCCTCCATTCAAAGAGAGCTACTGGAAAGCATAAGAAATGCAAAGTGATAGCTTACTTACTCACACATATAGGCCTGTGAAAGAAACTTTAACGAGTAAAATTGAAGGAAGGAGGGATCCAAGTAGCAAGCAACACTCATGGCTTCGAGATATAAGAAACTGGTGTCACATCAACGACATCACAATAACAGTAAGGAGAGCAGAAGACGGCACTCTACACATCGTTCGCCGCGAGAGCAAATAACCGCATGCTGCAAAGAAGAAGAAAAATAAAAAGTGGTCGGTGTTAGTTTTTCAATGTTAAATGAGCTAATGTTGTACTGCACCAGTATCAAAAATTATTGGTGTGTAAAGTTGTGAAAAAAGCTTTAGAGGTTGGCATCAATATAAGATAATTGAACATACCTCAAAACATGGAAATATGTTTATAGGGAAATACTTTCAAATTAGATCTATATCATTCTGTGATTCTGTGATATACAGGGCGATTGTTAATTCGATAAATTATAGACGACTGGCCTGTATCCGTACCATTACATATTTTGCAGGAAGGCTACCCTGTCAAAAGACTGGATTTTTGTCGATTCATGCTTCATGTGAACGCCGACGATGCAACTTTTTGAAGTAGGATTCTGTGGACGGACGGAAAATCTACGCATACAAAACATACTTCATTACGTGTTTTGCATGTTCTGCTTGCTTACCCAGCGACTTTTCAAGACGGATGCATTTTCAATTACAACTTGAAGTTTTCCTCTAAAATTTTACAGTTTTGGGACCCTATACCGAAGTTTTGGTTAACTGATCACTTTTTATGACATAATGATGTAGTCGCATATTATTCAAGTACCCATAATAAAAATTGGAAATCCGATGACAAGTTTTTGCCAAACGCTCTGTTTAAACTTTGTACTCTCGGAGATCCCTTATGCTTTTAGAGCTTAAATGCAATCTTTTGCCTGTGTTTACCACATCTACAACAGGTTTATGATACCAATGGATATCACTAGGAAGATGGGTATGTTTCTACCGGAAGGTTTACAGTTAATTATTTAGACTTTTAAGATAAATTTATTTTTTTTTGTAACATTTTTTAGATCCGCTTTTCAAGACATGCTGGTTATGAGACTATCTCGCGAAATGTTTTGTTACATGATCACTTCCTTTTAGTCGATCGTAGTACTATATTTTCTGAGGACAAATTCTAAAAATTTCAATTCCCGACAATAAAATTTTGTCTCAATAAGGTTTTCGTTTAGAGATCTACATTTTCATGGAAATATCTAAAATTCAATTTATCTCGGAAGCTATTAGGAATTGGTCATGATATTTATATCGTCAATTTATTAGCTTATCACCTCTACTACCACCTCTCCACCTGCTAAATCTGTTAAATGGGCTGCTCAAGATGCAAGCCTTCCCAGCGGTCTGGAAAAGAGCGAAGGTGATACTGCTCAATATAGGCGGTAAACCTCCTGGGCTCTCATCGTCTCACAGACCTATATGTCTACTGGACACGATAGGGAAGCTGTTAATGATCCATCAGAGGCTACAGAAAGAAATAGACGATGGAGAAGAGCTGTCGGAGTACCAGTTCAGTTTTCGAACCGGCAAGTCTAACATCGACGCCCTTGAGACAGTGATGGGAATAGTTGAAAAATCCAAGGATAAATGGTGCACACTGGTTACCCTTGACGTCAGGAATGTTTTTAATACTGCTTCCTGGGGCGTCATAATGAGTGAATTGCGAAGGCGCAACATCTCGAAATATCTTCGTAATATAATAAGCAATTATTTCGAGGACAGGACCATATCCATATCTAAAGTAGATCTGTCAATGACTACCGGGGTTCCACAAGGGTCGGCACTAGGACCAACCCTCTGGAACATCTTGTACGATGGGAGATTGAAGCTACCGCTACCCGGTAGCATTAGAACGATAGGCTTCGCAGGTGACTTAGCTTTAGTCGCGACAGCCAAGGACGACGTATCCCTATCAAACAAGGTGAACTGGGCTTTGCAAAAGATTGACGACTGGATAGGTGATCACCTAGATTTGGCTCCAGAAAAAACTGAGCCAGTGATACTACGAGGATATAGGATAAAGAGAAAGAACGTGAGCTTCCAGCTTAGAGGCAAAAGGATAATCCCCAGTAAGTCCGTGAGATACTTGGGAGTCTGTATAGACAACGAGAGGTGCTTCTCAACCCACATTGAAAGGTCAACTCAGAAGGCAGAAGCCAGAATAGCCATACTCTCTAGACTGATGATGAATATTGGGGGGACCCAGCAGTAGAAAAAGAACACTCCTGAACGGAATCGTCCAGTCCATTGTCCTTTACGGAGCGCAAGTTTGGCACAGCGCACTCAAAAGGAAAAAACATCAGCAGAAGCTGGACAGGCTGCGAAGGAAGTCACTGCTAAGGGTAGCCAGTGTCTACCCCACACAGTAAAGCTTTGCAAGTGGTGACAGGGATACCACCCTTGCATCTGCTAGCTGAAGAGAGACGAGACATTTACGTCTCACAAAGAGGCACAGAGACGAGGTGGAAAGACTGCCAACAACGGACCATATAGAAGTGGCAGCAGATATGGTCTCAAACGACAGATTTTGTGCAATGGACGAAAAAACTGACACCATCAGTAGGAGAATGGGTAAACTGCGACCACAGGACTACCTGCTATTTTCTGACGCAGGCTCTAACGGCACATGGCCGTTCCGAGTGTATCTGAAAAGGGTAGAAAAAGCTATTGATGACCAGTGCCGCCATTACGGACAGCCCGACATGGCGGAACATACGCCCTTCGAGTGTGAGAGGTGGCTCACATACAGACAAGAAGCCTGTGCAAACTTACATGAAGATCTAAAGGCAGATAACATGGTGAGGTTGATGATTTCCCATAAAGTCTATTGGAAGACCATCCTGCCTGGTGAGAAAAATCCTGATCGCCAAAGAAAGTGGTGATTAACCACAATATCAACACCCATGTTGTTATGTCGTTCGATGAAGGTTCCGTGAGTGGTAAAAGGGCTTGAAGGTAAGGATGGAGGGAACAGGTTTTAGCCGGACGGGCCGTGGTGGCATGTCGGATGGACGCGTTCGCGTCCGTTGGACATGCGATCAGATGACTCAAGCTGGTTCAGCGACAGGCGGGCAGAATCTTTCTCGCACCTTCGGGTGTGCGAGAGTTTCTGTCCTTGCGATCAAGCCGATTTCCTAAACCCTCTATAATAAAAAAAACTACCACCTCTCCAAATTAATGTATCGAACTACTAGTCACGTTGTATACTCGATAGTTTTGGATCTTCCAATTCAGAGTAATAGGTCTCATCGGACTCCTTGTATATCATCCAGAGGAATTCTTCTACTAATTACCCCAAACTAGTTAACATTTGGCTTAGAGGAGCCTTCTTTAAATAACTGCAAAACTTTAACACCACAGTTGAATTCTGTGACAAGACATTGTGAGCCCAAGAACTGCATCGATAGGACAACTGGACGGAAGAGTAATTTCATGAAGTGACAGTATCTATAGCATCGATCTCAAAGAGGGCAGTTAGTTGTTCCATGCTCCGCTATGACAGCTAGTGATTATGTTGCTGCAAGTAGATGCATTAACAGGTGCTCGATAACGATCTATCTATGTAAAGTCAATATTCAATTATATCATAGATGAGTACCACGTGTAAGAAGGATATTAAATAACATCATAAAAATCAATAGAAGTGTCATTCACTAATGGATATTAGCAATTCGCCATTTAATTTGCATAATTGTAGTTTTCCTTCTCCAATGACTTATATGTATTGCTTTCTAATTCTAATGTATGTGGAAGATTAACGATTATAATATTCCATGTGTTTGCCGGCCCTCGTTTTATGAAAAGGATTTCCGATGGGGGGCTGATAAAATGTCTGATTTTTTACTGAAACAAGTGCCGCTAAAAAATATATTTAATTTTTGATTTCTTTATCAGTGGGAGGCTAGCTCCAAAGGAACTGATTATAAAGTAGTGGGAGTAACAGTAATTGTGTTCTCTTTACGAAAGCCTTTGACTTGTAAACGTTTCTCCCTATCATGTAGTTTTAAAACACTACTGTACAATTTCTCGGTGTTTGTCAAAGAAAAAAAAATGATAGAATAGTGTCCAGTAACTCATGGAACAATTCTACATATATTACAAACTTATTTTAGATAAATCAGTTACTGCAGTCTAATAAAAATGTAATTAATTGTTTCTAGAAGAACTATATGTTAGTCGCATCTTCTGGTCTTTCCACAAGTTGACAGAGCTCTAAAATATCTGTGAAGAGGGAAGTGGTAGCATAGTATTACTAAACTTGAGCTCTCTCTAGAATTGGGAGCTCCTTTGGACGTAGTCAAAAAATGTGGTTAGACAGTCAAAAATGAGGCTCTAAATTGTTGAGTTGCTGGAATGGTTTCGTGTACGTTTCACATCTTTTTTCATAATAGTAATATCTGAGAAGCACCTGATTTCAGCATTAAAAATATGATGACCTGTAAAACTATATTTTTTTAGTTGTGTCTTTTGGTCTTTTCACGGGATAGAGATAGGCAAATTTAGAGACTACAGAAATCTAAGAAAAAAGAGTTGGTATCGTAGTATCACCGAGCTCCAATTTTTGTACTTCTAGAATTAGCTAGCCCCTTAATCTAAAATGAAGCGCCAAACTGCAATTTTGAACATACTCGGGATTTCCGTGAACATGCTAAAAAAGTTTCTATTCAAACGTTTGTCATCTGCATCTTGAATGACGAAATATTTCTTATCCAGGAAACAGATGGTTGGGTTTAGGTCAACAAAAAGAGGAAGTCTCTTTTACTGTTTTGCCGACGTTTCGGCCTTTATTAGGCCATCTTCAGGGCACTAAAAAAATTTTTTTTTTGTTTATACTTAAACAGACAAATATACATTACGGTTATAAAAAATTGAATATATAAAATGACAATATACAATAACGAATTAAAAAGGAAGGTGATTATTGCTATTAAAAAAAACCTAATACACAATATACAATAAACGGGTAGTACTTACATCAGTGATAGACTCCTTGAGTCAAATTTGGTGAAAAGGCACATGTAGTATAAAAAAGTATATAAGGGCAAAACGACACGTAATAAATAAATAAGAACAATAAGACGGAGATTGTCTATTCGCAATCGATGTGTACGTCGGACTGGCAAAAATCATAAGTATTTTTAAAGGAACTCTATGGGGGCACAAAAAGGTTAGCAAGAAACATAATATTTCAATATTTACAAAAATAGGCAAGGAATACAGGGCGAAGTTGAGAACAGAAAATGTAGAAAAAGGGTTGGATGGGGTAATGTAGAACTGTGTTAATTATAAAAATGAAGAAGCAAATGTGTAGTTAATTCTTTTTAGGTATTTTGCTGATAAGGTTAAAATAACTACTATTTAAATTTTGTATGTCTTGTTTCTTGTTAACAGTATTAAACTTTTTTATATTGATCATTTCAAGAAACAGACGTTTCTTCAAATTACTTTGTTTTGATAAAATGGTTGTATTGTCAAAATCAAAATTGTGATGTAAGTCTTGAGTATGTTGCATCAAGGCAGTTTTATTATTATCATGAAGGTGGGTGGGTCGGACACTTCTTTTGTGTTCTTCTATGCGTCTTTTTAGGTATCTGCCCGTCTGTCCTACATATACTTTATCACAATTACAGCAAGGTATGCTATAAACAACTTCGCTCTGTAGATCCTTGGGGGTTCTATCTTTCATGTGGGTAAAATACTTTTTTATCGTATTGTTGCTTTTGAAAGCAATTTTTACCTTGTCACTGCTTAGTACCCCAGCTAGGTTCTCTGAGAGGTTCTTTGAGTACGGGATTTTATAGTACTTCTTTAACGTCTGTTGTTCTTCTTTGTTAGTGGAACCTACTGGTTTTCTTAGTAATTTATCTACAAGTTTTACTGGATAATTGTTTTTTAGTAGGTAAGGCTTTATGTTTTGTAAGTTCTTTTGATGGAAGGATGGGTGTGACAGTTGAGTCGCTCTATGTTTTAAATTATTAATAGTATTAAGTTTATGCTGGAAGTGATGTTCTGAATTAAAATTTAAAAACCTCTCCGAAAAGGTAGGTTTATGGTACCAGTCAGTGACAATACTCACTTGTCACTGACTGGTACCATAAACCTACCTTTTCGGAGAGGTTTTTAAATTTTAATTCAGAACACCACTTCCAGCATAAACTTAATACTATTAATAATTTAAAACATAGAGCGACTCAACTGTCACACCCATCCTTCCATCAAAAGAACTTACAAAACATAAAGACTTACCTACTGAAAAACAATTATCCAGTAAAACTTGTAGATAAATTACTAAGAAAACCAGTAGGTTCCACTAACAAAGAAGAACAACAGACGTTAAAGAAGTACTATAAAATCCCGTACTCAAAGAACCTCTCAGAGAACCTAGCTGGGGTACTAAGCAGTGACAAGGCAAAAATTGCTTTCAAAAGCAACAATACGATAAAAAAGTATTTTACCCACATGAAAGATAGAACCCCCAAGGATCTACAGAGCGAAGTTGTTTATAGCATACCTTGCTGTAATTGTGATAAAGTATATGTAGGACAGACGGGCAGATACCTAAAAAGACGCATAGAAGAACACAAAAGAAGTGTCCGACCCACCCACCTTCATGATAATAATAAAACTGCCTTGATGCAACATACTCAAGACTTACATCACAATTTTGATTTTGACAATACAACCATTTTATCAAAACAAAGTAATTTGAAGAAACGTCTGTTTCTTGAAATGATCAATATAAAAAAGTTTAATACTGTTAACAAGAAACAAGACATACAAAATTTAAATAGTAGTTATTTTAACCTTATCAGCAAAATACCTAAAAAGAATTAACTACACATTTGCTTCTTCATTTTTATAATTAACACAGTTCTACATTACCCCATCCAACCCTTTTTCTACATTTTCTGTTCTCAACTTCGCCCTGTATTCCTTGCCTATTTTTGTAAATATTGAAATATTATGTTTCTTGCTAACCTTTTTGTGCCCCCATAGAATTCCTTTAAAAATACTTATGATTTTTGCCAGTCCGACGTACACATCGATTGCGAATAGACAATCTCCGTCTTATTGTTCTTATTTATTTATTACGTGTCGTTTTGCCCTTATATACTTTTTTATACTACATGTGCCTTTTCACCAAATTTGACTCAAGGAGTCTATCACTGATGTAAGTACTA
Organism: Callosobruchus maculatus; assembly: GCA_951848785.1. Lineage (NCBI taxonomy): Eukaryota > Metazoa > Arthropoda > Insecta > Coleoptera > Chrysomelidae > Callosobruchus > Callosobruchus maculatus. The sequence goes on from CATOUR010000177.1 coordinate 35,715, forward strand.
CCCGTTTATTGTATATTGTGTATTAGGTTTTTTTTAATAGCAATAATCACCTTCCTTTTTAATTCGTTATTGTATATTGTCATTTTATATATTCAATTTTTTATAACCGTAATGTATATTTGTCTGTTTAAGTATAAACAAAAAAAAAAATTTTTTAGTGCCCTGAAGATGGCCTAATAAAGGCCGAAACGTCGGCAAAACAGTAAAAGAGACTTCCTCTTTTTGTTGACCTAAACCCAACCATCTGTTTCCTGGATAGTATACAGTAGGTCACTAAACAATTAAGCTGAAATATTTCTTCTTGGTATGCACTTGCATGCAGGATGTGTAAATGCCGTCATATTTTATTTGTCGATAGTAAATTGGAACTGGCAAGTTTGTGAACATCTCGGCGATCTCTACAATTAATCACAATGTGCTTGAATAAGAATTATTTGGCTGTGATTTGAGGAAGGCTGAGACAAAATGGGGGTTGGTATCGTCAGTCTTGTAATAAACACGTTCTTAATCCCCAGAAATATGTTTGGTCCATATTTAGAAAAAGAATGCAGAACTAGGTGTAGCTTAACGTCCTAGAGATATTTTTTTCTGCAATTTTTTTCTACCTCTTTGACAATATAATGTATGAAACAAGTTGGAACACTTCACAAGAACAATTCATTGAAACACCAGATGCTGCGTAACTTCACAAACCGCAATTTTGCAAGACTGCTTTTTGATTATTATAAAACTTGTCTTGTAATTGTATCTCATCTGAAATACCGCACTTCAGTTGACAATCTATAATGAACTAAGACTGCGCTCATCGGAATCCAAAAAGGCTTGCATTGATAAACTACATATATTTGTCGGTCAAATTTAATTTCAAGAAGGTTTCAAAGGACGCTGAAACTTTAGTGAACCTAATGCGATCTGATAGTTGCAGTTTTACTAATTAAGTCAATATTTTTGAAAACTCGTTTCAGTTATCTGAGGTGTATCTCACCCTACATATAGCTAGGGATTCATCAAGCCAAGTAGCTTGAGTTTTTTCTTAAATACTTGACTTGACGTGAAAGCTCAAGCTTTTGAAAATTTGATATTTGACTTGACTTGATTTTCGATCTAAACTACTTGACTTGATATCAAGTAAAATCAAACTACTTGATATTACTTGATATCGATCTGTTAAATGCGAATCGAGAAGTTAAAATAGGGGACTCACCGAGGTTATGACAGAGCAAGCAGGCACTCGATCACTTTGAAACTTCAAAGTCAACCGACACAGAATGGTCGTTAATTGAACGAATTTGCCAGTATCTTAACATTTTTAAGAGTATTTCCATCATTTTTGCATTAATATGATGCTCGATAGACTAGATTCGTGGACTATGGCACTTGACAATAAACCTGATCGAGATGAAACTGATGAATAGATTATAAATAGTACTCAAGCGGCAAGGCACAGTATTGAAGATATTTTAGAATGGTGGAAAAGACACGAATGTATTTTTCCCAACCTTGCCGCAACGGCCAAAGACCTTTCGGCAACGCTAGCTTCTTCACCTCCAGTTGAAAGGCAGTTTTCTAGAGCTGCCTTAACTCTTACCAAAACAAGAAACCGATTAGGTGATAACTCCGTTAGAAGTCTTATGTGTCTCAAGTCATGGATGGCAAATGAGGATATTAATTTTTTTTTACTTGTGTCATCGGCATCCACTGCTCTGGTCATTAGTCTCGTGTTCTGTCTAGGCTTTGTTACTGTTCGGCGCCACTCTAGGAACAGCACTGTTAATTAGAAGCCAACAGTGAAGGCTCAGGTGGGCTTTTTTTATGGATATTTATTTTTGATTGAAAAAACTAGAAATAAACTTCCACCCCTAACGAGAATCGAACTTGGGACCTTCCGGTCACGAGCCCTCGACTATAACCGCTAAGCCAACCCACCGCCATTTGAGTTTGTTGTTTTCCCATGTATTATTGTCAGAATTCAAAATATTTCGTACTTTTATTTTATATTATTACATTCATTATTTTCAAGAAAAATCAAGTAGCTTGAAAAACTTGATTTTCAAGTTGCTTGACGTGTAACTACTTGACTTGATTTCGACTTGATGTCAAGTCAAGTCAAGTCAAGTAGCTTGAAAATCAAATTAAGTCGTGAGTCTCTGCATATAGCTGACACTGATCCCTTAAAAACGCTTGGTCTAACTAGACGAATATAGAACGAAATCTTACCAAAGAAGAATCTGGCTACAAGTAAGTACGCCATCGTGTCCCCCAGGCCTACAACGACCCAGCATATCAGATTGACGACTGCTGCTAACAGGAGTGACTTCTTGCGCCCAATCTTGTTCACGAAGTAGATGGTACCGGGAAGGCCAAAGAATGACCCTACCATAATGGCCGTCTCCAGGTACTCTGCCTCGTGTAAAGTGGTTTTGATGTGGCTCTCATCGCTTATCAAATAGGGGATGATTGGGGATGTCCAGCCGTAGTTCATGCCATCGCTGATGGCGAATAGTGTTCCTAGAAAATTGTAAATGTTACAGGGAACGAGGTTGGTCCTAGTCTTACTTCCGAGCTAGAGTTGATCATAACCCATCTTATCAGTTATCCAGTTATCCAGTTATCCATCCAGTTATCACTGGACAAAAATATACTTTTTTACTTTACGGTTAAATAAACATATAATAATGAGGTTGCCTAATGAAAATATCGGAAAATATGTTCATGACTATCTTCAATTAATTGTTTTTTTTACCTATTTTTCAATTATTCATCTACGTGCTTCAGTGTCAGTGTCATGTCACTAAGAGGTGACATTGAAAAATTTATATACAGGGTGGTCCAATAAGCGCGCGGTGCTCCCTAGCGGCCATACCGTTTAAATTAGAAGAAAACGTTTGGAATCAAAAACGTTTATTTTCAAATGCTCTACATTTAGAAAATATTTTCAAAGATGGCGGACTTCCGGGTATACCGGAAGTAGACATCAACTTCCTTATTTTAAATAAAACATCCTGTATATTATTACATTTTTTAAATTTAGCATCGATTTTTAGGTCCAGTTTGTTAACCATTGTTTATGTCTACGAAGCCTATTTTCGGAGTTATTCAGCAATGTTTACAAAATTTGACGTTTGTAGTACTTTACAAGGAACGTTAATATCTCGTAAACTAATCACGATAGAAAGATGCGGTTTTCAGTTTTGAAACAAGCAAGGAAAGTATTTGTGTTTCTGTAAGATAGTTGTTTCAGAAGAATATTAAATCAATAGACTAGCAATTTTCAAATTTGAAAAGTTAGAAACGTTAAAAACTTTTTTTTTCAAATGGGATGGTATGATAAGCTTCACATCGGTGGACGTGAAATTAATTTTGCTTTCACTTGTATCTAGGCACATGTGGTTCTCTTTGATGGTTTTCAAGATATTCACGGTTTTGTAATTATGACGTAGGAATTGGAAAAATCGTAGGCGGAGTGGCTCGCAGACGAAACAATTAGCAGGAAACCTTCCATCCAAAGTGTTTCGGTCTCTAATACTAAAATATGCTTTCGCTCCATCTACCTGTAACTACATTATTCTTAAAAAACCACTGGTAAATTTTTAAAAAGGTTTTCCAAATTTTCATTCAGAAAATTTTAGAAAACATCAGTTTAATATGCGGTTTCCAATAGTACCACCCCAAATGCTTAGATTCCATGCTGCTTGCCAACAAGCCTCCCAAAATTTGGATTTACATCGGTACAAAAATGTAAATTACGCCAGTTTGCATGGTCGTTAATGATAACGCCGAAGCTACATTTCGTAAAAAAGAAAATTTCATAAGAAATGTAGCTTCATTCGTAAACAACACACTGTTGAAAAGGAGTGCATCTTCTTGGACTGGAGCACTACTCCAGTTACAAAAATTAATTCAGTTTTCAAAGTCTTGTCTTTGAATTGCTTGATTCAGCTGCACGTGATAAGGATACTATATGTACTCCGTTAAGATCATGTTCACAGATGTTTGACCAATGCCCAAATAGCGACTAATTTCTGCTGTAGCACTGCTATGCGGATCTTCAACTATAATTGCGAGAATGCCAAATTCACTATCTTCATGTATTACTACTACATGTCTCCTTCTCTCATATTTTACGCCCACGTAAATCCAAATTTTGAGAAGTTTGTTGACGACCAGCATGTCGTCTAAGCATTTGGGGTGGTATTATTGGAAACCGCATAATAAACTAATGTTTTCCAAAATTTTCTAAATGAAAATTTGGAAAACCTGTTGAAGAATTCAAAAGTTTAAATTTTAAGAATAATGTGGTTACAGTTAGATGGAGCGAAAGCACATTTTAGTATTAGAGGTCGAAACACTTTGGATGAAAGGTTTTCTGCCAATTGTTTCATCTGTGAGCCACGCCACCTACGATTTTTCCAATTCCTACGCAATAATTACAAAACCGTAAATATCTTGAAAACCACCAAAGATAGAACCACATGTGCACAGATAAAAAAGAAAGAGAATTTAATTTCGCATCCACCGATGTGAAACTGATCATTCCATCCCATTTGAAACAAAAAGTTTTTAACGTTTCTAACTTTTCAAATTTTATAATTGCTAGTCTATTGATTTAATGTTCTGTTGAAACAACAATCTTACTGAAACACAAGTACGTTCCTTGCTTGTTTCAAAATCGTAAGCCGCATCTTTCTATCACGTTTAGTTTCCGAGATATTAACGTTTCTTGTAAAGTACTACAAACGTCAAATTTTGTAAAAATTGTTGAATAACTCCGAAAATAGGATTCGTAGACATAAACAATGGTTAACAAACTGGACCTAAAAATCAATGCTGAATTCAAAAACGTAATAATATACAGGGTGTTCAATTTGAAATAAGAAAGTTGATACCTACTTCCGGTATATCCGTAGGTCCGCCATTTTTGAAATTATTTTCTAAATGTAGAGCATTTGAAAAGAAATATTTTTTATTTAAAACATTTTCGTTTAATTTAAACGGTATGGCCGCTATGGAGCACCGCGCGCTTATTGGACCACCCTGTATATATAGCGGGGTCCTGCGGTCTTAACCGCTTCCCGCACTTTAGTCTCCACTCTTCTCTATCCCACCAATCATCGTCTTCTATTTCATTTAACCTCATGGCATATTCTATGCCCTTTGTCCAGGATCTTCGAGGTCTACCTCTTCTTCTTCTATTTACTGGTACATAATCTATTAATCTATTATCCTTCTAGGCCACCGTTCGTTGTTCATTCGTCTTACAAGACCGTACCAGCTCAGCTGTCGGGTTTGGATTCTATCCGTTATATTAATCTTTATATTCGCTCTCTGTTGTATTGTTTCATTTCTAATGTGCTCCAATCGGGATATTCTACATGCTCTTCCAAAATAGTCCATCTCTACAACTCTTAATTTTTCTTTGTTCCTGTTTGTTAGCTGCCAGATTTCTTTTCCATACGTTGTTATTGGTTCTACTAAAGCGTGATAGATGTTGGTTTTTGTTTTCATCCTGATGGTTTTTGACCACAAGATAGAATTTAGTTTCTGAATGGCCACTTTCCCTTGAGAGATTCGTGCCTGTGTATCTCTTTCACTCCTTCCATCATGCGTAATATAACTTCCCAGGTATTTGTATTCTTTACAAGTATTTATGGTGCCTATGTCAGTTTGTATGTTTCCTGGTTCTCCTCCATCTACCAGATATTCTGTCTTATTAACATTTACTTTTAAACCCCATTTTGAGTACTCTTCAATTAATTTTCTTGTCATGTATGCGATATCTTGTTCGTCGTTCGCTATTAGTACCTGGTCGTCTGCGAATAGTAAAGTATACAGGCACTATTCTCCAATTTCAATTCCCATTTTTGAGCATTTGTTTATCCACGTATTGAGAGCTTTCTGAGCGTATATTTTGAAGAGGGTTGGAGAACATCCTTGTCTTAATCCTTTTGTAATTTTGAAACGCTTTGAAATACTTTCTTGCATCCTGGTAGAACTTACGGAATTTTTATGTTCTAATTGCTCTCACATAAATGTTGCTCAGGGACGATTCGTTCAATATTATAATCATTTTATTAATTGGTACATTGTCGTAAGCCTTTTCGAGGTCTATAAACATCAAGTGGGTTCCCATATTGCTTTCATATCTTTACTCTATTAATTGTTGTAAGGCGAATGTATTGTCCAAGCGTGATCGACCCGCACGAAAACCGTTTTGCTCTTCCACATCTTGAAAGTATGTTTCGATTCTCGCTTTCAAGATTTTTACCTATTTTTCAGTTATTCATCTACGTGCTTCAGTGTCAGTGTCACGTCACTAGGAGGTGACATTGAAAAATTTATCATATTGATATTCGAACTATAATCTCTGAAAAGGCAGACACTAAATAGACTCTTTCAGCTCAGTTCTGACTAACAACGTTTACGGATCGAATTGCTGCATAGAGATAGTTTAGGAATAACAGAACTAAAATAGTGGGATAGTGATGATTTGATGAGCGTGAAAAGCAGGGATATTCTCCCCGGGAAAGGAGGAGAGATATGGATAACGGATCAAAGATAAGTATGATAGATGATTCAATTGATTTTAGCGGAGAAAATATAAGTAATAAAATAGTTACATCCCCCGCCCTAGAAATAATACCGCAAAACAACCTACGAACGACCGTTTCTTTTGTACGAGCAGACGGACGCGAGCTCGTATCATGTTTACGTTGAAAATAGCACAAAAGATGTTCTTGGTAAACTCAATTCAGTCAAGGTGGGCGAACTAATATTAAAATCTCTCCCTGAAATAGATAATCAGATTAAATAGATAGAATCCATAGGATTTAGTAGAGTTCGAATAATTTTCAAAAATTCAAAGTATTCTATTTAGACTTTTATATTCAGAAATTTATGGTTTTCAGACAAGGCATTGTATCAGTGCACAAAGATTTATCGGAAGATTACTTAATGAATAAAGTTCAGCCATTTGATTTTCGTTATAAATACACAGTCAACTCCGTAAAACGTATGAACAGAAAAGTTGGGGAAAATGGGGAAATAAAATATGCTCGAATAAATAAAATTATTATTAGCTTCCGCGTTCAAGAACTACCAAAATATGTGATAAATCACGTCATTTTTGAAGTTGCAAACAACGTGAAAAAAGCATTATTATGCCATAATTGTCTAATAGCGTTTGTGACTTATTGCCCTATCACTACACTAATAGCAACTGGGTGTCAACATTATGTTCGTCTTACATTTGAGTGCAAAAGTATAGTTATGGTATAGTTTTTTGCTTTCGACTTATCTTCGGATGATGAGGAAATTGAAGCATACCTAGTTGAATTGCAAACAGCGGCTGCATGTGTCCCAAAAATACGAATTTTTGTTAAAGATGTTGTTCATAAACTGACGGAAGAGGAGGTGTAACAAGATATTAGTATTCACTGATACAGAAATCTTAATATAATATTATGATATTCGTTTTTAGTGGGCAAATCCTAGGCTGATACAAAAGCCACATTGCACAAAATGCTGTTAGGTTTTATGTCGATAAATTAATAAGTGATTGAACAAGGCAGATTCAAACTATTCAAATTCAAAAACCATCACAGAATGAAATTGGGCTCTCAGGATGAAAAATGACATCAAACTGTCATCAGTTGGCTAACAGGACGAATACGTCAGTTGCACTGAAATTTCGTGCAGTTTCTACTTACTAGTTCAGATGTATTGCACTTTCTGGGCACCAAACGAGTTTTCAATGTTACACTGTACTGCAATTGTGACTAAAATCAGTGCAGTAAGTCGAAAACGCTATAAGGTATGGTTACGGGCAAAACAATGCAAGAGCTAGATGTGCGAAATGCCATGAGAATCATATAACCAAAAATTGTAGTAATGAGTATGATACACCTACATGTTTGCATTGCGAAGGTAATCGCTCTACGTGTGATTTTAGCAAATGTGAAGAATTTGAAAGACAGAAAAATATTAGAAAACACATGGCTCTCACTAGTTCATCATATAAGGACTCTGAAAAAGTTATTCCCAAGATAACATATGCTAGCGTAACTAGAAACACAACACAAACATCAACATCCTTCCCAAAAATGAACACTTAACCAAATCAACCCCATACACCAAACACAATGCACAGGAATCAAAACAGCAACCAATCTAATACAAGAACACGTTATACACAACTAGTGGTAAGATTCCAAAAAGATATATCCGTCCTACACAAGATCCAACAGAAGAAGCTAGGCGAGAAATAATTAGCAAAACGGTACTTACAAATAACCCAGGGGGAGTCCTTGATAGCCCATATTATGTAGCGAACAAATAAGGGACTAGTATTAATGATGACAAATTTAAACAGATTGTTTTAGATTTAGTTCTTTTTTTTGTCAAAATTGAAGGAAGTTAACTTAGATCAGGGGTGGAAAGCGCAACCACTAAAATGTATTTACAATGCAACTTTTTGTTTTATTATTTGTGTACCATTCCAAAGTTTATTTCCGATAGCCTGTTTCATTCTAAACAAAAAATATCTTTTGAATTTTTTGCCCAAAATAAACCAGTTCGCAGCAAAAAATTAATTTATTTTATGGCGATATGTTCGTAAAATAATTTTTGGTCTTTTTGGTAGTAGAAAATGTCAGATTAATTTCAATATTGTAACTTTTTAATGCTTGTGAAAAAAACTGTTAAACAAATTTTATGTACCCTCTTTAAGGGGCTGTATATAAGTGATGCTCCAATGAAGTTTCTTTATATGAAAGATCCTATCTTTTTTTCGATGAGGAATCACCCTCTGAAATGTTGTACACTTATTTAGTTATACTCTGTATATAATGGAGTGAAGATTCATAACAGGCATCCTCACTCATTTAAAATTCAAAAACTTTAAAAGCTTTCCGTAAAAAAAACTTAGAACTTTTTCGTTACATAAGCCTTATTACAGCTTAGATGAGATCTGTGACGAATTTAAATGGAATGTCAAGCACACAGCCAATAAAATATACGTACCTATCTTATCTGTCTATTCCTGTTTTCAACGATAGATTGATTTTGAATACGTTTTTCTCTCCTCTAAACATATCCTCAATCCGAATTTACGACCACTGCAAGGACCCATTGGGCTTATCTTTGGTACGTGAATCCTATAGCACAAGTCGTTGGATATTCAGTGAAATTTCAATATTTCCGGCTCTAGTTACGATACTCTGGTTAGGAGTATTGTCTACGCTCTTTGAGTCGCCAAATTCGATGATGTTATTAACCTTGCTGGGAACTCCCTTACCTTTCACTCATTTTCTAGTGGACTAGTATCATGAATTATTTTTTTTTTTGGTTGCATATGATGGAGTACGTCATAAAAAGCATCTCATTTTTTTCTCCAATTTTTTTGGGCACAGGAAAGCCGTGAAAATAAGGAAAATATTTAAATTCTCCTAGGGCAGTGACGTCACTGCCCTAAAGGCGAACAGCCAATCAAAAGACAGATAATTATGTGTGCTGTGTTGCCGCATTCTGATGGCTCGCGAAATGCCGGAGCTATACGCGGGCTGGCTCGTCTATCTTGTCTTCTGTTCCCATATGCGAGTCGGAGCTGTTCTTGGCAACAATGCACTGCTGATGATTCGCGCGGTTGGCAATGATTGGCTGAATTTGAATTCCTTTCTTTAAATTGTAGAATGGAATTACTAAAAAACAAAATGTAGAAAGTAACGAAATTCAGGAGTACGTTTATTTTTGTATGCACTAGGCGGCTATAACAATTAAATCATTGTTCTTAACCTCTTGATACTGGTCCACGAAATTTACTATGAATTGCTGAATACAGAAAGCAATATATCAAACCAAAATATATGGAAGAGGGTTTAGATAAAAATTATAGTAGTTATAATTTGCAAATGTTTTGGACTAAAACGTTAAACTTTCCAGATAATTGGAAAGCATAAACACGCACCGAGAAAACCGAGGTCAAATTTTATTTATTTATTTATCACGTGGTATTGGCGCAACATTTTTGTGTATAATTTTTTATTTATTTTCTTCCTGTATTGCTAAATTCTGATGTGTAATAAATTGAGGTGTTCATGGTATTTTATTATACCACCACTTTATTTACACTAGGTTATTGTTGATAAACTGATCGTTTTTTATCTTAACATAAACAAATGTATTCCTAGAAATTATTTTTTATAAATTCATTAATACCGGGTGTAATGCTTTCTATGCCACTTGGTTTGTTCACAATATTTAAACTGGTTCATACCAGCATCACGCTATCAGTTGGTGGTATTGATGAATAGCTAGAGCCTTTATCAATAAGCAATTAAACGTTGGCAGTGCCTTGCCTATCGCATTTGAAAATGTTCATGTAATGGTCGTATGTTATTCTACTCGAACAGTTGTACCTGTAATTGTTATTACATAGGTACCAGCAATTTCGCGAACAATTTAACAAAGTGATAGTATACTATTTCGTTGTATATGTTGCCGAGGTAACTTGGTCGCTGTTGCCTTTGTGGTGTAATGAATAAATAATAATTGATAGGTGCTCTTGAGATCAGCAAAATTGGAGTCCAGTATATTATCTTCGTACCTTTAACTCATTGACATAAGGTTTATTTCTAAACGTGCAGAGCTTCTTTTTTATCCTGCTAACAATGCAAACCTTCATTAAATCCTGAGAGTAGGCGGTAAAAAAAAAATTTGCCTGTACGCCATCTGGTACCCGAAGGTAACGTTAAACCAAAGGAAGTCGCTGCTAAAACGCAGCAAACTTCTTCCCGGATGTTTGGCTTGTTTCTGAGAAATCATACTAAATAACAATCTAGGTCTTGACTACAGTTTGAAAATTGAAGGTAACATATTTATTGTAAGAAGTGGGTAGGAGGAACCTTAAATACTTAGTGGGACTGTACACTGGTTATATCACTTCAAACCTATACCAATACCTACAGGGTGTTCATCTGAAAACCATGAATTGATTAATCACATCGTTTTTTAAAATGCCTGCCCATACATCGATTTTTTGGAGGTACTGCGTATGCCCTTGTACAAAACCATGAGGATTTTCATTGCTCCAATACCTGCAGTGATGCTTATTAACAAACCCAGTTAGATGAAGCGTGCATTCATCAGTGCGGCAGATATTCTTTACACTAATGGTGTTACCATTAATCGATGTAGCCATTTTTTCACAAAACTCAAATCGCCGATCGAAATCGTACCCTGTTAACTTTTGCACTGTTTTCACTTTGAATGGATAAAATTAATGGAGTTTAGAAACTGTGTGTATAGAGCCAAATGAAATGTCAGTCGGATCCACAATTTTGCGTATAAAAGTATTAGGACTTATACAAAATGACTCAAAACTTCAGCTTGAGCGGCTTTATCCAGAACTTTCGGTTCTTTTTGCAACAGATCCAGTTTGAGTACATAACAAGGATAAAAACATACCTTTGCGAAATTATCTTCCCCAGATGTCTGGCTTGGAGCGGAACGGTAGTTTTCCGAGCACATTGATTTAAGGGTCTAGGGTATAGCGCGCGAAATTGAGAATTCAAGAAAAGACGTATTCCCGTGTTAGCGAGGAGGCGTGGCCGCCTGTTCCCTTTCTCCAGTGTGTGTGTCTAAGATGAGGGGAGATAAGTCCAAAAATCCAAAGATAATGTCAAAAGGTCCAAAGGTAAGGTCCAAATGTCACCATAAAAATGAATTTTGCATTTCCAAGCTCGTGACGTTACCTTTAAACTAACAGTAATGACTCAAAGAGCAAATTGAAGAAGAAAGCTTGCGCTTGTGCAACTATTTAGCTTTTTTTGATATCGTGTTTGGTTGTTAAATTACAGGCATTTATAGAATGTAAATGATTTTGCATTGTGAGTTTTTTGCACAATAAAAAACTTTTTTGAGAAAATCGAAAATAGTTGTCATTCATTGAGGTCTTAACTATCGCCCTCTGAAGTATTATATATGTAGTTTGAAAATAAAGTGAGTTATGTGAGAAATTGTGAGTCCGTGTTTTACATGGCAAATATGTATGTATAAATGTGTGTATCCAGGCCCCTTAAGGCACCTTAAAGCGAAATCATTTCCACTGTTTTTGCAACTGTCCCTCAGGAATTTAAATGTCGCAATGACGCGCAAAAGTTTGAGTACTTATTGCAATAAAAAGTGATATTTTCGTGTGTTTTTGATTTCTATTTGAATAAATTAGGATACATAAAATTTTTTCTAATTTTCTCGAAAACGAAACGATCGATTTAAAAAAAAATCAAACGTCCAAATAAAGAACTTCACATACCTTTGAAACAAGCTATTACTCGATATCCATTGTCATTTAAAATTTTTAAGAGGGGCACCTTGGGGGCAGAGGGTACAAGGGGGGAAGTAGTTAGTTTCTTGGTTAAAAAGTTATCCTCTTGACACATCTTTTGACGTGTCTTGGCGTTTTTTCTTTTAATTAGTGGTTTTCGATAAATCCGTGGCAAGAAGTTTTAACATCCTGTATGTCAGTATCCGCATATACTAACCTATATCTCAATTTCATATCTCTGGTAATTTCAATAACTTCCCATATGTTCCGTGAAAATCATACAAACTAATATGTAATTTAATTAAAATATCGTTGCTTTAATATTAATAGTTCCACCACTATACGGATACACATATTTGCGGTTAATAAATACCCAATCTTTATGTCCGTAGGTACCTATAGTTTCTGTGAGAGGGAGATGTATTGTTTTACGTTTGGGAGATTTTTATCATGTAAATGTGGAATAGATCACGGACTTTACAGGTCCAAGAACATTTTTCATTGACGTTGTAACCATTATTCGCAGAATCCGATAATCATGTAACATAAATCTGTCATCGCAGTCATGTACACTGAGAAAAAAGATACAAAATATCCGTCATCGCACAGCTGATGATCATTTATCAAAAGCAAATGTGTCCGGGTTTGAATAATTGTAGTCAGAAAAATCCAATCCAGGTTAGCAAATTGTATGTAATCTGGTAACAATGAGAGAGTTTATTTATTATAAGCGGATGCCGATGGTTAAATCATTTAACATTATTATCTAAATTTGGATGGTCTAGAAATTGTTAGTATTCTTGTGTTTTCCTCAATAAAAATTATTTGTTAGTAGCTAAAGGTATAACGATATATTGGATAAAATAACAGTTAATAATAATGTATTTTGGAATACTTCAGTCTGTACTCCGCTACTGGCATGAGGCAGCAGTCTTGAGCTGCTATTATTAAAAAACAGAAATTAGCAAAATATGGGCATTAAATAAAACTTATACAAAGAGTGAAAGCTACTTGAGTGTAAGCCGTTATATTGCAGTAATATAGTGATATATCAAACTAAACATAAACAACATATGAATCCAATAGGATATACTTATCACACCAGAGCTAAGGCTTCTTTAGTTAGTGTACCAAAACATCAGAGACAGTGGAACAACGTAGCATTTTTATATTTGGGCTCCAAAATGTACAGTGTTGTCCCTGATATTCTAAAATAAACTCTATGGCGAAACTCGAAAAAGACCTTAAGAATTGGATTTTTTAACAACCGAGGCAAAAATAAACAAGATAGAACGGGTATATACTGAACTAATGAGCTGATAGTAATTATGCTACTCTCTCACTGATTACGACCAGTCACCGATTATGGAATATTTACCTATTCTATTCACCTACTAAGACTTTTCAAGAAAATTTGTGTAATATGTATAATAATTGTATTTCTGTGTGGGTATGTAGCTTTTAATATTATATACACATACAGAGGCGTATTATGCACTGCCATTTTTTTATTGAGTATAGTGTCTTATTTGTTAGTTTAATAAGTATAAGCCCAAATACAAGTACTTTACTTCTTTGGGTATTCTCTCTGTTTATTGTGCTTCAATGTTAGTGTTATATTATGCACTTTATTCTTTTGTACTACAAAATATTAAACATTAATGAAGTAAATTAGACTAAACTAAAGCAAAATGGGGTGCCTGTTATTACTATTGCTTCAAGCATAGAACAGCTACATTGAAGACAAGTTCAAGAATTCTCATCGTTAGAATATTTTCTACCTCCTCCGCTTCCCACAAAAAAAAGCAGATATATGAATATTTAATTTTTGATAAACTAGCCTTTGTGTTTATTATTCCAGTACCATATATACACACCTTTATTCTATGCCTATAGATGCCTAGAGTATCTGCAAGAGGGAGATATAAGAAATACTGTTTTACGTTTGGGATTTTCTTATCATGTAAGTGCGTTTGAGAGGAACAGATCACTGGCTTTATAGGTCCGAGAACATTTTTCGTTCACCTTGCAACGATTTTTCGCAGAATGCGATAATCGTGTAACAGTCACAGTCGCTTAAGGTAAAAAAAAAACTAAATTTTCATCATAGCTAGTGTACAGTACATACTTGAAACAAACCGATCATTATTTATCAAAAGCAAATCATGCAAATGTATGTGCCATTGTAGAAATTAAGAACGAAAGGTTCTTTGGAAAAAAATGAAAGACTGAAATATGCAATACAGAAGAATAAGCTCCAGAGTAATAATGAATAGTTCATTGTAATCGCAAGTTCCACAAATCCCAAGAACAATCAAAGTCTATGCCCGTAGAGACAGAACTCTGGTAAAAAATTGGCAGATCAACGGAGAGGGGATTAGTTACGCAAAGATAGCCAAGCTGGCGAAAATAACAGACATAACACAGCTAAGGTCAAAACGCAGCTGGAGTACGACAGAAATGGATATTTTTCACAGAATACCGGCTACTACAATATTCTAAACATTGACAATTCACAAAACCATTATGAATTTTGAAATGAAAGGAAATTTACCACGTAATGTTGCTGGCAATTTCACTGCTTCCGAATAAAATTTCACATTTAACGATTTAAAAAAGTAGTAACCGATACTTCTGACAGGAGTTTTGCAAATTCTTCAATATTCATAAGCTGGATCGCCAAAAATGAAGAATAAATTGAAAATCTGCTCAAACACACAATTTTCCTGGTAGGAAATTAACATATGATTTGCCAGTATTTTTTGCGACCTTGCTAATAGATATTGAAAAATTTTATACCATTAAATGTGAAATTGTGTTCTGAAGATATAAGACTGAAGGCAACCATCACTGAAAGTTTTGCTTTCATTTCAAATTGTTTAGTGATTTTGGAAATTTTTAATCTCTAGTACATTGAAGTCGCTAGTAGGCTAATACAACGACCGAGCTTTACATATTTTACAGATCTGTCCATTGCTAAATCTGTTGTTCCCTCTCTATGGAAGATATACATCGAGAAACATAAAGCATTGCACTTTCTAAAGGATCGTCTGTAAACGTTTACATTTTATGCAAACTACTATAAATAGATCAATACTATGCTTACCCACAGTAGCAGCGAAAACTTGTGTCCAAGTTCCAGTGAACAGACCTTCCTTTTCGTTTGGGCTCTTACTAGTCTTCATGACTTAACTAGCTTTTGTATTTCACAACTTGCCAGTCCGAGATTATCCGTAATGTAAATAAGGCAGTGTTGCTATTTTGAAATATAGTATTCCATTCTTTAGCAGCTTGCTGTCACATTGGAAATTTCAAATATGGGCGCTGCAACAAAATATTACAAGTTTTTGATTTTTTTAAGCTTCTATCGTGTTCAAATTGTCAGATCAGTATTAAGATTTGATATATTCTGATATCTCAATTTTATTCAATAGAATGTCAGTTTGGTGGTTTTTATACATATGATTTTTTCATGTTTCCCTTTTGCCAGTAACTCAAACATAAGGAATTACATAAACCCTGCTGAACTTAGATTCAAATTAATTAACAATTGCAAATATATAACAAAGCCATCAATAAATGATGGTACTCATTAGCCTTTAACAATTTTTTAATGCAGTCAAGAGAACACATAAATTAGGATCAAAAATCAGAAAAAGTACAACAGATATATATTTGCCTCTCTGTTAACCCGCAGGTTGAGCTAACTAAGCGGACATGGTTTTTTCTGAGCCTCCACACTTTCATCAGAAAAAAATGTTTTGACGTTGTATTCTACATGTTGTTCATAAGAAATAAGCTTCCTGTTTTAACCTTTTGAGTTGGCAGTTATGAATGAACTCACAAATGACACGTAATTTACAATCTACAATCATTGGTGAGAGTTGTCCATTATGCCATTACCATTACCAGCATAATCAATTATTATAACATGTTTTATACCCACAGTATAGAAGACCATGTAGGATAGGTGTAGTAGAAGTAATAAAAAAAATTTTATTATCATGTCACAGTGATTAATTATGTTGTTTGTATATGTATGTAAACTGATCAACTTAGTTAATGAAACGCTTCTTTTGATAGTTTTTTCTCCACCTGTATGATCTCATTGCAATTGTGGTTTAAACGTTAATGTAACCCTGAGTTTTCTCTAAACGATAGTATAATTTGCATCGCGATCACGTAAGATGTCTCTCTGCTAAGACATGTAGAGGCACTAGGTGTGCAAAACAAAAGTTGTAAGATTTTTCATCCGAGTCCATCAAATTCACTACGTTACGAGCCACCATTATTATTTTCTTGTAATGCTCAGATGAAGTCCCCCATAACTGTTCTTATCATCCTAGCGCCGTATGTGACCCCCAGGGCTCCGACCCACCTCTACCCCTGCATTTTCAAATTTTAACACAGAAAGTGTATGGAAAGGAACATTATCCACCATCACCGAAGTGGGTGAACTTCACGTGTCACCACGACTCCCCTATGGTTGTTCACCATTGAAGTCGCCGTGAGTTGTCTAAATAGGCTGAAACTGGCATATGATAAATGTTAGATGCCTAGCCCAATATCTTAGTATCAGCGTTTAACTTTTCTCTTCACTGCATTTTTACATATCACGTCTTCTTGGTGGAAAGATTTGCAATCTCTCTGTGACGTGATACCACCACGCAACATAGGTCTTTTTAGCGCGTTCACCTTTATTTTAACTGAGGATAGCCACTTGACAAGCCTCGCGAGTGTTAAAAACTACCAGCACAAAGTTTACAATACTATTTTCTGCTGGAGCTCGGACAGAGTCTAAATTCACAGTGCATAATAAGACTTTCTTCTACAAAGTATTGGAACGATAAGAATTGTGGTAAGACATAGTCAAAAAAGCTCCTTCATCTGATCTCAGACTGCGCAACCAGTATGCTGTAGACGAACGAGCTTATCATCCAGTTGAAAGTAATTCTTATCCCAGTTTTTTTAGTAGAAAGGGTTTCTTCGAATTTCGGGATAAGTTAATGCAAGAGGTGTTTAACTCAAAGAGCCGACGTTTCGGCGTTTATTTTATGCCTTATTCAGGGCTAAAATTCATACGAAGACGAAAAATATATAATTAAAACATAGTGCCAGAACGATTAGTACGAGCATTGACAATTCAGTCTAACAAACAAATTTAAAACTTTTAATTAATTTTTACACATACAGTTACAATTAAAATTTAAAAGATTTTAACATTTAAAAGGGTTAACTCGGCAGAACAATCAAAAATAAAAAGCCGGTACATTGCATAGAAACACACAAGTTAAAAATATAATACAATTTTCCATTCAAATGTTAAAATACACTAAAATATAAAGCATACATCCTTACCTATCGAGCACACCCCTATAGCAACAAGGAATAACATATCCCTTTGTGTCAGTAAATAACAAAAAGCATTCCAGAAGATTGATAAAAGAATTGTAGATGCCGTTCGTTAGTTTAAAGCTTATCATCTGCATGATTAGTTTTCATGTACAATTAATAGTCAATAAATAAGTACTTAAGTTTGATGGTTTTCGTAAGTCTGACTCTAGAGCTGTCTAGTAAATATTACGACTTTTATTTTGAACACCTAGTGTCTCCACATGTCCTAGCAGCAATCGCGATTGAAATCCTACTGCCGTTTAGAGAAAACTCAGGGCTATATTCACATTTAAACCTTAATTTGATTGAGAATGTACGAGTAGAGAAAAAATATCAAAAATATGTCCTAGACAAAAAATTCAAAGTAGAACTACTACACCTAATAATCAGTTGATTCGTCTGGTCATCACTCTATGAATCCTACACCGAGAGTAATAGTTATAGTTCTCTTTTGATTACGTTTAGGAGAGCCTAGCCTTTTTTATGACTCTATTCAAGACTCAAAGTTTTAATTGATTCTGGTGGATCTGATACCATCATTACTCCAAAAGCTGCTGAAATCTATGATTCTAGATTCTATATAATAATAATTTAATGTGAGAAACCAAATCCTAAGAATAAGAACTCACCAAAATTTAATTTAAAACTGCAAGCTCCACATTATATTTCGATCAGGGTGACACAGCGTGCTCCGAGTGATTTGCTCATCGAACCTTTTTTTGTCTGAGAAGTACCAATGATTGATAAAATCGATTTGCGGTGGCCGACGGCGAGGCGAGGATCACCGTATGCCTGGTTCGCGACAACTGTCGGACGGCACATTTTTTTATGTAGAGTACGTTTGACGGTAGTACCAGGCCGGATTATCATTTCGCATGTCTACAAATTTTTTAAAGGCAAACACCGCGGACGTCAAATGAGAGGATCTGAGGGACCTTGGAGTCTGCGGAATTTTTAGTAATGTGGTAACGTTAATGGTATATTTTGCAGTCAAGTTGATTCACTCTCACAACAACATAGTCCTTTATTCGCCCAAATATCCTTAATTAAATATCAGGAGCTCTTCGGTTAGCTTCGCTGGCTTGTGCACACTGTTATTGTTCTAGTAACGATCATTGGATCCCTAAGTGAAACGAGGAATACATAATACAAAGTATTGACACTACTGAGGCAACCAAAACCTTAGTAGGCTTTATCCTTACGCATGTCTACGAATTTTTCAAAGGCAAACACCGTGAACGTTAAGTCAAATGAGAAGATATGAGGGGCCTTGGAGTCTGCCGAATTTTCAGTTATGTGGTAACGTTAAAGGTATGTTTTGTAGTCTTGATTGTAAAGGTGTAGGTAGTCAAGTTGGTTGACTTTCTCAGCCAAACCGTTTTCTGTTCGCTCAAATATCCTTGACAATATCAGGAGTTCGTCAATTAAGCTTCGCAGGCTCTGGCCACATTGTTACTCTGCTGGTAATGGTCATTGGAGTCCTAGGTGGAATGATAAATACGTAATACAGAGTATTGACACTACTTAGGCAAACAGAACCATAGTAAACTTTAACTTTTCGCATGTTTATGAATTTTTCTTCTTCTTCAACAGGTTTTGAGTACTTTGCCCGTTACGATACCCATCTTTTTCTCGACCTTCCGATATCTCTTCTTCCAGAGTATTGATAAAATTTGGCTCTGGCTGGTATTCTATTTTCGTGCATTCGTTCAACATGTTCTTTCCATTTAGTTTTATTTTCTTTTATTTGTTCGTTTATATCGAAGACGTTTAATTCCACTCTTACGAAGTGTTTCTCAATCTGTCTAATTTTGTGCAACCTTTCACTCTTCTTAGAAATTTTATTACTTGTGTTTGTATCCTATTTTCTTCTTTTTTCATTGCTGTCCATGTTTCACTAGAGTATAAGAGGATTGGAACAGCTATCGTCTTATAAAATTTAATGTAAGTATCTTTTCTTATTTTATTTTTTAATGGTCTACTGATAGTTCCGCAAATATTTGTGAATTTATTAAGTTTTTCTTATATAACCTTACTTCTTTCATAACATATATCGCATTCTAAGTACTTGAAGTGTTTTACCTGTTCCAGTACTTCACCGTTTGCGACAATCTTTGTCCTAACTGGATATTTACCTATAAAAAGCCATGGTTTTAGCTTTGCCTGTTGATATTTTCATGCCATGCTTTTGACATATTGTTTGCAGGATGTATAGTTTTCTCTGTAGATCATCTGCTGTTTCAGCTAAAAGTACTAGATATATATTTTGGTCTAGATGTATACCTTCAGGGCATTTTGTTTTCCTTTGTCGGCAGCGCTATCATCGCTTAATGGTTAAGCGTCAAACCTCCTCCCCGAACGACCCAGGTTCGGTCCCAGCTTGACAACCTTTTTATAAGTTATTATCGGTACGCACATAATCTACAAATTCTACAATCGAAGTAAATATGTTTTTAAATGAAATTTCTCAGACATTTTACTTGCGCTTGTGCAAAAAGTAAGTACCGATCAGTACTTACTTTTTGCACCAGCGCAAACACAGTACACAGACGTTAGAATTTGAAAAATCAATGAAAATGTTGTTCAATATAAATAGACAATGGCTCTCATTGCAATATCAAAATTGAACTTAATCTAAAATAGTAAAATTATTGGTAATTTTTATTGTATCTACTTGTAAAATATTGAACAAAGTTTGATTCAAAGACGTATGTATTCATATTTTAGAAAATAATGTGTGTAACATCTGCAAACAGCATATCTATCAATAAATTTTTTTGTAAGAAAAATTTAAAAAAAGTTGTCAAGCCCTCGGCTCGAACCCGAGTCAGTGGGCTCGGAAGATTGAGGCTTAATTGCATAATTAGGTACTTTGTTACTGGAATTTGTGATCTAATTTCAATTATTCAAAAAGATTCACCGTCTATCGTGTAACAAATATACTCTAGCTACACAGGTAACTATTTTTACGATTAGCTGGGAATCTAGAAAAAATAATGATAATCGTTATCGGAGTAGGATGTCGTTGGCGAAAATATAACATTTTGACATCACACGTGCTTGGCTTTTTTCTGGAGCTTTCGGATTGTCTTCTGTACTAGATTGAAAAATCAATTTTTATTTTGACATAACTTTTGAATTATTCCGAAAAAAATATTAGTTTTCTTATAAAACTTATATATGATCTTTCCAGTTACCACAAATAAAATTTATAGAAAACCCCAATTAGGTTTCTGCCTTAGTCACAAAATACTGACACTACTGAGGCAAGTTACACCTATTCCTTTTGACTTACTGAAAGCGCTTTCAATCGTTAAGCAATGAAATATGATTGATCACCCGAAATACGATGAATTAACGCTCTTATCGCAATTTACAGTATACCAAAGCGTCTCGATGTGGAAAAAATGCTGACGATAATTGACGTACGAGAATTTTTGTATCAATGCAGTTGGCATTTGAATTAGCGGTAAACCAGTTAAAATAATGATAATAGTAATATGGTCTTTATTGGGATTAGTAACAGAAGTACCAGAAATTTTTACAAACCTGATAAATGAAAATAGAATAATAGGATGAATAACTTTTGGATTTTGGCAATATTTTCCCTCAAGATCAATACACACACATTTTACTTTTCAATTTTCAACTTATAAGGAATAACACAAGGTCACATTGTGATAAGTCGGGGCGATAGGGCGGATGCTTAAGTAATTATCAAATACTTTTGGCTGATCTAGAAGCTGTCGTGTTTGTTGCGCTGTATGGGATGAGGTATAGTCGTGATCCAAAACAATGTTGCTTCGTGGACATTGTAAGCACACCTTTTCAAGTACTTGAGGTAAAAAGACTGTGATGTCATCCAACATTTGACCGTTTGCTGATCCTCCAATGAAACCAAGGCAACAAGTTCAGTTTTACCCAAAAATATGGGATCATTTCTTCCCAACACTAGATTGAAATCTGTTTGAAACACTCATCAAGCCAATTGGCGTTTAAATTCTGGAATTCTGGTTCAAATGCATATATCCATATTTCGTCACCAGTTTCAATATCATAGAGTTCTTTAGATCTACCGGAATAGCTTTTCTTGAGAGTTTGTTAGCAGTATTCGACTATTTCCGGACTTCGGAGAGATTATGGAGAACCCATCGACAACAAGCTGCCTTTTCATCAGCAACTGGAGAAATAAGCCTTCCTTCTTGAAGTTCGTCATTAACGGAAACTTTTTCAGATTTAAGGTCGTTGTACCAACCATGCACAGTCCTTTAACATGGGGATTTACTACTAAATGTAGCATAAATCTGTAAATATATTGTTTCGGTGAGAGACCACATTTGAGATCATAAAATACCATAGCATGAAAATTAAAATGAGCAATTGTCTACTTGAAATTATTCTGTCAATCTATACGTGAAGTGGACTTTTGTTTCTAGTCTCCTTGATACATGGTTGCTTTAATTGTGTTAGCTTGTAGAGAAATATTCGGTGCGACTGTACATCATGCAGTTTAGCTCGTATGGCCACTGGAAGTACTATGAATTGCCTACAATTCACCATCATTCCTACCTGTAGACATTAATTGATGCATCTGCTTGATGCAGCCAAATTAAGAACTGAAAACAACATGCTTCACAAATTTTATGGAATGACATGGAGCTCCAATGCTCCTAAATGGCGATGCTCAGCCCTATGTCTTGTCTATACCAAGCGGCTGAGTATTTTGCACCAGTGTGGCTGAACAGTGCCCACACAGGTCTCGTCGATATCCAACTGAATGCAACTATGCAACTAATATCTGGCACTAGAAATCCACTCCAACCCAATGGCTACCAGTTCTTAGTCATGTACCACCACCCGAACTGCGGTACCAAAATGCTTTGATAAAAATTTCCGAGAAGATTCAAAGCAACCCTAATCTGCCAATCCATAATGATATTGCTGCTGCCAACCACCAACAAGAGCAGCCGGAAAGCACAGAGCAAATACGTCCATCTAAACAGCCAGTGGCACAATACACTAAATAATGAAGCCATTCCAGCAATTATAGACTCCACCGGTATTAGTTCGACCCCTCCGGGATACGCTATGCCACGAAAGATTTGGTCCAGTCTAAACAAAATAAGAATTGGACACAGAAACTGTGCAAACTTCATGTATAAGTGGAACCTAATTCCCGTGCGACGTTGCAACAGAGTGTCCTATATGAGAAAAGTAATGTACTATGTATTTTCATGCTAAATAAATAAATTTCATAAAAATATTATTATTGTAATTGCCCTGAATTTCCAAAAATACTTTTTCTTCTTAGTGCACCATGCAGATTCCTGCATAGGTGTCTGTCAGCTCCCTTATCAGATGATTATATTCATTGCAGCAGTGATGGATGTTTCTCAGCCCAGATAGAGTTTTTCTTCCAATTCCTCTTCTCCCCCCTTCGATCATTCCTTGAAGAATGAGATGCAGGAGGTGATAGCGTTCCCCACGCATTATGTGGACTAGGCAAGCTATTTTCCTCCTCCTTATAAACTCAAAAAGTTCTCGTTCTGCTAAGCCGGCTCTCTAGAGGCATTTCTCACATGGTCGACCCAGGATACTCTCAGCATTCTTCGCAGTGTCCACATTTCAAAGGCTTCGATTTTATTTACAATAGCTGCCTTCAGCGTCCATGCCTGCACACCATACAATAGAGTAGACTAGACATAAAACTGCATCATCCTGTATCTGAGACTAAAGAGACTCAAATTTTGGTTGGTAAGAAAATTTCGAAGTTTCAGAAAAATTTCCTAGCTTGTTCAATTCTGCATCTTATCTCCTTATCTAGGTCTCATCTTTTGTTTATCGTGTATCCCAAATATTCAAGTTTGCTGACTCGTTCGAAGTATTCTCCGATAACAACCATGAACTTGGTTTTGTTGATATTTATCTTCAGGCCCAGCCTTTGGCTTTCCTCGTTAACGCGACTTAGTAGAGTTTGAAGGTCATTCACACTGTTTGCTAGTACGACAGTACCATCTGCATATCGGATATTGCTGACTGGGTATCCGTTGCTGATAGGGCTATTCGAGGTTGCATCAGCAAATGCTCTCTCTCTACATATAGGTTAAATAATATTCCCCAAATGATTGTTACAATGCTGGGTATGACATATTCATTCTGTCAACCTTGGTTTGATCATGGAATTTGATTTGCCTTCAATTCCATTCTGCATCTTTTGTTCACACGACCATGATATTTATGGCATCTTCGTTTGATACCTTCATTTCCAAATATCGAACACACCTAAACTGATCATCGTATTGTGCAACGATGCTACATTTCACGATTTATGTTGACAATTCCCAGCATTTTATATTGTAAATACAAACATTGTGCGTGAGGAAGTGCTGTGAAAGGATATTATAGGGTTGAGAAACCGACATACCAGGAAATACATATATGGCAGTTTATGTATGATGCAATTAAACGATTTCAACAAAGAACATCTCATAGCAACTTTGCACAGTATGTGAAAAGTATTGTTTACGATCAGTGGTGGAGTTAGCAAGTGGTATTAGGCACTGTGTCGTTGGGCCTCATAGTGAGAAATTTCAAGCAGAGCTGAAACTTTAACGATGATTTAAATCTTTTTTTGATTTAAATCCTTTTTTTTATTTAAATCATTTAATTTAAAATATTTTCCCAGCTTAGTGATTTATGATTTGTGATTTAAATATTTCTAGACAGAGAGAGATTTGATAAAAAGGTTTAAAAATAATTTGCTGTTCTGCATGAATGACTTTAAGTCATTTTTTTGATTTATAATCATTTTCAAATGATTTCAAATCATTTTTTGATTTGAAATCATTTGTGAATTACCAAAAATACTTTTTGATTTAATATCATTTTCATTTCAGTTACTTACCTATCTGTTACCTGTTAGCGCAACGTTACCTGACATATATTTTCATAAATGGTGTTACTTTTGTTTTTTTATCTAGATTTTGCTAGTTTTATTTCGCCAAACTTGTTTGTAGAGTAGTATTTGGATTTAAATGTTTTCAAGTTTTATTTAGCCTCAAGCTTGTCTAGAAGGACTAGTAGAGAATGGTGTAGGCGAAAGGATTTAGGATCATAAAAACTATTTACAATCCTAAAACGATTTAAATCATAAAAATAATTTTAATTTCAAAAATTGATGGATATCATAAAAAGGATTTAAATCAAGTCAAAAGTGGCTAAAATCATGATTTTTTATTTTATCAATTACAGCCATCAAACGGATTTAGGACTTAAATACCTTATCGAAATTATAATGATGTGTGGTTTATGATTTAAATCTTCCTGAAAAGAATTTGTTTCAGCTCTGATTTCAAGTGTCACCCTTGCGAAAACAAATAATTAATTTTTGTTGTTTACGCTACTATTGCAAAAACCTGTCATCGATTGGTCCTTCGACTAAAAACGTAATAGTTGTGGTAAGTGAACATTCCCATTTAATGTACCTCAACCAACAAAATGTTCTAAATGTGGTAATTCCAAATAATGGTACTCATAATATGCTGAAAGATTTTCTCGAGCATAGATTATACTAGGGGCCAGTTGTATAATGCAAGATTAAGCTTCTGTTCAACGTAAACTGTCTTAAGCCACCAATGTTACAAAACATCCTTTGTACAACAATTCACTTTTTCGCTTCGGGATGGGTGAAAAACTGGAGTTACAACGTTTAATTGGACTCTGGACTATAAACTATCTGCAAAACTTATTCGTAAATAACTTTATGTTTGCCTGTTGTAGGTTGATCACGATAATACCCTAGGTCGAGTAAATTATCAACTGCCTTCAACGAAACGAGGCGACTAAATAACTTTTAGTAGCTGGGAACTGAAAACCACTAACTCAATTGTAAGGAAATTTTAACGATCTAGCAGGAAGTGGCAGAAAGATCATCAAAAAAATAAAAGAAGTATTGGAGAACTATCACACTTAGCTTTTATGGAGATTCATGATGTAAGTTGGACTCAGAGGAAGAAGGAATATTGGGAGTAAACGTTTTTTTTTTGTTTTTCTCGAGGGGTAAAAGGTTGCTTGAAATGTATACACCAGAAATCCATTTACTTAGAATAAATCCAATAAATCCATGGAAATCCGCAGAAATATATGGAAATCCAAATAAATCCAAGCAAATCCAAGGAGATCCAAAGAAAACCACTTAAAAATAAAAACAAAGTCAAGGCATCAAAGACACATTTAATTCCAGAAACTCGAAAATAAAGATAGAACATGAGATATCGTAACAAATAAGCGATATCATATAATACCAGTCGATGACGCTAAAACGAAAAAAAAACTTTACAACGCACTCGTCATTCACAATTTTCGTGATTAGACCTAAATACCAACGTTGTTCGTAGTAGATGGCATGGTTAGGTTAGGTCAGGTTAGGGGGGTCAGACGTACAGGCCGGGTTAGGTAGCCCCAACACTGCAGCCATTGGCTTATTGTATTGTCCTGTGCGTTTGTTGATCCGTGGAGTTTTGTGACCTTGATAAGGTCCAAGAGTCTCTTCACGATATCTCGATTGGGGAGTGATTTGGGGCTGTTTGGCCCTATCAGTCTGAATCTCCACCAGCGTAGGGCCTCACACTCAAAGATTATGTGAGAGGCTGTTTCGTCGTCCTCGTCACATAGTCTGCATATTGGGTTTTCTTTGAAAATCCCTAATGTGTGTAGATGTTTTCTTAGGCCGCAGCGTCCGGTTAGGAGGCATGTTATTAGCCTAATTTCTTTCCTATTTAATTTTAGGATCTCTTCAGCTAGTTTTGGTGTGGGTTGTTTCACCATCAGCTTGCTGTGTCTGAGCTTTGGATGTGATTGCCAGTATTTTAGGCGCTGTGAATGCACCCACTGGTTTATCGTAGCTCTTACCAAAGACCTTGTAATGCTTATCGCCGGTTCGGGGCCGGTAAAACTGGATGCCGATCCGTTTCGTGCTAAGGTATCTGCTTTTTCGTTCCCTTCAATTCCCTTGTGACCTGGCACCCTTTTCAGGGTTACCTTGTTCGTGGCACCAAGTTGTTTGAGGTTTTCTAAGCATTCCCAGACGAGTTTGGATTCAATTTGGCAGCCGTTAAGAGCTTTAATCGACGCTTGGCTATCCGAGCAGATAAGATAATAATAGATGGCATACAATTTTCCACACTCAACAGGATGTTCAAATTTTGGAGTTGAGGATGTTCCAGCAGGCGATGAAGCCATTACCGTTACATGATATTTCAAAGGAATTTATTAATTCAGGTAACTGAAATCAAGATGGTTTCAGCCGAGACATCCATGTTTCCGCATGCGTACTGGCACAGTAAACCCACAGAAATCCACAGACATCCACGGAAATCCACGGAAATCCACAGAAATCCACGGAAATCCACGAAAATCTACGGAAATCTACGAAAATCCAAGGAAATCCACGGAAATCCATAGAAATCCACAAGCGTGTACACCAAAAATCCGCAGATTTTTACCTCTTGGTTTCTCTTTGTTTTTATATATTTTTTTGCTTTTTTTTTGACGATCTAAACAGTCACTAGGCTATAGGTTAATACCGAGCCCAGAAATCCCTTCTACGGCTGATGGTTTCGCTTGGAGGAAGTCGTTGTTGTTGCTCGGATATGCTCTAAGGTCACATTCTTGCACTATATGCCTGACAGTTTGGCGTTCCGCTCCACAGTCGCATCGTAGGGATTCGCGCATGTTCCATTTCAAATCTGTTTACGGTTGGATGGAGCACAAAACCAGGAAATTTTTGACTAACAGTAAGATTACTGTTCACTTTTTCTGGTGTTTGGTCGCCCAAATTTCTGCCCATTTAACTGCAGAGTTAAAACCATCAGACTCGAGCTAGATAGCTGTTGGAATTGGTGGTTTTCTGGACCATAATCTACGCAAGGAGAGATCAATTATCAAGTATTCGTGGATTGGCAATGAGGGATTTGTTTTGATTTTGTTATATTCTTTCAGTAGGATATTTTCTCGGTGGATGGCAGGCACGTATTTAGAGGGGGGTCCAGGGGGTCCGGACCCGCCCCCCCGAAACGTTATATAATGCCGTCTAAAAAATGAAAACCACAAATTTTTGCACCCCCCCCCCCCTCGACAAAAGCAAATTTAAGGTGGCAACTCTGATTTGGACCCCCCCCCCCGAAAGGGACACCCTTAATCTGGACCCCCCTCCCAAAATCAAATCCTAGATACGTGCCTGGTGGATGGGTGGTGGTGCTATTTGGCTGAGTGTTTTTAGCTAATTTGCTTAGCAAACGCTTAGTGCGAACTAATTAGTGCATGTATGCTTAGTACATGCACTAATTAGAGTATGTACTGAGTTGTTAGGGCAACTAGTGTAGATTACAGTTGGACTGAAAATTATCTCACTATCGCTAATTTGGATCTAGATCCAGCTTATCTTCAAGATTAGCTGTTCTGTATGGTTGTTGAGTAGATTATATATGACTAGAAGATGCATGCAAATATATACCTACTGAAAATATATATTTGTTACTTTCCGGGTGACCATCCACACAGGTGATTTCGTATGTTAATCAAGAAAACAGAAAATAAGAATCATGGGGTTTCATCGTAACCCCCTCATGCACATTTTTCAAAAGTTCAAGCGTAATGGCTTACAGATGAAAGTCGCAGTACAGGCGCTGATGAAAGTGACAAATATACAGGGTTTAGTCTAGTTTAAGGGGTCAAATTTGTACATTATCAAACGTTAAATTACGTACTCAGTAATACTTTAGGAACACCTTTATTTTTAGTTCTTATGTTTAATAGTCTCCCGTGTAGGGGCGGGTTAGAATATCTCCCATCGTATATCCTGCGTGTCGTAAAAGGCTGATGATGATGTTTAATAGTAATTACTTAGCTGATCCATGGTGTGGGAAAATGCTTCTCATGGTATTAAATCCTCCCGCCTAACTGAAAAATGCGTGAAGAACGCTGATGTCACTTTTGTTCAATAATTCGTTAAAAAAGGTATAAGTGGATCTTTGGAGAGTATTTTATTAACTATGTATATCTACAATGAAGAGAATTCTCTCATCAAGATTGTAATATACATTTCATCTTTCAATCACTAAGATACTTTAATTGGCAATCTAAGTTGAAGGGCTCTGTTATCAAAAACACAGTAAAAAATTATTGATTATATAATCGTTACGTTAGATACTTATCCATAGTGAGATTATCTGTATTTTTTCAGTTGATTATGATTCATTTGATTATCTTTCAAGCAATGTCATGGAAAAATGTGCTTCACTCCCGTAAAGTACATATGCTACTGATAAAGATCTGCGTTTTAGATACACATATGTTGAGCGCTTAGTGTCTATTCAAAAAAATGCAAATAAACGTCTACTACATTTATCCTTGACTAAACTATCAAATAATATTATTTACAGAACACATTTTCTATGTATGGTGGTGGTATTTTCAACAGCCTGACACGATTTCAGGAAATCTGGAGAGATAAATTATCAACTGTTTGAACTTCGTTTAGATCATTATTTCATTGATTCCATGTTGAAATCGCGAGTACATAGACTGCTATCTAGTTATGATTAGAATAGTACCACAGAATTCAGTGATTTTTCCATGAGAATGAAATACTTGTTTTTCTGTTCGTTGAATAGTGATACTCCATCAGCTGAAATGTTTTAAGGGTTGCTGTGGATAGTTAGGAACATCAGACCATGATATTTGAATAAATATGTAAATTCTTTTTATCTTGTATAATTTTATCTTAAGTACCTTAAGTTCATAAAATTTTTTTGATTGTTCAATAATGTTCCATGGCAAAAGATGCTTGGTTCGAAATTTACAATTCAAGTACATGTTTGCTTTTTGGAGAAGCTAGCTTCAATATTAGATGCTTCAGTTTCCAATTTTATGAATACTTCTATTTATCGAAGAATCATAGCTAATACTTCGCAAGCTATGTTTGTAGCCTTTGAGGCAGTTTAAAAGCATCCTGTTACTGTCAGCTTTGATTTGCAATAATATCAGTATCACAGCGACATAACGTAATAGTATAGTAGTATATTTCTTGTAGCGGTTGAATGTGGAAGTTACTGAAAAGCATTTTTTATAAATTAAGTTCGAATTTTGTTTTTATTACCCTTATATTCAAATTTTATATTTCAAGGTCTTACGTTTAGTCCTTGTTATACCAATATCTATATCTATCTATTCCTCATTGTATATACTAGAAAATGGCATTCAAAATTAAGTACCCACACACACCCTGGATACTCTAGTACTATTTAAACGAGAAATGAGCAAACAATAATAGAAACAGAGCTGACAGTGTTCTAGTTATGCAAAATAGTGCAAAATTAAACATAACGCATAAATAAGGACGGATCTTTATAACTTTTGTAAGAGAACCGAAATTGCTACATAGAAGGATAAAATATAAGGTGAGTCATTTATAGGGGTTTGACTGTGCCCTGGAAGTGTGTTGTTTTAAGCACACTGTAAAATTCTAGATAACTCCAAATACATTGGTACTTTGTATTAGTAATTCAATATTTGTAACCAAAATGGACTCGTTTTGGAATTATATTTTTTTTTTGTTCAGAGCTTCCAATTTAGAAAGACTCCAAATATTTCGGACGTCACAATATTCATATAAACGAAATGTGTTAGAAGGTTTATTTAATTTTAGACGTACAATGCAATAAAATACAAGGCATTCTGTGAGAAGAAATGTAGATTTGATATGCTATACTCCACAATACTTCTTTGATATCACTGCATATTCGGAAATTATTTTAAGATATACCCTTCATCAACCCACAGCTGTACACGGCTTTGTTGAAATTTTGACCAATTAGCTGTAGATGCATTACAAGCAACTATGTTCATTAGTTTAATGCCTAAATCCAGAAATTGTTTATTGAATTAGCAACTAACATAGCCCGACGTACGATGGAGAATTAAAATGATTTGTTTCAGCATACTTAAAAGAATGCCATCCCCGTAAATGCATCGGCATGCTGAATGACTGTGCGCATGGTAAATGGGATATATGCCTTGCCTTTGTGGGTGCTGGGGTCCGAAATAGTGATACATTATTTCTAATGCCAGTTTTTGAGGAAGGCCTCCCTGCTCCGAGCACTTTTCATTCATGAGCGTCGTTTGTTAAGGGGCAAGAGGGTGCGTTTTGAAACCCCTTAAGTTGGAGGTTTTTTATTTATTTTGTTTTATCGAACACTATAAAACATAGTACTCGCATTATTTTCCTAATAGAGACGACACTGTTTATGTTTTTGTTTCCCGTTTTCAATCCATACATACTTTGAATTCAATTTAGTGCCTCAGATTGCTCAGTAAAGAAAAATCTGTATTTATGTTATTGTCCATGCAATTGTCAAACAGAGTTATTATATTTTTTTGTCAAGTATAAGCAAGATACTATGAGACTATCTAGAATGGTCTGTTCTTTGACGCATTTATTTTCAAGGGTAAAACAGTACTGCTCCCCTTATCAAATTTTCCTAGTAAACTAATACTGGACTGAGATGAGGAAGCGATACAGAATTACTGACAACTACACCACTTTCTTGCAAGAGCAGCTGATAGTGACCTAAAATGTGAAAACGAGATATTAATTAAAATTGTGTGTTTTAGAATATCTAATAATTTACACTCCAAACTCTAAAAAATGACATGCTTAAATTATTTTAATTTCTAAGGGTCGGTGTATATTTTTTAAGCTAGTAACTTTCATTCACGGGAAACCTATAGAAAAAAACTTTCTTTGAATGCTTTGATGTGGTGGAACCTAATGGGAAAAATTTTGCATAAATTTGAAAGTCCTTTCTTGCCCCTCCTTAGATAATCAAGTGACGATGCACATGCTTTCATCGTTCGAGTTTTGTAGTTGACCGATCCCAGGCCCGTGCCAATATGCTCAATCAGTTTTTAATGACTTCAACAAATTGATTTGGTGTTAAAATTTCAATTGAAACTAAATAGGGTTAACTGGTTTGAAGTCACGGCTAGTTAAATATACCGTTCTACTTTCATCTCTAATTGGATTCTCGCGCCTTTGTTTATAGTACAGCTTCAGCCAAGATGTTTCTACAAGTCAAAGCTTTCATCGCCTACTGGAGGATTATACTAAACATTTCTAAGATCTATAAAGTTTTACGCACAGAGTTAACATCTATAGAGGGAGTGTAAACAACAAAATGCACAGGCTATATTAAAATTGGATGTTCATTAATAGATTCAATTATTACTGTGATGTTACAATCTGATACCAATAAGTTGTATTAGTATTTAGCTATACTTAGAGAGTTACCCTTATTATAATTTCATTGTAACAGTTGATAATTTATTATTACCATGAAGTGTTTTTCAAAACATATCTAACAGTGTTCTGAAAGGTAGCCTGTTGGAATGACTGCATCGTATATTTGCTTCAGCAATAAAATATAATAATTGCATTAAATAATATCCAGTTCTATAAAATTCTCATAGATAGATTTTCTGTAAGTAAATGTGGCATGCATTTTTGCATTTCACGTCCTCAAATAGTTTAAAAAATGGAATTTGGAAAATTCATGTTGATTGACATGAATGTAATGCGTGCACAAAACATACATTCAACAACCATTATTATTCCTCAAACTGGAGTGAAATTACTTTTGTTCCCACTTATGCCCATATATTACGCTACTGAAAACTAATACAAAACCTATACTCACCTATGTTAAGAAGTGTTCACCGATTCGTCGCTATTACAGCAAACAATGCACTTTTTATGTTGTCTCATCATGCAATTTTGACAATATTGTTCATAAATAATTTAATTCACACCACAAATAGTCACAAAGTCAGTCAAATATACACTAAAATCACAAAAATCTCGACACACGCAACAACCGCAACTACAATGATAGCTACATGACAGCTTAAAGGCACGCCGATTGTAGGTTGCTAGATTTATGACATATTAGAAGATATTGCGACATTCCGCTATGAAATTTACCATTTTTGAGATTTCATTAAATCAACAACAAATTATCTTCACGTAAATCAGTTACATTGCAAGTATATTGGAATGTATATTTAAATACCCAGTTAAATACTTTGTCTTCAAACTGCGGAAACTGCCAGATTTTGAAGAAACTGGAAGCGGACGAAGAAGAGTGGCAATAGCGCTATAAATGTTGGCTGGCCAATATTCAAATTAGGCTCCCTCTAGAGATGTTAACTCTGTGGTTTTACGCTTCATGACGTGACACCTTCAATTGTCATTACATGGAAAGGATAGTATGCTGCCATTTTAGGTACTAAAAAGTAAAAGTAATCGGTTGCTTTGTAACTAGGTAAACGGAATTTTTGGGGAACGATCCATACAGTTGAGTTCCTGCTGAAGGCTATATCGTTATGCATTTATTTGCTAATCTTACGTACTTCTCTTGATTCAAAAATGGCTATTCCGGCAAACAGGTTCTTTGAAGTGTTTTGATCTTCTCAACATTTTTGTGTGCAAGACGACCTCAAAATACTTTCTGATTACATCCTATGAAACCAGTAATTTCAGAAACGTGCAGAAAAGAATGCCGAAGCTTTTAAATTTTCATACTGACTAGAAATCCCTATAACGCCTATAAACTAGGCATAAGGTATATTTAATTTTTTTGTTTTTTGCTAATTTCTCCGCCGCCCATGCATCGATTTTCAAATTTACAGCAGCATTACCTACCACGACCCCAAGCCCAAAGCATATTGCTACCTAAACGTCATCACAGTCTATGCAGCGGGTACTGAGATTACGAGGCTAAAAGAAGGCTAACAGACATATAGACAGACCGCCAAAAATAAATGAGATGGATTTTCGTTACGTACGCCCAAAAACCATCTAAAAACAAAGTATGAGCTGATCTTATATTTTTAGTTTTTTGATTACGCCGCCACTGACACGATTTTTCAGAAACTGGCACGTTTTCCATTCTCGCTTCAATAGTAAATTCTGTGTCGAAATTTCATTAAAATCAATTCAATAGTTTTCGCTTTACGCTTTACATAGGACGAAATTAAGCAATACTCGTACATGTATACAAAATTCCAAGTCCCTCGGTTTCTGTAATAGGCAAGCCAATGTTTAGGAGGACTTGAGAAGAATATGCTGCTAGGTATTTCTTGCAGAGGTCAGTGGAAAAACTATTATGAATACAACAATTTTTTCAGTTTTACAACCCCCCACTCCCAACCGCCCACTTTCACTCCCACCCAAAAAAATTAGAAAATGAGCAGGAGCCCCTAAAATGCCTAAAAACAAAGTTTGAGCTGTTTTTATATTTTTGGTTATTTTATTGTTGCTGCGCCGCCACTGACACAATTTTTCCAAAACATACCCACTTTCCATCCTCGCCGCCGTAGTAATACAGTGTCAAAATTTCTTAAAAATCAATTCAATAATTTTTGCGCAATATAGAAGAACCTAAATCAATACTCGTATATATACATCACAAATTCCCCCTTGATTTCAAAAATGAGTAAGGCAACGTTTGGAAGTTCGCATGGACCTATGCCATCAGATTTTTCATTCACAGGCCAATGGACAGCCCATTATGAATACAACAAATATTTCAGTTTTACAACCCCCCAAATGATCAGGAACTCCTAAAACGCCTAAAAACGAAGCTTGAGGAATATTTTTTGTTTTTTGCAAATTACTGCGCCGCCAATGCACCGATTTTCAAAATTTTAGCAGCATTACCTACTAGGACCCCACAGCATATCTCTACCCAAATTTCATCACAATCCATGCAGCGGTTACTGAGATTACGAGGGTAGAAGAACGCGACAACAGACAGACAGACCGACAGACAACCGACAGACAGACAAACCGACGGAAATGAGTGACGTGGATTTTCGTTATGTAGACATCATAAAACGCCCAAAAAGGCGTATCATTTCAAAATCGAAAGTTTTCGCGATCACAATACTCCCCTCACCAATCGGTGTGGGAAGTAAAATGTAGAAAGTGATGAGGAACCCCTAAAACGCATGAAATGACCTGTGATAAGTACTTGAAATTTTGTTTTTTGCTAATTACTTCGTTGCCCATGCACCGATTTTCAAATCTATAGCAGCATTACCTGCCACGACCACGACCCCACAGCATATCGCTACCCTAAATGAGCGGTTTACTGAGACTACGAAGCTAAAAGAATGCCGATACTCGTAAAACGCCCAAAAGGCGCATTATCTCAAAATCGAAAGTTTTGGCGATCAGAAACTACCCTCCGCTATCGGAATGGGAATTAAAATCAGCGTCTTGAATTCAATTTCTAAATCTCGGCTAATTTAGTGGACTGAAATATGGATAGAGTCAAATTGCTCAAATCCAATTGATTCTGTGGTACAAACTGCAGGTCAATGTACGAGTAGGTAACATTCGGACAAAAGGCTCAAACATAGTATTCAGTTTATGGCGTGTATCGTAGCCCTCGAAAGCTTGTTAAGCAAGTTTTATCAAGCGCCGACTCTGATATAAAGCAAAACAAAGGCCAGAAGCCAACTTCGGCAGGCTGAAAGGAGGAAACTTGAGGCGCACACAAAATAGAGTTTACTACTCATAATTGATATTAAACTGTTGAATTAACTAGCTTTTGATATTTAACAAGTTATCAACGTGTATATACGCTATTATGTAGTCTGTAGAAAGTTTAGTTGCTTTCGGGAGTCAAGGAAATTTCAGCGTTTGAGTGAATAATGAATATGTATGTTTTGCAAGACAACTTTACCAAACAACAAATACTTTCGATAATGTCCAGTAAGACAAAGGCAGTTTAAAGTTTGAAATGAAAGGATTTTCATGATCACAAATGAGGAGCAGACTCAAAATGCGTTTTGTCCAAATCTTCCAAATTTGAGATAGAGGTGGCGCTGTATTCATATAATCAAATACTTATTGTTTAATGAGAAAAAGCAGACAAAATGCATTTTCCGCTCTATTAAATAGGAAATTATATCTAGACAAACAAACTGATTTAAGTCCCGCCACATAGTGCTGTATATTTTGTCCCACAAACATGAACAAAATGCATTTTGATTGAGGTTCTATCTTCGTATATTCCCAACGAGCAAAAAAATTTTTGAGTGCGCTGAGAATGATTTCTAGTTGATGTTTTTGATACTTGGCAATGAAACTCAAGTTACAGTTTGCCAGATATGCATTATCTCAAACCGTTTTTTCCGCCATGATCACATAAAGGTTATATCATTTTATTATTTTCTCATTGCATGGATAGTCTGAGATCCCCTTTCAAGCAAATCATTACCCGCCTGTTCTCAAAAAAAACATCCAACACAGAAGCTCTCGTAAATAGTTTCTTGCACCTCTGTATGCACTAGGGCGACACAGCTTTATTCTGTAATCTTCAGCTGGATGAAACGTAACGATCATGAACCCCCAAATGGTTAAAAACGAAGTTTGAGGTAATTTTATATTTTAGCTTTTTATTATTGCTGCGATGCCACTGATACGCATTTTCCAATTTCGCCACGGTAATAATACTGTATCGAAAATTCGTTAAAATCAATTCCAGGTTACAGATTAAAGAACGATCTAAACTAATACTCGTCTGTATTGGTATACATCAGAATGTTCTAAGTCTCTTGGTTTCTGTGATAGGAAGGGCAACATTTCGATGGACTTAAAAAGGTGTATTATGCCGCTAGGTCCTTCTTTCATAGGTCAATCGAGAGCCTATGATCAATACAAAAAACTTATTGAGTCTTACAACCCCCTACCTCTAAATAGCCAAATTTCATCCCCACCCAAAAAAGAAGTAGAAAAGGATCGGGAACCCCTAGAGCGCCTAAAAACAAAGTTTGAGGAATGTTTGAAATTTTTTGTTTTTTGCTAATTACTCCACCACCCATGCACTGATTTTTAAAACTATAGTTTAGCATTATCTTACGACCTCATGGTATATCGCTACCCAAATTTCATCACAATCCATGCAACGGTTACTGAGATTACGAGGCTAGAAAAACACCAACAGACAGACCGACGGAAATGAGTGACGTGGATTTTCGTGATGTAGATGTCATAAAACGTTCAAAAAGCGTATTATCTCGAAAACGAAAATTCTCGCGATCACATACTCTCCTCACCTATCGGTGTGGGAAGTAAAAAGAATTATCCAACTTTTAAACCGAGTAAACAAATAGCAATAATACAATGGTTTAAAAGAAAATGATTGTTTTTACCTGAAAATCCATAAGGGTAATACTAATAAGCTAGTTATTTTGGACAAAGAAGTCCACTTCTAACGAGTCGTTAAACGCATTGCACAAGCTTTACTTAAAAGAAAGTGGTTAACCAGGTAGAAAAGGACATGAGGTACTTGCAAAGATCTAGTTGCCCCTACGCTTTTCAAGAGTTTCTAATTCAACCGTATCAAAGCTGTACTGAATTCTAAATATGTGTCTAGATCTTCTTCGTAAGTGTTAACAGAATAATTAGTGAAACAACTGTCAGGTTTAAAAACATAGGTTCGACGAACGTAGTTTGATGTTTCTGCTTAGAAAACTCCAGTGTTAGATTATCATCCATAATTTTCTGTCTATGGCTTATCCTGACCGGTCGCCGTGGCATTCTGATTCAGTAGTAACTAACGCGAAGAACCACATGTCATCAAGAACTGACGCACTCAGAACGCAGTGCCGACCAATCAGGACAAGCCACGAAAAGAAGACACGTCGGCTAGAGGAGAATGAATAGCAACGAAATAAATATGTTCGACAGTTCACCTGAAGACTATTGAATATAATCGATCAATCCAAATGTTCTGCTCAAAAATTGTATAGACATTTTGAAATATCTA
The DNA here is from genome assembly GCA_951848785.1 of Callosobruchus maculatus. Classification (NCBI taxonomy): domain Eukaryota; kingdom Metazoa; phylum Arthropoda; class Insecta; order Coleoptera; family Chrysomelidae; genus Callosobruchus; species Callosobruchus maculatus. The sequence continues at coordinate 73,320 of CATOUR010000177.1, forward strand.
CCTTGTTTAAAATCTTCAAACAATAGTATTTTTTGTGCTTTAATAACTATCATAGCATAATACACCATTCTAGTATAGCGAGTATAGTAGATCAATGGAAACCTTGCACTCAAAAAATGTATAGACAATGAAGGTTCGAAACAGACCTCTTGAATCACTCACTTTGTTGTTTGGATAAGGACTTGTCTCGGCAATCATTCTGTATACTTTATTTTTAGCACTGACATAAAAAATGTGTTCTTTGTAACGTTTTCTCGTTCCTGCTCACACTATATGAGAACGGAAAACTTCTACGCTAACCCCTCGATTTACTTTAATCGCATCCGTAGAGTACAAAAAAGCTCTGGGCTGGAGGGTAGAAGACAAACTTCCAGTCGTTCCAACAAAGGGCGACAATGACATATGCCAGCCGACTTATCAGCGGCTGTATGCTAAAAGAGCGAAGGCCTAGGTTGGGGTGAAGGAGAAGCACCTCTCTGTGCTGGCGGATATGGGAGGTGTCATAGGGTTGACGAACTTATGAGAAAATCACCATTGTTGCATACAACACCTCATTAGGCAACTAGAAGGGGCTTCCAGATTTATGAGTAACATTTTTACAGTTTTTCGAAATAATTCAAATTTATTTTAGTTCTTTTGAGTAAGCTTCCAGTTGCTTTTTTTATGGCTGAAAGCCTATGACTGTGTAGAAGTACTGCGGGAGGATAAGTGTCGGTGCACGTTATATTTGAAACGCTGCAGGTTGTAGCTGTCGACAAACAAATCACTCCACAGTGTTGAAGTTCAGTTCTTCAACAGGAGGAATGCTGGAGGAGACTGGTTCGGGGAGGAGAGACCCCGACCATGTAAGGACGAGCTCGCAGAGCCTCGCTAGTGTACCTCGTTTGGACGGACTTTGGCATTGTTATCTGGGAGAGCTCACTTGAACATTTTCCGTGATAGGATCTGTAAAACAGGGACGGGTCAACCACCCTTCTTTGATTCTCAGAGCAGTCTCCTTCGAACATTGATGCCCTCCGATCTTACCCCCCCACCCCACCCACCCCCAATACCCTACAGATACAATTTTTGCACTAGTATGGACGTATCCCAAAGCCTAAATGAATCCTCGTGATTTTAAAGTTCTGAGAACATGAATTATAACTTCTAAAAAATACTCAGACCGTTGAGCCATCTAGTGTAACCGGTGCAATATTCGTAAGCTGTCAACTTCCCAGATATTTGGGCGTATGGATTGATCAGGGTACCAAGCAAATTGAACGCATATATCAAATCGCAGTGAAGGTAAATAGGGCGATTGCCTATTTGCTCTACATTCTAAAGGACGCCCTTGTAATTAAACGCTTAGAATATTGGAAGAGATGTAAATCGACTGTATGAGATTGGTGCAGGTAAGTAGGCATAAGATGTTACTTAGGAACTATTTATTTATCTAATATCCGTAAGACATGAGTTTATATGTATAGGACTTGTCATATAATAGATACTTACAAACTAACATAGTCAATGACAGAATAATAATATTTGTCCAGAAGAAAGTCTTTCAATATTTTTTTTAAATATGTATATATAGTTTGACTAGCTTTTATGTCATTCGGAAGCAAGTTAAAGATCTTGGGTCCCAACATATTTGGTGATATACTATTGTACTATGTATATCTGGCATGAGGTACATGCAAGCGATCACTAGTGTGTATATGCGACTATTTGAATAATTTTTTTTATTTTGAGAAGGTGTAAGTAGCCACCTGAAATATAAATAATGAGGGAAGTGTCAACATTTTAAATTTTTTTAATTAATATCTTTGCAGTTGTGCCTGCTGTCTGCACCTGTCAAGCATCTCAAACATTCTTTTCTGGCTTAAAAAGACATGTTTTTGCATATGTTGAGCAACCCCAAAAGCATAACCCGTACTTCAGTCTCGATTCCACTTGTGCAAAATATATAGCTGACACTCTATTAGTAGTTTTTAAGTTTCGCGTTACAAGTCAAGACGAGTCTATCCAGAAAGCAATACTCAAAGAGTTTTGAAGAGCAAGATGGTACTGCCACTGATCTATAATAATTAGTGATAGCTGAAGGGTCGCCTTTTTATAGATATGAGTGACCTTGCCTTTCTCAAGAGTTTGAGGAAATTCTCCACAACATGAGGAAAGGTTGCCTAAATAGGTGAAGGGTTTGATAATATATTTCAGTATAATTTTCACTAAAAAATTTAGGATATCATCTGGGCCACTAGACTTTTTGTTTTCCAGCTTATTATTGATAAGCTCTAGGAATTCTGTTTCATTCAAATTTTACTCCATACAAGATAATACGCCAACAGACAGTAGAACATATAGTCGATTCACACTCATTATAATATGAGCATTCCCACAAGCCTGTATGATAGTCGACGGTACAACGCCAACAGATAGCACGTAATTACCCTATCAGTATCTCTGATGGTATTCCTTGACCATCAACAAAAGAAGCACTCTAGGAATATTCTGAGGTGAACATCATCTTTAAAGAAAAGAAGAAACAAAAATATGACGAGTTAATTGGGCAACTTCACAACCCATGACTGAAAACTTAGCGCCTTCGCACTTTTTTTTTTATGGTCGGCCTCCCGCAAAGGCTTAAAGCCTATGGCGCTGTAGAAGCGCTGCGAGAGGACAAGTACCGGTTCACGTTAGATTTGAAATGCTGCAGGTTGTAGCCGTCGGGAAACAAATTCCCCGGCAGCTGATTCCACAGCGTCGAAGTTCTCCAAAAGAAGGAATGCTGGAGGAGACTAGTTCGGGGAGTAAGGACCTCGACCTGGTAAGGATGAGCTCGCAGAGCTTCTCTAGTTTTCCTGGTTCGGACGGCCTGTGGTGTTATTGCCTGAGAGAGCTCAATCGAACATCTTCCGTGATAGAATCTGTAAAACAGGGATAGGTCAGCCACCCTCCTTCGATGTTCCAGGCTGTGGAGGTCCTTTGTGAGGTTTGGCCGATCGATTAGTCTAATTGCTCTTTTCTGGATAGTGTCCAGAAGCTTTAGAGAGTGCTTCGGAGCGCATCCCCACACATGGGAGCAATACTCCAGCGATGGTCGGATCTGTGCCATGTACAGCAGAAGCAGTTGCTCTGGTGTATACAACTTCCTACAGCGGAACAAAACTCCAAGCTTCTGGGATGCCGTTTTAGCAATACTGACGACGTGGTCGTGCCAGGACATGTTATTGTTGATGTTGATTCCCAAAAGCTTGACAGAAGGTGATTCGACTATGGGGTGACCCTCCATTTCCACGGTTGGTAAGCCATCGTGAGACTTCTTTGTAAGTGTTGTTGCCTGAGCTTTTTGTACTTTATTTGCTAATCCCCACTCGACAATTGTTTTGATATCAGCGTTGATCTGTGAGGCATGCTGCTGTCGCTGACGTACCGTCTCCTGGGATGATAGTGGCTTGCCTGGTTCCATGCGCGACACTAATGTACTATCATCTGCGAAGCTGTAGATCGGATTGGATGTTATTTCCAGCAGCTCGTTGATGTACAGCAGAAACAGTGTAGGGGATAGGTGAGATCCCTGAGGAACACCGGCGTTTATTGAAAATACGTCTGATGAACAGCCCTTGACTACAACAAACAGAGATCGGTCGTTCAAAAAGCTATTCAGCCACTGGCGCAGGCCAGGTGGTAGTCCATAAGCAGCAAGCTTGGCCAGAAGTCCGTCATGACATACTCTGTCGAAAGCTTTCGATATATCAAGTGCAACAACACGGGATTCGCCATGATTGTCTATTGCCCTGTTCCACAAGTGAGTGACGTAGGCAAGGAGGTCACCTGTAGACCTGTGCTTACGGAAGCATTACTGGCGATCATTTATGATGTTATTGTTATCCAGGTATTTCAGGAGCTGTGTGTTAATGACAGTCTCCATAACCTTACATGACATGATGCTGAGAAGAGCCACAGGTCTATAATTGGTGGGATCAGTTTTTTTGCCTTTCTTAGGGATGGGTTATACGCAGCCAATCTTCCACGAAGCGGGAAACACGCCTCGTTGGTACGAAAGTTTGAAAAGCTTGCAAAGAATAGGTGCAAGCTCAGCGGCACAGCGTTTAAGGACAATGGCTGGAATTTGGTCAGGACCAGTAGCTTTATTGGTGTTCAGTTTTTGGAGGATGCTTTTTACATCTCGATGTTTAAATTTGACCTCTGCCATTCTCGAGTTCATGCTTATGGTGGTGGTCGGAGTACTTCCTTGAAAGTCTACAGTAGAATTGGCTGCAAAGAGCTTCCCCAAGATGTCTGTTTTTTCTTTAGGAGCAGAAGCGATGGATTTGTCCTCTCTGGTCAAGGGTGGTATTGACGAATAGGAAAAGTTCTGACTAACAGCCTTAGCTACAGACCAGAATGTTCTGGATGAACTAGGACATGAGAGGAGCTTGTTTTTAATTTTTTGGTTGTGTTCCTCCTTGCTGCTGTCAATCACGCGCTTACAGTGATTTCTGGCGTCGATAAAACTGCGGTGGCTCTCAGCATTTGGATTTTTCCTCCATTCTCTGTAATGTTGGTTTTTAGAGGTAACTGCATCTCTGCAACGCTGATTGAACCATGGCTTGTTTTTGGAGGGATGCTTGACGACATGAGGAATATAGGCTTCCATGCCGGATATTAATACCTCTGTTATTTCTTGGGTGCAAGCTGATGGGTCTCGTGACTTGAAGCAGACGTCGTTCCAGGGAAAGGACTGGTAGTATTCCCTTAGGTCGTCCCACTTTGCAGACTAGCAAAATCTCCGTGGCGGCTGGGAATCCTTGTTGGTTCTTTGACTATCTGCTCCAAGCCGCAGCTGATAGCGAAGGCTTCAGCTTCACGTCCCTCGTCGTCCGATTTGTTTGAGTGTTTCAGCCAGTATGAGTTGTGAACGTTGAAGTCACCCAGAAGGACTATCTCTGAATGAGGGTGGTCTGATTGCAGCGCATCCACAGTGGCTGAAAGCTTCTCGAAGAGCTCTTTGCAGTTGTTATTGCTTGGTGGCCTATAAATGCAGCATATAAACTTGGAATGATTTTGGAAGGATATTTTGAGCCATATGATGTCAAATCCAGTTCGAGCTCTTCTTCTCGATGACAAGAAAGCCCAGATTTAACGTACACGCATACGCCAAACCTACGTCTAAATCGGGTGTATAAGTCATATCCGGGATATCTAAAGCAGTTATCCACATGGACCGATCTGGTCAACGCGTATAAACGCGCGTGCTAGATCCATAAGACTGGTGTGTCTACTATCACCACACGGCTCTATCGCGATGTGGTCAATTTGTTTATAATCGCACACGGGTGGATTCAGTTCACCCTATTCCTGCCTCGTATTTAATGATTACACGTTGAACAACTACAAGACAGAATCTTGGAGTTTTGTTCCGCTGTAGGAAGCTGTATCACCAGAGCAACTACTACTGCTTCTCTACAAGGCGCATATCCAACCATCGTTGGAGTATTGCTCCCGTTTGTGGGCATGCAATCCGAAGCACATTCTAAAGCTTCTGGACACTATCCAGAAGAAAGCAATTAGACTAATCGGTACGCCTAACCTCACAAAGGACCTCCACAGCCTGGAACGTTAAAAAAGGGTGGCTGACCTGTCACTATTTTACAGATTCTACCATTGAAGATATATGTTCGAGTGAGCTTCTCCAGATAGTAACACCAAAAGTCGTCCAAACGAGGAACACTAGAGAGGCTCTGCGATCTCATCCTTATCAGGTCGAGGTCCCTACTCCCCGAGTAGTCTCCTCCAGCATTCCTTCTTTTAGAGAACTTCGACGCTGTGGAATAAGCTGCCAGGGAATTTGTTTCCTGATGGCTACAACCTGCAGCATTTCAAATATAACGTGCACCTATACTTATCCTCTCACAGCGCTTCAACAGCGCCATAAGCTTTCAGCATTTGCGGGATGCAGACCATAAAAAATCTAAAGAGATCGGACATTCTTTCAAAATTTGCGAAATTACCGTAGGAAAATAAGTATAGCTTAATGTCTGCGTAAAGCGCATACAAAAGATAAAAAGGATTTTTTCAAGATAGGAAGAATAGCTGAGTACAATCTGTTGGGGGCACCGTGGTCAGGTATTACGGTGTGCAAACATAGGTTTGCACCCTATTGAAAACGCTTCTCTGATCTCTATTTTCACTGGTGACAAAATATACAAAGTGATTACACAAAACGGCATTATAACCTTTGCAAATATAGAAATATATGATTATATCGTAAAAATTTAGAAACGTGAGTGAAGCATTTTTCACAGTGCACTATTCTGATAAAATTGTATAGGCAACACTAAATACGAGCGTGAGAGGATAGATTGCTATTGTTTCACCAGAGAGAATAATAACGAAAATAAGAGAAACAATACTGCCATTTTAAATGTCAGTGGCATACTAAAGGGAAATTGACCTGCCCTCTGATATTGGGGGCCTTTATTTCTCGAGATGTCCTTCTTAGACATACAAGGTGTCACTTATTGATAGGCAGTAATTCAAAGGGAACATGTTTGACCCAAATTAAAGTATAAACGTACATCTGTCCTAAAGAGTCTGGTTTTCAGGATACCGGATGTCAAAGTTTGGCAAAGAAAGCATTTTTATTAATTTCTTGATGATCATGGAGTCGATTTTTGTAATTTAACAGTATTGCTCACTGCAATAAGATGCCTAGACAGCACTGACTAGAAGATAATTATCATTTACAGTGGCGTCTCAGGGGCAGTGCCATGATTGATTTTAGCAATAGCGCCACTGATCTTAAAAGATTCAACTGTCATTTTTCAAATTAAATATGTAAAAAAACAAAACTTTTTTGTCTCTTTATGCCTCTTCGCGCAATTTTTTTTAGACAGTTAAAGACTGATGTTTGCTAGAAATTTTAAACAACAGTTCAATGCTGTTATTCCGAGATCTACCCCCTCGGGAAAATGGAACATGATCAGCTACTGATCTATTTTTTCTCCCAGTGAAGCTTGAGGTGGTTGGGAAGCTGTGGGGGGATGCTAAGCCTCCAGTGTGCCTAAGGCCTGGATCTCGCGGCTGTGGATTATGTTACATTGTGCCGAAATGTATGGAGGCATAGGAAAATAACTGACAGCGTTTACGGAGGCAAACAGGGATTCTCATTATATTAGACACGTCATGCTAGGGTAACGAATATTTATATAGCCGTAACTCATAATTCAAAAATTGTTGCGGCCTTTGCTTGTTTCACTTGTACGTCTCACACGCAAACTATTGTAATTCAAGGATAGCGTTTAGATATTCTACTGCCAAATGATCAGGGACCTTTGAACCATCTAAAAATGAAGTTAATGATTTTGAAATCCTTCCTTTTTTTGTTGATTCCTCTCTGCCACTAACAAGAATCCAGAAATGATACACTATTAACAAAAGTTCACCAAAATTAAGTTAGTAGCTTCCAAGCTACACTTTGGGATTGTAATATGTAAGCATCAAGTTATTCCACATATTTATGTAAAATTCTAAGGCAACAATCAGGTAGGTCTAAAGAGAACAAGATATCGCCAAAGTCAATTTTTAAGCACAATGAATACAACAAATGTTTGAGTTTTCAGAAAGGTTATTCTGATTGAGTTTGTCAACCTAAAAATAATACTCAAGAAAATAAATCACAGTTGAAAAGAAGTATGATGTCATGTCTAAGCATTCCTGTGTCCGACAATGGTCAATAAGAGCGTGCAATCTTGCAGTAGGCAAAAGTGTACCCGTACTTCTTCAAGGATATTGATACTGCTGATGAGTAACTTCCTGGAAGGGCCTGATTATTCATGGTCAATGATCTACTCGGGTTATCGTGTTACAATGGCATAGTTTTTTGTTACTCAATTGGAACGTACTGCTGGTGAGGATACATAGGTCCAGCAGGACAGCGCCATGTGCCACTGTTCGTAAAACGTTTACTGTCTTGCACCTTTTCTCAGTCAAGCTGACCCCTACTAACCACAAAAACTACCTCCCTATACACCATCTTTACCGAAACCGCGCATACATAATACCAGTACAGATATCCCTTCTTATCCCTTAATGAACCTCTTGAACGTGCAGAATACGTTCTTCCTTTTTCTTTAAAAGGGCCTGGGCACACATAGCACATAAGTATTTGCCATGTAAAATGCGGATTCCCATTTCCAACAGAACTCACTTGTTTTTAAAACTACATACACAGTATTTCAGAAGGTGATAGCTAAGACTTTAAGGAATGACATCTAAGAGCAATTTTTTCAAAAAGTTTTTTAATGTGCAAAATCATACAGTCTTCAAATGTCTGTTATTTAACAACCAGACACAATATCAAAAAAAGCCAACACAGTGACAAAGCGCAAGATTTCTCCTTCCATTTGCTCTTAGAATCATTACTGTACGTTTAAAGGTAACGTCAGGGGCTTCGAAATGCGGAATTAATTTCTATGGTGACCTTTGAACCATACCTTTGGACGTGCTGACATCACCTCTGGATTTTTGGAGTTATCTCCCCTCATCTTAGACACACATACTGGAGAAAGGGAACAGGCGGCCACGCCTCCTCGCTAACATGGGAATACGTATTTTCTTGGATTCTCAATTTCGCGCGCTATACCCTAGACCCTTAAGGTCATGATCTCACTGATGAATGTCCGTCCTGAAGTCCACACTTTTATCTTCTCGATCATCTTCAGTACCAAAACGCTGGGATCTACAGAGGATGTGATTCTTAGTGCTGTCCACCTAGAACACAAGAAAGGTGTGAGCTGTGAATCATCCATGCATCCACAATATACACAGGTGTTATCTGTGGTCTTTACATTCTGTTTAGTCAACTCTTTAAAGTAGGTATTGATGGCCACTCAGGAACCGAGTCATGCGGTAGTCCACTTCTCTATGGTTGCAGTTTATCCAAACTTATATACTTGGTGCTACTTTTTTTATCCATTCTGCAGTGCTCACAATTGTGTCTCACTCCTCTTACCATGAGACCCTAATGGACTCCTTTCTTTCTTCGTCTTTGGCCTCGTTGGTGTTTCCGTCCGTTTTTCAGTACAGCTTCACTCTCTCATCAATAATGAGATGTACTAGTCCGCTAAAAACTTTGCCTTTGCGGATATGGTGCGATGATCGCTGGTTACGCTCAAAGGAATCTTTCTCTCGATACGCATATATTTCGATAGTTTGCTTTCTCTACCACTTTAGGCCAATCCAGTACTCCATAGGTCAGTAATGACTGTACGACGTTGTAAAAGAGTAGTCTTTTTGGGCACCTTGGTCCCCCTATGTTTGGAAGAATTCTCGCCAAGGCGGTAATTGTTTTTCAGCCTTAACGATCACTTATTTAATATGTTCTCCAAACATTTTCGAATTATCTGCAGTTATTCCTAGATACTTGACATGCTTTGTTGTACGCACCACTACGTATCTTAAGGCGGCCATAGACCGGCGTACATATGTGACATACAAGACTGTCAAACTAGTATGCGAAACACAAACTAAGCATGACGGCAAGTACGCTGTTGTCCACAAACAAGGCTGTTTGAGTGTGAAACATGTAGTTTGATTACGAACGATGAGCAGTGAAAACGAGTTTATTTTGATGTCGTACGCGTGCATTATCAAAAAAAAGAGAATCAAAGTCAAACAACCGCGGACTCACACAAAACGGGTGAAGGGATGACTTTCAAAACTGCAACTTTTGATACATATAAGAATTGCGCTTACAACCGGATAATTAGAGAAACTATTTAAGGATGGATGAAGCCAAATATCGTATGCTGCTTGATTTAGCAGCTCCAGTAATTGAGAAGCAGAACACAATACTGAGATCTGCTATATCACCTCATGAACGATTATCAGTCACGCTTCGCTATTTAGCGACTGGGAGGAATTACGAATCTCCTGTAGTTAATTGAATAATACATCAATAATACATCATACGCTGCGACAGTCAAAACTTTTATAAAGTTCAATGAATTCTGTCATGAAATCTCTTGAGAAGCTTTTCAAATCAGACATTTTGAGAATAGTACGTTATATATAATCTATGATATTATCTACGCGACACTGAACAGAATAATCACGTTAAGACAAGAGTGATGTTGATCCACACACCGGAATACATGTATGTTCATTCATGTATGGGCGTGCATGAATTCAAGTTGGGACAGAAAATTTGTATGTCGCATGTCAGTTTTTGCCCACACACTAGCGAATATCAACTTAGAAGCATGTATGGCATACATGTATGTCACATATGTAGGCCGGTCCATAGCCGCCTTTATTTGCAACTCCAAATTGCCATGCAATGCCCGGAAGCCTTTCATCACGACGTCCTCTGTCTTTTCTGGTCCTGTTGTTTCTTAGTTTGGTGACCAGAATTGGCTGCCACGTTCTTGTGATTCAATATGTATGGGCTTCTAGTTTGTGATGTTTCTTGAAGTAGCAATAAAATACCACCACATGTTTACAACAATAATTATGACAGTCAATTTTATCAAAAGAGAGTACACGTGTCATTGCCAAGATACTGTGTTTCATACATTATAAAACATATAGAAAACAATGTTGTATTGAACCTTAAAAATTGGCCCTCTTATTGAAATACCCTTATATTTATTTCTGTTGATTTATCAAACCTTTGAGGTTCTGTAATGTACCATTAAACTATGCACACCTATGTCATAGTGAGGAAATCTCTAAACGGTCACTAAATTTACATAGACTTACCCTGTAAGAACAGCAACCGTATCTCTTCTTATATGTTTGTAAACAGAAATCCGATATCTTCTGCATTTCAGTATTACAGTCGATATCGACACGTTTAGTGACCATGCAAAGTAGTAGTGATAGAAGTGATCACAGTGGACTATTCAGTGGAACGTTGACTCAACTACTTGCAGCTGTATCAGGTAACTTATATTTAAATACTGGTGCAGCTGTATGATACGTTCACAATGTAAGATGCTTTAATGTGCATATTCTTCAAATTAACAGATTATATCGGTTTGTGCGCAAAATTTCAGTTAGGGTGGGCTTATTCTAAGCGAACAAGAAACTAGAGACAGAAAAAGGATGTTTGTCGTATAAGCCATAATTCACTTCAAGCATTTATATCAAAATAGTATGAGCAAGATTAATGCATTACCACGTTCAGTCCAGATAAACAAAGACCATTTTTTTGTAACTCATATTCCATTTTAATCATATAAACCAAAATGGTATCATAATATCAACCTGGCATATTTGATTTTTTAATGAGGGGAATTAAGGTTGGCTTACACTGAGCAAACAAAGAAACTGGAGCTACAACATTATTGGTAATTGTAGTGTAAACCAGACTTTCATACCAAAATAATCACCGAGGTCAATGATACCAGTAGGGTTGCAACCTTTTAATTTTGCTTGACCGGGAGACATGATTAGCAACAAAATTTTCGTCGAAAAGTATGCTGTTTATTTGAATGGTCAACTAGGTTAAGATCACTTACTTTATATTTGAGTATTTGTTATCATAGGCTTTGTTTGCAAATGAAACAGCCTGCTTATTTCCATCGTGTTTACTGGTCCTTAAGTAAAATCTCAAATACTTGACGATAACCATTAATGACGTTTTGGCCACATCTGTGATGTATTGCGAAGTCTCATATAGAATGTTTCTACAATATACGAAGGAAAAACTCTTATTTAAGATTTTAGATCACAGTTAGTTAGCTAGAAAGCTAGTTAACAAAGGAGCAATGTCATATTCAAAATAATTTTCTGTCAAATTTTTTATTCCGATAAACAGATGGCCAAAATGCCAGTAAAGTGTATCACCAAGTATATGTGGTTTTCATTTTTATTAAGGTGCCTGTGAGATACAATGAAATCGAGAAACTACAACAGGATAAGTTTAAGGAATTACATTAGTTTTATTCACCTTTTCTCAAAATTTACATTTTAGACACATGTAAGGTTCTTCAAATAGACGACAATTTTGACAGACTACTGCAGCCCCCCCTAGCGATGCTTTTTAAATGGACGTTCATTTTACTTATAAGTAATATTTAGCTTCTCTAAGGACCGGTTTCTCAATGTCCAGTTAAATATTTATCTGCAAGATAACAGCAACTGTTAGATAAATTGTTTAAACAATTGAAGACTAAACTTACGAAGTCATGTAAATCTTATCTGACAGTTGTATCCATAGCAACGCTATCTGGCAGATACCTATCTGACACTTTAACTGGCCATTGAGAAACCGGCCCTATGTTGAGCATTTTGGAATCTCAGCTAGCCCTCAAGCTATTATACTAATAGACTGAGAGCCAGTGATGGGCAGGCGATATTTCAGCTAACTTCATATACAACTCGACAAATATAGGAAGAGACTTGAGAATTTCGGCAGTTGCGCACACAAAATAGTAAGAACGCATTCTGCGGAAAAGAAATAGAAACACGATGTACGCGTACACTCTAAGTAAACAGTCAAATTTAGGAAAAGATTTGCTTTGTTAAGAAAGGTCTTCAATATTGATGACAAATAATAAATAATTATTAGGTAGGTGGCATTCAAATGTCTACAGTACTGAAAGTTCATATTCACGCTGAATCTCTTTACGAATTCTGAAATTATATTTTCTATAAGTTCTGTATCACCACTGATACTGTCTTCCTGCAAGTTTCTTATTAGATCCTCCACAAACACATCCAGAAATGGTTCTTTTTCAGAAGAATAGCCCTCGTAGGAAATTGCATGTTCACACCTATTTCCACGCTTATTGCGAAAAAGTGGAAAAAACTCATCACAATATTTTTCTAAGCATTTATCATTGAATTCCACGTTTTGTTCTGCCACATTTTGCTCTAGGAATGCCCATACTAATTCAATTGGATTTAAGTCGGGGTGATACGGTGGAAGTCGTTAAACAGAATGACCCGCTTCAATCATAATTTTATCTATTTCACAGGTTTTGTATCTGGGTTTATGCATTTTTATTAAACCATATACATAGGTAATTCAGCTTTTAGGATGTCTTCTGAAAATGGAATATTGCGCTGCCTTAGCCACTCTTTCATATTATTGTTACTGGTTGCCATAGTAGGACATTTGTTCACTTCAACATTAAGATAAGGCACGTTATCTATAACCAATAGACTGTTTGCTGGTATATTTGGAATACGTTTTTCTTGAAGCTATTTTTTTTAAATTGTTATAATTCATTTCGCTGTGATAATCCCCCGACTTGCCAGACTTAAATTTGAAACATGCATTTTCTATAAAACCCATATCACCTATTCACCATACGCGATTTTGCCCAGAGTTTATCGTTGCGCTACGAAATATCTGATGCAAATGGCAAATTTGTGCTCTGTCCACTGCGCATCGAGGGACGTTCCTTGTTTCATATTTCTCACGTCTCTAGCTATTCTTGTCGAGTTGTACTGTTACAAATGCCGTAGGTGAAATGAGGATTTGCTATCCCCGGCGACGGTTCCTTTGCGCATGGACGGGAGTCTAAAGAGCCCAAAAAAGTAGTTTCTGAAACGTCATTTTATCAAGTTTGCCATTTTAATATAATGTAGTATAGAGAGTCATTCACGTTATTCGACACGGAGCATTATGAATAGAGTATTTGATAAAAAAGAAAATCATAATTTCTGATGGATAGACTATCAAATTTGAATTACGTTTATGCTTGGAGAAATTGGTCGATTAATTAAGGAAATTTCGATCAGCGATAACTTGATTTTTTCAAATGGGAACGCCTAATTTTTTTATACGGTTAAACGTAGAACGTGATAACCTTTCTAATGATATAAGGTTATGAATATCAAGCTCTGGTAGTTTTCATTTAATTTTAAATTTTCAAACAAATCGGCGTTTTGCAATTTTCCTAGTTATAAGCAACGTAGCAGGCCATGAAATATAAACAAAAACCTGTAGAAAACATCTAACTTAGCAGAAAAATACACACGAACTAGACTAAAGGGACAAGATTATAAAAATTCATCACAACAAATCAACTGTCCCAGCAACAACTCCGATAACATCGCTAAGGTCAAAGAGAAGCTGGGTTATGGCAGCAAAAGATATTTTTTATAGTCTACTGGCTACCCCAATTTACTAGAGGTTAAAAATTTCCAAGACAATTAAAAACCCTGATATGAAACAAAAACAACCAGCGACTGTTGCTCCAGCATGCAATTATCAATCATATGTAATGGTGTAAAAAAGTAGTAATTTGCATCGAAGTCGATACCTCTGACTGGAGCCCTTCTATTTTTCAATACCTATCAGCAATATTGCAAAAAAGGAATATTGACAAATCAGATTTAAATTGTCTGCCATTTAAGTTATGTTTTATAATTTGAACAAATTTTAATTCATTCTTCATTTTCTGCTATCAGGATAATAGGTACTTAAGAATTTTCAGAACTCCAGTCAGAGGGACTTGACAGAATTGCATACTTTTTTATCATTCTATCATTAAATGTGAGATTTTATTATGAAAATAATAAACTGCCTACAGCATTCTCTAGTAGTTTTGATTTTATTTCAAAATTTTTAATGGTTTTGGAAATGGCCAATTGCAGTAGCTAGTAGGCCGTGAAAAAATCCATTTTTGCCATACCCCTGCTTCTCTTTGACCAAAGATATGTTGCCGCCGTCGTTTCTGGTTAGACTTTGTTTGTTGTGAGTAATTTTTATAATCTTGTCCCTTTAGTCTAGTTCATGTGTATTTTTCTGCTAAGTTTGTTGTTTTCTTCTACCTGAACAGGTTTTTGTTTCTATTTCATGGCCTGCTACGTTGCTTATAGGTAGGAAAATTGGAATACGCCGATTCCTTTGAAAATTTAACATTAAATGAAAACTACCAGAGATTGATATTCATAACCATATATCATTAGAAAGGCTATCAAATTCTACGTTTAACCGTATAAAAAAATTAGGCATTCCTATTTGAAAAAATCAAGTTATCGCTGATCGAAGTTTCCTTAATTTATCGACCGATTTCTCCAAGCATAAACGTAATTTAAATTTGAGAGCCTCACCAAAGCTGACGCATTTTATGCTTAGTAATACGGCAAAGTCACAGCCTTCCAAATTTTATAATCTCTGCGACATTCAATTTTCTCCTGATATCTACTTATACCGAAAATGGTCATTTACACCTAAACGGTTCGCTGTAAGTCCCATGTATGATACATAAAGTCACACTAGAATTCACCAAGGAATCTGATTAATATGCAATAATATATGGGGTGTTCTATTTAAAAAACATAACGTTGATACGTTTCGTGTTTTTGGGACACCCTGTATAACATGAAAATATTTTTAAAATGTAGCCTTTATGAGTCTCTATCCATCCGAAATTATTATTTTCTTTTTTATCAAATATTTTAGCTATAATGCTCCGTGTCGAATAACGTGAATAACCCTGTATACTTTTTCTTATACAAAAACACAATGGCAGGCACCTAGTCCGGTACTGGCAGACGCTATCATAATTTCTCTCTGTTGTGCTGATTAAACAGTGTCAAAGTTGACTTCTAAAACGTGATCATAGCGAGTCTACCGTTTTAGTGTATTGAAGTATACATATATCTTTTATTTTAGGGCTCTCAAAAACAACATTAATAATAATAACGTAGGTTTTCATAAAACTTCCGACTTTTGCAATTTTATAAAATAGATTAGTAAGCGGAGTAGGTGTATGCCATTGGATTTTTGTATAAGAAAAGGTATATTCTACAGTATATTAAAACGGCAGACTTGCTAAAATGACGTCTTAGGACCCATTGCTTTCCGCTTTGGACTCCCGCCCACGCCCAGAGGAAGCGTCGCGGGGGATAGTGAATCACCATTCCACCCAGAACATTTGTAACGGTATATCTGGCAATATGAAGTTTACTAAAATACCGTAAGTCACTGGCTCTTAGATTATAAGTAACTTTTATATTAACTCCATTAACAGGAACCTTATTCGCCATCTCGGATGGCATGAGCTATGGCTGGACGGCACCTATAATCCCATACCTCATAAGCGAAAGCAGTCATATCAAGACCACCAAGCAGGAAGCAGAATGGCTGGAAACGCTGATTATGGTAGGATCGTTCTTCTCACTACCACTAACCATCTACCTGGTGGACAAAATAGGCAGGAGGAGGTCAATGTTGGCTGCAGCTGTGATTTCCTTGCTGTGTTGGATCATAATTGCGTTAGCTGGCCGGATGCTGTATATTTTCATTGCCAGATTCCTTTTTGGTAAGTGGTTAATCTGCACAAAGCGTGGCACCTTATTAAAATGACACGCTTTGAAACCTGATATCTTAGTCAATAAAATAACTGGACTTATTTTATGGAGGGTGACTGCAGTGGCGGCTCGTGCCAACTTATTGAGGTAGTGCCAGAATGAGAGCCAATATTTCAAATCGATATAAAATTGAAAAAAAACTTATAACTAGCCGATAAACCGAATTTAACTGAGTCTTTATGTTCGACTCACCAAGCATCGATAAATTGAAAATATTATTCATATGCACTTTAGATTTTTCATTTGTCTTCGTTTTCTCCCATATATGAATAAGATCATCTGTGCCTTTTTTCGCCCAAATGTCATTGCCTCCAAATAGAAGACACACAAAACAAAACAGTTTGTTAATTTCTTCACAGTCACTTATCAAATTGTTTTCATCATAAATAGTTTTATTAAATTTACGACAACGCGATTTCTGTCCACTATCAATAAGTTTTTCAATTTTTCTTCCAACGGAAGATTACTAAATGAGTTTATTAATGCGCCAATTTTATTCATTTTTGCTCCAATGATATATTTTAATTAAACACAAAAGAGATACCGGTCCGAAAACAGCGCACAACTCACTCAAACTAGTAAGATCTAAATTT
The DNA here is from genome assembly GCA_951848785.1 of Callosobruchus maculatus. Taxonomy (NCBI): domain Eukaryota; kingdom Metazoa; phylum Arthropoda; class Insecta; order Coleoptera; family Chrysomelidae; genus Callosobruchus; species Callosobruchus maculatus. Next base: position 90,227 of record CATOUR010000177.1, read on the forward strand.
CAAACCTTTAACGAGAAAAGCCGACATCAGCGTCAAACATAAACAAATCGAAACTGCTGAAACAGAATAAAAATAGTGAACCATGAATGGAAATATGAGTAATGTGCCTGGCACGATTTGCTTCGGATTTTCGTATTTAAAATCTATCCAAACGTCCAGCTCTCTGTCACTCCAACACGTTTGTGGTAAAACTTCTCTCACTCTGTTTGTGCCTTATGAGAAACGCCACGGTAGGCTGTTGCCATCTCGCCGTTTCGTTTGCGTCGTCAGCTCTCATCATGTGAGTTGCGATGATGCGACGTGTTGCCTGGTGCAAGCATTTATGCGCTGAGCCGCTATTGCCATTTCATATAAAACAGAAAAAGTCGTTGGAAACTAACATAGAATAAGAAAAGTTTAAGAGATACATAAATATGTTTTTGTCGAAAATTAAGGTAGTACCATGGCACTGTGGCACTACGTCACCAGCCGCCACTGGGTGACTGTGTATATATCAGAAGAATTATAAACAAGGGTGATCCTTATATCCACCAACCAGCATTTTAGTGCAGCATCAGCTAATTATATTTATTTATAGGAGAAATAACCACAATCTGGAGGATATCAGACAATTTTAAATGGCGCCGCTTTACTTTTGTAGGCATAAAGAACAGATACACATATAAATATATCACCTATATTTTGCAACTTTGCCAACTTTTACAAAAAGAGCTGCTAAATAAATTTATATTGTGAGTAATAATAATTATTTTCAAACTTGTTATTTTGTCGGCAGTTTACTACAAGTTATTTGTTCGCAAATAGAACCCACAAGGAGAATTCCAGACCGAGACATTTAATCCAATCAAACTTCACTTCTTCTCCGCAAAAAAGTGTATTATGCCGCTAAGCCTTTCTTTCACAAATCAATGAACCACCTGTTATAAGTAGAACAAAATTTTCAGTTTCACAACCATCCCCCCACCCAAACCACCCCAATTTCACGCCCACCCAAAAAGGTATAAAATAATCAGGAATCCCTAAAATGCATAAAAACGAAGTTTGGGGAGTATTTGATATTTTTTGTTTCTTGTTAATTACTCCGCTGCTCATACACCAATTTCCAAAATTATACGAGCATTGCCTACTACGACCCCAAAGCATACTGCTACCGAAATTTCATCAAAATATATCTATGAGACAACGAGGCTAGAAAAACGCCAACAGACAGACAGACCCACAGACAGACAGGCAGACAGGCCGACAGACTGACAATAAGTGACGTGGATCATTAAACGTCCAAAAACCGTATTACCTCAAAATCGACAATTTTCGCGATCACAATACTTCCCTCACCTATCAGTGTGAGAAGTAAAACAACGTTTTCGTTGACCTCCTTTTCTCAACATTTTTTTTCAATAATTTCTTGTCTTACTGAATGTGCGTGAAAGTTTATCCTTAGGGTCACAGAATAAGGAGGAACAAGTGAAGTATAAAAATATGAGTGCATGAGGAGCAGAAGAGAGGGAGATCTCTGCTTTTGGCCCAAAAATCTATCTGTATACCAGACTGGCCGTCCCTCCTCGAAAATCTGCCTACCACTTAACACCCACGCATCCCTTCTAGGAATAGTGAATATGTGCTTGCCATGATTCTGTCTGTGACTAACCACCTACGAGTATTACTGTTGATTTTTGTACAGTATAATTTTTCTTAACTAATTTTTTCATGTTTCAGGCACAGCCAGCAACATGGCATTTGTCGCTGCTCCAATGTACGTAGCAGAAATCGCCGACCACAAAATCAGGGGATTCCTCAGCAGCATTATCTACCTCATGATGCTAGTGGGTTTCGTCATAGTCTACAGTGTAGCTCCGTTCAGCCCTTTCTATACAGTACCAGTCATTGGAGTTGTAATTCTACTGATAGATTTCAGCACCTTCTACTACATGCCTGAAACTCCTTACTACTTGGTATATAAAAACCAGATTAAAGAGGCAAAGCAGTCACTACAGTTCCTTAGGCCTGGAAAGGATATTGATGATGAACTGAATGATATCATTCAAGCTGTAGCTAGGCAAAAGACCGAGCAGGGCAGACTATCGGACCTGCTGACGGTGAAAAGTAACAGAAAGGCTACGATTATCATGCTGGTTTTGAACGGAGGTCAGCATATGTGTGCCATTAGTGTTGTGTTAATGAACCTCCATTTGATTCTAAAAGAAGGCGATTCAATTTACATGCCACCAGAATATGTAGCTATAATTTTTTCAGTCGTAATGCTAGTATCTAGCCAACTAGCCTCTCTACAGGTAGACCGATTTGGTAGAAAGATTCTTCTTATTGTATCTACGCTTGTATCAGGTTTCTGCTTGCTAGTTCTAGCCATCTACTTTAGTCTCAAGGACTTGGGGTACGATGTTAAACTTGTTAGTTGGATCCCAATGGCTGCTGTTATGATATATGCAGCTGGATTCAAAGTCGGTCTAGGAATCGTGCCCATAGTGATTACTGCAGAGATATTCTCAGCTAGAGTGAAGGCCGCAGGGATGACTATTGCGGACGCATGGTATGTTGTAGGCTCCATTATCAGTCTACAGATATATCAATGGCTATCAAATGCCTATGGACTAGAAGCACCATTCTACCTTTTCGCTGTATGTAGCTTTTTGATAACCTTATTCACTATATTCTGTATACCGGAGACTAAAGGTAAAACCTTGGAGGAAATCCAAATGATGCTCAAAGGAGAGTCTGATGAACTTGCCGCTATCAGAAGCAGACAGAAGTATAGTACGTTTGTGAATGAGATTGGTTGTTAGTTGCCGCGCAAAGTATGGCTATGACGTTCTTGTCTATATACTGCGAATAATAGAAACTGGAACACCCAGCAAATGTGATATATATTGCTGATGATATGGTTTGTGCTCAGCCATTATAGCCAAATAATAGTCTAACTAGTATAAGATAAGGCAGTAAGCTTAAAATACCACACATTATGTAATATGCATGCTCAATAGGTGAGAGACCAGAACGAACAACGTTAATGATAACAGCCTGAACGTATGTGACTCAAAAAAGAAGATAAGGTCTACTCTCAACTGCTATAAACGTAACATATCGCCCTTCTTCATGTAGCACTCATCTATGGCCATCATAAGACAACAAACAGTTCAGTGTGAGTTGAATTGGGTCTCTTTCTGCAATAAGTTTTGTATGGAATGCAATACTGTGCTTAGAAGTTTTGCCATATATCCATGGTAGTAGACATCTCTAATTTCTTTAAACCTAATCATGAATCCTCAGAGCTACATGCTACATGCTCTTAGAGTCTTAATAACTGCACCAAATATAGTATTCCATTTCTCACAACAGACAGAATTAAGCTTGAAGAAAATCTTTCACTGTCATCTGAGTCACTTGATCTCCCAATTACTGAATATTACATATAGGATATAAAAGGATGAACCAGTTGTATCATCTTATTTCTGAATATGTGAAATATGCACCTTGTAGCTATATCATTTTGGCAGAACCTTGCACTAGTGTACATCGCAGCATGCGTCAAAATGTAGAGAACTATCAACATTTATTTGGATAGAGGAGCGACTGTTTTATGATTTCATAAACTTATTTCTACAATTCATTGATTATTTATTACTACAGTTGTTGACCATAATATCAATATTATGTTCACAGTTACTGGATGTTACAATTTCAATGATAATAATAATCAGAATATGATGTTGACAGTGATCTTGCTTAAATTTCACATAACTTGAATACTCATAGATCCTAGAAATATTGTGTCTTTCCGATTATTGTAACTAGCTATATATCAAAAAATTGAAATGAAGCTCTAACAACAGTTATAATTTATTTACAAATATAAAATGAGCAAACATTGTTCTTATAAATACAAATGTGTATAGTTTTTTTACAGTGCAATATTCTAATGGCGATCATTGAAAATATACTTTACAATCAACAAATGAAAGAGTATTCAATATTCAGCTTCCTATGTATGATTCTTGGACTATGTCCTATGTTGATAAGACCGCTGTAACGGTGTCAGTCTTAATTTTTTCTTTCGAAATAATTAAAATGAAACTATAGCTATCGTTTTTATTTATTTGTAAACATAAAAGATACATTCATTGCTCTTATAGATACAAATGTATATAACTTGATAACAATGCAGTGCCATCGTTGACCGAGTGATAAGGGAAGAGTGTATTTTATATATTGATAGTTCAGTCAAATGAGATTTTCTGAACATACATATCAGTATTTCAACCGTTTTCTACAAGATTCATACAGTCTCGAATATTTTAATATTACGAACGATGCGGAAGTATGTGTAGTAAGATATTTTAGCACAGATAAGTTTTAGACACCGCAAGATGTATTCCTTGTCACACGATCTGTTTGCTTTTGTGACCAGTCTACCAAATGCGGGGATCACTCTTCTCTGTTATCATGGACTGAATTTAATTCTTTTGTCTATGTATTTATAGTTGTACATTGTTTATGTGTTGATTAAATAAATGCTTTTTTTATCGATAACATGTAGCGCATTGGCCATTTCCGGAAATTCCAGGACCGGAGTTGAAAAATATATGCCTTAAGAATAGAAAAGTGAGTAACACCGTGTCAGCTTGAAATTCGATGTATCTGTAATAATTTTATATCAGCATATTAAAAGTATACTTCGGCTCCTCAAATATCCTGATCCATCCAATGTGAAGCAACAGTTATTTCGCTGGTAGATGATAATTTATTAAAATAATTTCATAGAGTCTATTTTAGGTGCAGTATAGGTAGTACTCATTACAGGCACGCGTTTAGTTCCCAAATTTTGCAACAAAATAATTTAAAAACTTTTAGCAGTACAGCCCATATTTTGTACAACAAGTACAAGATTCTCTGAGTTCCTCTAAATCTGCCAAAAACTATTGGACTGGATAGGGTTGCTTAGAACTAAACAATAGGTATATTATAATAATAATAAAAGATATATTAATCAGATGAACTTGAAGCTCGGGTTTCTTAATGTTACTACCTAAAAGAAATATTACAGGAGAAAAGTGTCCTAGAAAGCTCCTACTTAATTTCCCAGTGATATAATACATTATCTATAAAGACAACAGCTTCTTATTTCAGCCTTGCGGGAACAAAGTTTCAGAACACCACCTGTACCTTATCTAGTAACTATTAAATAACAGCAACATTCCGCCTCAAAAAAATGCTTCCAAAATGATCCACTGGTGTGAGTTGTGATGTGGAAGGGTAATAAGGCCATATATCTTTCAAAATGAGATGGGTAATTAATGGTGAAACGCAAACGACAGTCCATTCAGTCTCAATTGCTCCTAAGGACAGTGTTTTCCATGAATTTGCTCGTGGTCCTGTCATTTCCCGATTTGCTGGCCACAAGGTTGTGATTTAACATCTTTGGAGCTATGGCTTATGGAATTTCTTATAGAGTTAGCTGAAGTCAAAGGTTATACCAACAAGCTCGCGACCACCGAAGCTTTAATGGCCGACATTAGACAGTGTCTCACTAAAACACCGCCACTTGTATACAAGGTCGAGGTGGCCTACTTGCCTGGCTTCGCCTCCTCATCACTACTACTTTTTTTTGGGACATAGCCGGTGAACGCACCAAACCAGTGGCCCCCAGCGAATCGCCCTTAACCTGGAACCGTCGTTGAGACATAACTGCAAGCTAGGGCTGTCTTTTCTTCTCTCTTCCGTCTCAGTTCTTCATCTCTTCGTGCTGTACGTCTCTTCTCCTTTGCTAGAGACTAGGATTTCGAGCTTCTAATAGCGTCTTCTGATATTCTCTCTTCTTTTTCTTTAGCTGTCATCACGTCCCTCACGAACTTCTGAACTATTCCCCATGATCTTCTGTTTGTCATCATTGTGGTTGTCATGTTTTTCTCTATTAGGTCGTGACCCAGGCTTATCTTGAGCTGACGCCTCTATTTCCATCTGTTGCACTCGAAAAGCGTGTGTGCGGCTGTGTCCTCTTTTCGGCAGTATACATAATCAGAGTCAGACGATTTCCCTATTCTTTTGGTGTACACTCAAAAAGAACCATGTCCCGTCATAGCCTGTGTTAGGTGGTAGTCCAGACGTCTGTGTTTGCAGGAGATCCATTTTCCAATATCCGGTATAAGCTTCTTGGTCCACTGTGCCACATCTTCCGTGCTGTCCCACTCATCCTACCAGAAACTAATTGTGAGGTCACGCTCTTACCTTTTGGCCTTTGATGTCTGTCCATCATTTCTTCTATAGACGCTTTCTCTCTCTTCCGCCAGTAGTTCGATAGGCGCAACCCCTGTAATGACATGTAGAGCCTCGTATGATACTGTTTTGTATGCGCTGGCTATCCTTAGCAGCCTTTTCCTTCGGATCTTCGTGAACGTGCTTCTATACCTTTTTGTTTTCATGATGTTATGCCAGATCGGCGCGCCATACAAAAAAAAGATGAGAGCACGACGCTATTTATGACCTCTCTTTTGTTACTGGTGGGTCCTCCGATATTACGCATGATCCTGGCCAGCTAAGCTGCCTTTTCCTCTGCTTTTCTCGCCGTTTCCCTAATATGATGGCGCCGGAAGGTGCCTCCTTCTTCCAAGTGGATTCCAAGGTACTTTATGGTTTTCATAGGCTGCACACCGATTCCCTTACAGTGGAGCACGATATCCTCCTTTTTCCTGCCACCTTTGATAATGACTGCATCTGTTTCCTGGGGAGCTAGTTCCAGAGAATGATTAGACATCCATGTGTCTATGCTGTTTAAGGCTAGGTCAGCTGCAAGCTTCAGGGAATTTTTGTCTGGCGCGGTAACTACTACTGCCAGATCATCTGCAAATGCCACGGAACTCACGCCCTCAGGCCAATTTATCCGAAGCACTCCATCGTAGACCAGATTCCATAGATCGGGCCCGACGGCGGAACCCTGCGGTACCCCAGCTGTGATGTCCAGAACTTCGTCTCTCGTGATTTGGAGCATGCGCTTGCTGAATGCTATGATGTTACGGAGATATAATGATATACCTCTCTTTTCTAGCGCATTCATGATTTCCCGCCAGGGCAGCGTGTTGAATGCGTTCTTCACGTCCACTGTAATGAGGACGCCCCACTTCTTCCAACTATGCTTAGTGGTTTCCAGCATCTTCTCGTCTGCCATGAGCGCACTCCTACCCTGTCTGAATCCATATTGGTGCTCTGACAGACCTCCCTTTTCTTCGATTTTCGTTTGAAGTCTGGTACGTATCAGTATCTCATACAGCTTGCTGATCGTCCAGAGAAGGCATATAGGTCTATACTTGCCTCCTCCTTTGGGAATTAGTATGAGCTTCGCTCGTTTCCAGGGTTCTGGAAACCTTTGAGACTGTAGAAGATCGTTCAGCACTGTCGAAATCCAGTCTGGCGCCAGTTTAACCACTTATTTTACTGCCTCCGGCAGTATTCCGTCAAGCTTAGGTGATTTGCCTACCTTAAGCTTACTTACTGCCTGCTGCAATTCCTCCTGGGTAAAATTCAACACGTTGACTACTCTATGCCTAGTATAGGCCACAGCTGCATGGGTGGGAAATAACTCCTATGCGATCTCTCTTTTCCTTTCGGCAGGAATGCTGTAGGGCTCGAAAAAACGAAAGGTCTTCATCGCTATCCGATAACCGTTCCCCCAAACATCGTCGATAATATTCTCGCATAGCTCCTTCCAACACTTACTCTTGGAGCCCCTAACCAGTTGTTTGAGTTTGCGTTTCTCTCGTTTATACGGTCGACTCACTTCGTTCATCTCTTCTACTGAATGGTGTTGTACGTGTTTCGCAAATCTTGTGATGGTCCTCCATAGCTTGTGGCATTCCCTTTTCTGCGGAAAAATATCGTTATTCCACCAGTATGGTACTTCGTTGCCTTTAGTCAGGACCTCTGTGCTAACCCTATATGTTGTGTTAATGATCGTGCTGAAATTTTCTGCGGTGTCGTCTATCACCATGCCCTCTTGACTCCCGAGTTTCTGCAACAAGGTTTGTCTAAACTTTTCCCAGTTGCATGTTTTTGTTGCCATCCATGCCCGTGTTATACTGTTCGGAGGTTGACCAGCGACCTCAAAGTATATATAATTGTGTTCTGTCAGGCTGTTTTCGTCGAGGACACTCCAGTTTTGTATATTTGCAGCGATTTTCTGCGTTGAGCAGGTGACGTCGATATAGGACTCAGAGCACCCCCGCGTGAATGTAGGACTACTACTACTACTACTGTATACAACGTCTGACAATAAACTAACCGGACTGATTTTTTGTGTGGCTATACTGTGAATCTGCAGCTGTCACCGATTATTCCTCTAAACATCGAACTATCCACTAACAACCGCACTGGTGGTAGACCAGATTATGACCCTCGTGCAATTGTTAGTTCTCAAGCTGTGTCGTGTTGTTCAAGTCATATTGGTTGACCGTGTTACGAAGACGAACCATCATACAATAAAGCGACGATACGCATACACGTTTTGTGTGAACTGGGTGAGTCTGGAAAGGAAACATTTCATAGAACGGTTAAGGTTTTTGGTGACGAAGTCGTTCTTTGTATTCTGGTGGCATAAAAAAAATTGAAAATGGCCTATAAAGCATCGAAGATGAGCGCAGAGATGCGGAAATACTGTGGAAATACGAAATGACAACGACGCTGAGTAGGCCAATCAAATAGAGTCGAAAAAACCCGGATTCTGGAATTAATTCCTAGCAGGCGGGAAATTGTCTTAATACCTTTATTGAGTACTGGATATGTGTAATCTGAGTTTGCACCATCGCAGGTGGTGAGCTTAACCTTTAACAGCCCAAAAACTAAATTGTGTCCCATTCAATAATAAAGAACACTAAATTCTGCGTCAAATGGTATATAAAACATCAAATTTGGTTTAGTGGTTTAGCCGAAATCTAATGCTAAAGATGGTAAAAAAATCGTATTTTAGTGCAAACTTACATTTTGCGGCTTTCCAAGACCACATATCTTGAAAAGAGATACTTCCATCAAAAGATCATAAAATTAAAGTTGTAGAGAATGAAATCTCACGTTAAATACATATCATAGTTATTAACTTTAGTCATTCATAATTCCAAAATTGGAACTAATTTAAAATCGTTCCTAATCATTTGAAGTCATTCGATCCATCCAACTTCAGTGAATACCACATTTGCAGAAGAGTACTTGCTTCTACGGCGAAGCCGCTCAGCTGATTTGATACTCTTTGCTGATGACGCATTAGGGTAACCATCAAAAACGATGGTTAAGGCAGTTTAGGGGCCAACTCAGTTTCTCAAAAATCCGGGAGGAGTAATTGGGTATCATCATTTTCAAAGAGCAAAATAAAAATCTTCTGCGGCCTGCCAGGACCCGCTATAAGAAAAACCGTACAGAAGACAATCTTATCTGAGGGTATCTGTTGTTTTAGAGTATTGAAATATCATAGTGAGTTTTTTTCTGCGGACATCGGGACCTCCAAGTATTTAATAACCGCGCCTGCATAAGCACCAATTCAAACTTAACTAACCTGATGTTGTTTATCTACATGTTCCCAGTAGATTAAACAATGGAAAATATCATAACTTTTTTTATTTCTCACTTCCAGGAGTTGCGACTGGTGTCGTTGCTTATCTTTTCCATAGATATGTACGATGGGTGCTGTAAAGTAAATACTTAGAAATTCAAAGTAGCATAACTTTTTCATTTTTCGCTTTCAGGTGTTATGTCTGGTATCACAGTACTGTACTCGTAAAATGCTTTCTAAAGATATATAGCTTGGCCATATGCCAGGAGTGAAGTGAAGTCCAGCCAAAAGGGTAAAGTAATTGCAAACAGATCTGAAATTGTGGCAAAATTATACCTATATGTGAATATGATTGAATTTTAAAACTTGGCTATCTAGGTGACGTAAAATTCTATTTACTACTTCTCTTATTCCATTGGCTTTTTCAATAGGAGGATCAGCTTTAAAAATATATAGTCTTAGACAGCCGCAAAATGTTAGTTTGCACGGAAATGAAAAAAATTCACCAATCGAACTATTAATTTAGGCTCCACTGTTAAACCGACATAAACGCTTTAGATGTCATTCGACGCAAAATTTAGTCCTTTTCAATATTGCATAGAACGACATTTTCCGTCCGACGCAACATTTTCCAGCTACAACCAAAAAACTAAAAAAAGTCCCAAAATTTGGCAGTTTTTAGGCCGTAAAACTATTGATTTAGGCTTTACCGCTCAACCCACCTAAAAGTTTTAGATGCCATTAGACGTAAAATTTAGTCCTTTTCAATATTGCATAGAACGACATTTTCCTTCCGACGCAACATTTTCCAGCTATAACCAAAAAACAAAAAAAGTGCAAAAATTTGAGTTTTTGGGCTGTCAAAAGTTAAGCTCACCACCTGCGACGGTGCAGACTCAGATTACACGTATCTAGGACCCAATAAATGTATTAAGACGATTTCCGGCCTGCTGGGAATTAATTCCAGAAAAAATCCCAATTTGATTGGCGTAGAGCGTATGCGCGCTCTTTTACATCAAGACCGACGGTTTACTGTCCAAATAATATCGGATGAATTGAAGGGTCCAATGAAAAAAGTGTCACCTTTTCATCATCAATTATAGACTATCAGTGTCATCTATAAGAACTTTTTGTAAGCTTTCTGGTACTATATCTAAAACTGTGACAGTAAGATGTAAAATAGTTCTCAGTTCAGTGCAACATGTGCTTAAATCCAGCCAAATCTCTATATATAAAAATGAGTCCCTTTTTCCCTTGGTCACGGCATCACGTGAGAACGGCTTTACCAATTTCATCCATCTTTTTTTTTATAAGTTTGCTATTACTTCGTAGAAGGTTCTTACGTGAAGAAATCTAAGGAAAATTATTTAGAACATTAGAAAATTTGGAAAAATGTGAGAAAACTTGACAACTACGAAGGGTGTGTAGTGTTAGTGATTTGTTTGTTATTGTTGTCATGTATGACGTTGCTGTCAAAAATACCGGTTAGGTGTCAGATGTTTAAACGTCAATTGTGCGTCGTATAAATAATGACAAATGCGTATACAGAGTGCTAATTATTGATAGACCGTAATTCCAAAGGCATATTTATGACTCAAATTCAAATAAAAAAAGCTCATACAGGGTGTCCGTATAATCGATCGACAACGCTTGACAGGTGATAGACCCCCACATTTCTATGAACGTTGAGATAGGAACATGAAGCCTTACAATGTTTTATTTTCAAGATACAGGGTGTCAAAATGTTTTCTTTTATTTTGGTTTTTTCTCAATTCTTTCGGGATAAAATGGCACAACGATATAAAATTACGTATCGGGGGCTTTTTAAGGTGAAAAATCCAAATTCAACCATCGTTTTGCTATCATGAGTAGAGGACGCCACCCAAGGGACATTGAACGGATTTAAATTATCAAACCTCTTTTCCGGTTTGCTGCATCAATGTATCAAAAAAATCCTCAATATGTTTTACATGAAAAAGGTATGATTTGTTTGAGTCTCTAGAGTTAACTGTTTTCGAGATAATCTTCATTGAGATTTTCAATGCGACTGAATTGTAAATTGCGATCAAAAGAATTATCGGTATTTCCGCACGAATGAATATCAGGCTTAGGCTCATAGTTTTAAATACCATTTACGAAGTATTCTCAAATTTCAACACCACCTATTTTAAAAACTAGATATATTTGAAACATGTTTTTTGATCTACCTAATATTAATTCGTGCCAGAAAACCGATAATTCTTTGATCACATTTTACAAGTAATTGGGCTGCCTTGGATATTATAGTAAAGGTTATCTCGAAAACTGTTACCTCTAGGGACTTAAACAAAGTATACCTTTTTTTCGTAACACATATTGGGGAAACGATGTTTTTAATATTCAGGTTGATGCTCCAAAACGGAAAAAAGTTTCCTTAATTTAAAAGAGTTCGATGTGCCGTAGGTGACGCCTCTATTCATGTTAGCAAAACCGTGGTTGAATTACCGGTACATAATTTTAGATACGCTGTGCCATTTTATTGTGGAATAATTGAGATAAAACCAAAATAAAAGGAAACATTGACACCCTGTATCTTGAAAATTGAGCCTATTAAGGCTTCATGTCCCATCTGAATGTCCATAATAATGTGAAGTCACCCTGAATAAACAATGGATCGACATGTAGCTTGAAGATTCTGGATTTCAAGATACAGGGTGTGAAAGATTGGAAATGAAATTGTTTTTTTATCAAAGACTTAAACATTAATGAGACGTTTTTTTTAATCTGTAGTCTTTCACTGCATTAAGAAGAAGAAGTCACCACTGACTAGAAGATATTTATCCTTTCCAGTGGCGTGTCGGGGGTCGGGGGGCAATCCCACGATTAAAAGATGTACGGCTCTAACTTTGAAGAAATTAAATGCTGTTTTTCAGATTAAACAGATAAAAACACCTTCTCTTTTCTTTAAATGTCACTTCGTATCTCACTTTGTTTTGGAACAAATAAATAAAAACCACTTCATTTCATAGCTACGCTTTTTCGACGGGCTATGAAGTGGTTTTTATTTTTTTCCTCCAAAACAAAGTGGGATACGAAGAGACATCAAAAGACAGAAAAGTTGTATTTTCATCTGTTTCGTCTGAAAAACAATATTTATTTTTTTTACGGTCAGTGGCATACATTCTGTGTTTTCCAAAATTCGACACCATGTATCTTGAAGACCAGACTTTAGGCACATGTTTAAGTGAACTTTATTACTTGAATTTGGGTCGGAAATACGTTCAGAGAAAAAACGTAAAATTGATTAAAAATACAGGGGAATACAAAAGCGAAGACGTCTTGATTCCACGCATCCCTATGATTTTAAGCAACATGCCATTCGACTTTAAGGGATTGCAATTTTCAGTGAGGCTTGCATTTGCATGACGATAACTAAATAGCAAGGACAGTCGTTGAAAATTTGTGGGATCAATCTTGATAATGCATGTTTTCCACAGGGTCATTTAGCCTGTTCCGTGTTAACAAAATCATCATTATTTATTTATGGGCCCGAAAACGAAACAAAACATGTTGGATATCAAAAAGTATTTCAATGATCGCTGTGCTATTCAGATAGGTAATTATTATTTATTGCAGATTTAAGTTCAATTTCAATATTAATAGCTAAGACAGGACAGCGTCTGTCGGGTCAGCTAGTATTATATAAAATATCTTCAATGAAAGATGAGCCTAAGTACATATCTGTTAGTCACTATGAATGACCACTTCAACGCAAAAATTTCCTTAGTCCACTAGCATATTATTTATGCTTAGTTTGTGGCTTACCATTTGTTTTTCTGTTCACTGATAGAAGTATGCCCTATTGATTGGTTATTTCTCTCAATTTATCTAATCGTTCATAGTTGAAAAGTTGTGGAGATATAGTACAAGAAACACAGGTGAGTGGGTTGTTTTAATACTGTCGATAATATTCTGTTTGTATAGGAAAATCCTGTTTTATGATAGAGATAGAGACCTACAGATAATAATACATCCTGGCTCAGAAAATGAAGCATTGATGAAGCAATAGACTCTGACATCAAAATTTATGAATAACGTTTGTATTTATAATATATTTTGTATTCTCATATATTGTAAAATAAAAATACTTTATATATGTTACGGTTTTTATTACGCTTTTGAAATAAAAAAAACAAAATCATTGCAAGTAGTTTACTAAACTAGCTATTACTTACAGCCGCTCACTCCAAAAGTAATAAAATAGAAGATTACATCAAATCAAATGATATTCCAAAAGGTACTACTATACAGGGTGGGCCAATAGTGCGTGGACGGAGGATTGTGGGCTTACTAAAAAAATATTTCAAAAATCTGTCACTTGATCGTGGTAGGGACCCTTGAGGGCTACAACGTAAAAATGTTTTCACTTAAATTTTGACGTTTATACAGGGTGATTCATATCAAACTTACATTTTTTTGGATGTAACCCACTATATATTATTGCATATTTGGATTCCTCGGTCAATTGTAGTGTGACTTTATGTATCAGACATGCAACTTTAAACAAACCGTTTAGGCGCAAATCACCATTTTTGGCATAAGTAGGTATCAGAAAAAAATTGAATATCGCAGTGACTATGAAACTTAAAAGGCCTTGACTTTGCGGTACGACGAAGCATGAAATGCGTCAACTTAGGTCAGACGGCTAAATTTGAATTCTTTTTGTACTTAGAGAAATCAGAGGATAAATTTAGGAAACGTCAGTCACAGATAACTTGATTTCGTCAAATGGGAATGCCTATTTTGGTTTAAAGAGTCAAATGTAAAATTTGATTACCTTTCTAACGATGTAGCATTCTTGATATCAATCTTTTTTGGTTTTCATTTTATTTCAAATTTTCAGTCAAATCGGTGTTTTTCAATTTTCCTGCATGCAAGCGACCTAGCAAGCTACGAAAAATAAACAAAAGCTCGTTAATATGGAAGAAAGCAACTAATTTAGTAGAACGATGCAAACTAACTAGAGCAGCAAGGTAAGATGATGAAAATTCCTTACAAATTCCTTACAATATCCTCCAACCAGAAACAACAGCGGTAACAAGAATGCTCATTTTTCACAGCCTACTACCTATTAGCCAATTTCCAGTCAGTAAAAAAATATTTGATCAAAGGAAAACTACTAGTGATTGTTGCTGGCAGTAGAATGTCTATGTCTTCTGAATAAATTTGAATAAAATTTCACATTTAATGCTATAAAAAGGTAGCCATTTTCGTGGGTCAAAAGTAATGATACCCCTGACTGGAACCCTTCAAATTCTTCAGTAGGTACTTCTATTTATTAGCAAAATCGTGGAAAATGAAACTTGAATTGCAGTCTGTTTGAATTGTAAAACAGAATTTCGTTAGCAGAAAACTACATGATATAATCACAATTACAACATAGCGTAATTAAACAATTCTCGCAATTATTTCAATGGATGTTCAGAATGCTCCAGTTGGAGATATCTTTACTTTTGACTTAACTAAACGGAAATGACTATTTTTTTATCCCATTAAATGTGAAATTTCATTTTAAACATTTTAGGCTGTAAGCAAAAATCGCTGGTAGTTTTCCTTTTGTTTCAAAATTTTTTATCGTTTTGAAAAGTTGTCAAGCTCTAGTAGACCTCACTAGCTAGTAGGCTGTGAAAAATAAACACTTGTCATACCCTAGCTACTCATGGACATTAGATATCTTGCCGCTGTTGTATCTTGTTAGAGCTAATATGTTATAAGGAATTTTCATAATCTTGCCTCGCTGCTCTAGTTAGTTTGCATCTTTCTACTAAGTTAGTTGCGTTCTTCCATATTAACGAGCCTTTGTTTATTTTTCATGGCTTGCTAGGTCGCTTGCATGCAGGAAAATTGAAAAACACCTATTTGACTGAAAATTTGAAATAAAATGAAAACCAAAAAAGATTGATATCAAAAATGCTACATCGTTAGAAAGGTAATCAAATTTTACATTTGATTCTTTAAACCAAAATAGGCATTCCCGTTTGAAAAAATCAAGTTATCTGTGATTGAAGTTTCCTAAATTTATCCTCTGATTTCTCTAAGTACAAAAAGAATTCAAATTTAGCCGTCTGACCTAAAGTGACGCATTTCATGCTTAGTCGTACCGCAAAGTCAAGGCCTTCTAAGTTTCATAATCACTGCGATATTCAATTTTTTTCTGATACCTACTTATACCAAAAATGGTGATTTGCGCCTAAACGATTCGTTTAAAGTTCCACATGTGATACATAAAGTCACACTACAATTGACCGAGGAATCCAAATATGCAGTAATATATAGGGAGTTCCATTCAAAAAATGTAAGTTTGATATGGATCACCCTGTATAAATGTCAAAATTTAAGTGAACATATTTTTACGTTGTAGCCCTCAAGAGCCCCTGCCACGATCAGGCGACAGATTTTTGAAATATTTTTTAGTAAGCCCACAATCCTCCGTCCACGCACTATTGGCCCACCCTGTATTTCCAGAGAGAAATATAAACTTTAAAAGCACTTTTCTCAAAAACGGAAGATGTGACTTGGGTAGTTTTTACATTGGGCCCTTCAATTACACATCAATTGCAAAACGGTAAGAACGCTTTTAGTTGACGATTTACGCATGGAAACAATGTGTGCAAAGGTGGTTCCAAAAAAACCTCGCAGAGGAGCAAATATACGAGCGATTGAGTTTTGCGTAGGACTGTATTGAACAGGTTGAAAATGATCCAGCCTTTCTCAACCATGTAATTACTGGAGATGACGGTTGGTTCTTCTAGTATGATCCCGAAGCAAAGCGACAACTGTGACACCCCGCTGGCACCACTAGACACAAAAAAAAGCGAAAATCATCAAATTCAAAGTCAAAACTACTGATTTGCTTCTTTGATAGCAGAGGAGTTCATAAGGAACTTGCGCCACATAGACTGACCGTAAATCAACAATTCTAAGCCGAAATACTTAAACGGTTGCGAAAAAGGATCATTAAAGTTCGTCCTGACCCGCAAAAACATTGATCATTTACCATTACAATGTGCCATATCATAGAGTCTTCAGCGTTACGCAGTTTTTGACCTCAAAAACATTCCAGTGTTGCCGCGGCCACCATACTCGCCGGATATATCGCCGTGTGACTTTTTTTATTCCCCCGATTCAGACAAATAGTGAAAGAAACTCCTTTTGAATCACTTATAAACATCCATTACTCCATGATAAGGGTACTACAGGAGCTACTAGTTGAAGTGTTCCAGCAATATTATGCAAACAGGAAAAACATGTTAGACCCAGTGTGCAGCTACACAAGGGGACTATTTTGAAGGAGATCACATTTTTGTATCTGTATACGCGTTTTATGCAATAAGTCCGATTAATTTATTGTCACACCTTATACAGGTGGGATACCATTGTTATAACAATGGTATCCCAAATTCTGCCAAAAGGGTAGTTACGCATGTACCAGCAGAAAACAAGTCAATGTATCATTGAAACTAGCAAACTCGTGCTCTTATTGATTCCGATCTTTGTAAAATTCCGGCAATCTTAAGTAGTTGTTAAAAAAATAGCTATAGAACAGTAATGTTAATAAATGTACCCATTAGACAAGCAAAATATATCGCTGAAGTAGCTACTTCATCAATTTTTAATCAGACATGAATAATAGAGGAACTGGATAATTAGCCGAAGCAATTTACTAGCAGAGTTAAGAAGTCTTACTTGATAAAATATTGATGGTGTTCATAATTTATGTTAGTTCTTTAACCTTTCATTATTTTTAAGCAAAACAGTGGGACAAAATTAACACCGAATCGCGAACTTCATTATCTAAAGGCTTCTGAATGACTTATTTTTTTTCTCGCAGACCTCTTGCAGTACAAATCTCATATTTGAAGTAACAACTCAATACAGCTGTTGTCCAGCAGCGGCAAATTCAAACCGGAATTTTTGGGCACATGCATTTTCACTTCAGTTGCAGCGACAAGAAGGAAGAAGGTATTAGACCTGGAAAGCGAGGTGTCTGTGGTATTTCTTCATATTTGCTGAATACTTTGAACAATTAATAGCAGTCCTGCCGGTGTGAAACAGTAGGTCAGTGACCTTTGATACTGCAGCTAAATTATCGCCAAGTATCCGGGGCCACCGTGGCAGCCCCATACTGCTGAATAACAGCAATCTTTAGGGGGATGGTTAACTCAGTGGTTAGATTCGAGGGCTCGTGACCGGAAACTCCCGGGTTCTATTCTCGTTAGAGGAGGATATTTATTTCTGATTTTTTTCAACAAATATAAATATTCATAAAAAAACCTCAGCAGAGTCCCCACCTGAACCTTCACTGTTGGCTTCTAATTAACAGTACTGTTCCTAGAGTGGCGCCAGGAAACAGTAACACAGCGTACACAGAACACGGGGCTAATGACTAGAGCAGTCGATGCCGATGACACAGAAGTAAAAAAATCAGCAATATTTAATTGTTCTTCAATAACTTCTCGATGGAGAAGCTAAGGACAAGTTGATCATCAAGTATCTAAAGATAACGTGGCCAAGTAGTTAGGTTAAATTTGCTTCTCTCCGTGACGGTTGTTGACATGACGTATAAATGACAGCTCTGACATTTCACCTCCGAATAAATGGGATTTGTTTTGGGTTGTCATGGAACCATTGAAAGTAATAGCTTATATTTGTTATGTATGATCGCTTATGTTTATGTATATAGTTTTATAAAAGTGAGCAGAAGGAAAGGAATCCTCGTTTATTTTGGGCATCCACCACACCCAAGGCCACCCTCAAGTGTAATCTTTCCTTGAGTGGACCTTTCAAGTCAAAGCTTTATAATAAGTTATGCTGGAACTATTCTGACCTTTCACAGGAAAATTTGCAGTTCGCTAGTCTTGTTCTAGTTTAGAATATACCATTTTTGGTTTCGCATTTACTCGATTAAATGTATACGCAAATTCGTCTGGACACCCTATATATCTTGCAACAGTGTAATCAAAATATACACCCCAGGGATCTACTAAAAACAGAGACGGAAATAGATTGGATCTAGCTGTAAAACAGTTTATCGCTCTGCATTTGTAGGAATCACGTTTTCCAGTTCTTCGTACATTAAAGTTAAATGGCAAATGCCACGGGATATTACGTTTTCCCAGGCAAAATGAGATCGAAAAATAGTCGAGTTAGTCAAAATCACACTAGACCACCAGTGGAGAGATATTAGCAAACATATCTTACTTACAGATTTGAAAAAAAATAGAATCAAGTTGATGAACAAATGCACAATAATAATAAAAATATAATTTAAACATATAATAGATAAAAATCGGTGCCAGCAATCATTTCTTAGAGTTTTTGGTGTATAGTCCTATAATAACAAAATATACAGTGCAACGAAGTTAAACAATATATTATCTAACAATCTTGTCGTTACGCAATATTTTTTTTGTAGCTGTAGCAGCTTTGCGAGAGGACAAGTATCGGTGCACGTTAGATTTAAAACGCTGTAGGCTGTAGCCGTCGGAAAACAAATTCTACAGCGGCGAAGTTCTTCAAAAGAAGGAATGCTGGAGGAGACTGGTTCGAGGAGTAGAAATAGATGCATTACTTTACAGCATATGAAAATTCTAGGTCTCATTGGTTTCAACTCCGGGCACGCTTGACTACATAATTGTGACAAAACAATAGATAATTCTCACGCCAAACGGTTATTTATTTATTTATCGTATGGCTCAAAAACATGACAATAGTAAATATAGATTAAAAGAAAAACTATTATAACCTATACTAAAATAAAATAGATACAGCTACAAACTAAGATACATAGTCTTTGGTATTTACAGGTTGATGTCAAGTTCTTTCAACCACTTCAGCGCCAACGGTGTGGCTGTGAAGAACTCTTCTCGCGATCCCTGAAACGCACGCAGTCCACATTCGCTCGTAATATGGTTTATAGTTTGGCGGGGCGCGCCACAGTCACATAAGGGAGATTGCACATAGCCCCACTTGTAAAGGGAGTCGGCACATCTGCCGTGGCCTGTTCGGACTCTATTAAGTTTTACCCACTCTTTCCGGGGTAGTTCTGATCCTGGAAGTAAGGCTGCCCCCATAAATGCGCATCGCGAGTGGTGTTCCGCAAAACCTTCCCACTGGGAGCGCTATTGGTTTAAGGAGTCGAAGTTATTGGTTTTAAGCCCTTCTGCATACCTTATTGGTGGTTGTCGGGATTTAAGTCTGTTTATCTGCAACGGGGATATTGCTCGGTGGATGGGCAGTTTGTTGTTGGCCGTAATCTTGTTATACTCCCTTAGAAGGGCGTCAGTCCTTCGCAGCTGCGGTGGGGCTATTCCAGAGAGTACAGGCAGCCACTGAGTTGGGGTTGTCTTAACTGCGCCTGTAATAAGTCTCATAGTGTGATTTAGTTGGACGTCAATTAGTCTGGTATGATGGCTGTTAATCCAGACAGGCGCACACGAATAGACAAGAGCTAGTGCACTGGTTCGTAGAGTTGAAGCAGTGGCACCCCACGTCGTTCCACACAGCTTTTGGATAATGTTGTTGCGTGTTCTGAGTTTTCCTGCAGTGTTTGCGAGATGTTTCTTATAGCAGAGGGTGCGATCTAACGTTACTCCAAGATATTTTGGGAAATGGTTATGCTTCAGGAGTTCGCCTGCAAAAAGTACCTGCAGTTCATATTTAGCTAGTTTGTTATTCAGGTGGAAGCAGGAAACTTCGGTTTTGTTGGGGCTCGGTACTAGTCTCCATTTCTTGAAGTAGTTGTTTAGAGCTAACAAGTCGTTAGAAAGAGTATGCTCAACGTTCTTGAAGCTCTTATCGGAAAAAGCTATGGCTATATCGTCCGCATAGCAAAACTTGTAACTGACTGTTTCTGGCATGTCAGATATATATAGATTGAAAAGTAAGGGGGCCAGCACTGAGCCTTGTGGAAGTCCGTTGTTCAATTTGCGCTGCCTGCTTGCTTTCTCGTTTAGGATTACTTGGAACTTTCTGTCGCATAACATGATGTTTATGAGTCTTGTAGTGGTCTGACAGGGAATCACCTGCAGCAACTTATATAGGAGACCCTCCCTCCAGACCGTATCGTATGCGGCAGTGAGGTCAACAAACGCCACTCCCGTCTTCATGTTTTGCTGGTAGCCTGCCTCTATATGCGTTGTGAGGGACAGTACTTGATAACAACAACTGCGACCCGGTCTGAAACCAGCCTGGGTTATCGGGACCCGGTCTAAGATAGTCGCGCTCAATCGGTTGTAGACGGTTCTTTCTAGCAATTTATAGGAGCAACTGAGCAAGGCTATAGGTCTGTAGCTGGCGGGTTGATCGTTCGGTTTAGCGGGTTTTAATATTGATATGACCTTCGTTCTTTTGAATTCCCGTGGGAGGTTTCCCGTATTAAGGAGGTTTGTGAAGAACAGAGATAGCCACACTCTTGCTTGCTGACCTGCGTGAATGAGAAATTCCGGCAGGACGCCGTCGAAACCAGGAGCCCTTCCAGGCCTAACATCTGATATGGCATTATTAATGTCTTCGATCGAGAAGGGTCGGGAAAACGTTGTTTGGGTAGGAGCGTTCCTCCTCAGTAAAGTCAATCCCTTCTTCACGCGTTTTGTATGCTCTCTATCAGAAGGTGCTCTTGACGTTTCTACAATATGCGCAGCAATCTTGTCTGGAGTTACTCCCGACGGTGCCCGTGTGGATGGCGTGCTTGAGCCTAGTTTTCTTAAAAGGCTCCAGGCCTTTCGACTTGAGTGTTGGAAGTTCATTTCCGACGTAGTCTCCTCCCACTTACGTCTTCGTGAGCTGTCCAGGGCAGAGATGAGTTCGTCGGCAATATCTGGATTGTTGGTTTCCTGAAAGTCGCCGTATAGGAGTTCGCACCGCTCATCCCACCCAGGGATATATTCCTTCCTGTATCCCCTAGGAATGGTCCTTTTTGCAGCGCTCATCACTGCTCCAACGAAACGTTTGTAATTGTTTGATGTTGGCGGTATCCACTGTACCAGCCGGTCCAGCTCCCGTGAGTAGTTACACCAGTTCGCCTTTGCAAGATTCCATCGAGGCCGAGGGATGGATCGTATTAGGGGTATTTGGATTCCCACCTCTAAGAAAACTGGCCTGTGTTGGCTGTGTGGGAAGGCCTCTGCGACTTTTCTGTTAGCTGGTATAGGGATCCCTTTCCGGTTGCAGCTCACAAAGCACAAATCAGGGTTACTTTCTGAGTTCCAGGCTGCTGATTTGAAAGTGCCTTTATCTTTGGCATCAAATACAAGAAAGATATCATTATCATCAGCCCAGTCAGCCAACCTTGTGCCATTTTCGTCACAGTCGGGGTATCTCCACCGTTGGTGGTGGCTGTTAAAGTCTCCAATATAGCCGGATGCTGCTGTACTGGAAGTGGTTGTTCAGGCCACTCCGCTGCCGGTGGCTTATATACGTTTACAATTGAGACTTCTCCCACTTTTACTATTACGCTGTGTATGTTGTTATTTATGTCATTGGAAATGAATTGGGCATTGTCAATATTGTTACGAATATAAGAGGCTACGCCAAACGGTTTTAGGAACAAATTCCAATAAGCGGGAACTGGTTTAAAATCTCAGCTAAGGAGTGGGCTTACAACCAACAGATGATTGGATGCAAAAGTAGCACCATAAAATGATCCTACTTTACCTCTGCAAGTTGAAACCGATCCCGTGACTGGAGGTTGTGCTCAAATTAGCTATGTCTGTTATCATCTGGAAAAATTACAAAACTATTTCTTCAATGAAGAGGTCTCTAAAGTTATGGAAGTGGCCGGAACCGCTGGTTGAAATCCTTCAACATTGGACTGAAATATTGTGATGATATATAGTCCTTCCAAAAAGTTAATAGTCGTCGTAACGTGTTTCACGTTCCTGAGCATAGCCAAATTTATAACACAACAAAAAGCAAATATATAACATTTTAAAGAACGTTTTCAATTATTGACGCATATCTTCATTCCAATAACATTGCAATTGATGGCAAAAGGGCAATAGGAATTATAAGTTATGCACAGTTAGAGTGAGGAAGACACAACTGTGAACTATAGGTGGTCAAAATCAAAACTGGGGCAAATATACTCAAGACAATGGATATAACATTGCTCCTCAAATTTTAGACAACGTATAAAATAAAATGAAATGCTACTACAAGATGAAGATGAAGATCTAAGCGATGTTAACTAATCTGTTATTCTTTCTACAAAGACTAATAATCCATATGCCGTTTCATAAATATGGGACAAATGTTGGAGCAAAGTAGGACAACGGGTCAGGCTTGGCAACGTATAGAGAACCAGAGGAAGAGAGAGAAAGACGTTTCTGTGTCTCTCCAGATAGAGAACAACTGAGGTTCGTTGACGGGTCATAATAGCTCCAGACGGCACCTCTGTATAAAAGGGCTTGTGAATGAAGAGGCCTCAGATAATTTTGGGCTGTATAACTGTGAAACCAAAACACGTAAGTGGAGTGGGGCCTAAGGCCATAGAGGAGCAAAAGGGCCCACCTTGTGGTCTACTTGTATTTAATAGTGTCTTTATTGATCAGAAATCGGCATTCATTCATATAAGCTCCAGGAAATGACTTAATTTGTGTTATGTAACCTTCAATTAATGCACATTAAACAACAAATCTACACCCCTTTTCAACCAAAAACTGGTCACCGTGTTCTGATATGTCTCAAAACTTTATATAAATATCTAATTTGGACTTTCTCACCCATGCAGGCTCTTAAAAGTTTCCGAAATAATTACCACTACTTCTAAGCTGCGTCGCTAACAGTCGTCAGCCATAATAGTTATTATTAATAGAAAGTAAGGAAAAAATTGATTAATGCCGCTATTAGCTATACTTATATGTACAAAATTGCCAAGTAAGCCTTTATAAGACCCTACAGAAGGTCAGCTATTCCAGAAAGTAGGCTTTACATTGACAATGAAACATTTTAGCCTACACCAGGATGCTGCGTGGTTTTTTGTCGACCAGAACTCCTCATGAGTGAAATATATTACGCTACTTCAGGAAAAGTAAAACCAAAGAATATATTTTAGGATTTTCACGTAACCTTCTGTATCAGATTTCTCAAAATAAATTTAATTTGTCTATTATACCGATTGTAGAAGAGAAAAACACATGTACATATAAATGATTAAACTATATTTTCATAAATAACGTATACTTCATATATAACAATATATAATACTGTTAAAAATCGCACTTCTTAAAGGAAGTATGATGGTAAAAAGTTAACATAGTCAAGCGCTATCGCTGGCTTTGTATTCATTATTTGAATGGATATTTGTGTAGCAACTCCATATGGAATCAACAATAAATAAGGGTACTGTTACACTAGCTGCATGAAGAACATAGTTAATTTTTATTGATACGATCGGTGATGCTTTTTATCAGACAGGTGGCTGTGGTATCATTAAAACTAGAATCAAGGTACAAACGCATCATTTTTGTACGTTCCATCCTTTTTACAACTTTCGTCACCAATTGCCTTCGGTTTCTCTAATTCGTCTAGTGGCTGTCCCTTTAATATCATCTGTATTTCCTCAAGAGTCTTGCCTTTTGTTTCTGGGATGTAGAATATCGTGAATATCACAGTACAAAAGCAGCTGCAGGCAAATATGTAGAAAGGTACGTGTATACCAAAGGCATTCTTCAGACCATGATAGATCTGTAGCGTGATCACTGCAAATCCGACATAACATAAGTCAGAAAGCGTCATCCCAATTGCTTTAACTCTTGCAGGAAACAGTTCTGCTGTCAGAACGACAGGAACTAGACCGATACCAAATTTAAACGAAGCTGCGTAAAGCATAACCATCAGTAAAGGTAGCCAACTAACGTGCAATACCTCAACCCCATTGTTCTTTAAAGTGAAGTAGATAGCTATTGTAAGTAAACACAAGCCAGCGCACACTCCAGAACAGCACAATAAGAACTTTCTTCCAAA
Organism: Callosobruchus maculatus; assembly: GCA_951848785.1. NCBI lineage: Eukaryota > Metazoa > Arthropoda > Insecta > Coleoptera > Chrysomelidae > Callosobruchus > Callosobruchus maculatus. Next base: position 114,777 of record CATOUR010000177.1, read on the forward strand.
GTTATCGATAGCTAATGAAGCTGACATGGCCGCACAAAACATTGTTGCTGAGAAGATGATGGCACCTGTTGAAGCTGCCACGTAGACCGCCCCAGCTTCTTCCAGGATCGAATGCAAATTCATCAGCATAACGCTGATGCTGCTCATATGCTGTGAACTGTTTAGCATAACCATGATGACCAAAGCTTTTCTGTTGCTGTCCACTAGAACCAAATCCTGGAATCTTCCCTTTTCTCCTTTTTGGCGTTCTATGGCAGAAGAGATGTCCCTGAATTCTGACTCTACGTCCTCGCGTTGTCTCAGCCGTCTGAGAGCTCGCTTGGCTTCATCTGGACGATTCTTGTAGAGAAGATAGTACGGTGAGTCCGGTTGGAACGAGAAGACCAGTATGCCTATGGCGTTGATAGTAAGACCTGAAAACAGTCAGTAAACTTTAACAAAGGTCATATTATAACACATTTTCGCGCAAAATGTTACAAAATATTATAGTGGGTAAGTTTAGCATAGTGAAGTTGTAAACGAATACAATTTTTATGTGCGAAGCATCGCAGAGAGCGAGAAATTTGGAAGCACTATAAGCTTAGTAAATACTCCTTGTCGCACTAGATTATTTTACTTTTTTGGTATCTTACGACAGCAATTATAAACAAATAACGTTACAACAGTACAACAGTAGTTACAATTTCAAATGATTTCATGTATAGGATTTGTTTAACATTATAACGCTATAACAACGGTCAGTAAACGTCATACTAGCTTTATTTTTGGCTCAGACTATCTCTGTATGTATAGAGTGGGGAGAGTGAGTAGTCCCACTGCAGTGATAGCACAAATTTCGCATTGTGCATCTTTCCAAGGAGACGGTTCCTCCTCATCCTCATCCTGCCAATTTTAGGAAGGTGAGAGTGGGCAAGTGTAGGCCAAGACTCGCTGAACGCACACTTTCTAATAGAATACAGGGTGGGCCAATAGTGCGTGGAAGGAAGATTGTAGGCTTACTAAAATAAATTTTAGAAATCTGTCACTTGATCATGGTACGGAACCTAGAAGGCTATATCATAAAAATAATTTGACTTAAATTTTGATGTTTATACAGGGTGATTCACATCAAAATTATATTTTTTTGAATGGTAACCCCTATATGTTACTGCATATTTGGATTCCTTGTTCAATTCTAGTGTGACTTTACGTATCACACATGGAACTTTAAACGAACCGTTCAGGCGCAAATCACCATTTTTGGTATAAGTAGGTATCAGAAAAAAATTGAATATTGCAGTGATTATGAAACTTAGAAGGTCGTGACTTTGCGGTACGACTAAGCATGAAATGCGTCACATTAGGTCAGACGACTAAATTTGAATTCTTTTTGTACTTGGAGAAATCAGTAGATTAATTAAGGAAACTTCAATCACAGATAACTTGATTTTTTCAAATGGGAATGCCTATTTTGGTTTCATGCTTAGTCGTACCGCAAAGTCACGACCTTCTAAGTTTCATAATTACTGCGATATTCAATTTTTTTCTGATACCTACTTATACCAAAAATGGTGATTTGCGCCTAAACGGTTCGTTTAAAGTTCCATGTTATAAACGTCAAAATTCAAGTAAAAATATTTTTACGTTATAGCCTGCAAAGGTCCCTACCATGATCAACCAACAGATTTTTGAAATATTTTTTAGTACGCCCACAATCTTCCGTCCACGCACTATTGGCCCATCCTGTATAACTCTGGGCAATCACAAATGACGTGCTCTACAGTTTTGTCCTTGCTTTCACACTTTCTAGATATTGCTGTGTCACTTTACCCCATAATTTAGAGGTGTTTCCTGAGTTGATAATGGCCAGTGAAGAATCCTGCTAAGAGACGTAGGTTTCCTTGTAGTCCTTTCCATCGTTTTACCATTTGGGCACGGAAGTGTTTTTTGGCTATTTTCGCAATTGTAGTCCTCACGAGGGCCTAAAATTCATTGGTCAGCAGCGCTCCTGGCTAGACCGTCCGCTATACAGTTGCCTTTGTTGTTGTTGTGCCCTTTAACCCACCTCAGGACAACATTGTTTTTGTCTGAAGCATGCGCTAAAGACTGGTGGCATTCCATTGCTAGCTCTGATGTGATGTGAAAGGTTTTGAAGTACTTATCTGCTGTCGATGCAGATTATAATAGTCTTGCCAGATACATTTTTACCAATAGCCCACTTTGTTCTTATATTCATAGACCTGGAGTACATACCACATTCAGTACCTCCTTTTGTTTTGGAGCCATCTGTGTATATACAGATTGCATTTGACTCTGCATTCTCTTTTATTTCTATTTTGTAGGGTGGTTCAGACTATGCTTCCGGTACAGTTTTTTGTCAAATACTAGTTAATTTTCACAGAAATATTACTAAGTACGATTTTTGGATATAGAATATCTTAAAGCTTTCAAGTCAAAATTTGGAACAAATATAAGGTCTAAATATTCCTATGTAATCCTTGCCGTTGAATGACCTATTAGTAGGCTTGAGCGATATCGTGATTTCTCGATATCTATGATATTTGATATCGTTACTTTTTAGTATCAGTGATTTAAAAACGTGACGTGATCACGACTTCCAGAAAAATAGTATTGCTGGTTGGATTGCTACTCTGTTTTATGTTGCTACTGCTAAGAGTGCTAAGTTATAGGTTAGCGTTAGCGGTATCGTGAATAACAGATTTCGGGAACTTTTCGCTGGATGCGGAATTGTGGTTACATTTTTAAACTCAAATTCAGTTTCCCTTAAGAGTGCAAATTTTGAAAAAGATATAAATTCTTTAAATAGATATTTGTTGGAGGTGTATCATAAACGTACATTTTGAATACAAACGTAGGCATCATTCTAGAAAACAAAATGAAATATGTAAAAAACTAACAATACATCACAGCAAGGTAATTCAAGTCTGATAACATAAATAAAATATTCTTGATAAAAAAAGAAAAAACCCCAAACCGGTATAGGCGAAGGCGCATTCATTCACGACTTTCGATGACGTTGACAATGCGATACCGTTCCACGTCGTTGGCGATACCCAAGGTCGCCCGCGACCGAGGAACGGAGGAACTGAGATGATACCGTGATCACGTCACGCTTTTCTCTTGCATTCGGTAGCAGTCGTGATTCGTGATTTTGAGATATCACTGACTGAATCACAGGTTCGTGAAATATCTACCACCACTACCTATTAGTGTAACCACATATGTTAAAAGAGACAGAACACTCTGACTAATAACGAAATAAAATCTCATATGTCATTCGGGCTCCAAAAATAAGACATAAGGAAACCCGGAGTAAACTTATAACGCACTCTTTGGTTTTAAAATCTTCTATCGTTTAAGCTTCTGGAATCAGCAGAAACTTGGGCGATTATATGTCCAAAAGGTGTTACAAGTGTATGTACTAGTGATAATTTTACCGCAGATAATCCATTTCTTCCCATTCCGTCCCGTGGTCGACTACCTGTATCCCGTATCTTCTAAAAATGCTACTTATATGTCTCCAGTCGTCGTCAGGAAGAAACGAGAGATAAAGAGAGAAAGAGCAAAATGATTTGACACATATTGAATGATACTTTGATTGTTTCATAGCCAGTGGACCTGAAATGTTGATTACGATGTTTTCGTTACCTATTACGCATGGTACCCATATAGGTACAAAAGGCGCGACGCAGTAGAGGAGCAGAATTCCTGTGAGCATCATGATATAGATCAGGCTGGAGAGAAATCCTCTAATCTTCTGGTCTGCTATTTCTGCGATGAACATCGGAGCTGCTACAAATGCCATGTCGCCCGCCATGCCGGAGAAGAATCTGGAAAAACAAATGCAAGAGTTAAAGAAAGACGAAAGTGAAATGAATACATACAATATTACAAAGATAGAAGTAGGTACAAGATTTCCTTTTTGAGAATAAAAGGAGGACCCCTGCTTTGGCTGGAGCCCTGCTACTCTGCATTCGCCGCAGCTGTGCAATCCCCAAGCACATCATCACATAGTTAATAATAATAATAACAAAAATGAAAACAGTCATTGGATCCCTAGGTCAAATGAGGAATACGCTGCTCTCTGCACTGAGCAAAATACCGATGTGTCGTGCGAGGGTGTACATCTTAAGGGGGTGATACACGTACGAGCAAGTACGCGTACTTATGGCTCGACGACCTTTTTCGCCTGTGCTTCACCGTAAGTTCGCGTACTTAACCGTCGCGCAAACCGCCGGCGATCCAACTGGTTTGAAATCTTGCTCGTAGCTTGTCTCAGCTCGTACTATGAGCCACGAGCCACAACTTAGTTTTGGCAGGCCATCGTTGCGCATCGTTTGTTGTGTTTGGCGTTTGTTAAAAGTGTTGTTTATTTAGGAAAATTATCAAAATGAGTGATTTCAGCTTCACGTGTGCCACCACGTCGAGCCGAGTAAGTTCGCGAGCTTAAAAACCGCATAATTAAAGTTCGTACGTGTGTCACCCATTACGTGCCATAAAGCAGAAGGCAGTCATCCTTGGGTCCCTTTGTCTACTTAGGGCGCACGATTCGCGGACCCAGTAATTGCTCACCTCACGGTGTGAGGAGTAGTCACTGAATAATGAAACAGCAGCTCGGTGTGTGGAGCTCGGGCTGCACTTTTTTGGTTTTCTCATAATATAAGTAAGATGAATATACAAAACGCCTACGTTGGAAATATATCTAAATACACTGACCTTGTGATAGGAACAAAACGACTCTGAAAGCAAAACAGAGTTACTATTGTCTCCCTAATTATGTCAGTCTCAGGTTCTACCCTAAACACATTTACACCACACCTACAACAGTTAGGTCTGGACGAAAGGTTACACAAAATATTCCAGAAGTCTGTAATCCTGAAGACCTGTAATATCGTTCGATCCTTCCTAAATTCAGATCAATAATAGTTCAGGTCGTGACTTGGCACAGCCCGTCAACATTCATAGCTACCGCATTCATGCGAGAAAAACTTGAAATGTCAGGATAATAATAATAAATAAAAAAAATAAAAATAATAAGATAAGGATGTAAACCAGCCGGCAGTCTTAACAGGTTCATTTTCAGGAGGCAATTTGGACGGTTGCCTCCGGAAATGTCGGCTGGGGTCCACATAACAAGCGCATGTAAAATTCTTGCTGGAACCGAGTTCACAACCAAACATAACTCTGCGGCCAAAGTCATATACCAAGCACTAGCCACAACAGACAAGCTAATAGCTGTTCTAGAAATGAATATCCTGCAGCCAAAGTCATCTCAGGACATATTATTATTGACGTTGTCTCGCAGGAACGGCAAGGCTGATATGATGCCAGGATTGTAGGTTACGTGAGTAAGAGAGAGAAAGCAATTGTCAGCGAAAAGGTATCTCGTGCTGTCTCCCTTTTACATATTACATATATCGATATCCTTGACATAGAAGGTGCAGCTATCAGCCTTCTGCTCTCCACCTTGACCGCTCAGATGATTCTGGCGTTATGCCTGAATGTGAAATACTACGTTTTTAGTTCATAAAGGATTTTATAAAGGATATTGTAGTGACGTTTTTCATTGAAAGTGGCCTATCATATTTAAAAAGTAATGTATCTGTGCAGACATTAAATCGAAATTTAGAAAATAAAAAAGGTTTAATCTTTAAGTAGTATTTAAGTATGAAGACGAACCCAAGAGCAATGTGAAATTTATTTATGAGGAGAGTTAAATTGAGGTATGAAGACGAATGCAGAGAACAAGCGGAAGGATATATACGAGGAGAGCGATCACACAATGGAAGAGGAAGGAATGCGAGAATAAATTTACTAATGAGGCTCAGATTACTGGTTAGCGAAACCTTTGTGTTATGTGATTTCAGTAGCCAAGACCTCATACCTGGCATTCTATTTGAGATGCCCGCATTTGTATAAACAGTACAAATGAACAGTATAGTTTCTGTCTCTTGGAATGAGGCGTCTAGGTAATGCAATCATCATCATGGGGTTTTCGGCCTTCTTCAGCCACGCAGTCCATGCAGCCGTTAGGGATCAATCTAAAGGCCATGAAATCCAAACGCACATAGGCACGTCATTCCTTGCGCCACATGTGCAAATCCGTGTAACGGTAGCTGCAGATAAATTAGATACGTGCGGAGCTTGCGATGCGATGCCTCGAAATAATTGGATCTTCTATTATTCTGTTAGGACAGCATAATGGGTTTCAATACTGTATAGTAAGGGGCTGTATAGTACGTGTGACCTACGTGTGGTCAACGTCACTCACTTGTCGAACAGAGCAATAATTGAAAATCACGGCGAATCCCGTGTTGTTGCACTTGACATATCGAAAACCTTCCACAGAGTATGAAATGAGGTACGTCTGTCAAGCTTGCTCTTTATGGACTACCACCTGGCCTGCGCCAGTGGCTGAACAGCTTATTGAACAAACCGATATCTGTTTATTGTAGTCAAAGGTTGTTCGTCAGACGTATTTTCAATAAACACCGGTGTTCCTCAGGGATCTGTCCTATCTCCTATACTGTTTCTGCTGTATGAGCTGTTGGAAATAACATCCAATCCAATCTGCAGCTTCGCAGACAACAGTACATTAATATCGTGCATGGAACCAGGCAAGCCACTATCATCCCAGGAAACGGTGCTTCGGCGATAGCAACATGCTTCAACAATCAACACAGATATCAAAACAATTATTGAATGGGGATTAGTGAATAAAGTACAGTTTAATGTACAGAAAACTCAGGCAACAACACTGATACAGAAGTCTCATGTTGGCTTACCAATTTTGGTAATGGATGGGTCACCCAATAGTCGAGTTACCTTCCATCAAGCGTTTGGGGATCAGCATCAACAATAACATGTCCTGGCATGACCATGTCTTCAGTATTGCTAAACCAGAATTCCACAAACTTGGAGTTTTTTTTTATTGAGAAAACAAAGCCGCGTTAACCTCTAAGGGTTATTAGCGGCGGATGCGATTATATATTGTGTAATACATGGATTTCACTAAGATACATCAGTAGATTATTTACATTGCATTCATATCCTAATACGTTTGTTAGAGTTCCGTCAATATTATTTTGCAGTCTTTCATTTTCAAATATCGGACACTCCACTAAAATATGTTTTACGGTAAGCACTTCTTCACACAAATCACAGGTGGGCGGTGGTTCATGGCTGAAAAGGTGCGAATGGGTGAGTTTGGTGTGTCCGACTCGAAGCCTGGTTACTATTGTTTGTTGTCTTCTGTTGGGAGTAATGCAGCGCCAAGGCCCTATAGTTGATTTAACCTCGCGGAGTTTGGAGTTCTTACTTTGCCACATGTTATTCCACGCCTGGTATATTCTATTTCTGATGTGAGTTTTTATGTCTGATGCTGGTATTTTAATCCCTGTTAACATGTCTTTGTTTGTTGCGATTTTTGCATTCTGATCTGCTTCTTCGTTGCCTTTGATGCCAACATGCGACGGAGCCCATACGAAGATAACCTGTTTTCCCTGACTGTTCAACTTATGTAACTGTTCTTTAATTATAGTTACTAGTGTATTGCCACTATAAACTCTTTGCATTGTTGTGAGTGAGCTAAGTGAATCGGATACTATTACCCAATTTCTAATAGCTGTTTCTTCAATATACTGGAGGGCTTGTAGTATGGCATGAAGTTCTCCCGTGAAAACTGTTGCCTCATCTGGTAATCTTGTAGTTATAATTGTTGTTGGTGTTACAACTGCTGTGCCTGTCTTAGAATCCATTTTAGCTGCGTCTGTGTATATTTTTTGGTGTTCTGGGTATTTTTTCATAGTGTGGTGAAATCTTTGCCTTAACAAGTCGTTGGGCAGCTCGTGCTTGTTGAGTTCTGACAGTTTTGTATTGATCTCAGGTGTAGGGATGAGTCACGGTGGTATGGAAGGTGTAGTGTGATAGGATGGGGGTAAATGGGATATGTTCAGCAATCTGAGGTAGGAGCTTATTGTTTGGTAGAAGGTCTTTTTTTTGGGTGTGTTTCTGTTGTCCTGGGATAAAGCGTCCATCAGAGGCTTTTGGCTTGGTGCTGATGGGTTCGAGCTGACTTTGGCAGCATACGAAAGGCTCAAGATCTGTCGTCTGAGATGTAATGGAGCTTCTCCGGATTCGCAATATAAGCTGTGCCTTGGTGTTGTTCTGTAGGCTCCAAGAATGAGCCGTAGAGCGTTATTATGTAGCACATCTAACTGTTTTAGGGTTGAGTTTGTAGCAGAATTATATGCTATGCACCCATAGTCAATTTTTGATCTGACTAAGGATCTATATAGACATAATAGTGTGTTTCCTTCAGCGCCCTCTTTTGTTGGCCAAGCATCTAAGTAAGTTGATTCCTTTTTGACATGATTTTGGAGTTTTGTTTCGCTGCAGGAACCTGTATACAGCAGAGCAACTATCTGCTGCACTACAAGGCACAGATCCAACCATCGTTGGAGTATTACACCCATGTGTGGCGATGCGTTCCGAAGCACTCTCCAAAGCTTCTGGATACTATCCAGATGAGAGCAGTTAGACTAATAATTGATACGCCTAACCTCACAAGGACCTCACGCCTGGAACATCAAAGAAGAGTGGCTGACTTGTCCCTGTTTTATAGATTCTATCACGGAAGATATTCAAGTGAGCTATTCTAGATAAAAACACCAGTAGTCGTCTGAACGAAGGACACTAGAGAGGCTCTATGGGCTCATCTTTACCAGGTCGAGGTCCCTACCCCCAAACCAGTATCCTCCAACATTCCTTCTTTTAGAGAACTTCGACGCTGTGGAATGAGCTGCCGGGGAATTTGATTCCCGACGGCTACAATCTGCAGCGTTTCAAATCTAACTTATCCTCTCGCAGTGCTTCTACAGCGCCAAAGGCTTTCAGCCTTTGCGGAAGGCTGATCACAAAAAAAGTTGCGCTTAGGACTGGTGAGTGTTATTCTGTTTACCTAGGTCGAAGCCTTACTACCTACCTAGCAACGTAAATCCACTCAATCCTCCTGGCGATGGCCATGATGACCCAAGCGGTGAACGTGGTAGAAGCAGACACCAGAAGTGACTTCTTTCTTCCAATTTTGTCGACCAGATACATCGTAACCGGCAGGCCACAGCAAGCTCCAATCATCAGGACCGACTCCAACCATTCTGCTTGGAATTCGGTGACCTTTATGGGAGTGTCCGGACCCAGCAAGATTGGTACTGTGGGTGCGGTCCAGCCATACTGCATGCCATCAGATATTGCTGATAAGGTACCTGAAACAGGGGTAATACGTTGTACAACGATTTTCAATGGTGAACCAAATAAAATGTGATTTATATATTGGTAACTGTTAATCAAGAAGCCCCTATGTTTTTTTGAAAGTGAGATGGTAAATGCCATTCTGATTCCCCTTATGAAATATTGGACTAATTATGCTGGCTGTATCAAAAGAAACTGAAATAAATCTGCTCTTACAGAATGAAATCACCAAATTCTCTCAAATAAATTGATATGTTCTACTAGTCGCAAACAATTTTAATACTTTTCTCATTGCTTGACATACAAATTATGAGTTGCCATTTTGTTCACCTTTGGCCCAGTAATCTCCAAATTATAACACTAGTTGTTTCTACTTTGTGAGGATAAAAGCAAGGCGTTAACTGAATTTGTACAAAGGTGATTTCTGGTATTCGTCTTGATTAGAAAAATTTCTGTCTCTGTTGCGCAGTCATGAACGACATAATATATGCCTTTGTCAAGCTGTTATAGTTCTGGTATGCGATATAGTTGACACGTCATAGAATTATGTGGCAACGCACCCTTTTAATAAAAATCTAGGCATGTAGTTTGGCATGACATTACATACATATTTGCTCAAACTTCATGAAGTCCCTCAAAGTCTTGTATGTTACAAAATTATCAGTTATAGTCTGTGGTTATAGTACAGTACATGATCCTTGCGCGTTTTTGAGAAAAAGAATATGATACAATTTGTCAACTATTATATTACATCTGACATCGCTGAGATACGTTCATCGCCCTTTCTGGTTTGTTTTCTTTTTGCCGAATGTTTACTTCAGCTATCCATTACGCACAAATATAATACCTTGAAATGTTCATTGAAATTAGTTTTTTCTAACAAATTTGAATTTAAAACTTGCTTCTAAGTCTTTCATCAAAATGTAACTGTATACTGAATGCACTTGGGGTAATGAGAAAAATATACTACTCGCAAGTAAAATCCGAACACCTAAAAAAAAGGGATATATGCATCGAAAACTTGTACAGAGCTTGGCACTACCATCTCTAGTACGCATGTAACACTTTTTGTTTATTCACACGGCACCTCTAAAATGCTCTAGATGTGTAAAAACAAAGCATGGCTTTATGTTGATTCAAAAACTGATAACTGTTGCAAATGTGACGGGACACCAGTTGATTGTGTAAAAAAATGAACTGGTTGTGTAAAGATGTCCCCTAGAAGACGACAGCCGCAGTTTACGCACTTTGAATAGGGTGGGATTGTAGGCCAACGAGAACGTGCTGCTTCTTTCAGAGCAGTTGCTATAACCATGGGGCGTAGCGTGGCTGCAGTTGCAGCAGCATGGCGCGCATGGATCGCAGAAGGGCGTATGCAGGGAGCTAGAGATTCTGGAGCAAGTAGAAGAACTACAGACCGGAAAGATCGTCATCTACGACTACTGGCCCTTCGAGTCAGAATGCGATCCACTCGAGCTGCTGCTAACGCTTGGTATGCAGCTATAGGGTGGCCCATCCGCATGGTGAACCACAAATTGAGTGAAATGGGCTTAGGATAATATAGTCCGCATCTAGTGCTTCCACTCACTGCAACTCACAGTGGCCAACGGTTAGATTGGTGCTAAGAACACCGACAATGGCAGGCTGAGTGGCATCATACGGCCTCTCCGACAAGTCCAGATTTTCTCTGGGGGCACATGACGGACGCCAACGCGTAAGGCGACGATGGCGATGATGGGGTGAACGACGTGGTCTCCAATTTGCTGTTGGGCGCCATGTATACCGTCCTATTGGTTTCATGGTTTGGGGTGCTATTGCATTCAACTGCAAGTCACCTTTATTTGTGATTCGTGGTACAATGACTGCGCAACGTTATTGAATGAGGTGTTAGAACTAATTGCCTTTCCATATGTCCGAGCCCTCGAAGAGGGTTTCTTTCTGCAAGATGCATATCCTCATATTGCAAGGGTATTGATGAGGTTCCTACAGGAAGCTGAGGTCTGGAAAATCTCCTGGCCTCCACGAGCACCGATTTATCGCCAATTGAAAAAGTATGGGATTGGATGGATCGATACATAGGCGACTTACCTCCGCGACCACGCTGGGAGGCAGCACCTCTATAGATTATCAACAACCAGATTACTAGCATGCCTCGTCGGCTAGAGGAGAGTGCATACGTTATCATGAAGGGCCCACCCATTATTTATCTGTTGTATTTTTTATGAAATAATTATCGCAAATGAGTTCGTTTATTATTGTATTTAGTTCTACCGCTTTTCATCAACCGCAACCTCAGTGTCCGTATTTCACCTACGAGTAATATATTTTTCTGGAACACTGTTGAAGGGTCTTTGGCCAAACAAGAATAGCTAGGCTTTTTGAATGGAAGGAATATTTATACAGAGACAGATACAGAAGTTGTACGTACGATTAAAAAATGACGAAAGCTTGACCCCTTTTCTGAAATTTTCTCGCGATAACTTCGATTCTCTTCTCTAAAATTTATTCGATATGATCGTTAGACACATTGTGTTCACTTACGAGTAGTTTAAAACAAATAAATACTACTAATCCAGCTAAAATTATATTCGCTTCGTACTGGTATTGATCATTACGGACGAGAAATAGAGACGTAGGTACCTTCCCAAGTCAGTACCGAAAAAAGTATCTGCATAACAATAACATACATCTTACTTTACATATAGATGTATACATCATTGTTCAGTATTACATATTTTGGAGAGCATCTCTAAAAGTCAACTCTATTTGTTTTTGCTTTGAAATAAAGTCGAAATTATCAGTTCTATTACTTCTATTGTAAAGCCATTAGATGTGACAATTAAAAAAATAAGATACTCTGCGAGCATGAACAGTATCCATACCAAATATCAAAAGTCTAATATATTTCAAATTAAGCAATACGCACAGCAGATTGTCGATCGAATTATGAAAAGCAACCTACTCATATCGAACCCATGGCATTATCATTTCTCCCATACCATGTAGTTTGGTGACCTCTCAAAGTCATTGCCATCCCAACGTCTGTGTGCACCGTAATCGTGTTCTTATTCTTGGGTGTGTGGCATTTTTATTTCTGTTTCTTTTTCTTCGTACCAGATTGCAACCAAGATAAGAATATTGAGTATCACCGTGACTTTGGCAATTTTATATGCAGAAATCAGATACGCCAACTATCCGCATTATATATTTCCTGATTTTTTTAAAACTATAAGAAATTGTACGTATTATTACGTCAGACGAATGTTAAACAAAGAATGAATTTATATTATTTCTTTTCAGTTTTGCTGTGAAATACTTTGTCTTATACTATTGTGTAATGTGGTACTCCTTAATTTACCCTTCATTGAAACCTCGTCTGTTGATAGTTGAGTTTTGTGACGATTACTTAGTTACGGGAAAAGCTCATAAGGCTTCATATAACTCCATACCAAATATCAAAAGTCTAATATATTTCAAAATAAACAATACGCACCGTAACAGCAGATTTTCGATCGAAGTATGAAAAGCAAGCATACCATGTAGTTTGATGACCTGTCAAAGTCATTGCCATCGCAAAGTCTGTGTGCAGCGTAATCGTGTTCTCATTCTTGGGTGTGTGACATTTTCATTTCTGATTTTTTTATACCAGATTGCCACCAAGATAAGAATACTGCGTGTCACCGTGACTTCGGCAATTTTATATGCAGAAATCAGATACGCCAACTATCCGCGTTATACATTTCCTAATTTTTTTGAAGCAAAATAGACTGAACGTATTATTGCATCAGACGAACGATGAATTTATATTAAGTTTCTTAGTTTTGCTGGAAGCAACAACTTCTGTGAAATAATTTCTCTTATACTATTGTGTAATGTGATCATGCCTTAATTGGTCCTTGATTAAAAGCACGTCTGTTGAAAGTTGAATTTGTTGGGTGATGACTTAGTTACGAGGAAAGCTCATAAAGCTTCATTTTACGACACAGTGACGATTTAGCAAGGCTCCGAAGTATATTATACTGAGTGATGGTTTATAGCAAATATCAAGTCAATCAACTTCAGAATGCCAAGAGTCGTGGACACTGATATCTCATATAAAATCACCTTGGGCGACAGATCGGAATGGGCTCTAGGAAAACCAAGACATATGTTGAGTGCAATGACCTAGTACAGTAATGGCTTCAAAAATTCATTAGGTACAGAGTAGCCATATAAGGTGCTAGACCTGGAGTCGGCTGTTCACGATTTTCCAAGCAGAAATAGCCGCAATTATGAAATGAGGCAGAAGATGCATAGATAAAGGATGCAGTAAAAAAGCTATGTAGGCCCACACAGCCGAGCGGTTCTTATAGGCTCGGCATGTAACCACTGTGCTTCAAAAATTGTGTGGGACTGCTATAATATCTTAGAGACACTGGCGAAGTCCAACAGGGAAACATTATCTTGGGTACCTAGTCACATAGGAGTAGGTGAAAACGATAGTGGAAAGGGGTGCCAAGGAAGGCACAGAACTCCCTCTCATCGGGCCAGAACCAGCATGTAGTAGGTATACCATACAATATGGTACGGACAGTTGTCACCAGTTGGGTGTTAAATAAACACCAGAAGCGCTAGGTCAGTATGTCGAGGAATGTTTGAGAATACTGAGGGGACCCTTGTGTTCTAGCGCCCAGATGCTCTCAGACTGAGCAGGAAGGAACTGGGAGAGATGGTTTTGGACGTTCCGCGCATACCTGTAAAATTTGGGGACCGATGTGAAAAATCTTTACGTAGGAAATACGGGGAGGCAGAGGAAACAGTTAAGCACGTTATATTCGAATATGTGCTACCTTGAGGTAAAGCAGGAGCTCCTATCTAGATGTACGCCAGAAGGAAAGATGGGAGAGCATTTCAAGATTCGCAAAGAACTTAGGATAGGACGTCGTCTGATCTGTTTGACCGGGGCTGCACAATAAGCCTTAATGCTGAACGGCAACTATTATAGTAACTGAAAACCCCTTCACTACTAAAAAAATCTATTTACTTAAAAATGAAAGCCACAGTATATTCGCTGATGAAAGTGACAAGTATGCAGGGTTAGTCTAGTTTAATAAGTCAAAAATAATGTCCCTATTAGTAAAAGTTAAAATAGTTTTCCTTTTTAGTTGATTGTTTATTGCTCTCGTTATTGCCCAACTAATTCTCCGTATGGGAAAATGTTTTTCATGGTGTTAAACGTCTTCACCTAACCGGAAAGTCTGTGAGGAACGCTGATATCACTCCTGTTCAACACCTAATTCGTTACAAAAAGGTAAAATAAAATTAAGTAGTCAATCAACTTGATTCCAGCTTTTAAAGGAGTACCTGCAGTTCTAAGGTAACTGCTAGTATTCCTAAGCCCTGTTCACTGCATGAGCTTGCTACTCAGCATACCAAATCACAAGCACTCGCTGTCCGCATTGCGCAATAACTGTATATTATACGACTGAATTCGGAAGTAAATTCCGCTTTGCAAAATGACATTGGGAAAATTTGATTTATGGTAGCAGTGGAGCCTGCATACGCTTCTGCTGTTAAAGTGGCTTGCAGCCAAATAGACTAAATTATACAGTTTTGCCCCTAATGAGTCGGGCTAATTTATTTCTTGTCTGTTCAGTTTTATTATGCAGATGACAATAATTAGCGGCAACCCGGAGTAATAAACTTAAATTACTTCTGAACGTAATCGGTTGTTTTAAAATATCGAAGTATCCACCCAATTACAGGTTTCTCGGGGGTGATATTCCGCCGTCGTTAGAGTTCTCAGAGTATCTCGAGTGTTAACAGTATAATTATGTATCCTTAATTATTCAGATGCTCTGTAGGGCGATGACACCACTTAATATAGAGAAATTCTAGGTATATACCTTCAACTCTTCTCGTTGAAAAATTAAGAACACCGACAATAGTAAATTTGTATGATCATTTAGAACTACTCTTCTGTTTCTGTCTGTATCTGTGTCAAATGCATGTTTTAAAACCTAATTAATTTATTGGGCTTCTAGGCATACAAAGTGTCCTTAAATTTGAAGAGAATGATTCCTCTCTTACCCAAAGTGAGCTAAGGTATCACAATCTTTGTTTCGAACATGTCCCGAATCGCATCAGGCATGATGACCCTAGACCACGGCAGCGTTATTCCGATATTTCGGATCCCATGAGGCATTACGGATCAGCAAAGTGGGACAAGCTGGGAGACTACTACCAGTCGTTTCCCTGGAACGACGTCTGCTTCAAGTCACGAGACCCATCAGTTTGCGTCCAAGGAATAACGGAGGAATTTATATCTGGCATAGAAGCCTATATTCGACATGTCGTCAAGCGTCCCCCCAAAAACAAGCCATGGTTTGATCAGCGTTGCAGAGATGCAGTTACCTCTAAAAACTATCATTACAAAGAATGGATAAGAAATCCAAACGCCGAGGACCACTGCCGTTTTATCGACGCCAGAAATTTTTGTAAACGCCTGATTGACAGCAGCAAGAAGGAACACAACAAAAAAAATGGGTCAAGTTGATTGACTCACTACTTTCCACACATAATGATGATACCATTTTGTTATTTTCCCATTACATGAAGCTATAGTTTTAAATACCCTTGCCACCAAATCATCGCCCAACTCGCCTGCAAAAAAATCCAACACAAAAACTCTCGCAAATAGTTCCTTGCGTTCCCTCCTTAGGAACTAGGACGCCACAGTTTTTGTCCTGCATGCTTCAACTGGACAATGCAAAACGAACAGGAGCCTCCAAACCATCTAAAAACGAAGTTTGAGCTGTTTTTATATTTTTAGTTTTTTTTTATTATTGCTACGCCGCCAGTGACACGATTTTTCAAAAACAGATGCGTTTTCCATTCTCGCTGCAGTAGTAAATTGTGTGTCACAATTTCATTAAAATCAATTCAATAATCTTCGCTTTACGCAATATACTTAGAACAAAATTAAGCAATACTCATATGTATACATCCCTTGATTCCTGTAATAGGCAAGCCAATGTTCAGATGGACCTAAAAAGTGTAATGCCGCTAGGTATTTCTTCCACAGGACAATGGACAGCCTATTATGAATACAAAAAACTTTTCTGTTTTACAACCCCTCACCTCCTAACCGCCTCAATTTCACCCCCACCCTGAAAAAGTAGAAAATGATGACGAACCCGTAAAACGCCTAAAAACAAAGTTTGAGCTGTATATTTTTAATTTTTTTATTATTGCTGCGCCGCCACTGACACGATTTTTAAAAAAATACACGTTTTCCACCCTTGCCGCGATAGTAATACTATGTCAAAGTTTCATTAAAATCAACTCAATAATTTTCTCGTTACGCAACATAGAACGTTCTAAAGCAATACTCGTATGTATACATCAGAAATAAAGTCCCTTGGTTTCTATAATAAGCAAGGCAATGTTCGGATGAACCTAAAAGAGTGTATTATGCTGCTAAGTTTTTCATTCATTTCATTCAAATAATAATACTGTGTCAAAATTTCATTAAAACCAATTCAATAATTTTCACGGTACGCAATATAGAACGATCTAAGGCAATACTCGTATGTATACAAATTCTAAGTCCCTTGGTTTCTATATTAAACAGGGCAACGTTCGGATAGACCTAAATAAGTGTATTATTCCGCTAGGTTTTACATTCACAGGTCAACGGACAGCTCATTATGAATACACCCCACCCCCCGACTACCCCAAATCCACCAAAAGAAGAAAATTATCAAAAACCTCTAACACGCCCAAAAACGAAGTTTGAGAAATATTTGAAATTTTTGCCTTTTTGCTAATTACTTGGCCCCCGTACAACGATTTCCAAAATTATAGCAGCATTACCTGCTACGACCCCACAGCATACCGCTACGCAAATTTCATCACAATCCATGCAGCAGTAACTGAGATTACTACGATAAAAAGACGCCAACGTGGATTCTCGTTATGTAGATATCATAAAACGCCCAAAAGGCGCATCATCTCAAAATCGAAAATTTTCGCGATCACAATACTCCCCTCACCGATCGGTGTGGGAAGTGAAATTATAACCAAGCTCCTCTCATGTCCTAGTTCGTCCAGAACATTCTGGTCTGTAGCTAAGGCTGTTAGCCACAGCTTTTCCTATTCGTCAATGCCACCCTTGGCCAGAGAGAACAGGTCCATCGCTTCTACTCCTACAGAAAAAGCAGACATATTAGGGAGGCTTTTCGCAGCCAATTCTACTGTAGACTTTCAAGGAAGTACTCCGACCACCACTATAAATTGTGGACTAGAGAATGACCAAGGTAAAACTTCAACCTCGAGATGTAAAAAGCATCCTCCAAGAACTAAACATGAAGAAATCTACTGGCCATGACAAATTCCAGCCACTGTCCTTAAACGCTGTAAGCTGAGCTTGCGCCTATGCTTTGCAAGCTCTTCAAACTATCGTATTAGCGAGGCGTGTTTCCCGCTTCGTGGAAGATTGGCTGCGTATACAGCCCATTCCAAAGTAAGGCAAAAACCAATCCCATCAACAACAGACCTGTGGCTCTTCTCAGCATCATGTCTGAGGTTGTGGAGGCTGTTATTAACACGCAGCTCCTGAAATACATAGACAACAATAACATCATACATGATCTCCAGTATGACTTGTGTAAGCATACGTCTACGGGTGACCTGCCAGCTGGCCTAAGTCATTCATTTGTAGAACAGAGCAATTGAAAATCATGGCAAATCCCGTGTTGTTGCACTTGACATATCAAAAAGCCTTCAACAGAGTGAGGAAATCGTGGTCAAGCTTGCTGCCTATGAGCTACCACCTGGCCCGTGCCAGTGGCTGAATAAGTGTTTAAATGATCGATCTCTGTTTTGTTGTAGTCGAAGGCTGATCATCAAGCGTATTTTCGATAAACGCCGGTGTTCCTCAGGGATCTGTCCTATCCCCCACTCTGTTTCCGCTGTACATCAGCGAGCTGCATCATGAACATCCAATCCAATCTACAGCTTCGCAGACGATAGTGCATTAATATCGTGGATGGATCCAGGCAAGCCACTATTATCCCGGGAGACAGTAAGTCGGCGACAGCAATATCCCTCATTGATCAACGTAGATATCAAAGCAATTGTTTGATTGATCGAGTGGGGATTAGTAAATAAAGTACAGTTTAACGTACAGTAAACTCAGGCAACAACACTAACAAATAAATGTAGCAGAGCTGTCATTACTTCAAGTAAAGTACTTGAAAAATGTATTTCAATTACTTTCTGGTATTTGAAGTACTGTACTTCAAATACATTGTTTTTGTGATATTTGTACTTGACTCCCCAAATACTCTCTAAGAAGTATTTGTATTTGGTACTTGTAGCACAAAAGATATATTTCAAATACCTGGCATTTTTATTTGAAATACTAAAGAAGTAAAGTACTTGAAAAATTTACTTCAATTACTTTCTGGTATTTGAAGTACTGTATTTCAAATTAATTTTATTTCCCAAATGCTATAAGAAGTATTTGTATTTAGTACAGATGGTACGAAAAAGTACTTCAAACGAGTATATTCTTATCTTCTACGTATAAATAAAGATTCTTAAAACTCGATCTGTAAATATGCCCCAATTTAGATTTTTGTTCCAACTATGCAATTTATTTCTGTGTATAGTAGAAACTTCATTTTGTCATCTACACTTCCCTAATTTTAAATTTAATCAAATGCAAAACATCGTTTAATCGCACCCGCACCGGCAAACACCTTTATTAGCATTTGCAATCACTTGGTACAAAAAAAATACTTCAAAGGACTATATTCCTTGCTTTCTATATATTGATTGACACTTTTATTTCAGAAAAATCGCCCAGGAAATACGCCTGAAAAGCAAGACACTTTTGTCATAGCGGAAAATAAATAATAAATTATTTCGTACTAGTTTCGTTAGTTTTGCAATACATGGTCAGAAAATATTACCTAAATAAAGCATATCACATCAGATATTCCAAAAGTCTACAAATTGCATCAGTCAATGCAACTACGGCAACGTTGCGGCCCTCACTTTATGAATTGTATAGATAGCAGAGGTCCTCACTTTGCAATTACAGTTGTTCGAAAATATACAGACCTCACTTTATCATTAGGGCGGTACGGTCCTCACTTGTCAACGATATTCAGTGAAAAAATAAATCTTCTATAATATCAATTTTCTTGTGTATATCGGCAAATCTCATATTCCATCATACTAAAACAATGTTTTTCTTTGCCCCTGAGGCCAAAATAGTGGTTTATCTGCCGGTCCTCACTTTGCGATCTCCACGGTCTGTCCTCACTTTAGTATGTAGCGGTAAATATATATTCTTATAGTATAAGTAATTTTGTGATTCAATCACGTTGCATGTCTTTGTAGTGTCATTCAAACAAAAATCAGTTTCTATTTTTATTGAGATGTATACCGTTTTTCCATTCATAAGGTACTTTTTATTACTGAACAATAATTATGAAATACTTGAAATATCCATCGCCGTATTTGAAATACTATATCAAGTAATTCAAGTATTAGTATGGTATTTGAATTACTTTTTTAAGTACTTGAAATATTAGTATCGTATTTGAATTACTTTATTTGAAAAATCAAGTACCAAATTAAAGTATTTGATACTTGAAGTACTTTCAAAAATAAAATTACTTGGTATTTGTACTTTGACGCATGCGACTCTGGTAATTGGTAATTGGTATTTGAAATACTATTTACTAGTACTTGTGACAGCTCTGAAATGTAGTAGGTAATATTACTTTTTATCGACGGAGTCCATGTTCTTTCACCTTTTTTATTTTGTCAGATTTTGACTCGGATTTTGATGAAGCACAATTTCAGCACACCGTATCTGGGACTCCCATAACTAGATAGACATCAACGCGTAATGCTTTATGTTTCGAACTAAACTACTAAAAGTTAGGGGTTGCCTTCCAATGCGATCACTTTAGTGTTACATAAATGTAACGCTAGGCACTAATGGGTTAAACTTTTCAGCCGTGTAATATTTTCAGAATGACTTACACAATATACACACGGGACACTGGATAAATGGCTTGAAATATGCAGGCATTTATGTGGCTGAGATGGCGCACATGGATATGAAGGCAGGATCATTTCTGTGATTTAGTATGTCGTAGACTGCCGGGTTGAGCTTCAGTAAATCAGTATTTATATTCAATTTTAACCGGATGCCATCCAGCTGTTATTTACGTTGTATATGGAGCGCTTCCCGAAGAAAATTTGTTCACACATGGATGACACCGATACTAGGAAAGGTCCGATTTGGAGTTTCCCACCCAGGAGAACATTACTCATTTTGTTATATTGGGCTTCCAACAGTAACATTCAGTAAGCTGTTAAAAGCTATTTATACTTTCAAGCGTTTTAAGGCTCTCCCGATCCTTCCGATGGGTACTTGCTCTAAACGAGCAAAGTACGATGTATTAATAAAAAATTTAATCAAATCAATGAATATGAACATTCACCTTGCACTGACGACATGGGTCGTTACGAAAATGAAACGTCGTACGTACATCAATACAGGGTGTCCCAAAAAATAGTGTCAAGCACAAGTCCAGAGATACAGCACACCAGAAGTATCTGAATCACCCATATATGTTATGCAATTTTTTGTAGTTTCCGAGTTATGCATCTTTTTCTGAATTTTAGAGAATTCTCTACCTCGACAACTTAAAGCTGTTCCAAAAGAAAAATTAAATGACTTTTCACAAATTCCCTTTTTAGCTTATTAATCTCCAAAAGTTTACTGTTTATACATAAAATAGTCTTCTTCGTAACTTTGATGACAGTCGTCAAAATTTTAGTGTAAAGTGAAAAATTTACGATCTGATAATGACATAAATCTTCGACTCGCAATTAACAATCCAAAGATGTGATTTCATGATTTCTAAGTAGGTCTAAAAACTTCTTCAGACTCTCTGCTATCACAGTCATTGAAAAAAAGTAGTACTTAGTGGGGCTGCTTTGGCTCCAATCGACCTGCAAAGACAAGAGGCGAAGATTTCTTGAAATTAGCGATGTGATTTTCAATTCATCAATAACTTATGTTAACGCGCTAATAGCAGAGTGGATGTCAGTACCGCAATAATAAACGTTAAAAACGTTCCATAAATTAAACATTTGTTAAAAATGATCCTTTTATTGCTAAAAACCATAAAGAGCGCATTCCTCAAAACCGGTTTTTACCTGAGCGACAACAAAAAGAGCTAACGCTAACGCAGTAAACGATGTTAGAAAGAGATAGCTATGACATTGTTGTGATGTCTTTCGAAAATGTGTCATTGCATAGGTTGCTTTCGTTAACTTTGTTCAGTTGTCTATCTGTCTTTGCGGCTTTAAAATGTTGCGCTCTTGTTTGGTGAATTATTTTGACAATTGGGCTTTCTTTATGGACTATTAAGTGCACGCAGATTCGAAATTTGGCTTTACCTAGGGATTCTGAGTGCTATCGGTTTGGATTGAAGTTGTTTCTGTTGTCTACTTGGCTATTCCTACGGAACTTGTGTGCACGACAACTGGCTTTAACGATGTTGTTTTCTGCAAGAGACTATGCAACAAATGGATAGGTCTTGCTGGACCCACTGAATGGCCGCCAGGGTCACCTGACTTAAATCCGATAGAGCTTTTTGTTTGGAGCTACTACAAAGCACTAGTGTGTGCTAAAGAGTGTCGAAAGATCAGCGGATTACGCAGCAAATTAACACAGGCTGAAGAAACAATAAAAAACAATCGAGGAGCTTTTGTTAATTTAAATAACATTTTTTTCAGAAAATGTAGATTATGCATCGAACAAGAAGGTAGACATTTTGAGGGTTTATGTGAAATTTAATAAACTTAGTGAAGAAGTCTGATAATTTCGTTTCATTTTACAATTTTCCACTTACAAAAAAGAAGTCGTACATGTAAAAAAAAATTTAGCAAGGTGACACAGGTGGCCATCTATCGATATTCTGATCGCACTGAATGTTTTTTATTGCGGCACTGGCAATCATTCTGCTATTACCGCCCTAAAATTAGTTATTGTTTCATTTAAAAGTCCTATCGCTAATTTCAAGCAATCTCCGCCCCTTGTCGTTGATTGGAGCCAAAGTAGCCCCATTAAGTACTACTTTTTGTTAATGATTATGACAGTCGAGAGTCTGAAGAAGTTTTTAGACCTGCATAGAAATCATGAAATCACCTCTTTAGATTTCTAATTGTGAGTCAAAGATTTAAGTCATAATTAACAGAACGTATATTTTTCACTTTACACTATAATTTTCATGACTTTTGTCAGATTTAGTAAGCCGATTCCTTTATGTATGAACAGTAAGCTCTTGAAGATTAATTAGCAAAAAAGAGAATTTGGAAAAGTTTTTTAAATTTCTTTTTTGAAAAGTTCTCTAAAATCCATAAAAAAAGTTCATAACAAAAAAATACAAAATATTGCATAACAAATATGGGGGTTATTCAGATACTTCTAGGTGTGCTCTATCTCTGGATTCCGCTTGACACTATTTTTTGGGATACCCTGTATATTCAGTGTTCATCAAGTATATATATATATATATATACACGCGAGTTGGTTACGGTCGCTGCCGCTTCTCGCATCTCAACTTCCAGTACTTTCTATCGTGCCAGTCTCCTTCTTGGAGTCCTCTGGCTGCCATGGACTCTTGTATGTCAGTTTTCCAGCTTCGAGGTGGCCTTCCCCTTTTCCGTTTTTCTTGGGGTGTCCAGTGCCATACTATCTTGGGCCACCTATCTTCATCCATCCTTTGAAGATGACCATACCATATTAGTTGTTTTTGTTCAACAGTATCTATTATAGTTTGCTCCACTTTCATGATTTCTCGTATCCTATCGTTTCTGATACGATCGAGCCTTGATATTCTTGCACCTCTTCGCCAAAAATCCATTTCAAGGGATAAGAGTTTTTGCCGAACTTTTTTATTTAGTTCCCATGCTTCGGAGCCGTAGGTACATATACTCTGGAGTATTGTTTTAAAGATCATAGTTTTTGTCTTGGCACTTATGTTTTTGCTCCAAAATACTGAATTTAGTTGACGGATCGCATTTCTCCCTTGTCCAATTTTGTTGCGTATATCTTCACTACTTTTTCCTGTAGAGGAGATAGTAACGCCTAGGTATTTGAAAGATGAGCATAGTTTTATTATTTTGTTCTCTATTTGCATGTCGCTTCTGTCATTTTCATCACCTACTACGTAGTAGTAGTATTCAGTTTTTTGCATGTTTATAACGAGGCCCCATTTTTCATACTCATCCTTTAGTTTTCGCAACATATAGTTCAAGTCGTCTCGGTCTGTACTTAACACTGCCTGATCATCTGCGAACAATAATGTGAATATCACATTTTCTCCTATAGGTATTCCCATACCTCCATATTTCCTTTTCCAGACCTTGAGCGCTCCTTGTAGGTAGATCTTGAAAAGTAACGGTGCTAGGGTACAGCCTTGTCTTAAGCCTTTTGTCATTTTAAAGTCCTCTGACACTTCATTATTTGTCTTCACTGCACCAGTACAGCCGCTATATAATTCTTTCACTGCGTCATACATTTTGGAGATGTTTTCGTCTTCCATGCAAGGCCATAACTTGTATAATGGTACAGTGTCGTAAGCCTTCTGGAGATCAACAAATGCCATATGAACGGTTCGTCCTCTTGCAATTCTTTTTTCTGTGATATTTTTTATAGTAAAGATGCCATCTATACATGACCGGCCCGCCCTGAAGCCATTTTGTTCCTCGGATTCTTTGAATTCATCTTCGATTCGATGCTTTGGGATGCGTCCGTATAGTTTTGCCACAGTGCATATGACGCTAATCCCTCTGTAGTTTTGGCATTTTTGTGTGCTGCCCTTTTTATGTATAGATGTTATTATGGACCGCTTCCATTCCTTAGGAACTTCTTCTCCTGCTAGGCATCTATTGAATATTTCAGCCAACAGCTCCATAAGTATATCAGGGCCTGCTTTGACCAGTTCAGCTACGATATTACCTGGGCCCGGTGCTTTACCGTTTTTCATCTGTAGGATACTTTTTCTCACTTCAGACGGTGTTATTTCTTCTACGATGGAATTGTAAGCGGTACTATCATTACCTTCCATCTGCGTTATCGTGAATTCCACTCTCTGTTCTGTGAGTAGGTCTTCGTAATACTTTTTCCATTCTTGTATGCTGATTGGACTCATTCTCGTAGCGTTCTTTGTTTGATTTCTCATAGTTTTGAGTACCTTCCAGGCTTTGTTTGTTCGTGTGTTTTCAACGTTCTGATCGACGTCTAGGCATACCTTCTCCCAGTATTCATTTTGAGCTTTCCTTACTTCCCTCTGGACTTCCTTTCTTTTTTTTCTGATAGTTTGTAATGTCTTGTGGCGATCTTGTTTCCAGCCTTTTTCGGTGTAGATCTTTCTTTTCTTTTACGAGGGCTTCGAGCTTGTCGTTCCACCAGGGTGTAGTATTATGCCGTCTTGGTTCGTTGTGTGGAGTGCCTAGAGCTTCATTGGCTGCTTGGTGTAAGCATGATTTTACTGCCTCATACATCCTCTCTGCTGTGTCATCCTGGACTTCCTTCACTTTGTTTGCGAGTCTTATCTGATACAAGAATTTCGTCGAGTCGTCTGCTAGTCCTCCTATGTTGTATCTTGTCGTTTCTATTGTTGTTATTTTGTCATCTGTGTCTGCTTTAGTTTCGTTTACTTTTCTGTAGGTAAAGTATATTTTTGCTAATAGTAAGTGGTGGTCTGATCCGCATTCTGGACCACGCATTACTCTCACATCTAATATTTTAGTTAGACACCTGCTTGACAATCATATAATCCATAATAGATTTCAGCCTCCTAGTTGTTTGTTCCCAAGTATACCGGTGAATCATTTTGTGCTGATAGAATCCATTTGAAATTCTCAGGTGATTGCTTTCGCACATTTCAATGATTCTTTCTCCATTAGAGGTCACGACATCTTCTCCAAATTGTCCCACGACAGGATCGTTTCTTCGTTGACGCACTCTACCATTTAGGTCCCCCATCCGGATGATTTCCTTTCGATTGCTGATACTGCTCAGTAGGTTTGTCATACTATTAAAAAACTCATCTTTTTTCTCTACTTTGGCATCTTGATTTGACCTTTACGCTGCTATGATTACGAGGGGATGGTTTTTAATTTCCATTTCTACAGCAAGGATTCTGTCATTTATTTGTTCCCATGACTTGATATTCCGTTTGTATTTCATATGTATTGCTAGTGCTACTCCACTATTCCCTCTTTCCTCTTTAGGTACTCCGCTGTAAATGGAGGTATACTGAACTCCTTTCCCTTTTTTCTTGACTTCCGTAAGCGCTATTATGTCCAGTTTGTATCGTTCAATTTCTTTGAATACTTCATGCATTTTCGTTCCTATCCCTTGAACGTTCCAAGTACTAAATCGCAATGTCCTTTTCATAGCCAATTTCCGTTTCCTAGAATGTCTGTCCTTTTCCGAGGCATTGTTGAGATATTTTGCAAGCTCACAGTTTTGCAGGTGATAGAGCGCAAATCCATCGCCCTAACCCCCAACCTGGAGGGCCGGCTAATTTGATTTTGAGGTTGTCTTCCTCTAGGCTAGCTGTCTAACAGGACTGTGGAGGCTAGCCTCCCCCGGTTTATAGGTTGCCACTTGCGCCAGATCTGCCGTACCGAAGTCCTTCTTCTACGCCTTCTCTGCCGGTGTGGGCTTCACCCGTATCCCTGGGCAAGGGGGTTGCGATATACCCCGCAACACTGGGTTCCCAGTAGAACTCAGCCACCGACTGGATATAGTCGGGCCCACACCCGCGACGTGGACGCGCCTACTGAGATTTGCCTAAGTGAGTTCAGAGGAGATGTCTCTGGGTCTCCTTAGGCCGGGTTAATGCTCACGTATGACTCCATGAGCAAAGGAGTGTTCATCAAGTAAGAGTGTTATAATGGAAACCTCATTTGAGTCAAAGACTGCCTCCCATAGATCCATGTTTGCTGGTTATTAATACAATTAACCGAATTACGTCAGCTCACTGCTGTTGCATTATATCAATAAGTAGTGACGTTACTATTATTCACTAGTATTAAAAATGACAACAGATATTCGTAGCATGTGAATTAGGAATTGGGGATGCACAAAATTCAAAAAAAACTATCTGCAGCTGTACCCTGCACTCCCTGCAGATAATAAGAGTGTTCGGTTTCTAGGAACAATTATTTTTTAAACGCTTTTTCAGCTAATATCACATACAGTTTGTTCTTATCTTTAGAACTTTCTACTTATCACTCATAACAGGTTATTTCTTAAAAGTAAGCTCCGCTCGACGATACTTCATGCAAATAAACTTCTCAGTCACTTTAACTCAATGATTTACGATTTTGGTAGAACCAAGACGTTCCAATTTCTTAAAGCTTATCAGCAGTTCTTTTCTTATTATTGTTAAGCAAGTTTTCGGCAGAAAAAGAAAAAATAACCCTGATGAATATTCAATCAAATTTGACCCAAATATGTATGTTCTGTAGTCTGTGAAATACGAACAATATATTCAAGTTCACTTGAGTTTATTTTAAGTGCAAAAAGATCGTTCCAAATAGCCGAATAAAATATCTCAATGAATGACAGGCATTTATTGTTTTGTTTATGGTCCGGTGACTATGTGACTATATCAATTCGCACATTATTTTGGTAGTAGCCAATGGAAATGTGAGAGAGACACAGGAGATCAAAATCTAGGAAAAGTAAGCCCTGACAACGTCATACCAAAAATGTTGAATTCAGAGAAAAACTGAAAGATTGTAGCTAATTTTACCAGACAGATCATTGAGCGCAAGGAAAGAGATGTAATGGAGATAGAGAAAACACAGAGGAGGAGTAATGGAGAACCACTATAAACATCAAAAAACCGCGTCACTACTTGTAGCAATACTATGTAGTTCCAACAAATCCACCTAGCGAAGACAAGGGGTTTTAATCACTGCCTGACGCTATTGGAAGTACTTGAAGCCACAGTGCCAACTTCCTTCGCCAAACGAACACCATTCTACCGATTATTTGAATGATTTGCATTTAAAATAATATCTTGACCATCTTTAGAAAAACTGTAATGCTAGTAGCTTAGAATACGATAGCATAGGATGGTATGGATAGATCTTGCGACTATGACTTAGCAAAACAACATGTTCAGGGACTTAACTGTGCAGCCTCACCGCAAAGAAATGTTAAATGAAATGTTCTTTTAGCTCCTCGTCGAACCTAATCTAGGCTCATAGATCATACACAGGCAATATACTTTAACGTATGCATTACGATAGAGCTATACAAAAAGTTCAGGAGGTCCGCAGGGATCTAAAATTATTATTAGCACACGTGTCACCAAAATAACTACGAAAATGACGAAGATGTCGAGGAAAGTTCGCTCGACGATCCTTCATACAAATAAACTTCTCAATCACTTAACTCAATGATTCACGTATTTGGTAGATCCATGACGTTCCAATTCCTTAAAGCTTATCAGCAGTTCTTATTTATTATTGCTAAGTAAGTTTTCGGCAGAAAAAATAACCCTGATGAATATTTAATCAAATTTGACCCAAATATGTATGTTCTGTAGTCTGTGAAATATGAACAATATATTCAAGTTCACCCGAGTTTATTTAAGTGCAAAAAAGCGTTCCTAATAGCCGAATAAAATATCTCAATGAACGATAGAAATTTAATTGTAATGTTTATAGTCCGGTAACTATGTGAATATATTGATTCGCACATCATTCTGGTACTAGCCAGAGTACCTCTATTATTCTATTACTCAGATGATAAGTGGATATGGATGTTTCCAAGAATATCAAATGTTCATTAAGCTTCGTATCAAACCTAGTCCAGGTTCATAAATCATACATAGAAAATATATTTTTAACATGTACATTACGATAATACATACATATGATAAAGCTCAAGCAACAAGTTCAGGTGTTCCACAGAGATCTAACATTATTGTTTGCACGCTATCTTTTCGCAATGACTGATTATGTTCTACCATACAGTCTAAGTCTAGTCTATATTGCCATATGATTTAAAATGAACAAATAATATATATGGGTGTTTCGGAGTGTAAAATGATGACTTTCGAAAAAATGAAGAAAAAAATGTCATATAAGCTTTCTATTATAGCACTCCGAGAATAATCTTACATTGTTGATCTGTGTTTTGGATCTACGACTGGAGTTAGTTTTGTAGCCTCTAAAGCTTACAGAATAGATAGATAGATAGATTTATTAACCACTTGAGGTACAAGGTACATGTGGCAAGTCAGGAGTGAATACAATATACATAAGATTAGACAAATAATATAACAATATTATTTTTATACATATACGTACACATACCTAATTATGTACATGCATGTACACCCATACACTTACATACATATACATAGATCTTAATTACTTAATTATCATTATTCTTTTTTTAATACTTCACATCTAAAAATTCTTTAATGCTATAGAATGTGTTAACCACAAGGAAATGCTTCACCTCTGCTTTAAACTTGACATAATTTTCAATCATCCGGATATTATGGGGTAAGTTATTGAATAGTATAACACAATTGTAGAGTGCTGATTTTTTAAAATATGACGTAGAATGTCTTTGTATAAGTTTAATATTTACATTTCGGGTGTTGTAGCTGTGATTTTGAGCTAAATTTGGGAATGTGTCCGTGTTTGCTTTTAAGAATGTGACACATCTTAAAATATACAAGGACGCTAGTGTGAGAATGTACTCGTAATTCTGCCGGAAGATCTCTCTGCAGGATTCCATAGGTCTGACATTAAATATTATTTAAATTATATTAAATATGTGGCGCTGTTATAAGCAACTAGATTAGCTTTCTATGATTTTGAATCAATCAAAGTATATTGCTGTAGAATAGCCAAAGGAATACTGTCACGAGTCTATCTTTAACATGTTGAACATACATGTTTGTTAATTCGCTATGACATGGACAGTTTGAATTTTAGACGTCCGTATGAGTTTGGATTACAGTAAAGTCTATTGTTTTCATATTAACCTCAGACCTAGTACATGTCAACCATGACACTGTAATACTCCCAGAATCGAAATATCATTAAAATTGCCAATCTCACTTGCGTACTATTATTATTATTAGTATTTCACACTATATTGTACTTTCAATGAAGTGAAGTCAGCAACAAAAATGTTTTATAAAAATTATATAATTTGCATAATTTGCTATTTGAGTGAATATATTTCTTCTCTCCTTTTCTGTTATCATTTATTTATTTATTTTGTGAATTTACATATTATTTTTTCTGTTTCATCTGAAGGATTTTACCAAATTATTTTTATTATAAAGAAAATTAGTAGCCTTTTACTGCCCTCCTGAATATAGTCAACGGTCAAGCAAAACGTGTCACCAAAATAACACTTTACGAAAATGACGAAGATGTCTGGGAAAATCGTAGTGGTTTTGGAGTAAACCCAACGGGAGAGCTTGCATCCCTTTTACATTATGGTATGATGGGTGCTGTGAAAGTTCCATTACAAGATTCAGAATGTCAGGTTTCGTATTAAGATTGGGGAACTATGCAGTTAAGAATTGTGACTTGTCAATGATTATTATTTGTAATAGTAGTCAGTTTACCTACCTACGACGCGACGGTAGGTTTTCTGGTATACAGAGGATTGGGTGACCCTGTCCTTGAGCTCTCTCTGTAAATAGCTGTTTGCAGTTGTTTACTAGATCAAAGCCTGTTAAAGGCAGATATTTTGTGCTTATAAGCGTTAAGTGTTTAGATAGGAACCTATCGGTGTTGATGTCAGCAAGATGATCGTAGAAAGGTCTGTTTTTTACGATTTCTTCACATTTATGGAACAATTGCCAATATATTCAGAAATATCGATATATTATTATTATTACACGTGACACACATAATCTTACAGCTAAGGTGTCTGGTTATACTGGTTTTATTTTTTTTATTTTTATATTGTATTTGATTTTGTTTACTGTATTGTATTGTATGTGCCATTTTTTCTGAAATGAATAATAAATAAATAATAATAAATCATCAAAAAAAAAATTATTCAACTTAGTGAAATGCCTCAAATTGGGATTTTGAATGGAAAATTTGTTTATGTAAATTGAAAGGTCATGTTTTATAAAAAAACCGTTTTTTGCAATAATCAAAGTTATATCAAAATAAAAATGGGTTTTTGAATCCAGTAACGAAGACACGCCGACAGCTCCCGAACCCATGTGACATCACGTTTGTGGTCACGATGCATTCCTTTCACCAACGACGTTCTACTCTGATAGTAGATTCTAGATTCCCAGCCAATCGTGAAAATAGTTAAACTAGTGTGTATTTGTTGCAACATAGACTGTGAATGAAGTTTGCAGCTCGAGACGGAGTTTACGATCGAAAGAAATATATTTATATTTTCAAATGTTTTAAATTAGATTACAAAGTGCAGTAATAAAATACCTAATCAAATATGTTCGTTGAAGCAACCTCTTTCGCAACGTCGTGATGGCGCAGTGTCTTAGAGTATTAGCTAACCATTCTGTGTCTGAACAGGGTGTCGATTTGAACCCCAGGCCTTGCAACTTTTCTATCGGCGTGTCTTCGGTACTGGATTCAAAAACCCATCTTTCCTATTTTAATTTAGGTATAACTTTTGACTTATTGGAAGGAAACAAAAGTGGTTTTATTATAAAACCTATATATAACCTTTCAATTTATTACAAAAAAATGTTTATCTTAATTCAAAACCCCAATTATTTTATTTGCCAACTTTCCAGCTCTGGTTCAGTGCTTTCAGTCTTTACGATGGCAAGGTGAGTTTTGAACTATGAGGTAATATGGACAAAAGCACTGGACTATTACTCATTTAATTGATAAATCAATACAGCTCTAAGCTTTTTCTAGAAATCCGCGCCATAAATAGCTAGAAGAATGTTTCATTAATATCAATTAGAAATAATAAACCACGCAAGTGTTTGATCAAGGTTCTCGATACAGACATTCTTGGTCCGTAGATGGGCATTTTTTCTTCACTTTTCTTCAACACTCGACGAACGTACATTACTATTTCCATTATTTGCATAACAGTAGCAAGCCCCGCATTTTGATTCGAACCAGTGGAGCGTGACTCAATACTCAATACTCGTCTGATTTCTTTTCTGCTGGATGACAATTTTCTGGCAGAATCATTCCACAAATAGGTTTCGCAGGTATAAATTTTGAGAGACTGAGAGATGAGAATACATTTGTGGATCCGTAATTTCGTAGTTATAATCTAGCTAATATTTGCATGCTCTGAGCTGTTACTGCAATCCCTTCTACTTTTTTTATTTGTGTTATTGGCTCTGACCTGAGATCAACTGGCCAGTTCTATTTTGGATGGACATCTATTTTTTTTAATAATACGAACATTGTTTTATATTAGTTATAAATGGAAGTTATAGTGTTATTTTTAGTTTTTGTGTGCAAAAGTTATATAATAGTTTGTATGCACAGTTGTTTTCACTAGCTAGTGTAGAGATCATATTAGCATGTAACGGAACATAG
This sequence comes from Callosobruchus maculatus, assembly GCA_951848785.1. Classification (NCBI taxonomy): domain Eukaryota; kingdom Metazoa; phylum Arthropoda; class Insecta; order Coleoptera; family Chrysomelidae; genus Callosobruchus; species Callosobruchus maculatus. The sequence continues at coordinate 146,646 of CATOUR010000177.1, forward strand.
TTTGACAATCTGTGATACAGGTCTGTTACCTCATTACTGATCAATTGGCAATTTTAATATACAGTGTTGAGCAGTACCAATCTCTCCACATCTGCAGTGAGGGTCATCGTCTAGCCCATTCTAGTTTTGTGTTGAGGGCTTAAGCAATGACCACATCTCAATCTGCAAAGTGTTCTGACAAGTGGTCTATTCGTTTCTCTCTTAAACCAGGGTTCTGTTCTTATGTTCTGCTGGATCTGTTTGTATATCATTCCGGATGGATTTCTATGATAGTGTTCACTCCACTTTTCTTTCAGGTTCTTGTTTAATTTACTGTTCAAGTCACTGTGGGGAATTTTGAAATTCCTCATCAATATTCCATCGGTAGTCTCCATCTTTGCTAGTATATCGACTCTGTCGTTTTGAGGTATACCTGTATGTCCTTTAATCCATACAATTTTTACATTTTTATCCAAATTGTTGTGTCTGTAAATCAATTTCATTATGTTTGAGATGATATGGTTGAAAGTCGGTGAAATTCTTAAATGATCTAACCTCATAGCTGCACTCTTGCTGTCGCTGAAGATTGTGACGTCTCTAAGCTCAGTATTACTTAGAGAATATTCTAGTGCTTTTTGAATGGCTGCCAGCTCAGCTGTATATATTGAACAATCTGGAGGAAGTTTGTATAATTCTTGACATTTTTTATTTTCATGGTAGAAAACGCATCCTACACCGTTTGTCGTTTTTGAACCGTCTGTGTGTAGGTGTTCACATTGATCCCATTTTTCTTCTATCTGCTGTTTAAATTTGATGTATGTAGTAGGGTCAGCTTGATGAAAGTTCGTATATTCTACTCCTAGTAGTTGAAGTTGTAGTTCTTGTATTCTGTGGTAAAGTAGGGGTGTAATACGTTGGAATATATTTGATCTCTGATTGGTAATAAGTACTCATAGCTTTCTATAAGTAAAGGGAGTTTTTTATGTTGCCAGTATTTGCTAGTCAGACCCAAAATGAAAAGTTTATGAATAGATGCAACCTTGTCTTTGCTAATCTGCTTCAGTACTGCTCTTGTACTCAGTTTCTGTCTTCTTAGATACAAAGGAGGTTCATTGCACTCTACCTCCATTACATTGATTGGAGTACTTGGTAAGTTGTTTGAAGATTTGGCCTGCAAGGTTTATTGTATTTGGTGGATTGAGTCTTGAACGGCTGAACGTACAAACTGTAGATTTCTCATAGGAGATAGAAGATCCGTTTTCTTCAAACCATGTTATTGCTGTCGTCATGGTGGTATCCAGTGCTTCTGTTGTTAATGCAATACTCCTTTTTCTGGTGCTGATTGCGAAGTCATCTGCAAATTGGTAAATATGTACCTCCGTCCCATAAAATAGTTGTTCCAAGTCGTGAAAATATATTATGTACAGTAACGGGCTGAGGATACTTCCTTGTGGTAGTCCTTTCGCTGTTAACCGAGGTCCTATCAATGTATCACATGTTCTTATATAGATCTTCCTGTTGCTGTAAAGGGTTACCAGGTGGTAAGTGAGTCGATCAGGAATTTGCAGTCTTTTCATCTTTTCAGCAAGTATGTATAAATCATTGTCATAAGCTCCTATGACATCTAGAAATGCTACAGCAGTATGTTCGTTCATTGAAAAGCCTAACTGGATGTCTGTTACTAAGTTGCGCAATAGGTCGTGAGTGGAACGATTTTTTCGAAAGCCAAATTGTGATTCCGGTAGGAGTAGGTTCTTCTCTAGATAATGTTCCAGGCGATTCTTAATCATTCTTTCGTATGTCTTCAAGACGCAAGATTTTTTTATCCCATAAAAAATGTTTAAAGCCTCGCATAAGACAAAATTGGTGGTCAAGTGGCTTAATTCAGTACTTCCCACACATTCTTGGACAGCTTTTTTTCCACTAGGAGCCGTCCAATACAACGGTCTCGGTCAAAAAACTTCCAAGCTGGCAAGCCTCAAGGCCCATTATATTGTTACTACTAAAGGGTTTTTTATTAAGGACGGGTCGACATTGAAAGGAAATGAAACAAGCCATGTGTGAGGTATCAAATAATTTTTATTTTTATTTGAAAGGTCTATGTATGTGGAATATCACATCGTTCATTTGTCCGCCGCGGCTTCTCACGAGGGCACGTATCCAGGTGGTCCAATTTCAAATGGCTGCCGCATAAATCTGGCTGAATTTGACCATGGCCTAGGTTATATTGACCTTAAGGTCATCGGCTTACTGACATAGACCTCTGACTTTAGAAAACTCCACAACAAAATGTCTAGTGGAGACAAATTGCACGATCTTGGTGGCCAATACACATCACTTCTGTGTGAGATAACCCGACCCTCAAATCATTTATGCAGAAGGTTCAACGTCGCGTCCGCTGTATGGCCGGTAGCGCCATCCTGCTGAAGCCACCTCCATATCTTTCAACTTGGGCCAAAGGCAATCCGTTATCATCGCTCTATAGCGCTCGCTAGTGACGGTGATGGCTTCAGCAACGTCGTCTTGGAAAAAGTACGGATCAACGCCGCCGGCCCAAAATCCGCACCAAATAGTAACTTTTTGTGGATGTACTTATTGTTACCTGGTGAATCATATGAATGTTACCGTTGTCCCATATATGGTAATTCTGTTTGTTAACATAGCCATTCATCCAAAAATGCTTGTCACTAAAGATGGTTTTTCGGCCAAATTCGTGTCCTCTTTCAAATGCTCTGAAGCCCAGTAAACAAACGGCGTTGTCTATGGCCATTATTTTGAGTTCTTGGACACTTTGATGGATTATCTTTGAAGGTAGACCTAAATTCCGGCGCAAAATTCGCCAGGTTGAAGTCTTGGGTAAGATAATAACGGTTGAAGTTTGATTAGTTTGATAATATTTTGGGAAATTTGTTTTTTTCTGATAATTTTTATTACTCAATGAAAAAAAATCATTACAGGTCACGAAACACATAATTTTATACTGAGTTTGTTGCTCTACTCTAAAAAAGTTCTATTATGATCTTTTGATTGAGTTAAGCGTTTACGAGATATTCATCGTCAAACATCAATGCATATCAATATTTACATTTTTTATTGTTAATTCGAAACCTTCAATTCAATCTGTGAGTCTTGGCGTCGGTGAAGCATGTCGACGCTGGACGAACAGCCCAAGAACTGAACTGAAGAAGTGTTTGTATTCATAATGTGTTCCCCATTGACCTGGAAAAGAAGGACCTAGCGACATAATATGCTTTTTTTAGGTCCATGAAAATGCTTACAGTTTTTAGAAATTGTGCCAGTGGCGGCGCAGGAATAAAAAATCTAAGAATATAGCTCAGACTTCGTTTTTAGACGATTTTTGAGTGTTCCTGATCGGTTCTTTTCATCTAGTTGAAGCTTGCAGAATAAAAAATGTGTCATCCTAGTTCATACAAGATACAAGAAACTGTTTAGCAGAGTCGTTGTGTTGCATGTTTTTGTTCTTGAGGGCGGCCGGCCGATCATTTGGCTGCAAAGAGATCGCAGACTACAGCTTCATGCAATGGGAAAAAATAAATTTATATCACTGTTATGTGTGGGAAGTACTGAGTCAATCAACTTGACTCAATTGTTTATTCTATTTGGAAGTTCCTAATCGCTTTAGTCCGTCCAGTTGAAGCCTGCAGAATAAAAACTGTGTCATCTTACTTCCCATGGAAATAGATGAAAGAAACTGTTTACGAAAGTTTTTGTATTGAATGTTTTTTTGCGGGCGAGCGGGCAATGATATGGTTTCAAGGGGATCTCGATGCAATGGAAAATAATAGGGACCTTTTGCATGTCCGTTGCCTGACGTTATTTCACGTTATCGGCTATTTGTGGCATGCGCAGTTCTCCCGAAATGACCGAATCGGCGAATAACCGATAAAGTTGTACGCTCTCTACGAAAGATTACGGTACAATATTATTACGTTCGGTATTGCCAGGTCTAAAAGCCACTATGCGGCAATGAGAACAGAACCGTGATGATTTTGATAGCAATAATACTTACTTTGTGGTTTATTATTGTAGAAAAGGATCAGATTTTCTTCCATCAGTTTTTATTTGACAGTATTTTCCAATAAAAGCTACAAAATTAGGCGATTCCATCGATATCTAAAGCTTGTTCCATTCTGAACGTTTGCAATACAAAGTCTATAAAAATAATAGAAAAGACACGAAAGCCTAGAGCACGAACCTCACTGATTCTACGCTACGTTAAACAAAGGTGCATGCAAAAAGTCAAAGTTGTATACTCTACATAGCGTAACGTTAGAATCGTTTGATGACGTCAATAACCGTTAACGTTTTACTACTGACACTTTAGAAAGCGTCGTGCAAAAGGTCCCTCATACAACGGTATCACCGTTATGTGTGGGAAGTACTGAGTCAATCAACCAGCCTCCACTTTTTCATTGAATAGTTATTCCTTGTGGATTTAAATGTCACCGTCCTGTACATGACATGCGTCCCTCAAACTGTGTTAATGGTCAGTTAAAATTCCGTAGGAAATGTTTCCGCCGAAATGCAGAGATGCGCTGTAGGTGATTTAATTAACAAATTTAATACGTTATTAGCGTCAGCGTCCATCACGAATACTCCAAGGGATAATTTGTATTAATTTATTCCGATCGGTCTCCAATCATTTAAATAAATAACAATTCCCATCTCATTACAGCCACCCAATGAATTATGCATTCATTACGGATTGTTCATTCAGCATACAACATAATCCTGCTGAATATCATACGACAATCGAACGATATATCACATATGAATGATACGGAGATGTGAAGGTATTTAGTAATGACATATAAGCTTGCAAGGTTTTTCCTCATGGAACGGAACGTATTTTATTTTTGATCTCTTCAACTCGAAAAATGTATTTAAAAAATAAATACGTCAAACTTAGTCAAGAAAGATCACCCATTCATTATCTACAGGGTACACCAACAATTATTATTTTACACAAAGTATTTCCGATGAATGGTCACCACTTTTATTTAAAAACTTGCGACGATCGTTTCGACACACAGCCTCTTTATCAAACAATGATTTTAAACTTACAGTACTACGCTATTTATACAAGATATACACATTAATGGGGTAACTATTATGGCGAATCGTTTGTTCTCCCAAAACCATCGGACAGATTTAGTAAGGGTGAATTATTTTAATCCGTTTGGTCATTAAGGAGGTTACCTGAGAATTTAAGCTTGTTGATTTCTAGTGCTTCTAAATAATTTAATTTGCGTCCCTTCTGTTCTATGTGTAATATTTTAAAATCTTTGTTGAAATGATGGTTTTTCGGAGATCGATTGATTGGCGTAATTAGAATTACAGAGTTTACAAATGACTTTTTATGTTCGTTAATGCGGTTTTTGAAGGCTCTTCCACTTTATCCAATATAAACTTTAGGGCAATCCACACATTTCAATTTACTGTGATTCTATCCAGTGTGAGACCTAGGTATTCAAGTGTGGGATTATAAGATAGCAAGGTGCCGCTAAGGTAAATCTTTAGCTCTTTTTTGCCATTTTACTGTTAAGGTAAAAACACGATTTAATGTTTTGTTCATACTTGGCTTTAGCTTCCACCTGCCGAAGTATGATCCCAGGATTGAAAGGTCTTCAGTTAGTGTGATTGACGACATCTGGTGGCACAAAACATACAGTGAGTTGGCGACTTTTGGCTATTCCTAACCTCCAATTTATTCGTTTCTCCTCAAGAATAAGCCACATGAAGCGGCGGTATTGCCAGTTATTTTACAGTTGACACTTTGCCCATACTAACTCTTGAAGTAGGGATGACAGGCAAGTAAAGTTGGATGACCTTCGTTATCGTTATTGGTAATCTTTTGTATATTTTTGCGCATGCTCAAAATAACGATAGCCACGAAATTCATTACTTCTGGTGTCTCAAAATAAAAAATATTTGAAAAGCTACGGTTGATTCATAATTAACAAATAATCCTTGGAGATTTTATAATAAATTGATAGCCATCGAAAAAATAAAAGTGGAGCAATCTAAGAATATCTATGCAATAAAATTTTGGACAAAACACCAACTGAACCTTTTGACATGATAAAAGGCTCATATTATCCAGATGATAGTTTATCAGGATATTGAGTGTTTTATTGCCGTTAGAAGTTTAGAAACGGTTTTGAATTAGTTGAAGATAAGCCTTACCCTGGTCAACCTAAAAGTTTCCGTCGATGTCAGTTTATCTTACTGTTTCACTCAAAAAATTATTCACAAAGATTTTAAGTACCAAAATGTTGCGGCAAGATGGATTTCAAAAGTGATGCAAAAAATGGTGTCAAGTGTCTTCACTCAGTACTTCACCACACATTGTCGGTGCTCACAAAATATTTTGAGTTCCTCTATCCCTCCATCACCCTCATCGAAAAAGTAGTGGTGGCAAGAGTTCCAACAGCGATACACCGTTGTTATCCAGCGTAGTAATACGGTGTCACCATTTCATCACAATCAAGTTCGTAGTTTCTAGGTTACACTATATAGAATTGTAATATGTATGTTCCATAAATATAACATTCAAAGGCAACACTCGGATAGCTCTGAACAGCACAAGATATTTCCAAAGTCAATTCTTTTTAGCGCAATGCAAAGTATTTTATGAATTCAACAAATGCTTGAGTTTTCAAGCGCCGCACCCGCCCCACTACCCCAATTTCACCACCTCCAAAAACAAAAATGGGATATATTCGAAAACCCCTGGAACGCCTGGAAACGAAGTTCAAAGGGTTCTGATAGTTTTTTGTTTTTTATCAATTTCTCCGCCACCAATGCACTGATTTTCAAAACTATAGCAGCATCACCTACTACTACCCCACAACATATCGCTGCCCAAATTTCATCATAATCCAAGCGGCGGTTACTGAGGTTATGCGGCTTCTAGCCGCCAATGGTCAGACAGATCGACAAAAATGGGTGACGTGAAGGAATTCAAGTGTGGAAAACGATAAAGAACCTCCAAATAGCCTAAAAACCAAGTTTGAGCTGCCATTATATTTTCAGTTTTTGATTTATCGATGTGCCGCCACTACTATGATTTCTAAAAACCATAAGCGTTTTCCATTCTCGCTACGGTAATAATCCTTTGTCGAAATTTCATTAAACTCAATTCAATCATTTTTACGTGACACACACAGAACGAATTAAAGCTATGCTCATCATAAGATTTCCTTGCTTTCTATAATAGGCAAGACGGATGACCCTAAAGAAGTGTGTTATGCCGCTAGGTCTTTCTTTTACGGGTCAGTGGACATCCAATTATGAGTACCTACAACAAGTTTTTTAGTTTTACAACCCCCCACCCTCCAACTTTAACATCTACTCTGAATTTGTAATGAGACAGGTATTGGACAACTGGAATGGCGGTATAACTATTGGCGGAAGCAAAATGTCTAACTTAAGATTTGCTGACGATACAACCTTTATTGCTACTTTTCAGAAAGAACTAGTAGCTCTATTAAACATTTAGAACAATACAGTGCAGCATATGATCTTGGTATTAACTACAACAAGACCAAGGTTATTATCGTAGATAGAGAGCATGACAATCGTCGAGAAATAAAGTCAATAGGCCGTTGTGAGGTAGTTCAAAGTTTTGTGTACCTCGGTTCTTTGACAATTCGGGTAGCTGTGAGAATGAGATTCGGCGGCGCATTCAACAGACACGGGTGGCCATGACAAAGCTTACTAAAGTATGGCGGGACCATAACATCACTAAAGCAACCAAATGTCGCTGGTTCAGTCTCTTGTGTTCTCCATATTTTTGCATGCCTCGGAAACATGGACTGTTAAGAAGGCAGATCGAGAATGCTTACATTCTTTGAACATATTCACAGAAGCGATAATATGGAGGAACTTGTAGTTCAGGGTCACGCCCCAACTGGGCGGCGCCGTGGCCGTTCCCCTACACGGTGGGTGGATACGACGAAGCAGTTACTAGATATGAGTATCAAGAGCGCCACTGAAGTGACAGTAAATCGCGAACGATGGCGAGCTACAGTTCTCAAAGCTATTGATAATATTCGTGTCGGCAATACTCTAGCTCCGACTTAATGCATTTTACGAGTTCACAACATGTCCGTTAAGACATTGTGACTATGATGTTAACCCTCCAACCACCCCAATTTTACCCCCACCCAAAAACACACCAACAGACAGGCAGACAGGAAGACAGATTGACAGACAGAAATCAGTGACGTGGATTTACGTTATGAAGATATCATAAAACGCCCAAAAAATCATAAAATTGTGATCGGAAAGAGATATTCTATTGCTATGTGTTCAGCTTATACAGTTCTTTTACCTAGAGGCTAGTAAGAAAGATAGCTTCCAACTTGAACTTTATCACCATGATCACTCATCAAGGTGCGCATTCACAGTTATCAAATTATAGGTCGAGTCGGCATTTGGCAATTAGACTGTTTCTAAACGGAGGCCAAAAGTTTCAAGCTATTCCTGTCCACTCAGTATGCATATCAAGTAAAGTGTCAATTCCGGCCCACGTAAATCTAATCAGTATTTTAGTTTCAAATGCGCTTTGACGCGTTTCTCAGAAAATTACATGTTTATTCGACAACGCTAATTCGTATTTGCGATCCTTTAAAGTTATTTGCTGTTTGATTGCATACGGTAAGTCAACTTCGCTCCCCTAATGTTTTAAAGTAATTTGCAGGGCCACTTCATCAGCTCAGCACTGTTTGAGACTGTTTCGACTTCTATTTCAAGTCATTACAGTTTATACAGTGGTTGAATTCTTAGAGCGTATGACACGATGCTGAATTTGCTATCAAATTTTATATCAAATTTGATCGCAAATTTGTTATGAAATTTCCTAACAGAAATGATATCACAAAAGTGCAGAGAAAAGAGCGACCTGAACTCATGAACCACTTATACTCAGCTCCTATAGATGCCCACTACAATTTATGAAAATCTTCAAAATTGATATACAGTGCATTTCAATAAAGACTATCCATCTTGAATAATTTTAACTAAATTTCATGCGCCTTTTATGCTAGATTTCAAAAATATATAATATTTGAAGTGTAAAATGAATCGCTTTGCAGCTACAACTAATTTCGATTCAAAGAAAGAAATAATTGATCACAGTTAAAATGAATGTACTAAGTCGGCTCTAATAGCGAGGTACATTTTTTGTTTGACGTGTGTCAAACGAATTTGTTTAACTTGCAGCATTTCATAAAATATTCTGAAAGTCTGGTACGATACGTTTAACGATATATAACAGGTTTTTATACTTTTTCAGTTGTGATCATTATTCATCCGCTAATAGTTTATTTTATCTTTATCACATAATAATGTTGAGGTACATGTAGATATTTCGTAGACACCTCCAAACCTAAGCACACCACAAGAAATAGGCAAAGAGAACTAAGAACGATGCTTCAAGAGATGTTGTTTTTGTTTTCCTTCACTAGTTTTGCACTTTCAAGGGTCTGTATAAATTACGGACCTTGCCAGTCCCTGGATGAGAGATTCTAATATTTATACTTCCAGTTGAATAACCTTTTTCAGACCGGTGGACTTGAAATGTGAGGAAAAATCATTCAACCCAAAAAAGGTGCAAAGATGAAAGATATGCATGAACATTCTACGCCTGGATGGCTATTTTAGATGTAATATGAGTTTCTCAAGTGCAACTGGTTGTAAGATAGTCGAAGTGCAGGTGTCCTATTACGATCACGTAAAGGCATTATGTGTTTACACCACATACAAGCGGAAGAAAGTGAGTCTGTGTTTTATTTCTTGGCCTGAACTCCATGTAATACGTGGGTACGCAAACTGTAGTTTGGGATTTTTTAGGGTATTTCAGTTTATTTGAAAAGACCTTTTTAGAAGATTTTTGGTATCCTACGAGCCAGCATTTCATAAAACACGATCTCACGCATGTTACATCAATAGCAGCAGGTGCTTTAAAGTACAGCACACTATCCAGTGCGTCTTATCGATGACTCATCCCCAATGCGCCATTTACAGCTGCTTTCTTATCGACATGCGGTTGGTGACCTCTCACTTTTTTGTTGGTCCTCAAGTGGAGCCTAGTGCTTCATCTCATCCCAAGGCGGTCGTTCATTATGTGTGGCCTATTCAAAATAGCGCCAATAAACTTTCTCTCATCTAACATCTTCATAGTAGTCGTGGCATTTAGGCATTGCCTTCGTAGCTGCTCAGTTATAAAAAAAACAGAAACGCCTTGGTGAGATTGAGATACGTCATTTTAGAAAAGTTGATTGGCGCTTCTTTTTGGTTATATTTCTTGAGAACCACATAATATATTGATTATATCTGTAGAGGAGGGGTCTCCAAAGGCCTCATGAAATTACGACGGGAAGTCCAAAGAGAGTAAAAATAGTAATTTAATAATAATAAACGCTTTTATTAGTTTGGACCAAATAAGACTCTACGTGGCGAAGTTTAGCTTGAGCTACTCTTATACCTAACCACCAGAGTCTGCGGCATAAGTTGTTATATGTACACGCAAGTACAAAATACATTAAAAGAAAAAGACATAATCATCTGCCAGACTTACATTATTTGAACCTTGTAATATACAATAAAATCAAATCTATATCTAAAGCATAATATGAAGGATGAAACACATCTACAAACATGATTCATAAATCATGAGCATAAGAAAGAGAAATTTTAAAAAACAATGTGCACATAAAAGGTTACTACTGTCAACATTACCGTAAAAAATTAAATACCTACTACAAATCACACTATAGAAGACTGTTTTTGACATGAATGCGGAACTGCGACAGGGACATCCTTTTATATCCATTATTGACAGAGTTATACAGGACAGCAGCATTGTACGAGAAACTACGCTTAAACAAAGTTGTAAAATGTCTAGGAATTCTGATTAGCTGGTCTCTCATTTCTCTGTCGTGACTATCGTTGCTAAAAATTATTTTTTCCCTTAAATAGTTAGGTCTAGATGCAATCAGCAATTTGTGAACGAAGATCGAAAAGTGATAGTTTACTAGTTTTGGCATTTTTAGCCACTTGAGTAAAACGTATTTGTCTGAAACATGGTCAAATTTTCTCAAACTGTACGTGAAGTGGACACAATTGTTTTGCAATCTGTTTTTGTACGTTTGTCCAAACATGGAAAGTACATAAACGCACAGTAACTAAGTACAGACATTACGAGGGACTCGCGTAGTTTTTTTCTCAACTTGTAATTCATGAGATAACGGTGAGCATATAAAGTACGCATCCTCAGATAGCTTAGCCGCGACAGACTCGAGACATGATCTGAAAATCTTAATTTTATATCGAGGCTAACACCCAACACTCTTGGTACATTTACGTACGCCAAGGGCAAATCATTTATATGAACTTTGAAAGATGCAGTTAAATGGTCTCTTAAATTCTCTGAACAAAACAACATAATTTTTGACTTATTGGGGTTGATGACGAGATTGTGATCAGCTGAATAATTACAGACTCTGTCCATGTCTGCTTGCAAGTGTAAGACCGCGTTTTCTGAGGCATCAGCATCAAAGTAATGCAATATTTGCGTGTCATCAGCAAAACACTGAATGTATGAGTCGTTGACAACCGAGGCAAGGTCGAAGGTGTAGATAATGAATAAGGTGGGGCCAAGAATTGATCCTTGCGGAACACCGGAGGGTAATACCTGAAGTTTTATTGTCTACTGAAATACACTGGCGTCTAGTTGTAAGATAGCTTTTAAAAAAAGACAATGATTTATCATCACAACCAATATATTGCAGCTTAGAACAAGGAAGAGTATGGTTAATTTTATCAAAAGCCCTGGAATAGTCAACGGATATTAGTACAGATGACAGCTTCTTATCTAGAGCCCTTAAGATATTGTCACTTAGGTTCAACAGGGCAGAAGTAGGATTATGATGCTTTCTAAAACCGAATTGGTTAGAAGGAATTATATTGCGTTCTTCAACATACGTTGACAGTTGTTGTTTTCTAAAATCTTTGAAAGAACTGGTAATAGACTGATTGGCCTTAAATCTGATAAGTTCTGTACGTTTCAAGTCTTTGGTACAGGAACAACTACCGCCTACCGCTAATTTCCACATTTCTGGGAAGTATCCGACTTCGAGGCATACGTTAATTGTATGGGTGATATGGTAAAATATTGCTGGTAAACTAACTTGAATCATAGTTAAAGACAGGGTATCGATACCTTTAGCATCTGATTTCAGGTCTTTTATAACATGAAAGATGGCATACGGCTCTACAACCTGTAATGTGAATGATTTACTTGGATCGAATCTGTTCTGACTATAAAATTTGCGCTTATTTCCAGTGGGTGATTTAGATTCAAATACAGACATAAAATAATTATAATATCAGGATCATTCATTTCAGCGGGTATAGAAACTTTGTTACGGAAGTTCATATTAAAGTGCTTAATACCACTCCATAACTTCTTTGAATCATTCTGATAAGTAACAAGACCTATATAATTCTTTTTTGCTTTCCTAATATCTTTGAGGACTTGATGTCGTTTTCTCCTGAATAAGTTTAAAGTATTGATAGTCCGGTCGGCTTTGTACCCAGCATATGCCCGGTTCTTCTCTTTTATTTTATCACGTAAGCTAGATGTTAGCCATGGTCCTGGAGATTTATTTACCTGTAAGGTTCTAATGAGAGCATGCTTGTTATAGTTTTTGACCAAAATATGTGTCAAGTGTTCGACCTTTTCGTCTATACCTCTCATAGAAAATAAATCATCTAGATTAGATGAATAGAGATCTGATAAAAATGCCTCTTCAATGAAACTACTAAAATCCTTCAAAGTTATGAATCTCTGTTGTCGCTTATTAAAAATATATTTCATAGTACAAGAAACCATTTTATGATCAGAAATATCATCAGCATCCATCACAATGCATTCAGTGAACAAATCTGGTCGATTTGTGAATACAGGATCAAGTAGTGTAGATGAAGTTTCCGTCACACGTGTTGGAGACAAAACAATGTGTGAGAATCCAGCCATTTGTAAGCAAGGATAGAGATGGTTATCAGACTCTAGCAGATTAATGTTTAAGTCACCTAAGACTACAATGTCATCATATTGAGTACATGCTACGGGTAGTAGATTATCTAAAAAGTCGATACAGTCAGAAATACTTTGTGATGGAGGCCGGTAAAGTACACCTAGGAGTAGTTTGCTATTGTTAATTGTTATTTTAAGCCACAAATGCTCTAAACAGTTATTAGTATCAATACCAAAATCGATAGGTTCCGCACGAAGTTCAGAATGTATGTAAGCTCCGACACCTCCACCCCTACGGAAAAAAGTGTAATCTTCAATACATACCACATCGCTAGGAATGTCTTCTCGCATCCACGTTTCAGTCACAGCAAATAAGTGAAATCTTTCCATGTTCAACAAATTAACGATGGCATCAAAACCAGACATAAGAGATCGTACATTCAGATGTGCTACTTTTAAAGACAGTTCTAACCTATTCGCCATAATTCGTTCTGCTTATGATGTTATGAAGGTATGATTTGTAGACAGGACAGTCCTTGTCATCCGCACAATGATTTGTATCAAACTTAGATTTACGATTCTTATTATGTGACAAACAATTAGTGCACTTGGTTGACTCGATTTTACAATCCTTCAAATGATGTGTACCAGAACATTTGATACAAGCGCTAGCTACACGCCTACAATTTTTTTCGTAATGTCCGAATGTACAACATTTGCGACACTGTATGATGTTGATATGGTCCTCTACACTACATCTTTTAAAGCCAACGTAAATATGACCCTTATCAATAATTTGCTTCCTTATTTTCTGTAGAACTTCCAAGACCACATGTTGAGATTTGTGAGAGACATTCAGCTTGGTTACCACTTTCATGTTCGTTTGACTGTCCTCTCCAAGTTTGTTCAAGGACGATATACTGCGAAGTATTGCACTATCATCTTTCAGCTCGTCGTCTAGCGCAACATTATAAATGATAATTTGATACCCAGATCCTAACTTGGATTTTAAGGCATCCTGCAGTTTTGCTAAATCATCGGTGTTATTGCAGAAAATAGCTGCACCATCCTTGATCTTCTTAGTTCCGTTTATACATATGTTCAAGGCAACAGGATCGATGCATTCCTTGATCGACTTGACTATATCTGTATTTTGCGTGTTTTCGCCAGAACAACAAAACTGCTGGCTGATTATCAGGTAATTTTTTTGCTACCTCACTATAAGAACTTGTCTAGCTGTTTTCATAGCTCGACGAGATTTTGTCAGTTTCATTGTTTGATATGTGAAATGCATTGATATTATTCAGCTTATCTTTCATTAATTGATTTGAACATTCCATCTCGCGTAACAACTTATCGAGTAAAATTTTCTGACGTTTGAGGCATTCAATTTCCATTTTAGCTACAGTCAGAGCAACGCTGGCACCTTCCTTACTTGAACTATTTGCCGTCAATTTCGGAATATTTTTACGTGCATCACAAAACCACTGCAGGTTGTCGTTTTTTGCAAGAATCTTCAGTATAGCATCTTTAATTCCTGCACAGTGTGGATGATAACGTTTTTCGCACCTCTTGCACGGCACAAATTTAACGTTTACAATAAAATTATCGGAGCACAGATCACATACGTGTAAGTCGCCCGCCATATCGACGAAGACCATTTCAGGACAGTATGAAGTTGGTGCCTTACAAGTACTATAGAGCTAAAGTGACTCTACATATATGGAATCAATATCAGGAGTTGTACCAAAAATAGGCATAATGCGATTTCTAAGGCTTATATTGTGGTTGTATCTGTGTGTCACTAACCAATCAAAAGACAAGGGAACATAATAACTAGATCGTGCTCACACAACTTGGACAAGTTGAAGTGATGTCATCTCCACTGATGTCTCAGCAAATATTACCAACTTGGAGATAAATATGCCGGTTTCCAGATTTTAATATTTTACAGCTAAAAAAAGACAGAAACTAGCTGTAATTTGCACATACAATAAAGCCATGAGTATATGGGACCTACTCACAAAGATAGTAATAGTAAAATCCTTCATTAGTATGCATGAATCAGATTTCCACGCGACTCACAAATGATGTACGGGGTTTCCAGCCGTTTTACAGGTATTGTCAGCTATTTAATGGGATCTTCGTCGATCATCATATGATTTACGCATCTAAAAATAAGTTACAGTGATAGTGGTAGTGTTAGAAGAATACTCGAATGTCACAAAAAATTAACCACAGGCATATTAGAATTGGCTGGGATAGGACTCAGTGTGTTATTTTCTTTACAATACTTCTCTTATTTAAGTACTGCTTAAAAATTTACTTTTTCCTCGCACACCGTTAGGTCTGTCTTTCTGTTGGCGTCCTTACAGCCTCATTATCTTAGTAACTGCTGCATGGATTGTTGTAAAACTTGGGCAGTTGTATACCATAGGATCGTGACAGGTAATGATGCTATAATTTTGAAAATGGGTGCATGAACGGCGAAATAATTAGCAAAAAACAAAAAATTTCAAATATTCGTCAAACTTCGTTTGTAGGCATTTTAAGGGTTCCTTATAGTTTCCAACCTTTTTGAAAATTTTGTAGTATTCACAATAGGCCGTCCATTGGCTAGTGAAAGAAAGGCCTGGCGGTTCATTCAACAGTCTCACCCTCCTTCACCTTAAAAGTTGCCGGGCAATAGATTAACGTAGGGGAGAATTTTTTCGTTCGAGGACGACAATTCTGACTACACCAAAACATTTCACCTAACTTCAAATACGTTGTTAAAAAATTATGTCTGTTCGTGATTATTTTGATTGTACGTACACTGACTAAGGGAAAAGAGTAGTATGCTTTACAGATATAGTTTTATTTACATTTTTCTTAATTAATTTGCAACAAAATTGTCTTACAGACACAGTAAAATCGCAAGAAACGATTCACATGAATGGCGTCTTAACTGTAGTATTGGTCAGCCAAATGGCACTGCGGTTATAAGCGAAATTTATGAATTTATTCAATGCGTTAACAAAGGAGAGATTTTTACGGGAGACAACACATTTGATATAGAGAAAACGCAATTCAAAATTTTGTCAATAATATAGCCAACCTCAGATGATAAGGCAACATCACTGGTATCACGTTAAGTTAGTTCAAAAAGAACGAACAGCAAATATAGTAAACAAAATCTTCATTGTGTTGAACAACAGGTGTGGAGACAGCTAACAGTTTTTTTTTCTACATATTTTCTTCAGTGTAACTTTTAGCTATGTGGAAACATTCAGAAGGCTAAAAACACCACGAATCACTCTCAATAATACTTAGTCTTTAGTTTTTTTTTTGTATACAACACGCTACCTTTCCGTTTTTGACAAAAATGACCGGTGTATACGTGATCAGTAAATGTTATGATATTGGAATTCATCATTCAAACACTAATTTGTGTTGTACAAACAACCCGAGTGAAAAGGAATCATGTTTGTGCCAATCGTCAAGTGGATCAAATGGTACATTAGGTTTTACGTCTAGCGGTCGATCATGCAACGGGTTTCAAAGACCGTTTACGCCTCATTTTTTGTTTGTTTTTTCGAAAACGTAATTTTCTCTACGGCCCGTACGTACAATCTGTGATTATAATCAGCATTCTTAGCTGATTACCCGTTTCCTTTGCCGTATATGCTGAGTACGGGCTTATGGCTGTGGGGAAAAAAGGAAACCGTAGAGCAAAACCAGTACCGGATTCAGGTCTCACTTCTACTTTGTTGCAAAGTGGCACTATAAAACTGGATTCCTTCTGGACGGTTGCTTTTTTATGTAAGCTTTGTTGCCCAGATTTTCTTCGTTGCCTATTATTCTGCCACTGCCTTTGCAAAACGTACGTCAAGGCCGTCAAGTACTTTTCTCTCTGGGCGCCCTCAGGACTGCAGCATTATCTTCGAACATTAAAACTGGCTTATTGTCCTTTAACTCCCAGAGGGGGACGATGCACGGATAAAATCATTGGAATGATGCGACTTTCCTGGACGGTCTGGCGATGGTCCCCCACCCGGTTCACCCTCGGTCGCTTATCCAAGTGCTGACCACGCATAAGCTGCTGCTTTCGATGTGCCATTCCGGAGCTGTTCGCTGCAATGCGGGTCTTCACGTTAAGCACTCACTTACTCACGGAACTTCCCACACATTTTCGAGTTAGGTATATAATGATTTCTGAATACCATGAAATACTCAGTACAGTCCAATAAAGATCATTAGTTTTGAAAATCTAAGTTAAAAACTGTGTGAACCATGAATAAGCAAATCTGAAGTGCGCAAAGCATTCGATAAAGAACGCTCAAAAAAAATGCTGACCCAGGAGACTTAAAATTAATTTCGAGGCTACGCTACTACAACTTACCTCCCAGATACCCCTGAAATTTTCCCACCTCAACCCTGAGAACTGATAGCGAAAGCGTGCAATAGTGAAACTTGACCGACCATTAACCTTTTTGTTTTATTTTTTGATGATTGCTCCATCGCTACTAGAGCGACACTCAAAGATCACACACTTTTTTCGACCTCATCTTTAGATTTTTAGACTTATGTATCTCCCCTCATCTTATACATACACTGGAGAAAGAGAACAGGCGGCCACGCCTCCTCGCTAACACGGGTATGAGTCTTTTCTTGGATTCTCAATTTCGCGCGCTATACCCTAGACCCTTAAGTTATTTATCAGTCTGCTATTTACCTTTATACCATATTCGGCGCTTTATAGATACAGCTCTCATCTTGACACTTTCTAGTCTTTTTGAAGCTGTTTGATCTTCGTATAAATTCGGTATGATCTTTAGATCCTGAGTGCTTCCTAATATCTTTAGCGGATTTTAATGTTTAACATAGTTAAGTGCTTTTGAATAAGTATACATCCTTTATTTGGTCTCTGCATTTTTGTAGTGCAAACAAGCTCTCTCTTGTACTCAGTCCCTCTTGTAAAAGCCGTTTTCCCTTCACTTTGTCATTGGCCAAAACAAAACAATTCTCGAGGTTTTGGTGCAAAATAAATCAACAAGTTTTTTTTTCTGGTCAGCCTCCCGCAAAGGCTGAAGGCCTATAGCGCTGTAGAAGCCCTGCGAGAGGATAAGTGTTGGTGCACGTTAGATTTGAACGCTGCGGGTTGTAGCCGCCGAGACACAAATTTCCCGGCAGCTCATTCCACAGCGTCGAAGTTCTCCAAAAGAAGGTATGCTGCAGGAGACTGGCTCGGAGAGTAGGGACCTCGACCTGGTAAGGCGTTTCTCGTTCGGAACGCCTTTAGTGTTACTATCTGGGAGAGCTCACTCGAACATCTTCCGTGATAGCTATATTTTTGGGATCAATTAAGAGTGGTTAAGGAAACGCTATTTACAAGCAGAAACAGCATTCGATGTAAAACGTGAATCTCCTTCATATTGCTTAAAACGCGAATCCGAGACTGTAATGTACACCAGTCGAGGTTTGAGCTCCGCGAAATACAATCAGTATAGAGAGAATGGGTGTTTTCCCTTTCGTGTATCCACAAAGTTGCGGGAATGTTCTTTGTCGTTAGTTTTTAGAAGCTTGAAGTACCACGAATTCAAAGAATCCTGTGTAAATCTGTAAAGCTGCTGCATTATCGAAGAGATACAGGTTGGATTCAATTGAATATTAAAAATATTTAGCAATTGAATCATTCACTTTGTATCGTTTCTAAAAAAATATTTTTCTCCTACCAAATAGAGGCTACGGGTACAGTTGTTGGCACTTTAAGAATAGCATGCTAATGGTTTCATATTTTTTGTTTGATACGATTCTTATACAAGCAATATTTATGACTAAATTGCATTCAAGAGGCATTGACAATTTTAAATTTGGTTGAAAATGGGGATTTCAGATAGGTATTGGCACCGTAGCGAAAGTTAACGGCACTAAGTAGACCAGTAATTGTTTGCACCTATTAGCTTTTAGTGTAAGGCATTATAGAAAACATAACTGATTTACTTTCTAACTGAACAGGAAGATATTTCTTTCAAACAAGAAGTAAGTTATCGTACAACGGGTAGAGTTACTTCGTCAAGATGTAAATACCACCCTTTTGAGCCAAACAAAAAAATGGAGTCAAGTTGATTGACTCAGTACTTCCCACACATAACAGTTGCAACCAAATCATCGCTCGCCTGTCGTCAAAAAACATCCAACACAAAAACTAGTAAATAGTTTCCTAAATCTCTCCGTAGGAACTAAAACGACACAATTCAGCTTCAACTGGACGAAACGAAACAATCATGAACGCCCAAATTGCTTAAAAACGAAGTTTGAACTATTTTTATATTTTTAGATTTTTATTATTGCTGCGCCGCCACTGACACGATTTTTGAAAACCATACGCATTTTTCATCCTTGCCGCGGTAATAATACTGTGTCTAAATTTCATTGAAATTAATTCCATAATTTCCATGTTACTAAATTCAGAACGACCTGAATCAATACCTACCCCTACCAATACCAAATCCCTTGATTTCTGTAATAGCCAAGGCAATGTTCGGGTGGACCTAACAAACGTCTATTATGCCGCTAGGTCTTTCTTTAACAGGTCAATGGACACTATTATAAATGGAATAAATTTTTGAGTTTTACAACCCCTCCACCCCCTAACCACCCCAAATTCACCCCCACCCAAAAAAAAAGTAAAAAATGATCAGAAACCCCTAAAACGCCGAAAAACAAAGTTTGAGCTATTTTTACATTTTTAGTTTTTTTATTATTGCCGCGCCGCCACTGACACGATTTTTCCAAAACATGCGCGCTTTCCATCCTCGCCGTGGCAGTAATAGTGTGTCAAAATTTCATTAGAATCCATTCGATAATTTTGGCGTTACGCAATAAAGAACGATCTAAAACTAAAACAACACTCGGATGTATACTATCACAAATTATTCTAAGTCCCTTGGTTTCTATTATAAGCAAGGCAATGTTCGGATGGACCTAAAAAATTGTATTATGGCGCTAGGTCTTTCATTCACAGGTCATTAGAGAGCCCATTATGAATACAACAAATTTTTCAGTATTACAACCCCCCACCCCCCAACCACCCCAAATTCACCCCCACCCAAAAAAAAGTAGAAAATGATCAGGAACTCCTAAAACGCCTAAAAACGAAGTTTGAGGCGTATTTGAAATTTTTCGTTTTTTGCTAATTACTCCGCCCCCTGTATAACGATTTTCAAAATTATAGGAACATTACCTACTACGACCCCACAACATAACGCTGCCCAAATTTCATCACAATCCATGTAGCGGTTACTGAGATTACGAGGGTAGAAAAACGCGACAGACAGACAGACAGACAGACAGACAGACCGACAGACCGACAGACAGACCGACGGAAATGAGTGACGTGGATTTTCGTTATGTACACATCATAAAACGCCCAAAAAACGTATTATCTCAAAATCGAAAATTTTCGCGATCACAATACTCCCCTCACCTATCGGTGTGGGAAGTAAAATTATCTTAAAAATGCAAATACTCTTTAGAAAAAATATAGCTCTGTATATTGCACATGCCTAGTTACATCAATGCGAATATAGCTCTCGTAGTGACGAAATGTCAAGCCTTAACGCTAAATGCCGTCGGCCTAAAAACTTAAGGAACACAAATTCATTCGACGATGGCCGCGAAAGCCTTACACAGTACATATATACAGGGTTATTCATTATGGCTAAAGTATTTGATATAAAAAAAATAATAATTTCAGATGAATGGGGACCAATTAAGGCATCATTTTAAAAATATGTTCATGTTATACAGGGTGTCCCCAAAACACGAAACGTATCAAAGTTTTATTTTTTAAATGGAACACCTCGTACAGTATTGCATATTTAGATTCCTTGGTAAATTCTAGTCTGACTTTATGTATCATACATGGGGTCTAAAGCGAACCGTTTAGGTGTAAATCACCATTTTCGGTATAAGTAGATGTCAGAAAAAATTGTACTGTAAACTGAATTGTATACCTAGGAATGCCGTATATCCTAAAGACATTTTTCTTCGACTCATCATTTGGAATGAATTAATTTGCTTTTTAAAGGGTCACTAGTCATTTTGTTATAGGAATTTCTTTCTAAATCCTACACTTGTATTGAATTTTTGATAATTATGTGCATGGTGCAAATTACTGTTTAAAACTACACTCTAATGATTTTTCAAATTATTTTATAAATAATTAGTTCTGTTTAACCTAAACACGTCCTCAATCTATTAAAAAAATGCAGTTGTTGGCTCCCCAGTGCCAACCAATAAATTACATTGCAGTTGTTAGCACCCTAGTAAAACTAATTTCCCGCATATATTAGTGATTTCTATTAATATTTTATACTTGCCAGTAGGCAGTTTCTCTGAGTAGTTCTCAACTGGAATTGTATCAGAAGTTATAGAATGTTTTGTGATATCGTAACCTTATTTTACCGTGACATTTGAGGATGCACTGATACGCCGCAACTTGTTCTTCACTGTTTCACTCATTATAACTTGCAATTTGACTGGTGTTAACTGCAGGAGATTGGGGTAATATTGTCAGGATTTAGGAAATAATTCATTTTACAGGGTAGCCCCATAGTTTGCTCAATATTATTATACAGGGTTATTCACGTTATTCGACACGGCGCATTAAGGTTAAAGTATTTGATAAAAAAGAAAATAATAATTTCGGATGGATAGAGCTAGGCTAGGCTATATTTCAAAAATATTTTCATGTTATACAGGATGGCCCAAAAACACGAAATGTATCAAAGTTGTGTTTTTTTAAATGGAACACTCCATATGTTATTGCATATTCAGATTTCTTGGTGAATTCTAGTGTGACTTTATGTATCATACATGGGACTTAAAGCAAACCGTTTAGGTGTAAATCACCATTTTCGGTATAACAAATCGGCGTTTTTCAATTTTCCTACCTATAAGCAACGTAGCAGGCCATGAAATATAACAAAAACCTGTTAATTTAGATGGAAGAGAACAAGTAACTTAGAAAAAAGATACAGACGAAATAGAATAAAGAGACAAGATGATAAAAATTCCTTACAACAAATTCAACTCTCCCAGAAACAGCTGCGATAACATCTCTAAGATCAAAGAGAAGCTGGAGTATGGCAGTAATAGATATTTTTTACAGTCTACTGGCTATCGCAGTTCACTAGAGGTTAAAAATTTCCAAGACAATTAAATACCCTGATATGAAACAAAAACAACCAGCGACAGTTGCTTCACCACGCAACTATCAATCATATGTAATGATGCAAAAAAGTAGTAGTTTGCATCGAAGTCGATACCTCTGACTGGAACCCTTCTATTTTTCAATATCTATTAACAATATTGCAAAATAGGAATATTGGCAAATAAATAAATTTTCTGCCATTTAAGTTAAATGTTTTATAATTTGAACAAATTTTAATTCATTCTTCATTTTCAGCGATCTTGCTAATAGGTACTGAAGAATTTTCAGAACTCCAGTCAGAGGTACTTTTGACTTGAGTTTTGACAGAATTGCATACTTTTTTATGTGAAATTTTATTATGAAAATAATAAACTGCTTACAACATTCTCTAGTAGTTTTTATTTTATTTCAAAATTTTTAATGGCTTTGGAAACTGCCAATCTCTAGTACATTGCAGTAGCTAGTAGGCCGTGAAAAAATCCATTTCTGCCAACCTCCAGCTTCTCTTTGACCAAAGATATGTTACCGCCGTTGTTTCTGGTTAGACTTTATTGTGACGAATTTTTATAATCTTGTCCCTTTAGTCTAGTTCGTGTGTGTTTTTCAGCTAAGTTAGTTGTTTTCTTCTACCTGAACAGGTTTTTGTTTATATTTTATGGTCTGCTAGGTTGCTTATAGGTTGGAAAATCGAAAAACAACAAAAAAATTTGAAATTAAATAAAAACTATCAGAGGTTGATATTCACAACCTTAAAATTATCATCATATAGGTTGGAAAATCGAAAATCAACAAAAAAATTTGGGATTAAATAAAAACTATCAGAGGTTGATATTCACAACCTTATATCATTAGAAAGGTTATCAATTTCCACATTTAACCGTATAAAGAAAGTTAGGCATTCCCATTCAAGTTATCGCTGATCGAAGTTTCCTTAATTAATCAACCGATTTCTCCAAGCATAAACATAATTTAAAATTGACAGTCTTATCAAAGCTGACGCATTTTATGCTTAGTACTACGGCAAAGCCTTCCAAATTTTATAATCTCTGCGATATTCAATTTTTTACTACTTTACTTATACCGAAAATGGTGATTTACACCCAAATGGTTCATTTTAGTTTCCATATATATCACACTAGAATTTACCAAGGAATATGAATATGCAATAATATACGAGGTATTCCATTTAAAAAAACATAACTTTGACACATTTCGTCTTTTTGGGACACCCTGTATAACATGAGAGTGTTTTTAAAATGTAGCCTTTATGGGTCTCTATCCAACCGAAATTATTATTTTCTTTTTTATTAAATACTTTAGCCATAATACTCTGTGTCGAATAACGTGAATAACCCTGTATTTATGACAAATGTGCCAACTACTATCAGAGTACCAACCACTGTATCTCTTACCCTTTAAATACGATATTATGATTTTGTGAGTAACGTCAAAATATGACAGATGGTATACAGTATACCTGTATTTACCTGAGTAATGTAATGTATACCGTATACATTACTCAGGTAAATCGTTATAAACTTGTTGAAATATAGCAATATTTTTTTAATTATTGAGGTCTAATTACGTCATATGCGTTACTTATCCAGTATGATAAGCTATATTAGTCGTGCATTTTTTTTGTCTCTAGTTTTGAATTATTGTACAAAACGTGTCTAATTATAAACAAGATTACTTTTTCGACAATAATATAACTTCTCAATTTGCACATTTTGCATACGGACTCATCATGTGTTTCTATATTTTCAAAATTAGTATTTTTCCTTTTGTCTGTTTTGGATTTTTCGTACACGGCCAGTGTTTAAATTCTATTAATTAAAGATTCAGTTAGTGTGAGATTCTGAGAGGCTAAGCAATAAACAAATTATAAATACAAATATATACTGGGTTATTCACGTTATTCGACACGGAGCATTACGGCTGAAGTGTTTGATGAGAAAGAAAATAATAATTTCGGATGGATGGGGACCCATAAAGGCTACATTTAAAAAATATTTTTATGTTATACAGGGTGTCCCCAAAACACGAAATGTATCAAAGTTATGTTTTTTGAATAGAATACCCTGTATGTAATTGCATATTTAGATTCCTTGGTGCATTCTAGTGTGACTTTATATATCACACATGGGACTTTAAGCGAATCGTTTAGGTGTAAATCACCATTTTCGTATTAAGTTATTAGTAAATTAGGTATTCCCATCTGAAAAAATCAAGTTATCTCTGATTAAAGTTTCTTTAGTTGATCGACCGATTGCTCTAAGCACAAACGAAATTCAAATTTGACTGTCTAACCTAAGGTGACCCATTTCATGCTTAGTAATACGGCAAAGTCACAGCCTTCTAAATTTTATAATCTCGGTGAAATTCAATTTTTTTCTGACATCTACTTTGCTTTAAGTCCCATGTGTAATACATAAGGTCACACTAAAATTCGCCAAGGAATCTCAATATGCAATTATATATATATATATATATATATATATATAATTGCCGGACCCGTCTGGGTCCGGGTTTAGAATGTTCCCAGGGTTTAATCTGCCTGTCGTAAGAGGCGACTAAAAGATTGGTAGTCCTTGCCTTAAAAGGGCCTATGGTGGTCACCGGCTGTGAAAGCAGGCGTATGAACCACCATAGTGAGGAAGCGGCTGCACCTATGTTAAGGACGGCTTCCCGACAGCGTCTGACCCCAGGTTAGAGGCGGCTGATAGCAAACCTGGCAGTAGGTATAAAATGCGCCCCCAGGAAGCTGACCAACATCAAACGGCTATTCGGTGCGTGGCGACACTGTGGGGATAACCCAAGCCAGGGATGAAAGCCGGCCGGCAACCTGTACAGGTCATCCCTAGGAGGCAATGTGGTCGGCTGCCTCCGAAATGTCGGCTGGGGGCCCTAAGGCTAACCACCGGACGGGCCCTACCTTCTGGTTCGACCGCCCCAGAAGAAGAGCACCCACACCAGGCCGGTATCGGAAGCCGGCTCTGGGCAAGGTGGCGGTGCCTCGGATCGCCCTGACGACGACACACGCAACGACATGGACCGTTTTAGGTGGACGACGGAACTGAAGGATGACCTGCTGAGCTGCTACGAGAGCAGTAGCCCGCGCCGTAGGGGATACATGTCCCGCATGCATGGGAGGTGGTGTGAAATGCATCCAGAGCATAGCACAATTACCTCCCAGAGCTTGCGGAACCAGGTATTTTACCTTCGGGGGCAGGGATACGTTCGTGCTCCAGCTCAGCCTGCCCCTCCGGCGACTGAAAGGCCTGTTAACCAGGCTGAAAGGTCGCCGATGAGGCCCGCTGAGAGGGAAATCGACGAAGCCGTCTCACCTGGAGATTTCAGTGACCGAAGGGCCTTGCATAACAACAAGAGGTCCTTCAAGCTGGCAGATTTAAAGAGAGAGGATGAGGCGTTGAGTGAACGTCTATCGGAGGTCTCTGACATTTGGAGCATCAATTGCGAAATTTACGCTGCGGCTCTGAGGCTGGCTGGACAGGGGAGAGTGAGAGACTCTCCTGTCGAGAGAGCACAGAGGCGGGTGCGCCAGATGGAAGCGAAAATCCAGTTGGCTCGCCAAGAAGCATCCCGTATCCAGTGTGTGATGGAATATAGAGCGGCCGGTAGGCCTTTTACGCGCCGCGTGCGCCAGATAGCCCGAGAGCTAAGGCGCGACCATCACACGCTCAGTCAAGCGGTACTGGTTGTTGTCAAGCAGCATTGTCTTGACAGGATGCGGACGCTAATCGCTGCTAAACGATCACTGGTGACGCGGGCGAGAAGTTTGGAGGAAAACAGATTGTTTTCCGAAAAGCCTGCTCGTCTCTTCCAACAGCGACCACCAGTCATAGAGCAGCCGCCAACTGCTGATCGCGTGGAGACTTTCTGGAGGGGCATTTACGAACACCCCAAACCTCTCCAAGCAGACACTCCGGCCTTGGCGCAGTTTGAGTCCGTTTGTAGGAGGACTCCAAACCTGAATGTACTGCGTCACCCGATAAACACGGAAGAAATTCTTGGTGCCTTACGAGGCGCAAAGAATTTCGCAGCTCCTGGCCCGGATGGCATAAACACCTACTGGTTGAAAAAGTTTCCCAGTTGCCACCGGCATTTAGCTAGAGTTTTTAACTCGTGGCTAAATCAGGAGCAGCCAATTCCGGCTTGGTTTGTCGAGGGTCGAACCGTGCTTCTCCCGAAGACCGGAGATTTGTCTGATCCTAAAAACTACAGGCCAATAACATGTCTGAACGCATGTTACAAGCTCTTCACCAGAATCTTGTACATGCGTATCCTTCAAGCTGTAAATCCCGTATTTCTCAGCGTATATGAACAAAGAGGGTCTAAGAAAGGAGTAGCTGGCTGCAGGGATAACCTGTTGATTGACCGCTGTGTCACACAGGACTCCGTGCATTACCTGCGAAACCTTTCTATGGCCTCGATCGACTATCGGAAGGCATTCGACACTACGTCTCATGAACTGATTGTGCGGCTGTTGGAATGTCTTTCGGTAGATGATCAAATAGTGGGATGCATCAAACAACTGATGCCGCTCTGGAAGACTCGGTTCACTATAACATCGGGTGAAACCAGGGTTCGAACAGAGTTGGTATCATTTAAAAGAGGGGTCTTCCAAGGAGACTCCTTGAGTCCCTTGCTCTTTTGCATCTCGCTACTGCCTTTGTCCATAGCGCTGAAAAATACTAAGGGATACAGCTGTGGCAAGCCCAATTACCGGAGGCACAAGGTCACCCACTTATTTTACATGGATGACCTGAAACTCTATGCCTCCGGACAACGCGATTTAGAGCAGTCGCTGAGGGTAGTGCAGGATTACAGTCAAGCTATTGGTATGGAGTTCGGGATAGACAAATGTGCCATGGTTCATCTCAAAAGAGGACGTTGCGGAGATAGTGAAGATGAGGAGCAGCTCGTTGATGGGAGCATCTTGCGACAACTGCATGCCGGAGATACCTATACCTACCTTGGAGTGGCGCAGCGTCACATCCAAGAGGCAGAATTGGTCAAAGAGTGTCTCCGCCGCAAGTATTTGCACCGACTCCGGCAGATCTGGTCGTCAGAACTGTCCGGCAAAAACAAAGTCGCTGCCACAAACATGCTTGCGGTCCCATTGTTGCTATACAGCTTTGGTGCTATCCACTGGAACGTGGAAGAGCTGCGACAAATCGACATAAAGACCCGCAAAAGGATGAATATGGAGGGAAGTCTACATCCTAGATCCTCTGTCCCGCGAATATACCTCCCGCGACACCTGGGAGGGCGTGGACTATTGAGTTTGGAGCATCTGCACAACAGAGTAGTACTGGCCACTGCCTGCTATGTTACGACGAGCACCGATCCCCTGATCCGCTTTGTGCGAGAGCACGAGATTGCGGGTAAAGGAGCCTTCCTTTTTAAAGCAGCAACACGGGCAGCCGAAGAACTTAGTCTCACGCTCGACTTCACGCGGAGGTGTCAGCAGTCCGTTACGGAACTTGCTCCCGCACAATTAAAAACCCGGATTAAAACTGCTGAAGTCCAATTGCTTTTAAGACTTCATAAAGATAAACCAATGCACGGAATCTTCTACAAACATCTAGAAGAGCATGGTTTATCTGAGCAGTTGACCTTCTCCTTCCTAAGGTCTAATGGGTTGAAGTCGGAGACTGAGAGCTCTATAATGGCTTGCCAAGACGGTGTCTTCAACACCTTAGTATACCGTAGCCGGATTATGGGTATGGATGTGCCCGATATCCGCTGTAGAGCCTGCCTGCAGGCGCCAGAGACCCTTACGCACCTCTTGTCGGCGTGTAAGGTGTACGCTGGCACAGCCTACGTCTATCGGCACAACGCGGCTCTACGAGTGCTATACTACCATTTAAGGCACTCATACGGTATAGATGAGACACCGGTGCTGCCATACGCTCCAGGGGACATTGAGTCCGTTGTGGAGAACGAGAGGTGCCGAATTTACTGGAACTACTCATTCTCCACGCTCGAGCTTATACATGCAAATAAGCCCGACATAGTCCTCCTCGACTACCAACAAAAGACGATGTTCGTTATCGAGTTCTCGGCACCTGCCGAGGGGAACATCGTCTCTAAGGAGGAGGAAAAGCGGACCAAGTATCAGGAGCTCCTCGGACAACTTCGCAGGCTCTGGCCGGACTACACTGTGAGTCTGCTAGTAATGGTCATTGGATCCCTAGGTGGTATGAGGGATACGCTGCTCTCTGCACTGCGCAAAATGCCGGTATGCCGTGCGGCGGCGCACATCTTAGCCGCCAGAATGCAGAAGGCAGTCATCCATGGGTCCCTTCGTCTGCTTAGGACGCACGATACGCGGACCCAGTGATTGCTCACCTCACGGTGTGAGGAGTAGTCGCTGGGGAATGGAACAGCAGCCCGGTGTGTCGGAGCCCGGGTTGCACCTTTTTTGTTTTTGTTTTGTCTATATATATATATATATTTAGGCGTAGGGATGTGGCGATTTAGGCGTAGGGATGTGGCGACCCCATCGCCCAGAGGTGATGGTACACCTTGCACCAACGACGGTGCATCATGTACTATTATCTCTGCAATCAGCCACAGGGGGGAGAAGTGCAGTCACTTAGCTTCGCCCGTGGTGCAATCACCCCCACATCGGAATATTTCCGGGAAACTAGAAATAGGTTCCCGGAAATAGGCGGCGCCAAATGGCCTCACGGTTCATGTTCCGTCGCTGGGCTGATGTTCCCGGTTTCTCATAAGTGACAAATTGGATCAATTAGAAATAAAAAATGCTCAATGGCTCTTCCAGGATCAAAAGTTTCCGGAGGTAAAATGCCTGGCCGTTCGGATCTCCGGGTGCCAGGTGGTCCGGGGGGAACATTAAGCGAAGTTTGTCTAAAGAATTGTGCTGCCACTCCTCGTCAGGCTAACAACAGAAGCCAGCCTTCGCAGCAACTTCGCACTGACGACAGGCCCGAAGGCCAGAGAAACTTGTTCAGAGCCGACTTTACAAATATACGAGGTCTTGCCTCCAACATAAACTCTGTCCATCAACACCTTCAGGCAGAGAAGCCACACATTCTGGCTCTTACGGAAACTCAAGTCGGCTCTTCAACAATGGATAATTGTTTCAGATATCCCGGATATGACTTATACACCCGATTTCGACGTAGGTTTGGCGTATGCGTGTACGTTAAATCTGGGCTTTCTTGTTATCGAGAAGAAGAGCTCGAACTGGAAGGATTTGACATCATATGGCTAAAAATATCCTTCCAAAATCAATCCAAATTTATATGCTGCATTTATAGGCCACCAAGCAGTAACAACTGCAAAGAGCTCTTCGAGAAGCTTTCAGCCACTGTGGACGTGCTGCAATCAGATCACCCTCATTCAGAGATAGTCTTTCTGGGTGACTTCAACGTTCACAACACATACTGGCTCAAACACTCAAACAAAACGGACGACGAGGGACGTGAAGCTGAAGCCTTCGCTATTAGCTGCGGCTTGGAGCAGATAGTCAAAGAACCAACAAGGATCCCCAGCCGCCACGGAGATTTTGCTAGTCTGTTGGACCTGTATCTCACAACTACTCCAACAATCTACACAGTGAAAGTATCCGCCCCACTGGGAACGTCTGACCATAACACCATCTCAACGCTATGCAGAATGCATTCTCCAGATCTCCACAGTGCACAGCCTCGCCGGGTCTGGCACTACGGATCAGCAAAGTGGGACGACCTAAGGGAATACTACCAGTCCTTTCCCTGGAACGACGTCTGCTTCAAGTCACGAGACCCATCAGCTTGCGCCCAAGAAATAACCGAGGTATTAATATCCGGCATGGAAGCCTACATTCCTCATGTCGTCAAGCATCCCTCCAAAAACAAGCCATGGTTCAATCAGCGTTGTAGAGATGCAGTTACCACTAAAAACCAACATTACAAAGAATGGAGGAAAAATCCAAATGCTGAGAACCACCGCAGTTTTATCGACGCCAGAAATCATTGTAAACGCGTGATTGACAGCAGCAAGGAGGAACACAACCAAAAAATTAAGGACAAGCTCCCCTCATGTCCTAGTTCGTCCAGAACATTCTGGTCTGTAGCTAAGGCTGTTAGTCAGAACTTTTCCTATTCGTCAATACCACCCTTGACCAGAGAGGACAAGTCCATCGCTTCTGCTCCTAAAGAAAAAGCAGACATCTTGGGGAAACTCTTCGCAGCCAATTCTACTGTAGACTTTCAAGGTAGTACTCCGACCACCACTATAAGCGTGAACTCGAGAATGGCAGAGGTCAAATTTCAACATCGAGATGTTAAAAACATCCTCCAAAAACTGAACACGAATAAAGCTACTGGTCCTGACCAAATTCCAGCCATTGTCCTTAAACGCTGTGCCGCTGAGCTTGCACCTATTCTTTGTAAGCTCTTCAAACTTTCGTATCAACGAGGCATGTTTCCCGCTTCATGGAAGATTGGCTGCGTACAACCCATCCCTAAGAAAGGCAAAAAAACTGATCCCATCAATTATAGACCTGTGGCTCTTCTCAGCATCATGTCCAAGGTTATGGAGACTGTCATTAACGCACAGCTCCTGAAATACCTGGACAACAATAACATCATAAATGATCGCCAGTATGGCTTCCGTAAGCACAGGTCTACAGGTGACCTCCTTGCCTACGTCACTCACTTGTGGAACAAAGCAATAGAAAATCATGGCGAATCCCGTGTTGTTGCACTTGACATATCGAAAGCTTTCGACAGAGTGTGGCATGAGGGACTTCTGGTCAAGCTTGCTGCTTATGGACTACCACCTGGCCTGCGCCAGTGGCTGAATAGCTTTTTGAACGACCGATCTCTGTTTGTTGTAGTCGAGGGCTGTTCATCAGACGTATTTTCAATAAACGCAGGTGTTCCTCAGGGATCTGTCCTATCCCCTACATTGTTTCTGCTGTACATCAACGAGCTGTTGGAAATAACATCCAATCCAATCTACAGCTTCGCAGATGACAGTACATTAGTGTCGTGCATGGAACCAGGCAAGCCACTATCATCCCAGGAGACGGTACGTCGGCGCCAGCAGCATGCCTCACAGATCAACGCAGATATCAAAACAATTGTCGAGTGGGGATTAGCAAATAAAGTACAGTTCAACGTACAAAAAACTCAGGCAACAACACTTACAAAGAAGTCTCACGATGGCTTACCAACCGTGGAAATGGAGGGCCACCCCATAGTCGAATCTCCTTCCGTCAAGCTTTTGGGGATCAACATCAACAATAACATGTCCTGGCACGACCACGTCGTCAGTATTGCTAAAGCGGCATCCCAGAAGCTTGGAGTCTTGTTCCGCTCTAGGAAGTTGTATACACCAGAGCAACTGCTGCTGCTCTACAAGGCACAGATCCGACCATCGCTGGAGTATTGCTCCCATGTGTGGAGATGCGCTCCGAAACACTCTCTAAAGCTTCTGGACACTATCCAGAAAAGAGCAATTAGATTAATCGATACGCCTAACCTCACAAAGGACCTCCACAGCCTGGAACATCGAAGGAGGGTGGCTGACCTATCCCTCTTTTACAGATTCTATCACGGAAGATGTTCGAGTGAGCTCTCCCAGATAATAACACCAAAGGCCGTCCGAACCAGGAACACTAGAGAAGCTCTGCGAGCTCATCCTTACCAGGTCGAGGTCCTTACTCCCCGAACCAGTCTCCTTCAGCATTCCTTCTTTTGGAGAACTTCGACGCTGTGGAATCAGCTGCCGGGGAATTTGTTTCCCGACGGCTACAACCTGCAGCGTTTCAAATCTAACGTGAACCGACACTTGTCCTCTCGCAGCGCTTCTATAGCGCCATAGGCTTTCGGCCTTTGCGGGAGGCTGATCATAAAAAAAAAAATATACAGGGTGTTCTATTTAAAATACATAACTTTGATACATTTCGTGTTTTGGGGACACCCTGTATAGCATAAAAATATTTTTAAAATGTAGCCTTAATGGGTCCCCATCGATCCGAAATTATTATTTTCTTTTTCATCAGACACTTTAGCCGTAATGCTCTGTGTCGAATAACGTGAATAACCCGGTATTTTTAAGTTTCAAGGATAGTGTGGCAGATTCAGAGGGGTTATAGGGACTGTGGTCCTCCCATTGACCTCTTTAAAGATATTAGTAAATACTTAAATTCAAATTATGTGAAGTCAAATTCCTTTCAAGATTTCGCCGTTAGTTTAGGTGTTTTTACAAATAATCATCTAATCTTAATGGTTTATTTGTACTAAAAGCTTTATTTCTGAAGAATTTTTGTAGCATACACGTGTAAATCTAATCTTATGATTAGTTGATTATATAAAGGACAATTATAATAATATATAATATATTGAGGTGTAAACTAACGTACCGCAGTGCAAAAGTTGATAATAATCGAAATACAGATCATCAAAGTTGTAATTATCATTTCGTTTTTTGCTTAATAATTCATCAACAAGATGACTTAACAGTACGAAATTGGGGAGTCGGGGGTTAAAATGACAATAAATCGGACTGTGTACTGACAAATTGATTAGCAGATATCTGGAAAACGGTTTGCTCGGAGCGACATTTACAAAGTCTCCCTTTTTCACGTAAAAATGATTGAAAAAGCATAATCTTCAATATTTGCGCTAATATGCAATTACACGAAAAATTTGCATCATTTTACAGAGACTTGATGTATAACAGGTGACATCCTCTACAACTCAAATATGAACTAAGAACGGATTTAAATTAATTTCAGGTCTCAAAAAAACAGAGTTCCCAATTTCGTGCCGTTCCTCATCTCAGAATTTTGACACCCTGTATTTCGATTATTATCAACTTTTGCACTGTGGTTGTTTTTTTTAAATCTCAATATTTTTACTCAAAACATCTGCACTTTGCTGTGTACCATTAAATAGGGGACATCCTACTGCGTAAAGTACTGAGTAATAATTTTCTTACTGCTGTTACATCGACACGACAGTTGGTTTGATGAAACTTTTTATTAATCGGGAAGACTTCAGGAAGAGCAGCATTGTTACCAAAAAAATTTTATTCATGAAGTGTCACTCACCTACTGTTAGTTTTCTGACATCACATAACAAACTACTGACTAGGCAATTGCACGTTGGCTGTCACACAGGATACTCACTAATTTTTTTTATAATAGAAACCTATTGCATTACACTGACCAATCAATAAATCACATACATTGAAATCAAAAAAGGTACAAACCCTTCGACTGCCTTTTCGTAGTATTATGTAATTTATTCGAAATAAACCTTGTTCAACTATCACAGGGTAACACTATTTGTTTTAAACTTTTCTTTCTTTTCTCCTGGATAGCTGACAGTTTTTGTATAAAGAGTGATATATGTACCAATAGGACTCAAAGTGTTATGGCTTATAAGATTTTTTAAATAATATTTCATTAAACAATGCTCATCCTAAAAAGCTTTAAAACTTGCCGAAACATTTTATTAATGTATTTAATGTAAGTGGTTATATACAACATCTAATGAAACCAAATGGCCTGTAGCGATTTAGCTTTGGGTTTAACTTAAAAAACATCCTAAATTTTATAAATTTATATTCAAATTAAATTATTTTAGACGGAACTTAGAATTAAATGGAAAATCCAGACATCTTGCTCCTATTTTGTCCGTCATTCAATAAAAGTTTCAGGTCAGAGTCAAGGTAGGTAGCTTATTAATATAAAAATATTTTCTAATAGATTTTAATTCAAAATTATAATTGCCAGAGGATTAACACTCTATGAATTAATTTTTGTAGATTCATCGCAAGTTATGTGGATTAATAAAACATTGTTTAAGAAATAACGTTATAAGCCTTTGAAAGTCTTTGAATGTCAACAAATACAATTGCTCTCTGGACGTTGGACATAAAAATTGTGATAATACGGTTTGTTGATCTACAAAATGACTATTTATAGTAGGAAATCGAAGAAATAGTTCATATAAAAAAATGTGCAGTTTTAGAAATAACTATAACATCCATGGTAATGTTTACAATAATTCAATAATATAATAACTCTTGCATTTTGCCAGGGTCTGCTTTCTGATTTGATCGGTTTTTATTGTTTTTGTCCATCAGATTATTTTGACCATTCTTTTTATGTACTATTTATTTGGAGTATTTAGCTGATGCTCTGTTTGGAAACAACTATTCGATATACTTTCGAATGTATCGGAAGTACTTTTTAAGTGCGTAAACTAATTTTACAGTACCTTCAGTATCTGATTCTTGGTTACTTATTGTTGTAGTCGTACAACATGAATTCAAATGACGCTTTCATAAAAGGAAATCTTGTTTTATTCCTTCAAACCAGAATCACAGATAAAAAGGTAAAAATAAAGAAACGTTGTTTAGGTGCAGCAGTAATTAGAACAGGATAAATGAAAGGCAAAACCTAAAGGTCAGTTATACCGAGATTGTTTAAGAAGAAGTATGACTTCATTTAAAATAAAACAAATAATCATACTGTGATACTACCAAATCAACAATAACGTCTGCAACAGAATGTCAGTTATCCTCTAATATATTTATCACTAATTTTTAATTATTTGTCATAAGCTAGTACTACAAATGGTACCTGAAACAGCGGCCAAAAGTTGAGGGAAAGTCCCCTGGAACTTCTCTGTAACACTATTCGGCAGCAGCATTCTGAAACCGCGCACTGAAACGGTTCGTTTCGCGGACACCACGCGTTGTTTTCAGCTGCGGTACTACTGTATTCTTAACGTAGTACCATGTATACGACGACCATCCACGACCTTGCCTCGGAACCTGTCTCACGTACCCTTAACAGCTGACCGACCCACGAATTTCGCTACTTAATCGGACATCGACTATTCGGCAGTACCAGGGTACCACTGATGGTACTGCTGACGGTGCTGGCTCCGATAAGCGGTATTTTATCTACTCGTTTTCAGAAATTTCAAATAAGGCAATAAAAATGGTACCGCTTCATCAGTAGTCAGTTTTCTATTACCTTGATAGTACTAGTTGACCTGCAGTAGGACTCGACATATCTAATCCTACAATAGAAATCCACTTTCCATGTCGACAGCGTTGAGCCTACTCCGTGGCACTATCGACTTCCTTTCGGCAAGATTCAGTAATTTACGAGTTATCCTAAACAAATTATTTGAGTTTTGATGGAAAACTAGTGACTATGTATTGGCGTTCTGATTGATTGTGAAATGAGCCTTCTTTTGGTGTATTTTCAAATTTTGTCAATGGTTTGTTTATTGTATTTACCTGTGAACCGTTTATCTTACCAGTCTTACTACTGTGTTAGTTTTTTATCATATTGGAATTGTATTAAAGCTATGTTATTTTTACTCCCTTAAATCAGCGGTTCACAAAGTGTGGGGTGCGAACTGTAATGGCGGCGCAATAAAGGCTCAAGGTGAGGGAGGACTAGCTTGGTCAAAAAATTAATTAGTCACAAAATTGAATCTGCTTACTACAAAATAATGAAACAAATCTTTAATGCCCCACTAGAGAAGGTATGCATAGGATGCGCAAAACGTAATAAATACTGACTGCAAAATGCCAAAAGCGATTACGCAGGGAGATCGCAAAAAAACTTTGAGAACTGGTGACTTAACTGCATAATAACATGTCAGTTACAGGGATGTTCAATATACATAAAAATGAACGTGAAGAATGAATGTAAAGTTGAATACGCCAATACGGTGACATATAAAGTTTTGTTAAGATGTTTATCTAACGAAGTAAATGAAAAATGTTTACTAATTTTGTAAAACAATGCTTTTTTTGTCTTTCTAATCAAATATACTTTTTTGAACAACTTTTATGACGTCATGGCAGCTCAACGACTGAGTGTCTACCTTCCACCCCACAATGTCTGGGATTGATCTCAGGGCTTGACATCTTTTTTATATTTTTTACCTAAAAATTTATTGATATGCTTTTTGCAAATGTTACACATTTTTCTACGATCGAAGTTAATATGCTTTTGAGTCAAATTTTATTAGACTTTATTACTGGAATTTGTGATCTAATTTGAAACATTCAAAAACATATTTATTTCGATCGTAGACTTCATCTCGAGCTGCAAACTTCATTCATCTAGTAGATCGTTCAACTAATATACACTAGCCATACAAGTAACTATTTTCACGATTAGCTGGGAATCTAGAAAAAATAATCTTAATACGTATCGGACTAGCACTTCGTTGGTGAAAACTAACATTCTGACCACACACGCACTTGGTTTTGTTGAAAATCATTCTCTATTTTGCTATAAATTTTGAATTATTGCTAAAACGAAAAGAAAAAAAATTGTTTTGTTATAAAACTTAATTATGATCTAACAATTTATTCAAAAAAGAATGTTTAAAAAAAACAGCGAGAATGAAGTACTGAAGCAGGGAAGGGCCAGTTTTTGATTAATGCTCATAAAAAAGGGCCAAACCTACGCAGAAACCTTTCCCTGTCTCTATTGCTATAATAGCATAGATGCTTTTGAAATGTGGACGTGGAGGAGAATGCTGAGAGTTCCTTATACCGCCCATCGAACTGATGGTTCCATACTGGATGAGCTCGGTAATCCAAAGAGACTATTCTCCATTGTGTCGACGAGAATGCTTACATTCTTCGGACATATTCACAAAAGCGATAATATGGAGAAACTTGTAGTTCAGGGTCACGCCCCAAGTGGGCGGCGCCGTGGCCGTTCCCCTACACGCTGGGTGGATACGACTAAACAATTGCTAGATATGAGTATCAAGAGCGCCACTGAACTGACAGAAAATCGCGAACGATGGCGAGCTACAGTTCTCAAAACTATTGATAATATTTGTGTCGGCAATGCTCTGCTTCGACTTAATGCATTTTACGAGTTCACAACATGTCTGGATGATGATGATTGCTATAATATGAGTGAAAAAAGCCATTACTCGTGTTATGTTCTCCTGTGTGTTGTCCGATGGTTTATAAATAAGATTAACATAATAACTGCTGTAATAGACAGAGTGTGTTGTAAGAAACTCAAAACATCTAAATAATTTAATATGTAAAACCATTAGTATATGAATACATCCTAAAGCATTGCCATAACATACTGCAACTATAAACAGCACAATGTTCAAAAGCATCGAAATACTAAACAAAAACCTACATCTGAAATTCATAATTTGCAGTTCACTTATTTACATGTTCTGCTTGATGAAATATACGTAAGTACTGCTGACGTCTTTTTCAATATTACTATTATACCTTCAGAAAATATCCTACCAATGATTGTTATGAATTAAACATATTGTCAGATGCAAAGATTGATTACAGTGATTAACATTGTTATTTACTGTCGAATACTGAAAACAGTTAATCATAGCATATTTAATTCAGTTGTTATAAACGCTATATGGTGAGCGGTAATAAAATATGCTAACGTGGGGAGGATATCATTTTTCAACCTGTTTGAAACAAAAGGAACTACTGCTACTATACCTATTTACGCACTTTGATTTGACCTTGCGATTATATAATGGTAGAATATTTTGTATTGCAAATTTGGTACAGAAGACAAAATATGTTCAGCAGATAGGCTCTTAGGAATAGCAATAGTTTTTTTAATCGTAATATGCCATTCACGTAACATCGGTACTTACGTGATGTGATATTTGGATAATGCTGTGGGGCATGAACTTTAATATTTTTTCGTCATAGGTCTGAAGTGGTATTCTAGCTATCACACGGCATGAAATATAGTTTTGATATATAAGTATTTTAAATTATGTTACGTGCCACTACTTTGAATATTCGTAAAATTTTGTAATACCATGGGTAATTTTTGTTATTTACAAATAATTTCATTTTTGATTCACCTAGCTAGATCAGTTTGATCAGGTATTTGCCTCTTGCAAGATAGGTCCATTTTATTTAGTGAAAATCAAATCAATTTTTTTGAGCTACAGATAGAACAAAAACACCGTTTTGTAAGTTTTTATTATTTATTGGAATAAATTACAATTAAAAATAAGAAAGCAACTACTGTTAACAATATAAAAATATCTATCCAGTATTCATTAACATCGTCATCATTGGGTACATAGTGAACAGTCAGCTCTTGCCAAAATGTAAGACGACTTTTTGAAATTATTGGAGCTACAGCAAATACTAAGGGGTCCCTTCGAGCTTTGTTACCGAGAAAATTCTAAGCACCTAAATTTTTCCCGTTCATCAGAATTCTCTTTTGAAATTTGTATTGGTTTCAACTGAATACTACTACTATTGTTGAATTCGTAAATTAAAATGTGTCTTTTCTAAGCTTACATTTCGATGAAAAATCGCCAGTCAAAAAATCCACCGAAATCACTGCAGTAACGTTAGTTTGTTAATATGTTTACGACATTTCTTCTACAATTGCTACTTTCTTTTTTCTTTTGGTGATAGGGCCCAAATCAAACACAACTTTAGTTCAAACTTGCCAACAATTCTAAAATTACATTTTCATCTTCAGGGCTCATTTGTGTTTAAAGCTGTGGTAGTCGTCAGGTTCTTTAAAAATATGTACATGCATGTATCGTAGATATTGGGATTCTGGTGTTTATATTTGCACACTTTAACTATAGAAGAAGTCACTTTTTTTAACAAACTTATAACGTTTGTAAAGAGTGATACTTACAGCCAATCACCTATAACCAGAAGTAATAGCGGTAACATATCCAAGGTCGAAGAGAAGCTGGAGTACGACAGAATTTGATGTTTTTCACAGCCTACTAACTACTTCACTTTTTTTTGAAAAATACCTACCTTACTACACTTACATATGAAAAAAAGTAATGTTGACACTTTGTTCTTCAGAAACAAAAATTGACAAAAGTTAATTTTTAATAGCATTATTTGATAGCTGCTCCGATGAAAAATGATGGAACAACGAGACAACCACAGGATAAGTTTTAGGAACCACATTGCCATACAGCTCTCAACGACATCGACAGTCAAAGTCGGTATAGTCGAATTCGTTGGTACAGCGAGCAGTTACTGGGATAATACGGTGACAAGTTCGCTAAACGCCTCCGCTCATAGGTCGATCTAGTCGGCGCGTTTACAGTCGCATACGAGATGCTCGTTCAGCTCGATCCATCGGATTGGAGCGTCTGCCATCCGCACACTGGTCGATCGGCGATGTGATCGATGCGTTATAGTCGCATACAGGAGGACTATTAATTGATAAATTTCAATTTACCAAAAACCTATATATTATATAATGATCACACATGAAACTCCTGGATCCCAAAAGCTTATAGTGTCCTCATTCTTCTAGATATAATTATAAAAACAAGACAGATTTGACAGCATAACCATCAGACGCGCAAGACGCACGAAGCACTCGAACCATACTCCCATTCTGATCGCATGAAATCGAAAACGAGGAAATTGAGGACACACGTCTCGAGACGACCATCAAACCCGTGTGCGAAGGCGCTAGCAGCCCATTCTCACGATGGATGCGGTCAAAAATCACCGTTTCGGGGAAATTTAAACGAATCGGCGCAAACCGAATGATATGTTCACACAGGAAAATGTTGTAAAAAGATTTTCAGCCGATCCCGGGTCTCGGTTTATTTTTCAATAGTTTTCTTCCACTTACAGCCCGTTAGCATGATGCAGTCAAATAACAGTTTCGGTCATTTTTCACACGACGCGTCGTTTCGGTCGCGTGTTGTCCGAATAGCTGATTCGGGAATAAAACCTAATGGGTGGGGAGCACCCAGATGAGACCTTTGATGGGGTGAATCCAAAGTTTTCTGTTATAGATAATCTACGCCTCCTTCGACGATACCAACACAAAATCATGAACGTATTTACGTCCATTCGCAAGAAAATTATTCAAAAATAAACTGAAAAACCGATGTCGGCTGAAAATCCGTTAAAGTTACCGAAACGATGATTTGACCGCATCGTGTGAACGATACCTGAAAACTGTATCGTCTGAAGACTTCGCATGCTCACGCATTGCCACTAATCACCGATCAGGTTTTATTCCTGGATCAACTATTTGGTTTTCGGTGACTACACCGTAGACTCACCGTGTGAACACGTTGGTTAAAATGCAGTATACAGTGAAAAAGACGATTCTGCAAAATAGCCGAATCGGTGTCGTGTGAACAGGCTCTAACAAGTACATAGTCAGCCAGACATGTTGATAGAGATGAGTGGCATGCATTTTCCGCGGTTCCCCTATGTTGTGGAAACTAACAATGAAAATCGTTTTTTCAAGGTCACTGATTGCATATAAACACGTTCCATTTTGCCAAACATCCCAAAAACAGTGAAACATCTGGCTTTTTTATTATTGGTTTCTTATTATGCGGTTATTTTTAACATCGATAAACTTTATTTATTATTATTGTGAGGTTTTGCGTGACAAATCGAATTATCCGACTTATTTGTTTATATTCTGCATTTGTGCAACCTATACCAACATTTTTGACCTCATTTTACCTTTTCTTCAGGCTTTTTTAGACATTCCACACATCCTTGTAGTTTTTTGTTTATTTGGGAACTCATAGAATCGAGTTCGTAAGCAACATAAGGGGCTTATAGTTTAAATCAATTTATCGTTCAGCTATTAATTAGTGTTAATTACAGGGATCTGGAGATTTTACAAAATATTTGCAATGGCACTGTAACAGAATTGACGTAAACTATAATCAAAGACTTTTAATACATACATTGAGAAGCTATATGGAAAATGGATCCAAGGAACTTATCCAGATAAATATCTTCTATCCTCACTGTAATATTTCACTAACTTTTTACTGACTATGCTTGATAATTCTTACTTCCCTCACCAATAGGTGAGGGGAGTATTGCGATCGCGAAAATTTTCGATTTTGAGATAATACGTTACGTTTTATGATGTCTATGTTACGGCCACTGTTGTAAATTGGGCATTGATGACATTGGCCGGGCATTAACGTTAGAAGCCAAATATGCAGGCCAATGTCGTTATTGCCCAGGCTATAACGAGAATGCCCATCTGTCGTGGACAAGGTTGAAAGTATTTTACTTTTTGCATCTTTGTCCGGCCATTCACGATATGGACCATCAATGCATGGGCAAAGTTGATATTACAGGTTAGTACAGCGTATTATTCTGTAATGTTTCGTTGTTTTCTTAGACTTCTCGGTACAAAGCACTTCTTTCGCGCCTTTTTATTTGCTAATTTGCTGTTCGTATTCACTTCCACTCAAAAACGCCTTATTATCATTTCGCGTTGATTTAATAAGCAAGTTCAGCTTTTCAATGAATTTTTCACGCATTGCACTCATATTTATCACCTACTGTATGCTTAAAGCTGTTAAACTCACACTCTACTTACACAAACAGACAAAAAAAATGGCAAAATGAGAATAACATAACCTATATTTCATTCAAACCTTGACAGCCCACTCTTGAGCGGACATTAACGAGATTGCCCGGGCAAAGTCGTAAAAACGTAAATCCATTCCCAGTTTATCAACAGTGCCCAGTTTACATGGATATTCACGCTATTGGCCGGTCATTATCAGGACGTCCCGCTGTAATAGGACATTCACGATAATGACCGGCCAATATCGTTAAAGACCGAAATATCATCTTTGACCGTAACATCTACATAACGAAAATCCACGTCACTCCTTTCCGTCAGTCAGTCTGTCTGTCTGTCTATTTGCGTTTTTCTACCCTCGTAATCTCAGTAACCGCTGCATATATTGTGATGAAAGTTGGGCAGCGATATGCTGTGGTGTTGTAGTCGGTAATGTTCCTATAATTTTGAAAATCGCTGCATGGGCCGCGGAGTAGTTAGCAGAAAACAAAAAAAAATCAAATATTCCTCAAACTTCGTTTTTAGGCGTTTCAGGTGTTCCTGATCATTTTCTACTTTTTTTGGGTGGGGGTGAAATTTAGGATTGTGAGGGGTGGGGGGTTGTAAAATCGAAAAATTTGTTGCATTCATTATAGACTGCCTACTGACCTGTGAAGGAAGACCTAGCGACATAAATAACCTTTTTAGGTCCATCCGAACATTGCCTTGCCTATTACACAAACCAGGAGTAAACATACGAGTATTGCTTTAGATCGTACCGAGAACACTATTGAATTGATTTTAATAAAATTTTGACACAGTATTACTACTGTGGGGAGGATGGAAAATGCGTATGGCTTTTATAAATCGTACCAGTGGCGGCGTAGAAATAATAAGAAAACAAAAAATATAAAAACAGCTCAAACTTCGTTTTTAAGCGTTATAGAGGTTCCTGATCATTTTATTGGTTTTCTTGGGTGGGGATGAAATTGGAGTGGTTGGGGGGTGGGGGGTTGAAAAACTCAAAACTTTGTTGTATTCATAATAGGCTATCCACTGACCTGTGAAGGAAGACCTAGCGACATAGATCGCCTTTTTAGGTCAATCCGAACATTGCCTTGCTATTACCGAAAATGAGGGACTTTTCTGTGTACATATGAGTATTTATTGCTTTAGATCGTTTCGTATTTTGTATGGGGAAATTATTTAATTGATTCTAATGAAATTTTGACACAGTATTACTACCATAGCGA
Organism: Callosobruchus maculatus; assembly: GCA_951848785.1. NCBI lineage: Eukaryota > Metazoa > Arthropoda > Insecta > Coleoptera > Chrysomelidae > Callosobruchus > Callosobruchus maculatus. The sequence goes on from CATOUR010000177.1 coordinate 189,503, forward strand.
GGATGTAAAATAAGTATGGTTTTCATAAATCGTGTCAGTGACGGCGCAGAAATATTAAAAAAACTAAAAATATAAAAACAGCTCAAACTTCGTTTTTAGGCATTTTGGAGGCTCTTGACTTTTTTTTACTTTTTTGGGTGGGGGTGAGAAATTAGGGTGGTTGGAGAGTGGAGGGTTGTAGAACTGACAAAATTGTTGTATTGATAATAGGCTGTGACGGGGAGACCTAGAGGCATAACACAATTTGGGGGGGGGGGGGTGGCGATGATTTGGTTGCAAGGGGATCTCAGATTATAACTTCATGCTATGGGAAACTAATAAACCGGTATCACCGTAATGTGTGGGAAATACTGAATCAATCAGCTTGACCTCATTTTTTGACTCAGTTTCTATCAATTGAAAATTTCAGACGTCGATGAACTTTTATTTATTATTATCGTTAAAATTTGCGTGACAAATAGGATTATTATCCTATTTGTTTGCATTCTGCGACCTATTTCAACAATTCTGAACTCATTTACCTTAAACCGGTAACCGATACAAATTGAATGAAACGTAAATATTTGTATATTTAGAACTCCATGTTAATGAAATTAATTGGATATTTCTCTCCAATCACGTTGATCTTTCATTACCGTTTAACTGTGTTATAATGTTTTCAATTAAGTTTGTGAACTTTTAATTTGAATTTTAAAACTATTCTCAAACAAGTAGACAAAAGGATCGTGCCGTTACGTATTTATCTATTATCAGCATATCGTTTATGTTATGTTAGGTTAGGTTAGGTTAGGTTAGGTTTCTTTGCCAACGTTCCTGCAATATAAGTACGAACCGTAAAAACGCAAAAAGAGGTTTGGAAGCACAAGCCAATTTGATGCTCACACAACCAAATAAAAAATTTAAACCGGCCTCAGTTGGCGATTTATTATTTGTTGGTATTCATAAAACATATTTAACTTCTCCAACTTCATATTTATTTGAGTCCGTCGCTGGCGCTGATTAAATGGAAGAAGCAGAATTTGTGCTGGTCATTCAGAAAATATACAGAACCAGTCCTGTGCAATTCAGGTTGCGCAAAACTAGTTCTGCCTATTTGGTAATGCTGAATAGCCGTATAAAATCCGTATTTCGGGTTTGTGAAATATTCCTTGCTCAAAACTAGTTCTGCATATTTTTTTCGGGCATTGCCCGAATTCGGGTATTGGGCGTAACATATATACAAAATATATATTTTAATAATTCGGAAAGTGATAAGAGATCAAAATAATCGAAAATACCAGTTTGCAATAGATAGAAACAAAATAAATTGATCTATTTTTTGTATATTAACATCTGATTATACACAGACCTATACAACTTTGACTATACTGATGACGGTGCCAGCTTTATCCCTAGGGCAATAAAACATGCCGAAAGGGAAAACGGTCATCCCACTCGTCGGGCTTCTTTTGAAGGATTAAGGGATCCTTTCTAGTGTCGACACTTGGTAGGAGGACAAAAAATGTGAACAGCTCCTATATTTCTGACGCGTACAATACGTATACGTACGTCACGGTGCAGGCCTTTCTTTTCGAGGAAGCTCCATCTGGCGTAGCACCAGCCAATCTCAGTTGCTTGCCGGAATTACCGGGCCTCTGTAGTGTAACCGATGTCGTCCCAGATGGCGCGTCAGAGGAACCTGGAGGTAACTTAGCCTGAATTACTAGTGTTGTGGTTACTCGACGGCCTCCCCTGGCCCGCTTCTTCTCTGCGCCACAGCATGGATCCTTTTTACTTCATACACCGATAGGTGAGGAGTGTATTGTGATCGTGAACATTTTCGATTTTGAGATAATACGCTTTTTGGGCGGCGGAGTAGACAAAAAGTTCAAATATTCCTCAAACTTCGTTTTTAGGCGTTTCTGATCGCTTTATACTTTATTTTTAGATGGCGGTGAAATTGGGGTGGTAGCGCCGTAATGCCCTTTTTTAGGTCGATCCAAACATTGCCTTGCATACTGTTACACCAAGGGACAAGTATTGCTTTAGATCATTCTGTATTGTATAACAGTAATTATTGAATTGAGTTTAATAATTAATATTGGAATAAGAAGATCGTGGCGGACATTATCAAATGCTTGTTTGTAGTCAATAAAACATAAAAAAATATATAAACAGCTCAAACTTCGTTTTTAGGCGTTCCTGATCATTTTCTACTTTTTTGGTGCGGGTGAAATTGGGGCGGTTGAAGAATGGGGGGTTGTAAAACTGAAATATTTATGTTGTAGTTATAACTAGCGGTCCATTGACCTGTGAAGGAAAAACTTAACGTAATAGTACACGTTTTCAGGTCTATCCGAATGTTACCTTGCCTATTACAGAAATTTAAAAATATAATATCAAAACCGCTCAAACTTCGTTTTTGGGCGATTTGGGGGTTCCTGATCGTTCCCTACATTTTTTTAGAAGGGGCGGTTAAATTAGGGTAGTTTGGAGATGGGGATTGTGAAACTGTAAAATGTGTTGTACTCGTAGTGGTACAATGTAAATCTGCTGTTAGGTAGGTAATCCAGGGATCTCAGATCATTTACTACTGTTTTTTAGTTGAATTCAGCCGAAGTAGGATGGAGTCTTGGATAGGGTGTTTAGGACATCCCGGAACACTTTGCATTGCCCACTAAAGATCGATACCGATCATATAATCGGTTTTTAAATATCGGAAAATGTGCATGCCATGTGATTAGGATACCAGTTGAAGATCTTAGAATAAAAACTGTATCATCCTAGTTCCTACGGAGAGAGATGCAAGAAACTACATACGAGAGTTTTTGTGTTGGATATTTCTTTGCGGGCGTAAGGGCGATAATTTGGTTGCAAATAGATCATAGACTATAGCTTCGTGCAATGGAAAAGTATAAACTGGCATCACCGTAATGTGTGGGAAGTACTGAGTCAATCAACCTGACTTAATTTTTAGGTGTAGAGGCCACTTCTTCAGCGATCTACCTATCTGATCCTTTATCGGTCATTATATCGGGTTCTCGTGGTGAGGATCCTCCGTTATATTTGATGACTTCCAAGCAAATCCACAAGTAAGGGAGAAAAATTCGGTCCACACCTGCGGCGCCCCCTGCACAGGTGTAAGGCAAGATACTCTGGGAGGTCGCCCGATAACAGTTCGCGACGGTTCGACTCCACCGCCATACACCCTTCAGCACGGGTGGCATAACACCTCGGGTTGGGGTCACCAGTTGTGGTTCAGTATGATTTCCTAGGAATTATCCCATTCATATGGGCGAATAGAATATTCCTCAGGACCTACGGCCTTATTATGTAAAGATTCGCGACAGCGGTCGCTGAGCAGATGCCGAGCAACAGCTACACCACAGCAGCAGGACTGTCAAAATTGTAGGTTATATGTTATTGTCCGTCACGATGACGTCGTTGCATGCTACGAAATTTACGTTTGACAGCAGATATTGCGCGATTTTCCCCCGTCGCTTGTCATCTGCAAGATACGTGATAAGACTGCTGGAGTCGGTTACTGAGTTTGCTTTTGCCAATTGCCAGAGAGCATTTGAGGGCTCCAGCCTAGATCTGACAACCCTACCTCCGTCAGGTTTAGCAAAGTGATGACCGCTGCGAGAAAGGCGCAGGTTTGCACGAATTAAGTTTGCCAAGGGCGAACTCGGGTTTTTAAAAAATATCTTTATTCCGCAACGAATCTAACTACAATAGTCGGTAGCATAATTATGATTACCGTACAAGGCACTACACATGTTGTATTAAATGCGAATCGTACAGATAAGCCATTTTCGTGGAAGGGTGGATGGACGGTTTTATGTTACGTCTGCGAGAAAGATTCCAAGTTCATTCTGAGTGGATGTCATGAAAGATACGTGGATATAATCATATTTCAAGTTTTTATATGTGGTGAAATACACCAAATTACATAACTGGTGCGCCCAGAAGAATTTCCTTCTGACAGGTCCCCTACCTCCTCCTGGATGGTCTTGAGAGCCTTATCACACTCCTGAGAGGAAAGATAATCAAGGGCGCTTTGCCTAGACCTCAAACCTGTTTTAGTAGATCATATTTATATTTTGATAACAAATGAATTAACTAATATAAATGTGTTGATTATAGACACGAAATGCCGCATTTTTTAAATATATAACATTCATAAATTATTAAAAAAACGTATTAGAAAATCAGACTTAAAAAGTATTAATATATATAACACTTCATAAACTTATAACCTGGAAGCTACTAGCTTGGTTACTCAGTATCCCGTGTATCATGTTAGATAAGAACTGACTACACAAATTTGTAGAATTATTTCCAAATAAAAACCTGTACCTGAACGCGTATTTACTGCTCCCACGCGACTGATGCTGCTCGCGAACGTACATATTTGTGATTTCGAAAATAAATTTTCAGACGTGTTCCTCAGGTTTTGATCGTACATACAAACATAAGGCATCGTATGCAGACATAGTGCCCGCATGGTGGAAAGTTTAGTGACTAGTATTTTTGTTAGCATCGGGAATGTGTAGGAAGTACTGAGTAAAGACACTTGACGCCATTTTTGGTATCTCTGTAAATGAGAGGGATATGCTACTCCAAGAAATGGTTGACTCACCCTGTAGATATGTAAATTTTGTCAGTTTGCTAATATCCATCCAGTGGTTCTGCAGCTTTCTAATATTTATAATGTTAGTAAATAAACTGACCATATGCAACACTTGTTTTTAGCATAATTAATGGTTTTATGCAAAAACTCATCCCAACAGTTTATCACCGTCTATCGTCTGACATTCCAAACCAGATTACATTACATTTCATATGATAATGAGAACAAGAGTTATGCCTTTTCTGGTTACCTGTTCCTTGACCTATTAATTCGCTGACCCATACACAAGACACATAAAATAAAGTATCATACACTGTGGCTCGTGCACATTTGCAGCTAAGGTTACAAGAATATACAGGGTGTTCCAAAAAGTGGTGCTAAACTTAAGGAGTTTATAAGGGACGTATCGGAGAACATTTTTTACATAAAAGTCCCTAGTCCGACATGAGCCGTTTTTTGGCTACAGAGTAATTTTAAGTTTAAAACAAAAACATATTGTTTACATTTCTAAGACGCGCCAATATCTTAGTACTTAGAACCAAAATTATATAGACTTCTACCTGGACTTCTGCCTTTCGATGTCAAAAATGTATTTACAAACCAATTTAAAAAGTCTCTACTAGAATGGATGGCTTCTTTGACATAAGAAGTTAAATCCATGAATTCATTGAAGATGTACAAAATCGTTAATTTTTAATCCTTTTTAAAATTCTTACGTATTCATCTATTTGAAAAATTTGGACTAAATGATTCTAATCACACAGATATATTATGATTATATAGTGTGTATATGCATTTACATGTGCACGTATACCAGTATGCATGTGTATATTATGTGTGTATATATAATATATGTATAAGCTAAGCATTCTATGGAAATTTCAATATTTATTTACTCTTTTTTTTGTTTTCCAAATTTTACATCTTAAGATAAATTACTATTACTATTACTACTGTTATTACAAAGAACGAAGGATGTTATAAAAAAGGTTCAAAATGATGACCACCCACGTCGTTACATAAATTGATCCTCCGAATCATTGATTCGCACACCCGTTGGAAGGTCTTCGGAACTCGCTGTATGTACAGAGAGGCTACCATCACTCTTCCTAACAATTCCTCTTGAGTCGCTACAGGACATAGGTCTTTTTTCCTATACATCGCCCTGGAAGTTATTAATTTAGGTGATCCTGTACAATACGGGCAAAATGTGCTGGTTCACCCTCTTTTTGGAACCACATTCTGGCTCGTATTCCGATAGGAATGAGGTGCATGTCCGCATGTTCTTCAAAAGTAAACTCAATCATTTTCAAAGTTTTGAGACAACACACAGGAATCCACTGTTTATAAATATGTAAAGGGACAAGGAAATGTTTATTGCTTCTTACCTCCTTTTCCTTCATCTCCAAAAAGAACTCAGAGCTATTAATAGACCGGGAGATAATGACAGAGTTTGGGACACGATTTTAGTCAGTATGCCTTATTACCCGATTTAGGCTTCAGCAGGTAACTATTTTTTTGTGACCAAAAATCACTCTGTAACCAAAACGATTTAAGTCGGACTAAGGGTCTTTGTGTAAAAAATGTTCTTCGAATCGTCCCTTACTAATCTCTTAAGTTTAGCATCACCTTTTTGGAACACCCTGTATACGTGTGCATAACGAGTTTGGTGTTGGAACTTCTTCCGACGGTATAGAGTTTTATAACACACGAAAGCCTTATCTCTGATGTACTTTCAACTAATCAGTTGAAATTGACCTCGTTCCGTAGACAAAAAACTGTGCAAACTGCCACAAAAATTGCATAAATCAAAGACTAGGTATAAAATCATCGATTTATCGAAGATCCTTAAGATATTCCTGGTTCGACCGAGCCACCAACGAAGAGGTAGGTCCTTAGGAGAATGAACTGCCAGCTTATCCTAAAATGAATATCATAAAACAACGCAAACTTGAATATGTTGGCCAGAAACACTGCTAAATACAGTCTGCTACAACTGTTCCTACAAGGCAAGCGAAAAGGAAGAAGGGGAAAAGGTAGAAAGAGAATCTCCTAGCTGGCTAAGTTATCGAAAACTATTTATCGCAACTTCCATCGAATTGTTTCGCTTTGCATCCAACAAAGCGCGCACAGCCATGATGATAGCCACAACATCCGAAACGCATAATACCAGCGAAGAAGGTTAATCATGTGACTAGCGTAGTACAGAAATCGTGTTGCAAATTGAATGTATAATATTTGTACAACTTTAAATATCTACTTTCAACGGATACAAAGTTAAAATTAATAGTCATTAATAATATCCGGAATATTGTCTATTTCTCAATATGGGGATGTTTTATATTTATAGTTTATGCACCATGTCTGAATACTTCAGGAACTAATCGAATCCAGAAAATGCAAAACTCATTCATAAAATACGCTACTCGATTACGTACAGACGTTCCCATATTACACTTGTTTACGAGTTGCATAAAGTGCTAAAGTTCAATGACAGATGGATTCTTCATCCATTTGCTTATGTCACAAGCCACAAGATAATTATAAAAAAATACCTAGTTATTTTTTGTTTAGAAGATTAAAATTCAAGAATCAGTGTCACTTAGCTAGTCTCAGGTTCATAAATGAGACACTGAATATTCCTCCTAAATGTTCATTTTCTTATGCTACGCTGCACTCTTATATTATAATAAAGTTCCCTCATAACTGAAAACACTTAGCTTTCTGGCTTTCAAGGATACATCAAAAATGTTGTGTTTTACCAAGGCCTTACTGTCAAAATCAAGTTTAGCACGTACTGGGTAAATTACCAGAGTATAATAATATTAATTACGATACATTTATTTCATTGTGTCATGTTTTATCCGTGTGTTCGATCTCGCTGCGCTTTATTAATGTGTTTGTTAAGTGATTTGATATTCTCGTATTGTTTTATATTTTTCTTACTTTCAATTTCTTCTCGTCCTTTCCTTTTCTTGCTTATAATTTTAACTTTTTTCTATACGCATACTGGTTAGAATAAATTGGTACTTGTTTTGGCAGACTCCCCGCCAGTCTAAATAAACGAGGGTTGCTCTATATCTCCACCAGTTTGCAGACAGCTGTTTCACGCTTATTAGCGATCATCAGTGCGCCATAGGTCGATTGACGGAGATAGAGAGCATCAAAATTTTCATGTCTACCAGACATGTGAAGCATAATGTGAGAGCAGGCGACAGAAAAGATCTGTCTGTGCGCCATATGGTACCCGACTCTCCTATGCAGCAGCATATAGAAACCGCGCTCTTCTGGTTGGCCAAGCGGATGCGCCGTGGCGTTCCACCAAGAAAAGAAGCTGCTACTTAGCAGCGATTTTCTTTGGGTTACCGTTACCTTCGGGTACCAGATGGCGCACAGACAGATCTTTTCTGTCGCCTGCTCTCACAAGTATAAATAGAGTTTATTATCATTATTATTGAATATTATTCTTAAATAAGCGCTGAATTATCAGATTATAGCGATTTCGAGCTGAAAAACGGCTGTGATGGGTGCAACTAAATAGGTTAACAAAGTTTCTCATATGAAGTGGATAAAACAGTGGGATATGTGTGTTGAACAGAATAGATTGACGGACGCTAAAAAGTAGCGCCTGACGCTATTGTCTGATACATTCTCATACTTTCGTCTCTGATGCAGCAAATGACGATATAACGATAACGAACGTATTATAGGCTTAGATTCTCCAATAGACCTTACAGTCAAAACAACCAGCTTGGGTTCATAACAGCGAAGATACTGAAGCTAGCACAAAAGTCAGTACCTAAGGAGATTTTGAGGTTGTGGTCAGAATCTTTGTAACGGATCAACAAATAAATGGGACTGATGGGAACTGTTTTGATTAATGTATAGTCATCTTTAGGCATCAGAGAAACGAAGTCTTCATGGTTCTATGTATCACCATCGAAGTTGGTTAGATAACGAAGACACGCACAATATTTTAAAAAATGACTGCACAAATGATAAATTAAAACCTGCGGTTAAAAATAGCTAGCACCACTCTTCAAATACTAAATGTAACTCAGTTGTCATTTGTGCCGTAATTTTTTTTTTAAATATCGTGCGTGTCTTTGTTACCTAACCAACTCCGATGACGATACATAGAACCATGAAAACTTCGTTTCTCTGATGTCTGAAGATGACTATACATTAGTCGAAACGTTGCATAAAGGGTAACAAGAAGATTTGTTTTTAATTGACCTAACCCTAAAAAACACCACGACAAACTATCTTCAGTGCCTTTTACCAAAAGAAGCTTCTGAAAATTATAATAAAGCATGGACCAAAAAGCAAAAAATACTCAAAGCGTTGAAGCTGTTTTCAAAAAATGGATGACTGTTCGAAGATTGATCGAATGGCCACAGATGAGTTGTAAAGTTTTTAGACATCAATTCTTGTAACTGCTTGATAGGCTTAATTTATCGATTAATATGCTGAATAGATTCAACCGAATTTGTCTCGATCAGAGAAATTTTAGTAACTAGAGAGTAATAGAGCTAGTACTGGATATTATCTTTTACTTCAGTTCCCCATGTTGAATAGAAGTATATTATACATACAATGATTAGAGAAATGTATAAAATAAATAGCTATTGAAACACGACAAATGAAATATGATGAATTAGTCACAATTGGGTACAGCGAATTGTAAAATTTCGTTATTTTTAGAAAATACTTCACTTCCGAGTGGAATCTTAGGCTACTATGACAACTGAGGCCTGAGGCTAACCCTAGCACTGAACTAACTTGTATATTATACATACATATAACCTCATTAGACGTAATGAAATTAGCGGACCGGTATGGTTAATTATCAATCAGTTAGCTAACCATGATCATGTGGATTATATTACTGGTGAGCAAGCATTTTGAGGTATTATGCCTCCCTGGCGCAACCCCAATTGAAGTTTTTTTGAATTTTTCTGAACTTCAATAGCTTCTAAAATTGAATATGGGAGGCCTTCGTAATTATCTTTGTAGTTTCGAATAAAGTTTTATAACTTGTGTCAATATGATGATCTGAAAGATCAGATCCCGTTAACAAATCTGTAGTACTGAAATCATTTGGGCAGGGTAGATTTGAAATCCGTGGCAAAACATGATACATGAAAGGTTTTGAGGTTCAGAGTATTTGCGCAGGCTGAAAGAAAGTCAGATGTTTAGCGAAAGTATTTTTATTTTTCTCTGACACTATTTTCAACAGGCTTACTAACACTGCCATGTATCTGCCCTTATATAATGGCATAATTATATTGACATAGGTGCCATATCCAGTTTCCCCTTTGATATCATGAACTTATATGTGAGACAGTTATAGTCATTTAAGTGACCTTAAAAATCTTTAGTGTTATTATTCAGGATCTTTGTTTTAACTAACTGAAGTTTCAAAATTTGTGTATGACATTTTTTTACATGGTTGGCGTAAAAATTATATTCTTGATTTATTCTTATAGACGTAGAATGTGGCGTCCATATGAAAAGGTTTATAATGGAAGATGGAATGTGTAGAGAAAGAAAAGTGGCAACAGCAATGATCAATACGATAAATTTTGGCTTTTTTGCCCTACTCTCGGTTATGTTATGAAGACTTAAGTCCTCGAAGTTAAATTTTCATAGTAAGTAGTATCTAGAACTACGCTAACTATTTGGATCGCCAACCTTCGAAAGGAGACAGCGTCATAAGAAGAAAGAGTTCCTGCGGTAAGAGTCAAATTTAAATTGTCCGTGATCGGTCAAATAAGTAGCAAAATCATGAATAAAAGCTCAATCAAATTGTCTCTGACTGCATGACATAATTCTTCTTTCTAGTACGTGACAATTCTTTGATCCAGTTACCAGTTGATTCGCGAATTTAACGCTATATCGTTGCCATCCAAGGCATTCAAAGTTCCTACGTTGGGTTTGCTCAGCAATAATGTTTATACTAGCACCGTTTACATAAAAAGCTAAATAATTTGTGGCCAAGTCCAACGGAGATTCACAATAAATCCACGTAAAGCGACTTTATCAGTAATATACGATTATTGCAACAACTATGGTTTATAAACGGAGGTAGCTAAAAAATCCAAACAATTTTGTACGCTGTGATATGACAAACACGTGAAATTTTGCGATAACAATCGACGACCGTTGTGGTCAGTGCTTGCTGGGACTGCCGGGACCATGGCTGGGCGCGATGGAGAGAGCATTTTCAAAGGGACGTCCACTCAGCTGCTTGCTGTGACAGCAGGTATAGTTTAGTTTGTTTATTGTTTTAAAATATTTTATTCCATTTTCACGTGAATGAACTCGATCAATAATGAATAATCTTCATTCGACACTTATGTGACCCTGCTATATATATTTTATATAGATGAGAAGATCTTGGGGTTGAGCCCAAAATTTTGAAAAGAAACTGTGGGTCACTGCGTAAAGGAGACTCTGGTGTTAACTGCCAAACTTTAGGCAATATTTATTGCCATCTTCAGGGCTTTAACGTTGAGGTTTGCCAATGTAAAAACAGCACTGTATTGAGTCAAAGACTCTAGTAAAAAATCGTCAAACAGTTTTCAAAAATGTTTATGCTAAGATCGGTGTCTTCATAAGAAGCAGGTCAGGAACAAGCAACACAAAGGTGTAAAATTACAAAAACATAACAACCTTTACATGTTACTTAACACGAAACCGTTATAAAATTCATGGCTTAGATAGACACATTTTTCGATTTTAAAATCTTCTTAATAAAGACCTTCTGTGGCATTCTGTTTCCACACTTTACAAGAAAAAGCCATTTTGATCACCTTTTGGGCAAAGAAGGTCTTTATTAAGAGAATTTTAAAATCGAAAGATTTGTGTATTTGAGCCACTAATTTTATAATGCTATCGAGTTAAGAACATGCGTTTTTGTAATTTTAATATAATAATATATGTTGTTTGTTCCTGACCTGCTTGTTGTGATGACACGGATACTAGTATAATTTTTTTTTTTTGAAAATTGTTCGACGATACTGTACAGTAGCTGGCATTTTAAGTATTTGGCTCAATGCAGTGCTGTTCTTTCATTATCAAACCTCAACGTTAGAGCCCTGAAGATGGCAATAAACATTGCCGAAGGCTTAGCAGTTAACACAGGAGTCTCCTCTATGCAGTGACCCACAGTTTCTTTTTAAAATTTTGGCCACAACCCCAAGATTTTCTCATCTATACTAGTTTCTTGGTCATGAGCTCCCTTGGTATTATATTTTGAATAATATCACACAAACAATTAAAAGCGTAAGTTGAAGTATTTCGGGAATGTCATCCATAAGTAGCTTAAGCATAATGTATTCTATTCAGTCCAGGGTGACTAACGACGTTCATCAAATAACAACCCGCGACCCACTGGCGCTGATTTAAATTTTAGGCACTTCTACCTGATGCCATTACTTTTATTAATTTTGTTATAGTAACATTAACATGTCGTTGAAGACTTAGGTGTGTGCTTAGGTATTATCCTTACCTACTTGTGCCTATCTATAAAAGGTAGATTTTCTTTCGTTGTCTATTTTACAAGCAGTGCTTTTTAATCTTCTACAACTACTCCAAAAATGGAGTCAAGTTGATTGACTCAGTCCTTTCCACACACATAACGATGATACCATTTTATTAATTACCCATTGATATTGCTGAGGCCTCCTTGCCTGCCCGCCCTCAAAAAACATCAACACAAAAACTCTCGTAAATAGTTTCTTGCATCTCTCTCTGTAGGAACTAGGGCGACACAGTTTTTAATTCTGCAAGCTCCAACTGGATGAAATGAAGTAGTCGAAAACCTCCAAATTGCCTAAAACGAAGGTTCCGCTATATTTTATTTTTAGTTTTTTATTATTGCTGAGCCTTCACTGACACAATTCCCAAAGACCAAACGAATTTTCCATCCTCACCACGGTAATAATACTGTGTCGAAATTTCATCAAAATCAATTTCAGATTACACAATACAGGACGATCTAAAGCAATACTTGTATGTATACTTCAAACAAGTCCAAGTCCATTGGTTTCTATGTATAATAGGCAAGACAATATTGGGATGGACCTAAAAAAAGGTATTATACCGCTAGGTCTTCTTTCACAGGTCAATGGACACCTTATTATGAATGCAACAAATTTTTGAGTTTCACAACCTAACACCCCCCCCCCCCCCCAACCACTCCAATTTAACCCCCACCCAAAGAAAAGTAGAAAACGATCAGGAACCCCTAAATCACCTAAAAACGAAGTTTGAGGCATATTTATTTTTTTTTGTTTTTTGCTAATTACTCCGTCGCCCCTGCACCAATTTTCAAAATTAGAACTAGAACTCCACAGCATATCGATAGCCAAATTTCATCCATGCAGCGGGAACAGACACACAAATCGACAGACAGATAGACCGACGGTAATGAGTGACGTGGATTTTCGTTACGTGGGCATCATAATACGCCCAAAAAGCGTATTATCTCAAAATCGAAAATTTTTGTGATCACAATACGCCCCTCACCTATCGGTGTGGGAAGCAAAATCAACTAAGCTCAGTAAGTCTGTCTGTCTCTCTGCCTGTCGGCCCATCTAGTAAGTACTCTTGTAGTACTTCTAACAGCGTAATTTCAGTAACCGCTTCATCGAGTTTAATGAAATTTGGAGTTGATCTAGGTAATACTCGAAAACAACGCAGTGATTTCGGAGTAATAAGGTATGTCGAACATTCTTAAAATTGGTCCAAACTTCGTTTTTAGGTGAAAACAGTGAATTAACAGAAATAAGCACTCCGAGGGCAAAAGCCCCTACCGGCAGTGCCGTCCTCTATTGGCTCGGAAGCAAGGATTGTGACATCCTCACTCTGGGTAACGTGGAAATCATTTTCTTCATATTTTTCCAGAGGAAATACTCAAGTCAATAGTGTAGTTGTTTCTGGTGGTTCACTACTTTCATAGCCTGATACCGGGCAGGTCTACCTGATAAGATCTGAAAGACTTTGACAGGGCTGTCCAGGACTAGGTATATCATGTCTGATGTGTAAGATGGAAATAGTTTTCCTCGGTTTTAGGTCCTTTGGGTATTTATGATTTGTTTCTTTTTTCGAAGGTGAGTGCAATTGGGATGACGGTGAGGGTGGGAGCTAGACAAACTCTAAAATTTTTTGTATTCATAAATGACTTTCCATTACCTTAAAAAAAATGACTGTTCAAATTCTTTACTTGAGAGACTTATGCGAAATTGCGTTTGACGGCATACCTGTAGACTTGAAATTCTTTAATAGATTTTATTCTTGGTAATACTATAAACTGGGACTTAAACTAACAGCTACATTATCATGAAATTCTGACACTGTATTACGAAGAAATTTGGCAAAATAGTTATAGAAAGCTACACTGATGATGCAGTGAATCTTTATTTTTAGATGTTATAGACGTCCCTGGTCAAAATCTGGTTTTTTGATAAAGATACATTCAAGGTTGGGGCAGGATGAGGGGTTGATATTACATAAAAATCATATCAGAAAAATTCTGAGGAAAAAAGAGAGATCGAGATAAAAGTGGAGATCCTCGTAAAAACCGGAAAATTTCGGGAAAAATCGAAAGATATTGAGAAAAAACAAAAACATTTGGAAAACGTCAGAAAAAATCGGAAAACAATTGGGAAAAAACTCAAAACTTGGGAAAACTCGAGAGTTCTTGATCAAGATTCAGAAAAGGTAAATAAATATAGTAAAAAGGCGAGAGAACCGGAATAAATCGTGAAAAACCATTCAAAATTGAAAGAAAAACAGATATGTCATTTTTAAGCCAATATCTGTATTTGAAAATTATTTATGTTGTCAAAATCTATTTTACGACTATTCAGTTCAAGTTTTCTCTAAAAATCATATTTAAGTTGTTATTCTTTTGTCGTATATTTTTCAACATTTCTTTATATTTTCGGACTGATCTGTGCCACTGATACATAATTTCATAATTCAGCTGATAAATTTGTCCATTATTATAACTAACATCACTTTCTATAAAAATCCTTGTAAATTATTCTAAGAAAACTATTTTGGAACATCATCTTCAAATTCCTTTACTTGAAATATAGAATGGTCAGAGGTATTAAATAGCGATCCTCAGAATATGCGTGTACGTAATTAAAAATAGGTCCGTATTGATGCTCACAGGGGTCATCTAATTAGCTCCATTTTTGTTTTGACCTATCACGTATGCCACTAATGAAACCAATATGTTTTGAACTTAGGCTATCTGGAGTGAATTTTTCATGAAAGCATGATTATCACAAAAGGCGGAAAAATCAATAATACAACCAGGCAGTGCCACAGCTACACTTTTGGGTAACTTTGTTATTAAATAATTACAGGACGACCTTCATAATGCAGGTACTATCAGTAACATTAGGATAAGGTATACATTTCGTAGAACTTTTTCCAGTTGCCTGTCTATTTCCTTCCATACGCGGAGTGAGTGGAACGTAGCTCGGTAGTTGATAGCAAAGTGGTTTTCACGCTGCACATTATGTTTTTAAACTCATGGCTGTCTTTAAGGAATGCATATTTCATGGAAAATTCAAGCAAATCCTAGCTACTTCAATAGGTATTTTCTATTTTTGATTCTTTTATACTGCCTGTTACTATTATAACGCATTGCTCGAATACGAAATTGACTTGCAGTGGTAGAAATATTCTTAGTCATCCTTGTTTTGCTCTTTAAGATACGAAATACTTTGTACTGCGACTGGTGAGTGACAACTATACATTTTTGCGTACATTGCTATTAAATAATAAGCCTACTTTATTTACATAAGAATATAAACGTGTGAACAATGATTAATGGCGAAGTCTAGCTCAAGCTACCCTACTTAACCATTAGTGGGCTGAGCCCAAAAAAATAGATCAAATCATAATATCATTTTCGAGAGAATATGAGTGCTCATATCATATAGTGAGAAAAAAATATATGCATTCTAGGACCAGCAGATTTTAATTGCAGAAGCTTGTAATATTTACAAAAACTGAAAACAAACTGCCTATCTTAGTAGTTGTGTATTTACTAACGATAGAAAAAAAGAGACCTTACTTTGTATTTGAACTTCTTGATGTTGAGTATTTTGAATAACTCTGTGAATTGTACAGCACTATGGACGAAACCTCTATGATGCATGGCTGTGTGTCGAGTTAGAAGCGATTTCAAACTTGCATCCCGAGAATGTACTTGTTGCCGGGCGACAAATTTATTTACTATGGAGGGCAGATTAGGAGACAATAAAAATTTGTTTGTGCAGGTAGCTAATTGTAAATGTCTGCGATTTTCAATGTTCAACCAGCTGCCATACGCTCCCTACTTGAACGAATGTAACTTAAGGGGCCTTGGTACACACATTTAGAGCGATTTTTTTAGAAAAGTTTTTGAGTGTGAAAATAAGCTCGCAATACAAAATCATACTCTCTTCAAATGTCTGTGATTTAACGACCAGACACAATATCAAGACAAGACCACTGTATTGACCTAGCACAAGCTTTAGTCTTCAATTTGCTTTTTGAATCATTACTTTGGGTTTGAAGGTAACGTCAAGAGCTTCTACATGCGAAATGCATTTTTATGGCGACCTTTGGACCTTACCTTTGGACCTTATCTTTGGACCTTACCTTTGGACCTTTGGACTTACCTGCCCTCATTTTAGACGCACATAATTGAGAAAGGAAACAGGCGATCACGCCTCCTCGCTAACACGGGAATACGTATTTTCTTTGATTCTCAATTTCGCGCGCTATACCCTGGACCCTTAAGATAAGGCTTCCACGTCTGATTTTGTTGAGATTCGTGAGTTATTAAATTCGCAGTGGTTTCCGTTTCACAACATCAAAAGGGAAATTCTCATGTTTTCTTGTGGTGAAATGAATATTGCATTGAACTTATTAACTTGCAGAAGCTTAGATGAAAGATTTATTTTTTTTACGGTCGGCCTCCCGCAAAGGCTGTTGTTTGTTGATCCGGAAAGGATGCAAAGATAGATAAGTTGAAGGGCCCCATCGTAATGTGCTTTGAACGATACGTATGTTAAATATATGTTTTATTCCATAATCCCCTGTTTTTGAAATAACAAAACCCAAAGTCCCTCAACAGACCTTTCTGTTTTTGTATTATCGTATAATATCAGCATTAAATGCTACATAATTGTTACTTCTCAAAATCCTATCTGGATACGCCAGTGGTTATGACAACAATAAACTAAATTGTATTTATGTGTGTTTTGGCTACAACAAAACTGATCAATGTAGCAGGTAATACAAATTGAATACCGTAGCATTTAATCATAGTGCATACATACTCAGTTGCGGTTGAACTGTTCATACAACTGCATAGTCCAGTGGAATTAGACATAATAAGGATATCAAAATAATCATACTGCCTTCGAAGATGCAAAGACAAAACTAATCTTATTACGAATTTGCTATTTATTCTGTGTTACGTTTCATTTTTCTCAATATAGTATTATGTTCCATTAAGTTAAATTGAGATATCATTACAATAAAGTTTGCAAAGTGAGTTACAATTGAGATAAACAAGAAAAAGCTTTATAGCTTTTCAAAATCCGGGGACGGTGTAAACAGCAAAAGAAGAAAATTGCGCCCTATTTATAACTACTAGGATTTCAACGAAAACTATACCAGATATGATCATACTCTCGAAGAGGATACAACTGCTACTTCTGGAAATTCATTCAGTAGTATTGCATGGATAATCAAGTAACTTTTTAAAATAGAAAAAAATTACACATCGCTTTGACATACTCTAACAGAAGCTATAGGAGTCCCTAAACAGAAATTTAGCAAAGGCGTTTTTCAAACTTACCAGCCTAAAACCCCGGTACAAAAATGAAAAAAATCAACTGCAAACGGAATACACCAGGTAATAGAGAGCTGCAATCGCAGCCAAACTAAAAACAACAGTCACAAAAAACAAAATGTAGAGAATTTACGTATAAAAGGTGGAGTCAAGTTGATTGACTCAATACTTCCGATTTTTTCAAAACATACGCATTTTCCATCCTCGCCGCGGTAGCAATACTATGTCAAAATTTCATTCAAACCAATTCAATAATTTTCTCATTACGCAATACAGAACGATCTGAAACAACACGCGTATGTATACACCACAAATTTCCTTGATTTCTGTACTAGGCAAGGCAATGTTCGGATGTACCTAAAAAAAGGTATTATGTCGTTAGGTTTTTCATTCAGAGGTCAATTGACAGCCCATTATGACTACATCAAATTCTTCAGTTTAACAAACCTCCACCCCCCAACTGCCCCAATTTCACCCCAAAACCCCCCCTCCCCCAAAAAAAAGAATAGAAAATGATCAGGAACCACTAAAATGCCTAAAAACGAAGTTTCAGCAGTTTTTATATTTTTAGTTTTTTTTATTATTGCTGCGCCGCCACCGCCACGATTTTTCCAAAACATACGTGTTTTCCATCCTCGCCGCGGTAGTAATACTGTGCCAAAATTTCATTAAAATCAATTCGATAATTTTCGCGTTACGCAATATATGTAGAACGATCTAAAACAATAATCGTATGTATACATCACAAATTCCAAGTCCCTTCGTTTCTACAGGGTGTGTAATTCTCCGATATCTCGCAAGGTATACCTGATAGAAGAAAATGTCAAATACAAAAGTTATTTGGTTACTTATGACGCATATTCTAAAATGTTTTGAAATATACAGGGTGTTGCGGGAAAGTAGGATAGTGATCAACTTGACTTTTTTATATACACCTATAACTTTTTCTTAAATCTTTCTAGTTTCCATCATTGGTCTCTATCCAACCCTAAAATATTTTTGGGATCGGTTGCGACGTTGCCAAGATATAATTTATTTTCTATTAATTTCCGGATTTGCAAGGTCGCAAGTAATACGTCCAAATTGATATATTCCGTTAACTTTTCTCAATAATATTATGCAGCAGGTTACTTGAATATTAAGCAGATATTATTTTGGATGTTACCAGCAATTTGTATCTACAAGGTGTTTTTGGCAGAATTTTAAATTACAACTATTTTAAGGTCATTTTACTTTGTTTTTTTAAATATAACACCCTGTATGTTTTATTTTAAATCGAAATATCTACCACTTTTACGTTAGACTTCATAAATAGGGCATTCCATTCAAAATTATGACGTAAAATTGGTAAATCTGACAACACTGATGGTGTTATCGTTTTTGAATTCTGTATGTTCAAAAACCCCCAAGTATTGAATTTCACCTCTCCAGCTGTGGCAGTTTTGGAAAAAATTTAAGCGTTCCGGTACCGTTTACTGAAAAAGCGGCGTTGCCGTATCTCAGTAATTAATAGAAACAAAATTTTGAAATTATGAGGTCTCACTAAATACGACATGCGCAATTCATTGCAATAAAAATAGGTAGAGGATTCTATTTGAAATAAATTTAAATATCTGTTTAAAAATTTGGAAAAATAATTTATAACTTGGCAACGTCACAAACTGCGAAAAAAATATTACAAGGTGAAATAGGGTATAAGTAGGTATTTCGATTTAAAATAAAAAATGCAGGGTGTTCAATTAAAAAAAATGTAAAATAACCTTCAAGTTGCCGTAATTTAAAATTCTGCCAAAAACGCTGTAAATATAAATTTCAAGAAACATCCAAAATAATATCTACTTAATATTCAAGTAACTCCCTACGTAATATTATTGAGAAAAGTTAAAGGAATATATCAATTTGGACGTATTACTTGCGACCTTGCAAATCCGGAAATTAATAGAAAATAAATTATAACTTGGCAACGTCGCAACCGATCCCAAAAATATTTCAGGGTTAAATATAGATCAATGACGGAAACTAGAGGAATTTGAAAAAAAGGTGTAATTTCATATAAAAAAATTAAGTTGATCACTATCCTTCTTTCCCGCAACACCCTGTATATTTCAAAATATTTTTAGAATATGCGTCTTAAATAACCAAATAACTGTTATATTTGACATTTTCTTCTATTAGGTATACCTTGCGCTATATTGAATAATTACACACTAACTGGACACCCTGTATAATATGAAATTATTTTTTGTCAATCAATTTTGTACATCAGAGCTCCAGTGGCAGCCGGAGCATTAGTAAACATTTCTGCTCTATGAGTGTGGTTTTATTTATAACAATGGATACAGAATCGCTTTTTGGTGTCATCAGTAATTGCAATGTTTGTCTCATAAATCAGACTTATATGTCCCGTTGTGACTGCACCGTCATAGCGAAAAATATTGTTTATAAATATTTAATTATCATTACATAAATTATCTTACATTAAGTGCCTTGTTGCATTTCAGGTACTCTAGCAGCAATCAGCGATGGTATGCAGTACGGCTGGACAGCTCCAGTAAACCCAATCCTTCTAAGTCCTGACAGTCCAGTAAAAACCACATTGCATGAAGCAGAATGGCTGGAAACCCTTCTAATGATTGGTTCTTTTTCAACGTTGCTAATCACTATTTTCCTTGTGGATAGAATAGGAAGGAAGAAATCATTGCTGCTATCTTCATTCGTTACGCTTGTAGCTTGGATAGTTATTGCTGTAGCACCATCAGTAGAGTATCTTTTAGTTATAAGGTTAGTAGACTTCTTTCTTCCAGGGCTGATGAGAGCATACAAAACTAAGTACTTCTTACTACCAAAGCTATAGAGACCCTTTCAGAAATAAAAATGTTTGCGCGTCCCTTCTTCTTACTACAGTAATAGCTCAACCATATAAATTTGTTTGGCAGAGCAATCCTTTCCAAATAGATGGGCTAAACAGTACACCTTTTTTGTTACAATTTCTGTGATACTGGATGGATTCTCAAAAATTATAGAGCTTTTTCAGCCCTGTCATAGTACCTAACTTTCTGTTAAAATGTCGTCAAAATTTCTGGAATATTTTCCACGTTATAGGAAGGATTTTTTCACGGAGTGGTGACAGACAGAATCTGATAAAGTTAAAAGGATGTAGTGTTATTGGAAATAGATCTACATTTTTCTAAATATGAGCTGCAGTCTGGACTTTACAATAAGCCACTATTTTTACTTCCCACACCGATAGGTGAGGGGCGTATTGTGATCGCGAAAATTTTCGATTTTGAGGTAATACGCTTTTTGGGCGTTTTATGATGTCTACATAACGAAAAACCACGTCACTCATTTCCGTCGGTCTGTCTGTCTGTCCGTCTGTCTGTCTGTCTGTCTGTCTGTCTGTCTGTCTGTCGCTTTTTTCTAGCCTCGTAATCTCAGCAACCGCTGCATGGATTTTGATGAAACTTGGGTAGCGATATGCTGTGGGGTCGTGTTCCTATAATTTTGAAAATCGATGCATGGGCGGCGGAATAATTAGCAAAAAACAAAAAAATTAAATATTGCTTAAACTTCGTTTTTAGGCGTTTTAGAGGTTCCTGATCATTTTCTACTTTTCTTTGGGTGGGGGTGAAATTGGGGTGGTTGGGGGATGGCGAGGGGGTTGGGGGGTTGTAAAATTGAAAAAGTTGTTGCTTTCATAATAGACTGTCCACTGACCTATGAAGGAAGACCTAGCAACATAAATAACTTTTTGAGGTCCATCCGAACATTGCCTTGCCTATTACAGAAACCAAAGGACTTAGAATTTTTTCTGGTGTAAACATACGAGTATTGCTTTAGATCGTGCTATATTGTGTAACGAGGAAACTGTTGAATTGATTTTACTGAAATTTTGACACAGTATTACTGCCGTGGCGAGGATGGAAAACGCGTATAGTTTATATAATCGTGCCAGTGGCGGCGCAGAAATAATAAAAAACTAAAAATATAGAAACAGCTCAAACTTCGTTTTTATGCGTTTTAGAGGTTCCTGATCATTTTCTGCATTTTTTTGGGTGGGGGTGAAATTGGGGTGGTTGGGGGGTGGGAGGTTGAAAATTTCTTGTACTCATAATAGGCTGTCCACTAACCTCTGAAGGAAGACCTAGCGACATAAATCAACTTTTTAGATCCATCCGAACATTGCCTAGCCTATTACGGAAACTAAGGAACTTAGAATTCTCTGTATACATACGAGTATTTATTGCTTTAGATCGTTTTGTATTTTGTAACGAGGACACTATTAAATTGATTCTAATGAAATTTTGACACTGTATTATTACCATGGTGAGGATGGAAATCGCATATGTTTGTTAAACACCGTGTCAGTGGCAGCGTAGCAATAATCAAAAAACTAAAAGTATGAAATCAACTCAAACCTCGTTTTTAGATGTTTTAGGAATTCCTGATCATTTCCTACATTTTTTCGGGTGGGGGTGGAATTGGGGTAGTAAGGCGGTGGGACGTTGTAAAACTGAAAAGTTTATAGTATTGATAATAGGCTGTCCATTGACCTGTGAAGGAAAGACCTAGCAACATAAGACAATTTTAGGGGGGGGGAGGCTGCCGATGATTTGGTTGCAAGGGGATCTCAGACTAAAGCTTCATGCTATGGGAAAATAATAAACTGGTATCACAGTAATGTGTGGGAAGTACTGAGCCAATCAATTTGACTCCATTTTTTAACTCGTGCCCCTAATAATTAACAGGTAATAGAGTAACGTCACTGAACTTGACACTACGTGAAATACCTACAGGGATTGGCAACATATTTCGGAGCAAACGATTCTATTTATTATACCCTCAAAATATCGTACAATCTATATTATCCTGTTTTTATTCTCATAACTTTGCTTGACGTTATGTCATAGGGTTATCAACTAGGACCTTCAGTCTTTAGAGCCAGGGTTTCGGAATCGCAATTCGAATAATCCCAGGATCTCAGGATTCAAAGTGAATTACTAAAGAAATTTTTACATTTTTTGGTTCAACACACTTAAATTAACAAATTCTGGCGAACAAGCAAAATGATCCATAAGTTCTTCAAAGCCGCGTGAGATGAGACTTCTGGCTGCTCAACTGCCGAGAAACTACTCAGCTACCCTACTGAGGAGATGCTATTAATAGACACTGCCAGCTAAGGAAGCAACACGGGATCTCATATTATCTATCCCACACATTGAATGATACATTTTACGATTAGATAACCTCCATCATTTATGTGTTCTTATTATTTGTAATACGATTCTCAAGTTCACTAAATGAATGTTTTTTAAGACCAGCTTCGTAATTTCCGATGTATAGAAGAGTCAATTATTATTAATTTTCTTAATTCTTGCCACAAAAAAACTATAATTGGGATGGTATGGGATAAGGCGAGATTTAAGAAGTAATCGTCTTATACAAGTATATCATTGTCCAGTGACCAAAAGGTTAATAATATCTATTCATGCAATTTGGCAATGAGGAAGTATATGAAGAATTAATTTTTAAATTATTTTTTCAAATGAGACCCAGATAAATAGAGACGTCTTTCCAAAACGGGTTTCGTTAAGCATCCTCAGAATTCCATTTGGTACATAGACGCTCTCGAAATCACCTAAATTTTTAAGCTTTGCAAGCGCCAAATTTCTCAATACTTACCTTACTTATCAATAACAATATGCCTTTGTACTTCCCACATCACAAGTGAGCGGGTGTACGTTCGTGAAAGATTTCGATTCCGAGTTAATATTGTGTCTTATGACTACATCTCGAAATGTTCACATCACTATTTTCCTCAATTTATCTCTTGACATGTTTATGTCCACGTAATCTCAGTTACTGCTACACCGATTTTTCATGGGGCTGTAGGCTGTTATCAGATAGTATAAGATATATTTTAGAAAAGCGTTGAAATAGAATGGTATTTGGGGGGTTAATTTCTTGGAAAGGGTTATCTAAAAAAAATAGATGAACAACTTCAACATATCATGTTGAAAGCCGACATTGAACAAAGGCTTTGACAGTTAAGGTTCTCGATACTGTTAGTTAAGATTGCGAAAACAGTCAAAATTTCTGCATATATATGACAGTTACAAAGACTGCAATTTTTCACTTTCATGGCGAAAAACTATAAAATTATACACTTTAACAAAGCACAGTACTCTTTGGAAGATCCTAAATACTTCAGAAATCATCGAATCATCCACAAATATCAAATTTCATTATATAAACAAAGCAGCCGATTGACATGTGAGGTCAAAAACCATAACAACATTATAAAACAATAATATCGATGTTGCCATCTCTTGAGTTTTGGTTTGAATTCAAAAAATTTTCATATGATCAGCGCAAGAACCAAGATCTATTGAATATTGTTATAACTACTACTGAGTCGGGGCTAATAACTTCAATTGTTGATGCCGCCTAAAATAAAATAAAAAAAAACTACTGCTGAGTCATTTCATTGAGGTATCTCTTGTACCTGGCAAAAGTTCAATATATGCCTGTCTTTTGTATTTAGTTGTTTACTCGCTCTACGTTTAGTTGCTCCTGTAAGACATCAACCGAATAGCCCAAGAATCACTGGTTCGCAGAAATGAGTTTGCTATGATAATTAATCAGTGTGACTTAAACAATACCTAGTCGATGGGGTTGGCCGTTGCTTGATGGAGACCCGTGATTATTATACACAAAGTATAATTCGGATAATATAGTAGAGTTTTTAAAAATGACATTACCGAACACAAAAAATAATTTAGACGTAAAGCTTGTAATTCAAATTATGCCAACCAATACTTCAACGACGATTTCAAAATATTACATGCTGAACAAAAAAGACGAAAATTAAATTTTCTAGAAACACTAGAACCAACTTGACGATAAAACGGATCTAAATAATTCACCGCTTTTAAATATTTCGGATGGTTATCGCAGAACAAAGGATTAGCATTTATTAAGTGTTCCCTTTATCATTTATTTTGTATAAATACCGAAGGTCGTTCAGGTTTAGCATCATAGTTTCATAAAGGCACTCTGTGTGAAAGCAGTTGTCATAATTTTTAAATATATGTATGTGTATGTGGTGATTTTCCATCGAAACATACTTTATGTATAAACTATAATATCTGTTCACAATAAAGATGTAATTGCCACTATCATCAATGCTTTTCAGGTTCTTTGCTGGCAGTGCGGGAAACACATGCTTCGTAGCGGCACCAATGTATATAGCCGAAATAGCAGACCAGAAGATTCGAGGCTTCTTATCTTCCATCATCTACTGGATGATGCTTTTGGGCATATTCCTCATCTATGGAATTGCGCCTTTCGTACCTATTTGGGCACACTGCATCATAGGAGGCGGATTGGTTTTTCTTCAGCTCATCATATTTCCTTTTATGCCAGAATCACCTTACTATCTACTATACATAAATAAACCAGAAGAAGCAAAACGATCATTGAGGTGGCTAAGGCATAAGGATGCTAATATTGAAAAAGAGATAGAAGAAATAAAATGTGCTGTAGAAAGACAGAAGAAAGAAAAAGGCCGGCCTCAGGACTTGGTCCTGGTCCCAAGCAATCGTAAAGGAATTACAATTATGGCCATTTTAAATCTAGCTCAGCACTATAGTGGCATAAGTGTCATGCTGATGAACTTACATTCTATTCTAGAGGCTGCAGGCTCTGTGTACATGTCTGCGTCCACCACTGGAATAGTTTTTTCGTTACTAATGTTAGTAGCAGCAACCACTGTATCCGTTACAATAGACAAGTATGGTAGAAAAGTACTGCTTATAACCTCTAGCACCCTAACAGGGATTTGTCAATTAGTTTTAGCTATATACTTTAGCTGTAAAGCTGCTGGATATAACTTAGACACCATCAGTTGGATACCAGTTGTCTCAGTGATGCTTTATGCTTTGTTTTTCAAATCTGGGCTAGGTATGGTACCCATAGTACTTACAGCAGAGCTGTTTCCGACTAAAGTGAAGGCTCTAGGTATGACAGCAGCTGATGGTTTCTACGTTATTGGAGCAATAACGTCTTTGATATTGTACCAACAATTATCTCGAAACGTAGGTATGCAATACCCATTCTACTTCTTCTCGGCAATTTGTTTCATAACAGCAGGTTTTTCACATTGGTTCATACCTGAGACTAAAGGGAAAACTTTAGAAGAGATTCAATTTATCCTAAAAGGGATCAAACCTGGTACTGAGGATATTAAAGAGGGCAAGGAACAGTTGGTGCTACTCAAAGATAGAAACTGTGATTTAGGATAAACGTGTTTTGAGTTGTGTGCAATAAATGTCGTAAAGGTAAATCTAAGTGAATATGTGGAATTGATGTTATTTATTTCTGAGTTGTATAGCATACAACATCCATTTATTGCTTATAGCAACAGAAAAACAACCCTGCAATAGATACAGCTTATCTATTACCACCTTTGTGCCAATACTTAGTTTACATACCCTTAGGAAAATAAGAAACTACAATAATTGTTAGGTGTCATGAGAGATATGACTTGTCCCACTTCTTGTGGTCTATCGCTTTATGTTGTAAAGTGATGCACTAAGTACACCATTGCTATTTTAGTGTTTTCTAATCAGCATGTGAATGTATCTATATCATATAAAATAATTGTTTCAAACAATAGCAATATAAACATAATGACAACCTTGAAGTTGTGTGTATGGATATCTATAGCTGAAAACCTTGGATAAATAGTAGACACCGTAGCTGACTGGCTGATGGCCAAATGCATTATTCATCCTTAGGTCCGGTTTAGCATTACTCAGTTATGTTAGTTCAACTGACAGTTATCTGTTAATTGGCAGTTATAGTGTTTATCTTGCTCCTGCTAACCGTTAACTGCCAGCTAAAGTAACTGGAAGTTGAAAGTGTCACTTATGCGGTTAACTGGCAGCTAATATTTTAATTGCAGCAGACTATTATGTTTTGTGATTGCAACCTTAACCTAACTTTTTTATTTTTTTCTTTAGTTTTAGTTTTCAAGCTGCTCCTGTATAAATGTTGTTGAGTGTGGATTGTATTTTGTATCTAGAGTAGGTATTTTTTTATATTGCTTTATTATTCTGACAACCGATAACGGTAAAACCTAAGATCCTTTAGAAATTCCAAATTTTGCTTAATTTTTGTAATTGATAAAATAAGCTTCATAGATAGGCATTAAATTTATGCTCAACGTTCATCCATGCTTTTCCCTTTTTCCTCCATGGTGCACCGTCTGTGCGTTTATTTTCAATTACCTTATCATACATATTGACAACTTTTATGAGCAACTACCTTTCACTTTCAGTGATATTTGGATGTCTTTTATTTTTTAGGTCAGCCTTTGCTAGCGATTCTGGAGCTGACTCATTTTAATACGATTTATAATATATACATAGATATTTACGATTATGAACTGCTATTCAGTATTCATCTGCCATTAAAACTTCGTACAACCATTGATTAATACTTTAATCAGTGGTATAACTGACAGTTTGTTCTAGCCAATAGGATCCAACAACGAGTTAGGGATATTTTAGCAGTGTGGCCAACTCAACGCAAACTCTTAGCTACATAACTTTCAGTTACAGAAAGTCACTGATAAACAGAAATTTACTTAACTGGGGCTTTGACTGTTGGCTATGCCAAACTGTCAGGTAGGTAACTGGAACGTTTAACTGAGCATTGATAAACCGGCTCTTAGTGATTTTTCGAGAAAAGAAGTTTTTGCAAATATCTAAGATGCTACTACACCCAAAACAAAGGCAGTTTTAGAATTTGGATACAGTGGAGGTGTTAAAGAGTAATTGAATTAGACTTTGTTAAATATATGTTTCATATTTTAGAGCCACTTTGTAAGGTTCTTCACGTGTCAAATCTGAAATAGACATACGTAATACTGAAAACGTTATATCTTTGAGACTATCCATATTTGAGATACGCCATTAAGAGGGTAGCTGCAGGTTACCATTTTGATGCCACCCTAGGGTCTAACTTATTTCAGCCATTTTTTGAGATAATTTTTTTTGTAAGGAAAGCAAACTCATCCAGTCATTTGGCGAGGCTCACGTCGTTGCTCTCGATATTTTAAAGGCATTCGATCAACTGTGGCATGCAGCTCTCCTAAACAAGCTCCCGTCTTACGGGCTCCCTGTTAAGCTCTGCAGTTGGCTCGCAGACTTCCTCTCAGATCTGAAAATATCTGTCGTGGTAGACGGCTTTTCCTCTTCTTTCCATAGCATTAATCCGGGGTTCCGCAGAGATCGGTATTGGCTCCGACATTGTTTCTGCTTCGTATCAATGATCTACTCTCTACCACTACAAACCCAATCCACAGTTTTGCGGATGACAGTACGCTGTATGCAGGCATCATGAGCAATAAACCGATCTCGGTGGTCGAGCTGGAACGCAGAAGACTGGCAGTGGCAGCTTCACTTTCAAAGGATCTCGATACCATTACCGCTTGGGGGCTTAAGAATATGGCTAATTTTAATGCCTCCAAAACCCAGTATTGTACGCTATCAAACAAGAAGTGCCCAAGCCAACACCAGGTTCTAATGAACAACCAGGCTCTGCCAAGGAGTCACTCATTCAAGCTGTTAGGAGTCAACATTACAGAAAATCTGATCTGGCAATTGCAACAGCTGCTGGTAAAAAGCTTGGGTACCTATTTAGAGCCAGAAGGTATTTCTCAATATGTAACCTCCTCACGCTATATAAAGACCAGGTAAGTCCTTGCCTGGAGTATTGCTCTCATGTCTGGGGAGCTGCTGCCCCACTACCCTGTCTATACTAAATGCCGTCCAGAGAAGGGCAATTCGACTAATTGGCGATCCGGCCTTAACGCGCCACCTTCAGTCACTTACTCACCGGCGTGTTGTTGGTGACCTCTCACTCTTCTACCGATATTCCAACGGAATCTGCTCCTCTGAGCTATCCTCTATCGTTCCGCCACTCACTGCTCCTATCAGATATACCCGTGCGACTGCTGCATCTCATCCTAAACGGTCGTTCTTCATACACCAAGAACTGAGCGGTACAACCGCACATTTATTGCCAGGGTGTCCAAGGCTTGGAATGGACTACCAGAAGATGTATTTATTGGGCCTGCGGGTATTGGCCCATTCAAATCTCGCGTTAACAAACTTCCCCTAACATAACCCTTTCACAGCAGCCGCGGTACTTTGGTATTTAGGCCTTGCCTGCGCGGTCTGCTTAGTTATAAAAAAAACTACTTCGAGGGCAAATACCCCTACCACCATTGAATTACACTAATAGCTCGAACGCTGTCTTTGGGGAAACATGAAAAAATGATTTGCTTTTGCAAATACTGTTCATATCCATACCCGCAACTATATTACATGTAAACCAAACAAGAATAATTATTATATTCTAGACTCACGTCGTTACATAGTTACGAGCACGAGCACGAGCCAGCCGCTATAGATGATACCATAAAGGATGATAATATATTTATGATATAATCCGTGATGATGTTTTCACACACAAATGCCTGGTACGCATGCAGAATTAAATTACTTTTGAAATTATTAGAGCTGACTTTAATGCCACATCAAATTTGCCTGTTAATGCCAGAAACAAAAGCATCTGCATTTTTTTTCGCAGCCATCTGTGTCAATTTTGGAGCTACGCGATAGTCTGACGCGTTCGATTAGGTGGATGGGCCTTTTGCAGGAAAGTGGCAAAAGCTATTAGTAGGTCTACTTCATAGACAGTATCGGTCGGGTCAGTTATTAAATTTTGTTTCTGAATACGGAGGCGTTACCAAATTATGAAACATAATGATAATCATAATTTATTGGTGTTAAACATGAAAACACTACTAAGCAAACAGTGTAGAAATATAAAAATCCCAGAAAAAGTATTACATATTAAAAAATACATACAGACAGAAAACAAAAAAAAATACTATACAATAAAGGTCGAATGCTATATATCACAGATAAAATAATCTTAGTTCGCTTTCTGAATTTCTGTTCAGCCACAGTATAAAAACATCTTGCGGGGTAAAATTTGTTTTACGTTTTTTCCAAAATTCTCTTCAGATATACCTTAAACTTCGTTTGTGGGCGGTTTAGAGATCCCTGATCATTTTCTACTTTTTTGGGTGGGGTGAAATTGCGGTGGTTGGAGGATGGAGGGTTGTAAAACTGAAAAAATTTGTTGTATTCACAACAGGCTATCCATTGGCCTGTGAAAGAAAGACGTTGCGGCATGACATACCTTTTTAGGTCCATACAAATCTTGCCTTGCCTGTTACAGAAACCAAGGGACTTATACTTATGTATACTCATACATACGAGTATTGCTTTAGATCGTTCTGTATTGTATAACCTGAAATTGATTTTAATGAAATTTCGACACAGTATTGTTACGTTGCTATGTATGTATGAAACAAACTTGCACAGTTTGAGCATAAAATTATTCTTACTTTGTACCTGCGCTTTGCTTGAAAAAATTTAGTGAATAAAACCCCAATTAAATTAATAACTTATCTATATCGTGGCTTGTTTGCCTCATACTTACCCTTTTGACAAAACGTGCCATAACATTATTGTTATACAGGGTAGGTCATCAGTGCGTGGCTCGAAATAGGCTTAAAAAAGATATTTCAGCAATCTATCACTTAATTATGAGATCAGCCGTGAGGGCTACAATCTTAAAATATTCTCAGTTACATTTCAAAATGTATACAGGGTCATTCATATCAAACCTGCATTTCTTTAAATGGAACTCCCTGCATATTATTACACATTCGGATTCTTGGGTCAATTCTAGTGTAGTTTTGTGCATCACATATGGAACTTTAAACCAACCGTTTAGAGACAAATCACCTTTTTTGGAATAAGTAGATATCAGAAGAAAGTTGTATATCGCAGCAATGATAAAACTTAGAATACTGTGAATTTTCGATACGACTAATCATGGAGTGCATCAGCTTAGATTAGACGGTTAAGTTTGAATTCTTTTTGTGCTTGGAGAAGTCAGTCGATTGAACAAGGAAAATTGATTTCTTCAAATGGAGATACGATTATGTAAAATTTAATAACCTCTGTAATGATATAGGTCTGCCAATATCAGTCCTTTTTAGTTTTCATTTTATTTCAAATTTTCAGTCGAATCGGTGTTTTTGAAATTTTCTACCTATTAGCAACGTAACCAGCCATAAACAAAAACCTGTTCAGACGGAAGAAACAGACTAACTTAGCAGAAAGATGCAAACAAACTGAATTCTCCAAGTACACAAACAATTCAAATTTGACCGTCTAACCCAAGCCGACGCATTTCATGCTTAGTCACACCACAATGTCACAGTCTTCTATGTTTTATAATCGCTGCGATATTCAATATTTTTCAGATATCTACTTATATAAAAAATGGTAGTTTACTCCTAAACGGTTCGTTTAAGGGCCCATGTGTGACACATAAAGTCACACTAGGATTCACAAAGGAATCCAAATATGCAATAATATTTCTAGTTCTATTAAATGTATGTTAACAATCCCCCTGTAGCCACCAACGCTCCCTACCGTGATCAGGTGACAGATTTTTAAAGTCACAAGCTTCAGTTGGCTTCTGAGGTAATTATAATGCGCGGCCCAGGGTGCAAGAGAGCAAACGTGGTCTTTCAACTAAAAGGAGTGCAAGTCCCAACAAGCCATAGTGTACCTTGGAGTTACTCTGGATAACGAGAGGTTTTACGGAGAGCACCTTAAAAGAGTAGTTCAAAGGCAGAAGAGAAGGCAGTAATACTGTCATGACTGATGCGAAATGTAGGAGGGCGCAGTAGCAACAAAAGGGCACTACTGTGCCAGGTTGTACAGTCGGTCGTTCTATTCGGAGCTACTGTATAGTTTAAAGCCACGAAAAGGGAGAGGTATCAGACAGGTCTTGGACAGCTTGCAGAAAAAGTATCTGCTGAGGGTGGACAGTAATTATTGTAAGGTATCTACAAGAGCCTTGCAGGTGATAAGGGCAATACCACCATTATACTTGCTGGCTGGGGGACCCACGTGGCTGTGCGGTGAACAGCGTCTGCCTTCTATAGTGGGGCAGCGCAGCCTTGTGCGCGATTAGCGCTTGGTTGAGTGACCGAATTGCACCAGCGAGACTGAACGGTTTGGACTGGCTGTCGGTGTCGCCCACACAAGCGCTGATCGGAGCATCTTATGCGGTCGGCACTTTGGATGATCGACCGGATGGCCCGGACGGGGGACCCCCGTCGGACCGTCCGGGGCCTGGACCGTCCGGGATGATTCCAACGGTGTTGGTCGTCCACCGTCCCCCCTCTGGGAAATCATAGTACAATAGGCCTTAAAGGCTTAAGTGCTGACGGCTCCCAGAGGAAAAAAAATACTTGCTGGCTGAAGAGAGGACACTGATCTGCCATGGTCAAGCAGGTAATGCGATATGCCGCCCTGAAGCTAAAAGGCGCTGACAGCAATTGAGTGGAAAAGCCTATGGTACGAGACCACTGATATCGCACAGTGGACGAAATGACTAATACCGTCAATGAAAGGATGGGCGGAATGCAGCAATCGACAGAGTTCCTATTTCCTAATGCAGACACTGTCTGGGCATGGGCCTTTTCGAGTGTATAGGAGAAGGATAGGACGGGTTATGGACGAGAGATGGCTGCACTGTGAGGCGGAAGATATAGTCGAGCATGCCCTGTTTCTGTGCGACTGATGGGGGCCATACATGTCAAAAACTGGAGGGTGAGCTAACCCCAGAGACTATGGTTCGGATGATGTTGTCCAGCGTAGAGGCATGGAATTATTATACATGAGATGGTAAACAAAATACTCTTTGCAAAGGAGAAGGAGGAACGATAATAAAATTAGATAAAGATGAGAAGATATTCCTAAATGGTATAGTAATTACCTTACCTCGCACTGCGAAGAATATCGTTCACGATGATGTCCAGTGCAGATGGAGATAGAGCAGAGGTAAGGAAGCGAGGGTTTTCAGTACTACGATGTTTGTGAACTTTAGAACACAAACCAGTTACTCCAGGTAATCCCGCACCCGCAAGTCTAAAGGTGTTAAATCACAACAAGAATATAGTGGGTAATTCTGGTCACCAAATTGGGAAATGACTCGATCAGAATCAAATTTGTGCACGACAGTAAACATTAAATATTACATGATCGGTATGACATGTGCCTCCACTGTGCTGAAATTGCATGTCGTTTAGAACAGACATACTCTGATTGAGGGATAAAACTAGCTAAGCTTTCAAACTACACTATTATTCTCCTGTATAGTAAAAATGTAAATGTAAAGTAAAAAAAACATGATCCCATTTTGAACAGAAAACTTCAAAATCAGTTCTCGATGAACAGGGTTAGAAGTAACTAAATAGTGTGTTATGGCTCAATATGAGTAGAGCTGATAGTTTCTCTCTAAAATAGGTACGTCGGGAAAGAATTCCGGTGAAGACTTTTGTTCCTCTATGTGACACTGACTTTGTTCATGTTTCCCCTAAACTATGTGTAACAGCTCCATTTGTAATATTCGTGGATTGAATAAATTCTCAGAGCCAGCCGAGACAATTGACAGTCGTAATACGGCCGATGCTCGTGTGTTTTTCCGGATAGGAAGAGGGATCGTAGAGGGCCGAGGCGCGCGACACACAAAATGACAGTCGCGAGCGAGGCGCCCTCAGTAGGGCTCGTCAGGGAAGCATTGCCACAGTTGACCGCTGTTTTCGCAGGTAGGTTGCCACAAGATATATATGTTTCTTTTTTGGATGTCAAGTAGTTTTAACAATTACCCCAAAATGGGGGGGGTAAGCCGCTGACCCAAAATTTGTATACCAATGCCCATTTTGGGCATTGCTCTGTATTTTTTGTACCTAATGCCATTAAATACAACCGCAATTCCCTGCAATGCTCTCAATGCAACGGAACTTACGTAAATGTTCCATAATTTTGGCCTTACTGCCTAAAATATCCAGTAACTCCTACAACGACATAAAATACATAGGGACTGAAACAGACTGTATAGTAAAAATGTAAATGTAAAGTAAAAAAAACATGATCCCATTTTGAACAGAAAACTTCAAAATCAGTTCTCGATGAACAGGGTTAGAAGTAACTAAATAGTGTGTTATGGCTCAATATGAGTAGAGCTGATAGTTTCTCTCTAAAATCATGAAACCAAATAAATGTATGTGCTTCCTAACTTAACATATATCTGTGGCAAATGGAGTCATTCCGATGCCAACCCTTCCACAACAAAAAAAAAAGACTGGCGAACTGAAAATAAAAAAGTAGTATTACGCTCTGCATTTGTAACAGCTAGTACATATACAAAAATAAACAATTACCTAACTTTAAATTGAAAACCAAATAGTAAAAGATTGATTGTGCCTTTGTTAAAACTATAAATATAAATCTATACAACATTCACAGCACAGTTTTCCGCATACCTACATGTAAGTAACTCATAGGAAGTGAGATCATACTTATAACTCAAAACGGAAAAGAGAAGTTACAAAGCTGTGGGCGACAACTTTATTTAATGCTTGATGCCAGGCCAAAGGTGGCGTACTTGCCTGGTTTCGCCTGCCCACCACTAGTAATGCTTGATACATAAAACCCCGACAAAATGCAACAACACCTACTACGGTACTGTATAAATTATAATATTTTCTGAGTAAGGAGCATATCCGTGGCTAGAACTTTTATGTACAACCTTTTTCGCTAAGTTCTACAGTAGTGGAGTTATCGACCGAGCCGGTAGTAAAATCTCACCCTGTATGTAACACGCTCACATTCTACCTTCACACCCCATTAACTAACTTACTATTGCACTCAGCTTTGCATGCAATTTGTTCCTGCTATAACAGTATCCAGAGCATAGAATAAACTCGTAGTTAGGCCTCCTCGATCCAGCACAGTACAATGTACAGTACAATGCAAAATTTTCAAATATTAAGCGGTTATGTAAAATGTGGATTTAGTGGTTAGGTGTTGTATTGAATAAATGAAAGAATACTGCATTGAAATCATTATGTGTTGCTCAAGCTGTCATATTAAGACTTCCGAAGTTGAAAAACTGGAGCACTTTTTTCATATGGCTCTTCCAGATCTAAAAAGCTATGTTCCGTTCAACAGAAATTTTTATTTCTTTATGGTAATCACCGCCGCATCAGGTATTACAATTCTAGAGATCAGTACTTGATACAGAAAGTGTGAAAGTAACTCATTCATTACACAGGCGCTAAGTTTTCTTCATACTTGAAAGTAGAACGCGGGCACATTTAGCATTTTCATAGATTATGTCCAAAATTCCTTGGAAATATTCATAAGCAGGAAAGTATATTAAGCTAATCAAACATAAAAATTCGACATGTGCAATGCAACCCTTTCTGATTTCCTGCTCCTTTGAGGACATTATCATTGATGTCCTAACAGCATGAATATGCCGAAATTAATTTCCACATGGCAAATGCCTGCATTCATATAGATTTGTCTCTAACGGTAAAACGATAAGAAATGGTATATATTAGTATATAGTATATCTCATCTAGAATTCGAAAATGAGAGTTTAATTTTCGAGTGATAATAATGAATCAAATGTAAAGGTATACAATTGGGTCAAGTTGAACCAAATCTATTACAATAGATATCTACTAACTATCCGCTTAAATTGATTCGATACGCGGATAAAAACGCGCCTGTTCAAGTTGTATACGTAAATATTAAACATTTGGATGCTTTTTCTTAACGGAACCAGATTATTTCTTTTGGCTGCAAAAAAGGATGATATGGTAGCAGTTAAATTGTTGTCAAATTATAGTCCACCTCATTACCCTTGAGCTTATTTTGAAATAATCAGAAGAATAAATAGTCTAGGTGCAACATCTTCCTGGTAACTTTTTGTATATGGAAGCTGGAATTCACGGCATAGATGCAATTTTTTTTTTGGAAGCCATATTGTGTAATCGACATCAAAAGCAATATTCCTACTGATTCACTAGTTTGAATCGTTTCCTGACATGTATCAATTTTAATACTCATCACAACATTTCAACATTCTAATGTGTTATATGTCGAATCTATAAGTAACGTTATAAGTAAGGTATGTATCTTTCTACTTTTATTAAAAAGGGGCACCTTTCATACTAAAGATTTGTTCCTACAACTTCTGTTTAATAATCCCGTAATACTCACTAAACAATTGTAGTGTGTATCGGTGTTCACGAATATGATAATAACAATGGTAACATCTATTATACCAATGAGTAAAAAATGAATACGTTGAGATGACGAAGTCATATACATTGGCTCTTCCAAAGAGGGGCAACGCCAATTTTTTAAAAAGCATTTCGCCTGAAACAACTAGTAGATATGTTTTGTAGCATAAGTATCGTTAGAGCGCTATTATATCCACGAAAAGCTGTAATTTAAAAATAGCTAAAATTTGGAAAATTGGTATCGTCAGTTGGTTTGGCTTAGTACTTACCCAACATACAAAATACTTTCCTTCATATTCTTCTTCTTCGGCATTTTCCCCTTCGAGTTCGCCGTTTTTGTTCTACACAGCTCTCTTATATTACAATCCCCTACTCTCAGGTCTCTATCTATCATGGCATGTTCAATGTAAGCCTCAAAATATTTTTGAACTTCTCTATTCCTCTCTCCAGCCTTCCAATTTCTTCCACTCATAACGGAAAAATGAAAAATGACCAGGAACCCCTAGATCCCCTAAAAATGGAGCCTAGAGTGGTTCTAAGGATTTTCAAAAATGTAGCAATATAACGCATAATCTCTCATCTTGTCATAGCCCAAATTTCATCACAATCAGTACAACAGTTAATGAGACTACAGAATAACGCCAAGGTGATTTCTTTGAACGTAATGGGAGTACTGTTTCTCTATCACCCACCCCGACACAATCTCAGCCCCTCATACCCAAAAAAGTGGGAGATGCTCATAAACACTTCATATGCCTAAACAAAGTTTCGAGCGATTCTGAGGATTTTGGTTTTTTGGCGATTACTTTGCCACCAACATTTGAAGAAACATAGCAGCATTACCCACTGTGATCCAACAGCATATGGCATCCCAAACTTCGTTAATGTCGGTAAGAAGGTCACTGATATCGCTGTTAGAATAATGGCTACAGACAGACGGGCAGATTTTCGTAATCAAGATATAATAATTTCAAGAAAACATATACAGGGTGTCCCACGACGATTAAGACAAGCAATATATCGGAACTGGGCAATAGTAGCGAATTATAATTTTGGGTGTTTAAATTACAGCAAATATATTATCTTTTCTTATTATTCTGTCACCCAATGAGGTATTTGTTTTTGATCACGTGACCTCAGATTCAAAAATTTTAATAGGACACCCTGTATATTTTTGACTATGTGTTCCTACCGATAAAACAATTCCAACAAACTGGCACACTTGGGGTCTAAAGTGATTAATTCAAGAGCTACAGGTATTTAAAGGATGGTACCACTACCACTGATTATAACATGTACCCCTACAGTTAAATTACTTTGGTAGTGTTTCATAATGGTAGTGGTACAGTCCTTTAAGTACCTGTAGCTCTTGAATTAATCACTTTAGACCCCAAGTATGCTAGTTTATTGGAATTGTTTTATCGGGAGGAACACATAAAGTCACAAATATACAGGGTGTCCCATTAAAAATGTTGAATCGAACGTCACGTGACCAAACACAAATACCTCATTGGATGACAACAATAATAAGAAAAGATAATATATTTGCTCTAATTTACACCCCTAAAATTATAATTCGCTACTACTGCCCAGTTACGATATATTGCTTGTCTTAGTCGTCGTGGGACATCCTGTATCTTAAAATAGATTTCTTTTTCAATAAAATTATTTCCCTTTATCTATAAGTATAGGAAGTAAACATCTAGCCATTCAAATGTTATTTTGCATTTAAGTATACAAATTTTAATACATTTTTGGGATTAATATTACGTCAACGGCCCTTAATGTTTGTTTGCCCTCTCTGGAAATATATTCGCACTCCACTGACATTTGAATTTGACAAATTCATACAGATATCCAGGACTCCAAAAGCTTAGCTTATCGAGGAGGCAAAAATTCTGTACCTTCTCTGTCTGCAAATCAGGCACGTACTTAGGAGCCTACCCTGTATAACTTTTTGTTGCTGATCATGAGAGAGGTAGCAACCCTATCTGCCTGCTGCAAATACTGTTCATCTTATAGTCTGTATCTTTTCCACGGAACTGAGACTTTTTATTATGAACAAAATTTATGACTGCATAAAATACCTACGAACATAGGAAATCGTGCCATTTTAACAGCCACGTACACAAATTTGATTCAATTTATTACATCCAGGTTTTCCGTAGATTATCTTTATTTCTTCTAGAGTTACTTGCTTTCTCTGTTCTAATGATGCGTTATTGCGTTTGTATCTATCGTAAACATGGCTGAAATGGGTGTTGGTTTATTAGAAAGCATACAAATCCCATAAATTGCTATCCTTGTGTAGCCATCATGACCCTAGCAATCCATTAAGAAATAACAGCGCGTGTGACAGCTGAGACGGAATAAAAATCAATTAGAATTGTCCTCAATTGAGTAAATTAGCGGTTAGTGGAAGTTTTAAATGAATGATATGCATTTAGGCAAAAAACATAGCGTCAGTTTTTGGGCGTGTGTAATCTGATAATGTTTGAGTTGTAAGTCAATATTTGAAAATGCAATTAAATGCACTTATGTTACCTTGAGTAATTTATAGCCGACTAGATAAAATCCTCAAAAGCGCTTGGGAAAAAGAAAAATATTAGAAAAGTTAAAAATTAGAAGAATTAATTACTGGGCATGTTACTGAAAGTAGGTAATGGTTCTGAATCTTGAATCGCTTATAGCATTGAGCCATGAAAAAGCTTATGATAATCTTCCAGAATCACAGTTATGGGAAAAGATTGGAGGTAAGATCAATAGTTAAAGCTATCAGGTTGTATTATAAACTAAACAAAAGCTGTGAATGGATACCTACCACTCATATGCACTTATAGTTACGTCAGGGGTTCCACAAGGAAGCCATTTAGGGCCACTGCTTGTTAACATTCATATCAACATTGTTTCATCAGCTTTGCAATTCAGTGGTTATTTGTTATATGCAGACGATCTGAAAATAATATATGTAGTAAAACTATGAATGACAGTCTAAAACTGCAAAATGATTTAAAAGCTCTGCATAAATACTGTGATGCAACCAGTCTCTTTCTTAACTTGAAAAGTGTAATTTCATGAGACTTAAAAAAATACAAGGAACACTGTTTACTTTACATATAGGTTAGAGAATTGGAATAGCTGAGTGTGGTTAAAGATTTAGGTATACGTAGATAAAAAATTGTCTTTCTATAACCACATAGAGCACATGGTAAATGAAGCCAACAGGAATCTAGATTTCATCAATAGGTCATACAGAGAGTTCAGGAATCCTAGAACTGTTCTTTTTCTTTAAGTGCCATCTCCAAGTCGAAGGTTGGCAATCACCATATAGCAAGTTTCACTTTAGATGCGGCTGCTTTAAAAAGTTGGTTAGAAGTGGATCCGAGCCACTCCCTGAGATTCCGTAGCCATGAAATTTTTCTTCTGCTTATACTACGTTTTCCTTGAATTTTGCCTTGGACAATCAACTGCAGAAGTTCATATTTCTTTTCTCTCATAATATGGCCTAGATATTTTAATTTTCGTTTTTTAATTGCCTACATGTACAATCTCCTTTTCTCTGCCAATGCGTCTCTGGACATCAGCATTTGTTACTTTATCCATCCACGATATTCTGAGGATCCTTCTGAACACCCACATTTCAAATGCCTCAAACCTTCTCAGAGTTGCGACATTCACAGTCCAAGCTTCCGCTCCGTAGAGGAGAGTAGAAAGATATAACACTTAGCTAGACGATGTTTTAGTATCACACTTAGATCTTTACTGCGAAAGATTTTATTCATCCTAGTGATATTCGCTCTTGCTTTTGCTATTCTCACTATTATTTCCTTGAGTCTAGTCATCTGTGCTGTGCACTGCACAAAGTTCACTAGAACTCTGCTTTCATTATACTATGCCTATGTGTATAATAAACTGATATACGCATTTGTAGAGTGGAATCCTTCCTATAGTCCTAATAGGATAGAGAGAGAGTCCAACATAAGGTTTTGAGGATACTATCACATAAAATTGGGCTACCGATAACGGATAGAAACTAAACGCCGCGCCGGTTATGTAAATGTTCAAAATGATTACGCGAAAAGGTCGAAAAACTATTTCCTATATTTGCCGTCTTCACAAATTATCAAGTGAATCGTTTGATTGTCAGAATTTTTTGATACGTCTTAATTTTAATGCTTCTGAAAGGAACCTTAGAATAAATGAACTTTTCAGAACACCATTCCGCAGAACAAATCTGGGCACTGATTTTTCTTTAAACAGAGCTCACAAAAATCACAATACTTTCTGTAATATATCCTACAGTCGCTCAAACGTAAATTAAAATTTCAATATTTAAACAATTTTGCCGAATAAATAGTTATATACTAGTAGTATTAACTAAGCAGTAGTAAATTTAATAATAATTGTAATATAATTATTATGAATACAATGTTATACTGGTTTGAGGAATGAGCAGCAGGCGAACAAAACTGATACTTTTTTTGTACTGATGTACGGTACTTGTTATTTGCTTATTTAGTAGTGGGTGTAATTTTGGTCTGTACTGTCTACACCCCAAATTGGGTAATAAATAAGTAAAACACCACATCGATTTAAATCAGCTCCCAAACATCGGAACCACTCCAAACGCAAAAAGGATTGAGGCAAGGTTGCTGTCTCTTACCTAAGGGCCGGTTGTACAAACGCCCAGTAAACTTCCGATGACGATGACATGCTGTACAAATCCGGTTCTGGGAAGGATCAGCTGAACTGGATCAAAAGAGGATTGGCAGCAATTGATATAGGGTGTTTGGTAGCGAAACTAGTTAATTTTCGTTTTTAATGTTTAAAGTTATGCAGGTTATGTTAATGTCACCTCTATAAATGTCAAATTCTGACATTCATCAAATTTTGTCGTCAGTCAAGAATAGTTTTGCAATTTTATAATGGAATCCAAAAAAAGTGCGACTAAAATATCGCATTTGACTATGTCGCTCACGTCGGATATTCAGGTTAGAAACTGATCAGCTGGTCGTAAACATCAGGTAAACATCGCCATTTTAAACCTTGAACACGCTCCCCGGTGGCCGTTCAACTTGATCCGAGCTTGAACTAAAGTCAACGCTTGAACTTTGTTTGTACAACAGCAAATTAGGGATGAACTCGGTTCAAAGTTGAACTCGAGTTAAACTGTGTTTGTACAA
The DNA here is from genome assembly GCA_951848785.1 of Callosobruchus maculatus. Lineage (NCBI taxonomy): Eukaryota > Metazoa > Arthropoda > Insecta > Coleoptera > Chrysomelidae > Callosobruchus > Callosobruchus maculatus. Next base: position 230,422 of record CATOUR010000177.1, read on the forward strand.
CCGGCCCTAAGTTGTTAAAAATTTATTTGAAGCAATCTTTAAGCGGATGGACAAAAATGTATAAGTTCAAGTATGAGAAAATAGACTGCATTCGTTATTTTTTCGACGATCAATAAGATTTAAGTTACAGGAAGAATAATTATGATCGAGCAGGATTGAAAATAAATTTTTACAAATGTGAATATCTCATAGTAGGAAAGGGCATATGTAACACATTACAACTGGAAAAAAAACAAATGAAGGGGGTAGAAAGGTGTAAATGTTTAGGGGTATTGTTTAACAAGTAACGACGAAGGAAGAAAGGATACATAAGGGGAGACCAGCCACTGGGGCACCGAATTCTGTTTAGTGAGAAAGAAACATAAGGGGATAGACTAATGCCATTGATTAACTTATTTAAATAAGTTAATCAATGCTAAGACTAAGACATAAGAAGAAAATGTACGATAGAATAGTGAAGAGTAAATTCACATATGGAGCAAAAAGGAGATTTAAGTAAAGGCGATAGAAGAAAGTTATCAACTAGAGAAATGGATTTCTTGCTTGCAGAGAAGGCTTGAGAGAGTCAGGAATGAAGTTATTAGAAGGGACGTGGGCGTCGATAGGGATATTATAGATGAAGCTGAAAAGAAACAACTGAAATACGAGTAGTATGTTAATGATTTTGCGACCCTTCTTTTATTTACTTTTTTTGGGTGATAGGGTTAAAACATAACTTTAGTTCCAATTGACTAGGTACGTTTCGAAACGTTAGCTAATCTAAAATAAAGTTGTATTTAATTTTGACCCTACGATCCAAAAAAAGTAAGTAAAATTAATAACGGAAATAGTTCAGACATACAAAGAGAATGGGAGAAGAGAGATGGCTTAGAAGAATTCTGGAATGGACAACGACGGAACAAAAGAGAACGGGAAGACCTAGAAGGATGGTATTGAAGAGGGAATGGATATTAGAAACTGGTATGAGTGTACGTGTTATGATAGACACGTATGGAGGCTTTCTATATGCAATTTCATTGATATCCTTATGAATGCCAATAAAACAATTTCACAGTGCGCGAGACTTAATACCGGATGCAATCAGAAATTGCCAGCTAGCATCTGGTCTATCATCACTATCAATGGACATAAACATAATATGCACTTGTGAAATTGGAAAAATTACATCAGATTTATGTCATTCTATGAAACGTTTCCAATTCTAACGATAGCCATCATTAGAAAGAAATGATATGACATTCCTTTAGTTCCACTCTAGGTTGCGTTTCTTCTTATGGAAGAAATCTGACTAAGCTCGATTAAAAATAAAAAGTGACACAGAAAACGAGCTGGGCCTAATCGATGGAGCAAACGACAAAATTCTGTTGCATAAAATTTCAATTATACAGGCAGTTCTAGAACTAGATTATGTGTACCTGCGTAGGACAACTCACAGAACAGTTCTACGAATTTTGATGAAACACAGCTGATATGAACCCTCTCACTGCTGTATCTCGACCTACTCTGAGATCTCGACCATTGACGCCCTTAAAAAACATATAAAAATGATTATAAGAGTTACAAGACCATTTCCTTGATGTTAATAATAATAATAAAATGTCTTTATTGATTCTCCAACATGAGGCAAAGTTTTTCCAAATGGCTACTCTACCACTTAACCTTGTGAAGGAGGATGCGAAAGTTTACATACATTTATAAAAAACTATAGTTTGTACTTTAATTCTAATATTATGTTGTTCTAAATATAATGATAAAAAAAATGACATATAACCAATTGGAGATAGCAGTACATAATACCTACTCTTAATAACATAAATGGAAGTAAAGAATATGGTACTACTCATAGAGTTCTTAAAAACTCACTTTTGACATACTTTTTGAAAAATAATAGGTTTCTAGCCTTTGAACCTTGATTGATGTTATTGTAATGTTTCACAGCATTATAAATAAAAGATTTCTGATATGACGACGTATTATGACTAGGTATAGTAAGGAGATGGTTATGTCTTAAATTTCTAGAAACGATGTCTCCAGATATGCAGGTTTATTGGTTGTTACAAGTCTGTGTACAAAAACAGTTAAAAGATTTAGATTTATACTGAACGTGTAGTGGTAGCCGCCCCAAATCACTTATTTTAGACGAAACATGATCATATTTACGTAAACCAAATACGAACCTACAACAATTCTTTTGAAGTTTTTGCAATCTGTATCCCGTTAAGCAGTCTAGGTAAGGATAATAAAGCACCACTGAGTAACTGAATTTAGACAGAACTAAACTCTCAACCGGTTACGGGTCTTGAAGTTCAAAATATGACGACTGGAGTATAATAACCTCAGACAAATGTATGCTGCTTTAGACATATTGGTACAGTGGTGTTCAGACTTTAGGTTGGAATCAACAGGAACACCTAAATTTTTTGAAAAATCAACAACAGGACTTATAGCTCCGTTCAAATTCAAACTTCTTCTTTCTTTTATATCAGTGTACATGCGTTTAGGCGTAAAAATCAATGCAGATGACTTACACGGATTTATTCTGAGGCAGTGTCTATTACAGTAATCCGAGATATTAACAAGATCCATACTAACCTTAAAGGAAGCTTTATTGAAGTTACAAGAATTGAAAGAGTATACAAGTTGGGTGTCATCTGCATACGTTTGAATGTTACAGTTTTTTTTCATATACTTCGCTCGATTTCACGGGAGAGCCGTTGATATCCATACATAAACATACAGCAATATCACTAATCTTAATTATAGTATCTCTAGATTTCAAATCAGATTTTTGAATTTTGATGTTTGGTACTAATCAATTAAAACATTCATTATTTCAGCTAGCGTGCAATAACAAGTTACTAATTGCTGTCTTCATTCCAGCTACATTGGTGGCGATCTCTGATGGGATGCTCTACGGCTGGACAGCTCCAGTGAACCCTATCCTGCTCAGTCCTGACAGTCCCGTAAAAACAACGCAAAATCAAGCTGACTGGTTAGAGACAGGACTCATGCTGGGCTCCTTCTGTGGCTTACCCCTGACCATCTATCTAGTAGATAAAATAGGAAGGAAATGGTGTCTCCTTTATGCCTCTATGTCCCTCGTAGTCGTCTGGATAGTCATCGCTACGGCTCCAAACATAATCTACATTTTGGTGGTGAGAATTTGGGCGGGAAACACCGGGAATATGGCCTTCGTTGCAGCGCCAATGTATGTAGCGGAAATAGCTGACCAGAAATTCAGAGGCTTCCTTTCTAGTCTCATATACTTGATGATGCTGTTAGGATTTGTTTTAATTTACTCTATAGCGCCGTTTGTACCGATCTGGGCTCACTGTATAGTTGGTGGTGCTTTAGTCATGCTACAACTTATCATATTCCCATTCATGCCTGAATCGCCTTACTTTTTGCTTTATAAGAACAAGCCTGCAGAGGCTAAAAAGGCGCTTACGAAGCTCAGACCAGCAGGAGCGAACATAGAGAAGGAAATAGAAGATATTAAACTTGCAGTTGAAAGACAGAAGACAGAAAAAGGTAGGCCACAAGATCTGGTCATGATCCCAAGTAATCGCAAAGCTATCGGTATTATGGCTCTGTTAAATAGTGCTCAGCATATGAGCGGTATCAGTGTCATGATGATGAATCTCCATTACATCTTACAAGAAGCCGAATCCATCTATATGTCAGATTCAACGAGCGGAATAGTTTTTGCAGTTTTAATGGTCATTGCAGCTTCCATTGCTTCAGCTACCATCGACAAATATGGCAGGAAAACCCTTCTTATAATTTCGAGTACGCTCACTGGTATCTGTCTTCTGACCATTGCCATTTATTTCAGCCTCAAAAATAGTGGATACCAAGTAGATGGCATAAGCTGGATACCTGTAGTCGCAGTTATGCTCTATGCTTTATCTTTTAAGTCTGGGTTAGGCTTGGTACCAATAGTGTTAACTGCTGAGTTGTTTCCGGCTAAAACTAAAGCTCTAGGAATGACAGTCGCTGACGGATTTTATGTCTTGGGTGCTATCGCATCTCTCCAGGTTTTCCAACAGCTCTCAAAGAGATATGGAATGCAATACCCATTCTACGTATTTGCAGCTTCATGTTTTGTAGCTGTGGTGTTTACGTACCTTTTCATACCTGAGACCAAAGGGAAGACTTTGGAAGAGATTCAGCAGATATTGAAAGGAAAATACGATGAGAAAAGAGTGAATGAAAGACCAGAAGCGTGAAGAGAATATGAATATTGTTGTAAATGTTGCGATATTGAAAGTGTATTCCTATGGAAGTTCATGGTTGTTGCCATATGTGTAAATATAAGCATTTTGTAAAGTTGGTGTAATTCGTTTGTCTTCATTGAGGGTCCTCTTATTGAGAAATTCAACTTGAAATACAATTTTTTTATTACAGCGTAGTAGTTAGCTTTTATAGATCAGATAGTGGATTAGAAAATAGGGTCAAGATTGTTGAGCCATCACTTGTCACGTTGATGTAACAAACCCCTATTTGACTCTCAACTCATCTTGTATGAAAGTGTCTGGTATTCTGAACATTTTTTCCATATTTAACAAGCAAATATTTTGTATGTCTTACTTCTTGTAGAAATACCTAGAAAAAGTATTGTGACCTTATCAGTAATATGTTTTAAAACATTCAATGTCATAGACATCAAGCAGAATCATGTCACTCATTTCCGTGCTCTCTATGAAAGGGAAATGGATAGAGTGATAAAAATATATGAAATGCTTAAACTTCCTTATTAGACACTAATCGTTTATTAGAAATTCTGGCGGAAAGATGGGAGAGTTGGGCGAGGTTTCATTTAAACTGCTTTAGAGCACTCGATAATGTTACCATAACGTATGTTGCAAAAGTTTTGGAAATTAAAAAAAAATATCTCACAATAATATATTTGAACTGTAACAGAAACTGCAAAAAATAACAACATTTCTTAATATAAAAATGATATTAAAGCACTGGACCATGATCTTCCACAACTCGCAATGTCTAATGTTCCTCAGTAGGTTTTGGACATATTTTAAATCAATTTCTCTGATCTTTAGCATTATTCTTCTTCTTAATTGCTGTTCGTTTTGAGCTTCCCAAACATTGTTATAAACTTTGGCACTCAGGCGAGTGCAAAAAGTTTCGATAGGTCTTGCTTGAGGAAGATTGGGAGGGTTGTCGTTTCGTGGTACAAATGATATTCCGTGTTGTTCTAGCCAGTTTGTCGTACGCAAAGCATAACGAATTGAAGCCAGATCTAGCCAAAACATTATATTGTCATTAGCATGGTGGGTATTAATAAAATTGAGTAGTTTTGGCAAAGATCTTTGAGTATAAACTTCTGCGGTAACCGCTACGGCCCTAACTCGTCTAGTGTACGGCTGTGAGATACCGTTGTCTGATATAGCGCACCACACTAACGCTTTGTTTTCAAAATTTTCATTTCGTTTAAATTTTACATTATCTGGACAGGCTTCAAAGTCTCTTGTATGAAAACCATCATCACCTTTGATTTCTGAGTTCGAAAATGTGAAACACTTTTCATCGTCAAGAATAATTCTTATGTTGCCAGCAAAATGAGTACGCCGTAAATTGCGACAGCATTGAGGAACTCTTTCTAACTGATTTGGGGAATACTTTGGACATATCCTCTTTTTTCGGAATTTTAATTTATTTCTCTTCATTTCTTTACAGATTGTGCTAGCATTGACGTGAAAAATGCGTCCAAGTTTTCTTGTTGAAGTTCCAACTCGGTGTGCACCTCTTTTGACCATTCTTTGAACACTAGCAGCATTCACGCTCTTGGACGCCCACTTTTTGGTAACTTTATACAAGGAATACCTTCTTCGCATTCACGAATCGCTCGATAAATTATGGCAACAGAAATATTTTGATCTTGATATAGGCGAACTATTTCTTATTTTTTCAAGTCGTCCAACTAGACTGTAAATACTCTTCCGAATATCTAATTTGTACGACATTTTGACGACGTATATCATAACCAAATAACCAAAATGGTCTTATTGTTACGTTAAGATGTTGACTGGTTACCATGGTAACGATCTCTGAATTGTTTCCAACGGTGAAGCTACCTTCCGGGTTTTGAAAAAAATTCTGAAAACTTTTGCAACATACGTTATAAATAATAAAACAGTCTCAAATATTTTGGACGGATAGCAAAAACTAAGCAAGACACAGAATAAAAAAAAGTAAATCTGGGCTTGTGTATTAAGATGTACCTGTTCATCTCTAGCTGTTTGCTCGGATTTTTGTCTTATCGATGAGGTATTAGTATCAATTAGTCGCTTCAGTTTATCATGATTTTAAATTGATAAATCCTAAAAGTTGTATCATAATAATGTGTCACATTTAGGATTTACCCAGGGCCGTATATAAGGTAGGGGTTTGGGGGGTTCAAACCCCCCCATGAGTATTCCCATGTTTGAAATAACTACTAAAATAATACAAAATAAAAATCATCAAGATGCTTTCTCCAAGCTTAGTGATTTATTCTACTACTAACCAATCCCTCGGCGCTCATGACACATTAGCAGCCATACAATCTATACAGTTTTTAAGCAAATTAAGACATCACAAAGTCAAGTCTTTTCGTTTACTCATGAACCCTCCCTAAGGTCAACATGATTCCCCCCCCCCCCCCCATGGTCAACGCCTAGCTACGGCCCTGGATTTACCAATTTAAAATTAACAGCGAAACAAAAACTAACTACTGCACTATGTGACAAATATCGATTTGACAAAAAACCGTGCAAAAATCTAATCACAAACAGACTAGGTACACCAGCTCAGGTGTACCTTTGTTAATCTGTATCTCGCTTATTTTCCAGTTTTCTGAAAGAAGTTATTTTAAAAAGTTATTTGTTTTAAAAACCTCTATACACAGATAAAAAAATTATCAACTTAAAACTTAAACTGTATATATACAGCGAGTAGTTTCATTGGGGGCCTTACATGCGTACTTAGCTAACAAGTATGCACCAAAGTTTACAGATAGAAAACTCATTGACTTGTTTTATGGGGTAGTCTTGAAGAAAAGTACAAGCGAGATAAAAATAATATTATATATTTTACATAACTACAAAATACTTATTCATAAGAAACTGCACTAAATACGTTCCTTAAAAACTGCCGTTTACAAATATTTTCACAGTCATCTTCATTGTTTAGAAATATACATTGTTCGAGGTTGACCTTTCATGGCAAAATAATTCTATAATTTTTTTCTCCCTTGATGATATTTTCCAACATCACCTAGCATTACAGAAAAGTACTGCTATCTAAAAAAAGCACTGCGAACTCACATATATATTATGCTAACTGTAAGAATGACATCCGTTGTGCTAATCTGAAGTTGCAGAGCTTCAGTTCCACCCAATAAGAGAAGATTGTTGTGCGAGGGCCCATACACATTCAAAAAAGCAAATTGTGAGTTGTTTTCCGATAAAAGTGTCAGCGATCAATGTCAAAGTAACAGGTAGGAGGGAGCTTTTCATACAATATTGTATGGTTGATAAAACAAAATGAATTGTAAAACTGGTTAGATGTTGATCTATCAAAGCATTCTTATAACACTAATTATGTCGATGATGATATAAGGAGATGAGCAGTTGTCTTTAATTTCGGTATTTTATTCATTTTTAAAAGGTTCCTTTTCCATATTAGGCGATGGATGTAAATTACCCCTGCCTGTAACGTTTACATTGACTGCTATCATCTTTATTTAAAATGAAACAGCTCTCTTTTGTATAACGATGCCAAACTTCCAATAGTCTATCCATTCGTTGAACATTAAAAGATCAGGGTAGATTGTATGTCTCTACACAACAGAATATAGAATGTGTATGCTGATGTTAACGCAAACTTACATAACTAAAATAATACATGGTATCTACTTATGCATTTAATATATCTGAACGAATAGTGCCAAATTTATGACAGTACTATAGAAAAATATGACACTTAGCCAACTCTAGCCTCAAAAAGAATATGTATAATGTGCTGAAAAACAGATAGTTAGGATTTTATGTTTAAGACATGGTTGTAAAAATAAACCGAAAAGCATCGTTCTAATACAGACCTAGGAGAAGTTGACATTGTTTATTTCTGTAACTATACCTAATTAACCTTATTTGTTGTTTATAGAGTTTATTCGCAATGCAGCATGTCTATGAGCTACCATACACGAGTCGCATTTTGCAGTCAGGTCGACCTCTAATTTGCAGCCACATCGCAGTTAACTAACCGCACACCATGAATCCCTAAATCGTCAAAGAAATCTCAAGATCTGTAAAAAATCTCCAGGTCTAGAGAAATATTCTTGGGCATGGCAACCATGTAGGCGAAATCAGCAGTAGTTCGACTGTAGCTGCCGATTTGGACTGCAGCTTGCAGTTGCGTTGACTGCAAGCAAACGCCCGTGTACGGGCGCTCTTGGGAATGTTTTGTTTAGAACCATGCCACAAGTGCGTGAAAGTTTTTTAAGCATTTACTACTTTAGCAAACTATCGGGTCTAGAAAATATTGCTGTTTTTATTTTTTGGCACATCTGACATTCCAACGTGTTTGGATCCGTCAAGAAAAAATTATTTAACAATATACATATTTACTAAAATTTCCTACGTACTATAATGGAAATACTAATAAATCTGGAAGGTATGTGAGCTATTACATCTGATAAAGGCGATGCAAATAAATTGAACTAATATAAATCAGTCGAATATGGCAACTTAGGAGTATTATATTATGAGCTCCAGTATACAGGGTGTAGCATAAAGTTTAGGAATAAATTCAACAGTAGATTTTCTACTCGAACATCAAGTTGCACCCTACAGGTTTTCATTTCCAAGCTTTAGGCTGCTAAAAAAATGTATATGCTTTTTTATATTTCACCTGATAGCGTTCGAACAAAACGTAATGAAATTCTAATTTGATTATCCTATTCTGGTCTGGTAACAGGAAAATTATAGAAAATCAAATATTCAACTTCTCTAAAGTCCAGTAGCTTGGAAACGGGAATTCGTAAAGTATAGCATCGTATATAAAACTCTTAATTAGGTAAAAAGATCCCTCATCTAATTCATTCCATGTCTTTATGTTACATCCTGTATATTTATTCATAAACGTTAGCGAACCCCAATGTTCACCAGAATTGCTTTATAAGTACATAAATTGACCATGCCGATGTCCATTATATAGCTTAATGACCTATTACTGTTATCAAGGTGTATAATATGTCGTAGGCATCGTAATACGACAGCTCACGAAAAGCCTGGATATTGCATGTATTACCGCAAAAAGCTGTAATGAATAACATCATTCATTGGACGTTACAGCGGGTGCCTACAGATATAGATTTTTAATGAGATAATATAGTAAATCGAAGTGCAAGAAATGAAACAAGGAGTGAACATAGTAGAAAAGGTGTCTTCAGATTTTGGGATAAAGTACTGCAAGAGGTGTTTTACTCAAAAAACCGACGTTTCGGCGTTTATTTTACGCCTTCTTCAGGGCTAAAATTCATGTAAAGACAAAAAAATATATAAGTAAAAATATAAAGTGCAAAAACGGTGAGTATACGCTTTGACAATTCAGTCTAGCAAACAGATTTAAAAATTTCAAACACATAAAATTAGCAATTAAAATTTGAAGGATTTGAACATTTTTAAAAATATAACTCTGCAAAACAATCAAAAATGGAAAACCGGTACATTTGAAGTATTGATTGGTTGCATGAAAATATAAAAAACATTTAAAAATATAATACAATTTTCCATTCTATATCATTAAAATGTTAAAATACAATAAAAAGGAAAGCATACATCTTTAACTATCGATAACACCCCTATAGCAACAAGGAATTATGTATCCCTTTGGGTTAAAGAAGAAAAAGCATTCCAGAAGGTGAATAAAAGGAATCTCAAATGCCGTTTGTCAATACACCTGATTTTTGGTATCTGCTGCTGTACCGGGTGTTTCCTCATACTTCGCCACCCCTAGTATTCTTTTTTATTTGAAGAGATAAGAAAGTGTTTTTATATGAAAGTTTTATAGTTTTCTCTTGTCATTTAGAATTTGATACAAACAAAAAGAAAGAATAATAAAAAATCCTGTTTTTCGTATAAAGTTGTCTTTTTTGAATGGATATATTATATCATGGAAAGAAATATATTCTTCTCTTGTTTTCTTATTTTGAAAGATTTTTGAAATATTTAATTTTAAAGTTTCTAAAATGTAGAAATAAACCTCAAACCACTATAGCCTTGGCGACCGAAAAACAATTGAATGCGGTAATGTTTGTGCATTCTGACATTTTGCCGAGGTAAAAAGCATCGCTTTGTTTACAAGTGCAAAATAACTTCTAGTTTTATTGTAAAAATGCCGTTTTATTATTATTATATAATGAAAATAAAACTTGAGGATGTTCTCCGTTTATCTGAACGTGCTTCTTGACGGCACAGGTTCACCAAATAATGCGCTGCATTCTCTTCTTGCTTGAGATATATTGTTATTATTTTTATAAAACGTATAATTCTTAGTTTTTGATTTTCATTATAATAAATTAGTGGCATATTTTACAATAAAACTTCAAACTATATGCACTTGTAAACAAAGCATTTTACCTCGGCAAAAATTTCAGAATGACAAAAAACATTACCGCATTCAATTGTTTTTTGGCCGACATGGCTATAGTGGATTGAGGTTTACTTCCACATTAATTTAGAAACTTTGCGATTAACCATTATTAGGGAGTACTTCTATGTTAAATAAAATATACAGTGTGATCTATTAATAAAAATTGGGTATATGTTTGTTTGAAATTTTGGGAAAATAATTTATAACTTGGCAACGTCGCAAATGCGAAAAAAAATATTACAAGGCGAGGTAGGGTATTGGTAGGTACTTAGATTTAAAATAAAATATACAGGGTGTTACATTTAAAAAACAAATTAAAATGACTTTTAAATTGCCATAATTTAAAATTATGCCAAAGCACCCTGTAGATGCACATAGTTAGTAACATCCAAAATAATATTCATTCAATATCCAAGTAACTCGCTGTATAATATTATTGTGAAAAGTTGAAGGAATATATCAATTTGGACGTAATACACTTGCGACCTTGCAAATCCAGAAATTATTAGAAAATAAATTTTAATTTGGCAACGTCGCAACCAATCCCAGAAATATTTTAGGGTTAAATAGATATCAATGATGGAAACTAGAAGACTTTAAAAAAAGTTGTACTTAGTTCCATTTAAAAAAATCAAATTGATCACTATCCTTCTTTCCTAAAATTAAAATATATTTCAAAATATGTTTAAGATATGCGTCTTAAGCAACCAAATAACTTTTGTATTAGACATTTTCTTCTACCAGGTATATCTGCATTGAGATATATCGAAGAATTACTCACTAAATGGACACCCTGTATAGCTACAGTAATGCAGTGGTCAATTTAATGTACCCGTTCTTATTTTACACCGGCTCATCAACCTAACCTAGAATGAGGAAGATTCCGTATCACAACCCCTTCTAAGGCGCTTTATTGTTGCTAGAACTTACTTTACTTGCTATGAACTTTTAACTACGTACTAAGGAGATTTTGATTGAGTGAGATTTCCGTCAAATCTATAATTAAAAGGCTTGTATTATTTTACTTATCTACAGTAATACGTGATATAGTAGTAGTATAGTGATTTAGTCGTACTGAGATTCATCGGAATACTAGTTCACTATATGGATAAATTTGAGGAATTACATTGACGCAAAATCAGTTTACCGTGAACAAGCGTACATGCATATACAGGGTGTCCCAGAAACAGGACGTTAAAGATATTACTTGTAGTTTCTTGTCAGTACGCATAACAATATTCGAGATATAGAAGTGAGGTACTTGTATACTTGTACTTATTCTACACAAAACGACGTATTTTGCTTCCTGTGTATAACTTTCATGAATTTCGGTGGCGTAAATACAGGTCCAATATGGAGTATATACTCATGTAGCTTCTACGCCCCTCGAAATTATAAAGTTATCTGTGGGAATCAAAATATGTCCTTCTTAAATGATCAGCAAATCTTAGATTAATTAACTATACTCGAATATTTTGATATTTGCTGTCAAACAGCTAAAAAAAAGTCATGTCTATACAAACTTTTCCCATGTTTAATAGTAGACCTTCGTTTCCAGAAGCTTATTTCCATGTTTATGGTACCGTCTGTATATTAAATAATCACCTCTGATTATTCAAGACGTAAGTACCCAAAAGCTCAAGGCACGCAAATACCGCCTTTCGTCAACATTTGAAAATCTGCTGCAATGAACCACCGACCATTAACAAAGACAAGTAGGGTCACTCTAAGCTCCGCCCCCAATGTAGTCTTTCCAGCTGTGCTCTCGGATACTACGCAAGCTGGCGGATTCTAGCGCCCGGCGATCTCGAGCAGTAGCCGAACGCTAACAGCTGTGGTTTACAGGGTCAATCCACCTAACACGCGACACGGTGCACGGGATACAATCAGTCGGATCTACCGGAGTCCCTGAATAAGTAGTGTTTGTGAGTTGTTGAGCGTTTTGCGCGTATTTCACAAAAAATGCCGACGACGTGCTCTATATATGGCCCCGTTGTTTTTTTATATTTATGCCTACTTATTCCCATTGATTTTCAAAATATCTGTTTTTAATACTTTAATTTTATTATTGACTTGATTCTTAAATTTTTTAAATTCACTTTTCAAATTCGTATTTTCCGGTTCTCTAACTTTTTGTTTATAAATTTTGACTCGGTTTTCAATCATTTCGAGTATTTCTTGATTTATCCAGTCATTCTTTTCACGTATCTTATAAGTCAGTTAGTTCCTGAAACGACTGAACTTCTGTAGTTGAATTTTTTTATGCTCTATTCTGTTTACTTCTTCTCTATATTTTGTCGCAAATACTTTTATGTTTACACCTATGGTTATTGACAACAAGTTATGAATGATCAGACTGTTACTGTTACTTACTACTTGAATCGTACATTTCAAATTACTACATCTATCTGACAAAACATGATCTGTAATACTCCTTGAGCTATTTGCCACCCCAGTAGCTGCATCTGCAGTTATTGTGTTGAATGGTTTATTGAATAATAAATTATATTCTATCTATACTATAGAATTCATTTCTATTGACCCCCGTATAAGTGAAGTGAACGTCGACCGTTGACGTCGACAGTATCGCACAGTCGGATTCCCTGTAAGAAAACGAGATCGCATGAAGGAAACCCCTCTGAATTCAAGGCAGCTCGCATTTGTGAGACTCACATCAAAGTCGGCACGGTGAATGACCCTACTTGTCTTTGTTAATGTACGGTGAATAAACTAACTTTTTGGTAGGCAAGACGAGGAAAATATGGGATCGAGAAACGAAACAGCATGACATATGTATTTTGACACTGTTGACTTGAATCCCGTCCCCGCAGAGGAAGACCCGGAACCACAAGCATTATCCACGTAACCGCGTCAATGTTGAAAAAATATCTCAGTAAAACCAAATCTTCCCTACAGCTAAAAATGACAAGAAAATACAGCTTGGAAACGTAAAATTATGTTTGTCCTGGTAACACTGTTACAGTAAATCATGCACTTTTCTCCAACGTCACTAAGGAAGTAAAACTATGTTGGATACACTTGAATCACTTTCAACCCAGCAAATATTGTGAGGCGGCAGACACCAGATTGCGTCGTTTGAAATATGTGGGCAACGGCACCTTTAATGTTAACCAGCTAAGGCAAGTTTTATCAACGCCGACTATCCAGTTAATAGAGCGGGCACTAGAGGTAAGTGAGTATGCAAAACGTGAGTACCGAATTTTGCCAACGGATTTGATTACAGAACTAATCAAGGATTAAGAATGTGGATCTTGCCGATCAAGTTTTTTTGGTCCATTTTTTTGTTAGTCCCCTCTACTCCTCTACTCCTATTCGGATAGGGATTATACATACATCAGGTACATCAGGCAAAGTAATTTTAATAAATATTTTCGTAATAATTTGCAGTTTGTTCTAATGGTAAAATACAGGATGGATGCTCTTTTAATAAAAAAACCAAAATTAAAGTAATAATTTTTAATTTTTACTTCCCACACCGATAGGTGAGGGGAGTATTGTGATCGCTAAAATTTTCGATTTTGAGATAATACACTTTTTGGGCGTTTTATGATGCCTACATCACGAAAATCCACGTCACTCATTTCCGTCGGTCTGTCTGTCTGTCGGTCTGTCTGTCTGTCGGTATGTCTGTCGGTCTGTCGGTCTGTCGGTCTGTCGGTCTGTCGGTCTGTCGGTCTGTCGGTCTGTCGGTCTGTCGGTCTGTCGGTCTGTCGGTCTGTCGGTCTGTCGGTCTGTCGGTCTGTCGGTCTGTCGGTCTGTCGGACTGTCGGTCTGTCGGTCTGTCGGTCTGTAGGTCTGTCGGTCTGTCGGTCTGTCGGTCTGTCGGTCTGTCGGTCTGTCGGTCTGTCGGTCTGTCGGTCTGTCGGTCTGTCGGTCTGTCGGTCTGTCGATCTGTCGGTCTGTCTGTCTGTTGGCGTTTTTCTAGCCTCCTAATCTCAGTAACCGCTGCATAGATTTTGATGAAATTTGGGTAGTAATATGGTGTAGGGTCGTAGTAGGTAATGTTGCTACAATTTTGAAAATCGGTGCATAGGCGGCGGAGTAATTAGCAAAAAACAAAAAATTTCAAATATGCGTCAAACTTCGTTTTTAGGTGTTTTAGGGGTTCCTGATCATTTTCTACTTTTCTTTTGGTGGGGGTGGTTGGGGGGGTGGGGGGTTGTAAATCTGAAAAATTTGTTGTACTCATGATGGGCTGTCTACTGACCTGAGAGAGAAAGACCTAGCGGTATAATACACTTTTTTAGGTCCATCCGAACATTGCCTTGTGTATTACAGGAACCAAGGGACTTGGAGAATTTTCCGATGTATACTACGAGTATTGCTTTAGATCGTTCTGTATTTTATAATGTTGAAATTACTGAATTGATGTTAATGAAATTTCGGCACAGTATTACTACTTTGGCGAGGATGGAAAACGCGTCTGATTTTTAGAAATCGGCGGCGCAGCAATATTAAAAAAAACTAAAAGTATGAAAACAGCTCAAACTTCGTTTTTAGGCGTTTTAGTGGTTCCTGTAAATCTGAAAAATTTGTTGTACTCATAATGGGCTGTCCACTGACCTGAGAGAGAAAGGCTTAGCGGTATAATACACTTTTTTAGGTCCATCCGAACATTGCCTTGTGTATTACAGGAACCAAGGGAATTAAATTTGTCGATGTATACATACGAGTATTGCTTTAGATCGTTCTGTATTTTATAATGATAAAATTACTGAATTGATTTTAATGAAATTTCGGCACAGTATTACTACTTTGGCGAGGATGGAAAACGCGTCTGATTTTTAGAAATCGTCTCAGTGGCGGCGCAGCGATATTAAAAAAACTAAAAATATGGAAATAGCTCGAACTTCGTTTTTAGGCGTTTTAGGGGTTTCTGATCATTTTCTATTTTTTTTGGGATGGGGGTGAAATTAGGGTGGTTAGGGGGGTTGTAAATCTGAAAAATTTGTTGTACTCATAATGGGCGGTCTACTGACCTGAGAGAGAAAGACCTAGCGGCATAATACACTTTTTTAGGTCCATCCGAACATTGCCTTGCCGATGACAGAAACCAAGGGACTTGAACTTTCTGATGCATACAATATACATACGAGCATTACTTTGGATCGTTTTGTATTGTGTTACGTGGAAACTTCTGAATTGACTTTAATGACATTTTGACACAGATTTATTACCGCGACGCGACGAGTATGGAAAGCGCGTATGTTTTTTAGAAATCATTTCAGTGGCGGCGCGGCAATAATAAAAAAACGACCAATATAAGAAACACCTCAAACTTTGTTTTAGACAATTTAGGGGTTCCTGATCACTTTAAAAATTCTTTTGGTTGGGGGTGAAATTGGGGTGGTTCGGGGGTGGGGGTTTGTGAAACTCAAAAATTTGTTGTATTCATGATATATTGTCCATTGACCTGTGAAAGAAGCACCTAGTAGAATAAAACACTTTTTTGCGGTCGGGCGAGCGATGATTTGATTGCAGGGGCAGCATCTAGACTATAGTTTCATGCTGTGGGAAAATAATAAAACTGGTATCATCGGAATGTGTGGGAAGTACTGAGTCAATCAACTTGACTACATTTTTTTATTAATAAAAAATATGTTATACAATGTGTCTGGTCATCGGTGTCGGAGCCTTCAGAGAAATGAAATACAGTATCTTTTTATCGACAAATGACCCCAATAGTTAGTTTTTCTCCCACCATAATAAACTGGCAGCCATTTTGTTTTTTTTTTAATCGACGCTTGAGGGTTGTACTAATTTAGCCATAGTTAGTCATGTAGAGGTCCTAAAAACACAAAAAAAATCTCATTCGATAGCGAAGCATGTAGACCATAAACTAGTGGTAAATATTTTCCAAATTTTATTTCATAAAACGGCAAAAACATTGTTAAAAGAAAATAATTATGTAACCATTCCGTGTTTTTACAATTCCAGCTTTTTCAAAAAATTTGAGCTGTTAAGCTACAATTTTTTTATTTCCAAGCGATAGTATATGATGTTTCCTAAAAAAAATAGTTGTACATCTCAGCCCTAAGTAAAGTAGTTTAGAAGGTATGATCGTTTGAATATAACCCTTTATTGTTGAGTTGAGAAAGCAATAAAACAAAATACTTAGTGGGCATGACATTTATTTTGGGAAAAAAAGAAACAAATGTTACAGCCATTGTTAGAAACATATGTTGCATAGAGCGAACATCGCTTTGTCATATAGTTATCCATTTCCGACATGAATCATTTTGCAAGTATTTTATTTTATTGCCTTCTCAACTCAACAAACCATCATACCTTCTAAATTACTTTACTTAGGGCTAAGATGTACAACTATTTTTTTAGGAAACATCATATACTATCGTTTAGAAATAAAAACATTGTAGCTTAACAGCTCAGATTTTTCGAAAAAACTGGAATTGTAAGAACACGGAAAAGTTACATAATTATTTTCTTTTAACAATGTTTTTGCCCTTATATGAAATAAAATTTGGAAAATATTTACCACTAGTTTATGGTCTACATGCTTCGCTATCGAATGAGATTTTTTTGTGTTTTTAAGACCTCTACATAACTAACTATGGCTAAATTAGTACAACTCTCAAGCTTCGATTAAAAAAATGGCAACCATTTTACTATGGTGGGAGAAAAACTACTTATGGGGGATGATTAGTCAATAAAAAATACTGTATTTCATTTCTCTAAAGGCTCCGACACCGATGGCATTGTATAACATATCTATTTTTTATTAATAAAAAATTAAAAATTATTACTTTAATTTTGGTTTTTTTTATTAAATGAGAATCCATCCTGACTTTTACCATTAGAACAAACTGTAAATTATTACGAAAATGTTTATTAAAATTATTTTGCCTGACGTACTCAGTAGAATCCCTGTCCGAATAAGAGTAGAGGAGTAGAGGGGGTTAACAAAAAAATGGACCAAAAACATGACTGGCAAGATCCAGATTCTTCTGCACTATAATGTAAATACGGCAAGATGAAGGCAAAATGCCAGCAAAACTACATATTCGTGTACAGGGTGATCAGGGTGAGTCAAGCAAATTCGCGCTATATAGGGTGATCAGGGTGAGTCAAGCAAATTCGCGCTGTACAGGGTGATCAGGGTGAATCAAGCGAATTCGCGCTATACAGGGTGATCAGGGTGAGTCAAGCAAATTCGCGCTATACAGGGTGATCAGGGTGACTCAAGCAATTTCGCTTACAGGGTGAACAGGGTGATTCAAGCTCATCGACTCTGACTCTTGTGAGCAGTGTGTCTTGAATAAAGCTAAACAGCTTAGCTTGCAGTCGTTAAATAGCGGATAAAATATTATGGTACTTGTCTGTTGATGTTTAGTTGTTTGTTCGGACTTTTGCCAAATCAAGTAGCCATTCTAGCTGTCAGATAGTGCAGTAGTAATTGGTAAATCCTAAAAGTGGCACATTTTTATGAATCAACTTTGAAGATTTACCAATTTAGAATTACCTAAACTAAACTATAAGTGACTAGTGCACTAATTAACAGATACACTGCCTGATCGAAAAGACAAACATCTGAACAAAAAGACTAAACTTAAACAAACTAGGTATGTCTTGATACGCAAGCCCAAATTGACTTTTTTTAATTCTGTATCTCGCCTTTTTTCAGTTTTCGGTAAATTTTTATTTGAAAATGTAGTTTGTTTTAACGACTTCTATATACAGTTAAAAAAATTATCAGGTTAGGACTCATCCTGTAGAAATATCGTGATTTAATGGAATTATGATTTGAATGCTTTGGATGTATGTTTTTAAGTATCTTTACTACTTAAAAGGCAAGTTTCGCATCCAGAAAGAAATTGTAGCCATAGATATGCTGTCTTGAAGTAGTATTCAGTGTTAGTGTTGGATTAGATTACCATAACCATCTTACCAGGTCAAGCAACACTTTTTTCTATAACTACAGCTGTATTATCAAATGGCGGCAACTTATCGCTAAAACTGGTTTATACAGGGTGTCTCAAAGTAACTATTCCTGAGTTTCAGATACAATATACACTCAAAGAAGTATGTTTTATTTGTATTATTAAGCTGAAAAGGGGAAACCTCGGGCAGTCGTGAAAAAATGGAAAAAATTGCATATAATACCAAGAAACTATCGGCGGCAAACGAAGTAAGAATTGGACCACAGCAACCCTTGGAAAACAAAGTCTATTTTCTTGGTTGTCGCTTTATGTCTGTCTCAAAGCTTTCCTTATTTGCAAAGTGTAGTATAATTACCTAATCTGTCAGATAAATCAGTTTTTAAGGATTGCCTGATTCAACCCCTACTTCGCCATTAAAATTTCGAATCCTGTATCTAAAGAAATTTGATTAGCTGCCACTAAAAAAAATTATGAGTAACTATTATGTGACACCCTACAAACCATAATTATACTATCAACAGTGAACCACTGATTATAAGGAAGTTGATTAGTACTGGGTTATCTTAATTTTGATCGTAATGCGATACATAAATTGTTGCTCCAAAAAGTGCAACAGTAGTCTTTGAAATTAGAAAATGAACTAGTATATTTGAAAGCACTGTTACAGATTTTTGGTGAGTCCTTCTGGAAGTACAAGTACAATTATAGTAGAACTACTGTAAAGTAGTGCGATGGATATATTATAACCTGCAGATACTTCTTTTGATTAATTACTTTTTTGAAAAGTATACAATGCCACAGAATAAAAATGGGGAAAAAATGTTGGGAGACATTTAAATACTAAGGGGTCATAGCATGAAGCAATAAAATATTGAAAAAAAGTAATTGAACTCATGTTAGGTATACGACTTTCAGGACTACCGTCATAAAAAACATACGCTACACACATTTTCTCATACATACTGCTTCGATTATGTACATCAATAAGGCAACTCCTTTGACTTACTATCGTAAACCTCCTTCTTCTATCAAGTCTCACCAGTACGCCTCAACTTCGCATCGTATGAGCAAATTCGACTTTTACATATGATTAACATTCTCAATCATTAATCACTATAAGAATTTTCTATCACACTTGTTGTATCACTCTGTATGTCTCCACCGGCACATCTACTTCAATATCCTTCTCTTTAATGCTACTTAGGCTATCTGCACTCTTGATCTGTTTTTCTTTCCTGTTTTTTAAGCTATCGGGGCTAGTCTTCTTGTTGTACTCTTTCAGGCACTCTGAAAGTATAGGAAATAATGTAACCCATCTTGTGTTTAGAGGCGCCCTAGACTGCATTGAACGTTATTATTCTACGTGTGTAAGCAATTTTACTGAACTCGAAAGTCAACTAGACATTGCTAAGCTATTTATAGTTTATTCATTCATTTTCATTATTAGATCTAAATACAGGAGGTGGGTAATCTATTTTTAGCTTTTGTCAATTAAAGCATTATATACTTCTAAATGAAGTTGGCTAAAGAATAGAGAACAAACCCAGCACTGAAATTGTTACAACAATTGTGTAAAGTGGTTATAACAAAAATTTAATACAAGTGGAAACTAAAAGGCAACCCGCCAAGTCAGTGCTAACAATAATAGCTTTAATTTATTCAGGATACAAAAATCCAAACAAGTGACACAAATACATACAGTGGCATCATGCCAAATAGGAGTAATTCCTTGATCCAAATTTTTTGTGTATGCCACTTTGGGCATTTTAGTGGTTTTGGAGTAATTAGTTCTATTTTTTGCACAAACGTTGGTAAAAGTCCTGGTACTCTGTGTTGGAGGGAGGGTGATTCGCCAAGATCACAACACTGGGACCCTATTAGGCCCAAGGATCCCTCAGTACTGTGTCCAGCCATCCCCACAAAAAGGATTGGGCCCCAATATTTTGGTCTCGGCAGCCCCTTTTTCGTGCCCTTTTATCCAGCCAACTATCATGTTATTGCCAAGAGATGCACTCTAAGTGACTAGTGGCAGCCCAATGCTGAGCTCGTCGTTGATAGAAGTTGTTTGTAGTTTTTTCATAGCAGAAAATCGCCGAGCACAACAAATACTTCATATTTTGTTCAACTTGGTTTTGAAGTTCGGCAGGTATTGTCAGTAAAAATGTCTCCACTTTCTTAGTAAAGCTTTACATGTCTGGTAGACATGACAATTCTGATGCTCTCTATCTCCGTCAATCGACCTATGGCGCACTGATGATCGCTAATAAGCGTGAAACAGCTGCCTGCGTACTGGTGGATTGACGGAGATATAGAGCAACCGCCGTACATCGACTCTCATATGCAGTTGGCACGCGCTTATGATCAGACCAAGCGAACGCGCCTTTGCGTTCCACCAAGAAGTTTGCTGCTGTTTAGCAACGACTTTCTTTGGTTTGCCGTTACCTTCGGGTACCAGATGGCGCACAGGCGGATCTTTTCTGCCGCCTACTCTCAAAAATTGAAAACAAATGCACGTTGTCCGTCTTATTTTTTGAACACATCTTATTTATTAACTTATTTATTTGTAACACTGAGCTACTGCAGACAGTGTGCCACTTGTGAACGTCACTAATTATTGTAAACTATCCTGGATGTTGCTGTTATTATAGCTGCCACAAGATAAGAATGAACGTTACTTTCAATTTTTTTGCTTATCAATAGGCTTTCATCATTTTCATGTTACGATCTTACCTGGCAAGTTATCAGATCGAATGCTGTTACTTCTGATTGGGAAAGGCACCCCTTTTAGTATAAACTGTATCTCCTCCAAGGTCTTTCCTTTCGTCTCTGGTATATATATTTGAGCGAAGAGCGCAGTTAAAATGCAGGAGAATGCGAAAAGGTAGAAAGGAACATCGATCCCGAAGGTATCGGTTAGCCTTTTGTATATCTGGAAAGGATAACACTTTATGAGTAAACACTCTAGTACCTCTAATAATTTCATCCCAATCAGTGTAAGTCATTATAACTGTTGGACGAATCTTAAAATAGCATGCAGTGCAATAAATGCAATGGCAAAAACCGGTGTCGAGTTGATTTAGATATAGCGTTTCAAAACCTAGCCTTTATTTTTTCTGTGATGATAACGTAACAAATATTGTATGCTGAAATAAATATGATTTAATCAAAATAGAAAATGATCAGAACATTCCAAAACATCTGAAAATAAGATTGGAGAATTTTCTTATTTGTTTTTTGATAGTTAGTCCGCTTGTAGGTACAGGCAGAACTTGCGGATTCAAAGTTCTTTTTCCGTTTCCGTTGTCAGTTATCATAGTCAAAAATGATGGCATTTTTTTAGCGCTTTATTCTACTGCTACCCTAAAAGAGACAAAAGATTTTCAACGACAATATTATTTGTTTTTTATGACTGGTTTGCCCGTAATGCCATGATTTTCAAAAACAGTGTCTCTTGTTTTTAACAGTAGTAATCCAGTGTTAAAGTTTGATTACAACTAAGCTAGTACTTATTACAAATTATAGGATTATGAAGTATAATACTATAAATCAAAACAATTTCCAAAAAATTATAAATCGATTAGGTGCCCTTAGGAAGTTTGGAGTAATTCTGAGTATTTTCATTTTTGGCTGGTTACTCCACCGCAAATAAACTGATTTATGAAAATACTACCTGCTGTGACCTCAAATCACATCTCAAATTTCATCAAAATCTATTCAACCGTTACTGAGATTACGCAACGAGAAAAATTCCAACAGAAAGACATACCGACCGACCGACGGATGTGAGTGACATAAGTCTTTGTGATGTAGACATGATAGAGTATCCAAGAAATGTTTTTTTTATTTATTTTTATTGACGTGGTCGACAAGAATCCAGTCGCATGTCAACTCGGCTTGTCATGCAAAGGATTGGAACACCTCAAAAGGGTCATCTAGGGGTAGTCAAGAAATACAGATTCTTCTCCTTGACTACAATAGCATGAGGACATGGTGGAAATGAAATTTCGAGTGGATAGTACGTCTCTTCCGTCTAAATAAGGAGGTAATTTCTTAAGGTTATACTCTCACATCAGTCTTGATTTTGTGATTATATAATTATAGTAACTATATGATACAATTACAAGCTTCTGAGGCCTCCATGAGTAATTATAAAGTAAGAGATCAGTCTATACCTCTTCCAGCGGTAATTTCAAAAGAATTGAACTGCATCTCTAAAGCGTATTGTATATTCAAACTGACCGATGTAAATTATTACAACTGACGGTTTGAGTTTAAAATAGATGCTTTAGAACAAACTGAAATTTGTGAATTGATCGAGTCACACTACTCAAAGAAGTACTGCAATATATTTTGTTCTTTTTATTGTTGCTTATGGGGAAAATATTTTGAATAGACGAGTTCAATTTCGTAAAATATTTTCATTAAGGTTCTTGACTTAAGCGGTCCACTCACGCTCAATATTATTGCACAATATTTTGACGGAGGCCCTACACAGCTCAATGTTATGGTGCAACATTTTGATTTGTGCAATAAATTTAATCGTATGCAGGCAATATTGATAGTCGTGCAATATATTACGCAATCCCGGGCACAGGCGTACAACCTTCAAGCAAACATATCGTGCAAGTAGTATCAAACAGAATTCCATGTAGTCATCAAGTGATTTATGTTGTGATTATCGCTGTCACTGCCGGTGTGAAAAGAAGAAATGCTCGCAAAAACCTCCATTATTTAATAAATCGGAAACTGCCTATTTCATATAGGTGCTGCTAACCTTAAAACTGAACCATATGGTCCACACACACAGGCTTTACCGACAGTTGTTGGCGCAAGCGGAAACCTTCAGCAGACTGAAATTTACATAAGCCTTTTTGGTTTGCGCGAGCTACTATCTTACCGTCCACATGCACGGGCTTCCCCATACAAACCGGTTTGCACAAATAAGTACGAGGTAAATCCTGCACGTGTGGTCGGGGTTTATTGAGCTGAGAGTGTCTGAACCAGATGACTTTCGCAACTTTTTACGGTAGAACTGACCAGTTGATCTCAGATCAGAGCCAATAACATAAATAAAAAAACTTTTTGCGGATGAACGGATAGATATTCGATGAACTGCTCGCTCTGTTTATTCGTCAAATTGAGAAAAACTAGACTATCATGTGTGACATTTCACTTCCCACAGAGCCTGAAGGGCACGATAAACATCAGTAAATTCGAAAATTAGTTGCCCATCAGCTGTCATCGCCGCCATGACGACGTGTACTCTACCACATGTTGATACTAGCCGAAGAGATTTTGCGCAATGTTGCCTACAGCACAGCACAACATTTTCGCGTTCGCACAAAACAATTTCAAGGATTTGAGTTTACAACCTTTCAGTTTCGACTATACACGAGTAACTATATGGCACAAACCTGAATATTGCGCAATAGTATTCAGCGTGTAAGGGCCGCTTTAGAGTGAATCGATCTATCCTGAAGGAACGAGCTTCTTGTGTTTCGACTATAACGGGTCGATCACATTTCCGACACACTCGTGTGTTGAAGGTCTTAGTCTTACCGATGATAGCTAGTAAATATAGATATTATAAATGAATTACCTCTACAGAGAGCCAGGCAAACGTTACGTAGAAGAAATCAGAAAACGTCATTCCCATCGCTTTAACTTTTGCTGGAAATAATTCAGCTGTCATGACGATTGGAATGATACCCAAGCCGAATTTGAAAACAAAAGCATACACCATCACACTGACTACTGGAACCTGAAAAAAACATCTTGTTATTTATTTGTTTCTTTCAGCTGGTCCTATAAAAAGATATTCACCAGTTGAACTTCAGTAAGGACTTTGAACTGGCGATCTACATACAACTATTAAATTGTTAATATTTAATTATATTCGGTTATCAAGTTATACAACCGTGCGGTTATTTTTTTCAGAGGTGCATCAAAAAACCTCGTCCAAAATTTTATTGGATCTGAAAAACAGCTGATTTAACAAATCTTTGATTTGATTATATGCGTAATCAAAGAAACTTTAAAGTACAAAGTCTGATAAACAATTGCAGTTCAATCATATAGTTTCTCCTTATTTTGTTCTTACACTCTGATTGTCCTAAGAGTGTATCTGTTGGTATGCAATGGTTGCCTTCATATTTTTTTATACTGTTGTATACTTATTTCCGTTAGTAGCCAAATAAATTGCTATTAAAAGAGTCTATATGTAATATATGTTGAATTGAACGTTTTTCTTCATATCTTTGCTATGTTTTTTAAGTATAATGAATGCACCTAAATGTCGATGTATTCACTATTTACTCTTATTATCCCCAAACCTACAGACTTTGCTTTATTAGTAGAATAATAAACATTAATTAGTTGAACGACAAGCTTTCAACAACATACTACAAAAATTATATCATAATTTCAGATTTTCAAGCAAAAAGCACATATTTTTTGGTAACATTTGCTAGGTGGATTTCAGTGAAAAATCGTTCTGAATATTTAAGACACTGTTACACCTCCTGTGAACATCTCGGAAATTTGAAAATATTCTTCTCGTCTTCTTATAGCCACTCTAGTTATTATTTTTTTTTTCTCCTTAAGTCTCTATTGTGATAGTTTTCGAGATACAGCACTTTGCATTCTTATGTGATCACCCGGTACATTTATCAATCGATATATTTATTTGTCAAATATACATACCCAAGAAAACGGTTTTACGTTGTATCCATGTATTTGCAACGTAAAATAGATTGCCAAAGAGAGCAGTGAAACACCAGTACATAAACTGGATATAGTCAGCAATGCCTTCCTTCCAAATTTATCCACCACGAAATCGGCGATAGTAGCTGACAGTAACATCATTCCAGCGAAGAGAATGCCTGAGACATTGGAGCTGAGGTACTTCGAGTTTGCTGCTGACAAGATTTCGTGCAGATTCATCAGCATCACGCTTATGCTACTGAAATGTTGAGCACCATTCAGGACTAACATTATGAGCAGAGCTTTACGGTTGCTTTTGGAGACTACTAAGTCCATCAAGCGACCTTTTTCCTGGAACATAAACAAACAGATCAAGACAAAACGTTAAAAAAAGTTTTTAAAAAATGTTTGCATTGTTGGGTGGTGGGTGACCATATTGCCCTCATTTCGGAAAACATAAAATCGGCTTTAAGATCACGTGACCTTGCATATCATAATGAAAAGAAGTAAAATAAGTTGAATATTTTTGTAAAATAGCAACCTTCAGAAGCGATAGCTAGTAATTTTCAGCATTTTTACGGTACAAGGGTTATTTTACTGCCCAAGAATATAATACTGACGTATTTGAATAGCAGATACGTAAGATGTTTTCAATTTTTGAATATCATGAATGAAGGTAGCATATGAGCCCAAACAGTTAAGTTATCGATTCAAATATGGGAAACATTTTGCGTAGCAACAAAAGAGGATGATTGGAGATTAAATAACCACATATAAATTAGCTACTACAAAAATAGCGGGCTGCAGAACTGTAGCTTATCAAAGAATAGTCAGAACCATACAGTATAAGAGGTCCGACACTATATCCAATATATTTTTTTCTATCCGGGAAAATGAGTTTCGATCCCGGTGCCCTTTTCATTCCAAGATTGCGGACGACATCACAAGATGTTGAAAAGGGGTAAGCCTAATTTAAATCCCTTGGTGAGCCTCTCAGCTCTTATTTAGCATACGTTCTAGGCTTTGGGTATTAGTTTTTTTAACATTCTAATAAATCGGGCATTGCGAATTCTCAGACTTTTATCACCTTGTTTATATTTCTTGTTTGTTAGATTGTTTGACGATCAATTAGTTGTGCTCCTAGGTATTACTGAAGTCTGTAATCGATAGATAATGATCTAGTCTAGGCGGTATAATGGATAAAGTCATTTTTTTAGTGGCGAGGGGGTTAGGATTCAGTTACCCTGATAGTTGGTGGTCCTTTGACACCATCTGATGACAGCTGTCTGTACTAAGTTGCATGAGATGCTGGTTCTGGTCGGGTGAGAGGGGGAGTTGCACCTTTCTTGGCACATCTGTCGGCCTCTCATTCCCACATAGTTCTTTCTGTGTAACTAAGCACCCAAGATAATATGAACCTGTTGGTCTTCGCCAGTATCTTTAAGGCCTGACTTTTTACTGTATCCTTTATCTATGCACATTATGCCGCAATTCATAATTGCGGCTGTCTGTTTGATAAACGGTAGTCTGTTTACCTAGGCGGATACTTATGTTCTGACCAGGCCTACCACCGTATATGCCTCCTCCTATACCTGACGATTTTTGGCGTGATCGGCACCAGGTGATATTATGCAACATATAACTTTCTTTCAGGCATGTATTTAGGGGACGGGTTCAGGGGGCCCAATCCCCCCCCCCCGAGAGTAAATTTAAAAGGTGGCAACCCGAATCTTGTCGCCCCCCGAGGATCTCCCCCCTTCCAGCGGCGGCGTGTCAGAGGGCATGAGGGGCCAAGGCCCCCCCCCCACTTTTAATGAGGAGTGTAAAAAATTTATATGCAATTATTCTTTTATGTGCCCATTTTTTAACTTTATTATTATATATTATTAAATTTTATTGTATACGTACATACCTATTTTTTATTATTACGAGGTAGATTATAACTACACCCGCTACTGCATTATTTTCCAATGGCTAGCACTCTGCCTCTTTTATTCTTATCATTTCGGGCTCTCTGCTCTGCCCTTTCTCTTTTCTCTCTCTTTCAACATCGTACGATATGTACCGCTAAAGTTTTCGTCAGTACAAATCATACGATCGAGTTCTGTCCGACAGGGTAAAGAATGCGAGAGCGGAATAAAGGGTAAAGAGAGAGAGAGAGAGAAAGAAAGAGAGAGAGGTGCAGAATTGAAAATTGTGATTGGAAAAACTATAGCTAAAATACCGATCTTCCCCCCCCCCCACTTTCTAATTTGACTAACTCATCTGAGAGATTGTCATATATTGGTTCTTTTTGGCCCCCACTTTTTCAAGGCACCCCCGAACCCTAATCTGGACCCCCGAAACCAATTCCTGGATACGTGCCTGAGTTCTCCTATAATAACGTGTACTGTACTGATCTTTCCATGGTACCCTACACTCCAAATAAATGGGTTTCTCTTCTACCAAATTGATCAGCCTTTGAGGTTCCAGTCCCAAACATTTTAGAGGAACTTAAAAAAATTTGCAGCTTTCAGGCTTATTAGATAAATACTTTTTACAAATGCCTCGATATTTTACCATTTCATCTACTTTACTCAACTTGCGTCTTAGAACAACCACAACACAGTGAACATGAAATCGAACCCTACCTGCTGTTGCCTTTGAACTGCAGTAGTAATCTCCTGAATCTCCTTTTCTACAGAATCGGAGTTTCTCAGTCTTTCCAAATGCCTCTTGGCCTTTTCCGGCTTGTCCTTCGAGATAAGATAGTACGGCGAGTCAGGCATAAAAGGGCACGAGATCAACTGGATGATCACCAGCGCTCCACCGATGATCGAAGGCACATAGAAGGGCACGTAGGGCGCAACTGCGTAAATCAATAGGATGCCTATCAGCATCATCACATAGATAATGCCAGACAAGAAGCCGCGAATTCTTTTGTCTGCTATTTCTGCTATGTACATTGGAGCTGCTACGAAGGCAACGTCGCCAGATAGGCCTACGATAAACCTGAAAGAAAGAGTATGAAGATAATTTTCGTTGAAACATAATTTATACATAATTAGGTATGTATATACCATGTAAAACACGGATTCGCAAGTAAACGCACAACTCACTTATTTTTCAAACTTCATACATAAAATTTCAGAAGATAATAGATAAAGGACAATTCAGAGCGATTTTTCCGAAAAAGTTTTTTATTGTGCAAAGATACGCAGTACAAAATGATCCATCCTTCAAATGTCTGTAATTTAAGAACCAAATGCGATATCAAAACAAGGCCACCAAATTGACCTTCTTCTTCAACCTGCTTTTTGAATCATTACTGTAAGTTTAAAGTTAATAGCATCTTCGCGGCGGTCGGCCGTCAGTAGTATCGCAAGGCGGCTTTCGGACTTACTCTTATTTTATTTTAGACATACATACGTGATAAACCGATAACACGTGAATACGTACTTTATTGGATTCTCAAATTCGCGAGCTATAACCTAGCTCCTTCAGCAGCGTCCCTTAGGCTAACAGAGCAAAGTCAGCAGAAATTAAATACATGTTAAATGAACCAATTGCGACGCACACGGAATCTTGTTTATCATAAACGACCAGTTCTGTTAGCTTAACACCAATCTAGCAAAACCGTAGTTTAAAATCATACAAAGGGCTTCAAAAAGCATCTTCAAAATAATATGTGAGCTGCCGGCTTTATTATGGGTATAAGCTAGCGGAAAAGTGGTTTAAAAAAAATACGAAGAGAAATGTAAAATTATAGGCACTAGTTACTAACTAAACGCTAATTTAACAATTTAGCTAGCAGAACGGGCGGTCACAAACAGGTGATTATTAATTAGGAGAAAAGTGAAAATCATTTAAGTTCAATAGTTAACGGTTACAGAGCATATTTGTTTATTACAACTTTTTTTTTAATGCAACTAATTTATGTCCAGTGCATTTATTAAGCATTTATCTAATCTACGTGAAGACATTCACACTGTTTCGTAATAATTGCATTGGCAACAAAACATGTGTTTTTTCATAGACATCTTAGCTACTGCATTTGACTATTATTTAATTATCTGAAGATTTGTATAACATCCTATTAGTTTTTACCGTTTTGTTTCGAAACTAATGTATTACTAACTTAATATAAAGCTAGGAGGACAAGTCCATATTTCCAAAAAATGAAAAATTTCCATGTTTAATTAGAATATATATGTATAATTACATTTTGATTAGTCAAGCCCTTTGGAGATAGTCGCACTTAATTCCCAATTTGAACATTCATTCAGCAACTTGTAGTATAATAGTTTTGAAGTTCTACTGTCTTTGCTCTTCTAGCATAAAAAACGCTATTAAAAACCTGAATAGATCACTAGGACTTTTTTTTGGCAGCATTTATACAGTACTTAATTCTCTCTCTCTCTCTACGTTTAGCGTTTCACCCCTTTATATTTATTTAAAAAGTCCCATAAGTTGGAGATGCAAAATTTGAACTTTAAAATTAGTACAGTAAGCGTTCCCTTAAACAAATCACTAAATTCCAAGTATTTTGGGTCAGTCTGTCGGTCTGCTTGATTAATAACTATTGATTTGGTTTTGAACTTCTTGAGTTTCACCACATGTAATCAATCTACACAGATTTTTGTTTGCAATTTTTAATCTCTAATATCTGAAGCAACTCGTTGAAGGGTTTCCCCAATCTAGCCCATCCAGTACCTTTATAACGTGATTTACGTATTTCACAGTCATTTGTAATCGGGGTGATACAAATTGCAGCCGCGGTTAGGGTATAATCCTATAAATCTCAAAGGTGACCATCTACCTGTTTGAAGGTATTCTAAAAATTAATTTGGATTTGTATAGCAAAATATTATATAAAAATAATATTATGTGACAGGTCAAATTAATTTTTATCTAAAGGAACAGTTTAGTGGCATTTACTTACCTACTTCTGTTACTGATCTTGAAAACTATATGACATCACAATGCCTTTTTTAAATTACAAACCCAAAATTTTATTCGCACTTATTGTTATAGAGAATTCTCTACTTAACTAACTAGAACTTAACTAGAAAAGTTAATTTCTTGATACATATTTCCATTATTTTAGGCAATTTCGACAATATCAACAATTATTGTGACAATTTTGGTACTTTTTTGCAATTTTCGGAAGGTGATAATATACCCAATGCGCGGTTTTGTTTAGACTGAAACTAATAAATCCTTTTGTTAGAGCAGTTAATAATAAAACAAAAACTATTGACATTGAAAGAAAATTATACTTTTCTAAATTGTTAATTATACATAACATTATGTATAAACATGTTCGTAAATCGTCTTAGATCAATATATACATAAAAAACCATAAATACTAACTAAGGTTCTCACCATAAAAATGACGTACACTTTATATATATTCTAATCCACTTATCCTATTTTCATTGAGTAATAAACCTATTCTAAGATTCAAAAAATCTTGCTTCTTTTTAGCTGTTGCATTTGGAGCGTGCTTTATTCTGACACTATTCATTTTAATGTATGTGTCTGTTTAAATATTTATCAAAGACTCTCAAAAATAAACAATGAGGGATGGCTGTTATAAAAACTCCTAACCCTAACAGAGGGTCGTCCGCTGCAATTTACATGTTTACCTGAAATGGAAAAATAACCAGCCGCTGCAATTTTCATATCCCGAATTAAGAATACTTGACCATCGCTGCAATTTACAATCGCCGGTATATCTCTAGTAGAAAGATCCTTAAAAAAATGTTAAATTTCTGAACGACATTAGCTTACTTTCGTTCTATGTCGTATGTGAACATGAATTTTTCCGCTTATTGCATTTCCGGGTCAGAATTTATAATTTCAGACTTGAACCTCACATGAACTTGAATATACTCATCAAGGTCTAGGTCAAAGACAGCTTTTGATGTCGGTGTCGGAATCACACAAGTATTCTTCGCGTAAAAATGCTTGAAAAAACATAATCTTCAACATTTACAATAATATACCGTGACATAAACGTTACAACATTTTAAAGAGGCTTAATGTAAAGTAAGTGGCGCCCTCAACAGATAATATCTAAATAAAGAAGGGATTTGAATTTCTTACCACAAAAAAATCCCAATTTCGTACTGTTACATCATCCTGTTGATGAATTATTATTATGTGTGCATTTTAGTCTTTTTCTTTACAAAATTAAGTGTACAAATTTTAGAAGAGGGGGCAGTATTTAACTAGGTTGCTCTTCCATACAACCCCCAATTATAAAGCAAAAACAAAATGGTTGTTCCAACTTTAAGTCCCTGTATTTCGCCCGTGTGGGGGCGGGTTAGAATATCTCCCATCGTATATCCTGCGTGTTGTAAAAGGCGACTAAAAGGAACCGAACTGCTGTCGGTATAAGCAGTAACCTCTTCTCAACCAACAGCTTTGGGTGGACGAGTTGACAAGAGTCAGGACACCTTCTTGTCCTTGGGGTGAGAAACTGCCCCTAAAGGCGGATAAACCAGTGGACGCCATCTGGTCAACGGCATGAAGATGCAGAAAGCAAATGGGAAACTACTGCATTTATGATCTTAAAGTTATCCCAAGAGAAACTCGTAAAATGAGTAAATGCACAATGAATGCACTTTGTGACTATGATGATGATAATTTCGATCATTATAAGGTTTTGCACCGAAGCAACTTTGGTAAAATCTGAATATTTTTACCCAAAAAATCTGCAGTTTTGCTGTGCCATTAATTAGTATTCTTTGTGGTATTATACGAAATGTGTTAATTAATTATACTAACAAAATCCCCGAAAATGATTTGATGTCGGTATCACACTACAGCCGCAAGAGAAGTATGATATTTACCTCTCGCTATCTTTCCTCGCCACTTTCCCGCGGAACTGAACTAAATTTATACCAGTTTGAGAAATTTCAAAGGAAAACAACTTCTCCTATCAATATAAGTCTTACCTGGCTACATATAGGTACACCACGTGGTTCGCGAGTCCTATCAAGACCCAAGAGACTAATGCTATCAAAGCCGATACGATAATAGAGCCTTTTCTTCCTATCCTGTCCACAGCCAGTATCGTAACTGGTAATCCCGTGATACCGCCTATCATGTAGATAGACTCCAGCCATATTTCGTCGGTTTTTGATACGTGAATATGGGTGTCATTGCGTGAAAGAACTTGAAGAACTGGTGCCGTCCAACCGTAATGCATTCCATCTGAGATTGCTCCAATAGTTCCTGAAAATAAAACGTGATAGTTATCGGTCAACATACACTATACAGTTACTCTCACCAAACCGATTTGCTCTAATTTTTAATTTCTAATCATGGCCTTGTACGCTACCTAATTGCGACTTTTACCTGTTTGTTGGACACATCGCGATCTTTAAGGAACTAAAGTACTAGCGAGCTGCTTGAAATTGGACCTATACATATCTATTTATTACATCGTTCGATTTGTTTGCTATTTACAATTAGTCATAAGCATCTAGCTTCTTAAAGTTTACTACACCGCAAACTAATTTCAAATTACTCGAATTTACCTTGTGGTATATTCAGCAACAGCAGACTTACCTATGTATAGTGTAATTCAGAAATGTTTAGAGCAATAAAAGCTCACTACGTACGCAAAGCGACTACAGAGTGACCCAGCAAACATTTGAGCCATTTTCTATTATTCTTCATTGATTTCATTGCATAATTGTTTCCTTTTATCAATTGCAGGTAGTACTACCCGGATCTGTCTTACTGCTCATAAAGAGTGGGATTTGATCATAGGAATACTGATGAAGCTGTTAGAACGTCATTTCAGTGGACTACCGTTTGACGGCAGTTTACCTACAGCGTTTACAAAGCCGTCAAATACGTCACTTCAATGACGTCACATTTGTTAACGGCATTTTAGTATTCTGCCGTTGAACGGCAGTTTAAGTACAGCCTAAATAAAAAATCATTATATTCTATGGTGTGAAAAGTGGAAGGAAAAAAGTCAAAGGAATCCTTATTACAATTCAGCTTACATGACTCCTATCTTATCCTGAAAGTAAATACCTCTCTAACCCAACCCGTTTAGCTAGTTTGGCACACACATCAAAAGCATTTCTGGAGAATCGTTCCTCATTTCACGGAACTCTATAAACTCTATAAATGTGAGAGGCAGCAGGTTATTAGCAGCAAGATATTGAAGTTTCCTCATACGTCGTGTTTAGAAAGCACTGGAAGCATTTACTCCAGCTGCAAAATTGTTTCGTGGGTTAATCTCCATATACAAGGTTATTGCAGAACTATTTATAGTTTCATCGTTTCACGAAAATAGTTCCTACGTACCTTAAAATGGAGGCACACACTGAAACTCATTCAAAGTTGCTTACTGGAATAATTTATAGTGCCTAATATTTCGTGACCATTTTATGCATATTTTGTCCTTTAAGGCTTTTTAAGTACGCCTTCTGGATCGTATATACAGGGCGATAAAGTTTTGACCATTTTTTCATAGCTAAGCGTCTGTGGAGGTACAGTCTAAATACCAGAGAACTACGGCTACTGTCAAGGTGTTAAGCCAGGTCCAGACGCTACGTTCTTCACAACGTTTTATCTGTGCAGTTCAAAACGTTGCGCGTGGGTAGAAAAACGGTGCATTTTTTGAGAACTGTGCGGAGTCAGTACAGTTGTAGCGATAACTGAGATGGTGAGCATAGTTATCCATGAACTGCGCAGACAAAAAGAAGCTGATATTAGATTTTTGGTGGAATAATTCAAAGAAAACGCTCGCAGACAGAAAATTAACTTTTAAACATGTATTCACCTAAAAGAGTTAGCAAAAAATAATTCTCGTCGATTTGGGACTTGACAGTATAATATCTACAAGCCATATTCGTACTACTCCGTTTTGTTGTACATCTTAAACGATTAAATATTTCTGCCAATCATTAGGTTCATCACATAATTCACGCAGTAATCTAACGTGGGTAGTGTTGTATTACTATTACTACTTTTCAAACAGTTCATTTGTTTCCTCTTCTTCACAAGACAACATCCAGAAATTGACCAGAGTAGAACTTCCTCCATATGATCGATGTCAATAAGAGTGCGCAAAAATGAATACGACATGGCACCATGTGGACGCTTTATTTTTGCAACGATTTAATTCGTTTTATAACTGCACAGACAGAACGTAGCGTTTGGACCAGCCTTTAGAATTAGGGACGTCTGGTGACCCGGACATCGATTAGGCCAATTCGTCGATAATCGTTGATTAGGATCAATAAAGGCATCCCCTGGCAGTCCTGGCAGTAAAAAATGGCCGCATTAGGATAGAATGCAGCATTCCTGCAGGTGTATCTAACAGCCTTGCAATGCGGCGCTA
Source organism: Callosobruchus maculatus (assembly GCA_951848785.1). NCBI lineage: Eukaryota > Metazoa > Arthropoda > Insecta > Coleoptera > Chrysomelidae > Callosobruchus > Callosobruchus maculatus. The sequence continues at coordinate 265,048 of CATOUR010000177.1, forward strand.
GTATGGAAGATCACTAAGGAGAGCAGGCTCCGTTTGACTACTAGTAAAAAATGAAACGTCACCAATGGTGAGAGAGTAGCTGGAGTTGCCGCATGTTCTATCACGTTTGATGTGGTGTTGACTTATACAAGATTGAATGAATGACTTCTTGGGGGTACTTGCTTGTGTACTTCTTCGTTGATAAAGTCCAATACTGGACAAAATGTTACCGTAATCCTAATTTGCCAAGAGGTAGTGGTCTCCAAGGTGACAGTGAAGCGGCCACAGCTAGCCTTCTGTGTTCCAGCTCGACCACAGAGGTCGCTCTATTGCTCATGGTGCCTGCGAGCAAAGTACTTCTTCTTAAGGTGCCCTATCCTTGAGGACGGTAGCTATTACATTTGCCCATTTAATCTTATTTGTGGCGGCTCTAAATAATTCTATTGAGGTCATGTTTGACTAATGTCGCTGATTTTTGGGCAGGGAGTTGCGTCTTCTTCCTGGTCCGCTCTTGTTATTGATTTTTCCTTCCATGATAAGACGGAGCAGTTCGTATCTTTGGTTTCTCATAATGTGGCCAAAAAATTGTGTTTTTCTTTCTTTTATGGGGTTCATTAGCTCTGTTGTCCTGTTAATTCTCCGCAGGACTTCCTCATATATCGTATGACTCACGTAAGATATTCTAAGCATTCTACGGTAGCACCAGAGATCGAATGGTTGTATTCTTTTTTGTGTTGCTTCTGTCATTGTCCAAGCCTCAATACCGTACAGTGCAGTGAAGAAAACATAGCATTTCAGTATTCAAGCTCTTGATGCGATATTAAGTTGGCGGCTGCATAATACCTTTTGCATTCTATAAAATACGTTACGTGCTTTTTCTATGCGCGTTCTTATCTCTAGGTAATGGTCCCAAGCTTCATCAAGATTACTTCCAAGGTAATTTATTTTTCTTACCCTTTCCGGCACTATTCCGTTGACGTTAATTTTGACTTTCTTGTTCTGATGTTTGCTGATAACCATCGTTTTTATTTTCCTTGTGTTGAATTCCATTCCGAATTCTTCACATGCCGCTGTTACTCACTTAATTAGACGTTGCAGTGCTTCAGCACTATTTGCTAGAATAACCGTGTCGTCAGCGTAACGCAGGTTGTTAATGCATTGCCCATTTATAATTATTATACCAACCTTCTTCTTAAGCTCTCCTGAATATCTCTTCCGAGTAGACGTTAAATAGTAGGGGTGAAAGAACACATCCCTGCCTTACTCCTTTCTCGATATTAATTTTTTCATATGATTCGCTTTTGACTCTGATTTTTGCTTTTGTTGTTGATAGAGGTCTGAGATAATCCTTAAATCTTTGTCGTCAATTTTGCATGACGTTAAAATTTCATGTGCATGTGCAAAAATGTATGAAGTGCTAGAAAGTAGGTCATTGAAGGTGAAGCAGAACCAATTTCGGAGCCAAGACTGATCCTTGCGGAACTCCCGCGTTGATGTTATGAGAAGAAGAAAAGAAGTCATCTATAACGTCAGAGATTTTGCAACCACAGGGGGAACAGGCAAACCAACCTGACGCTCAGACGAAAAGGCTATAGGACGGAAGCTTGTTTAGGCTTGCCACATTCCACAGTTGAACTTGGCGAAATAAATGGATCAGTTTGCTCTATACATGAGTCGAAACCTGCAATTGATTTTTATGAAGCTCAAGGTGTTTGATAAGATCTCGATGGTGCTTTTCTCCATCACCCTACTGATTACAAGAAATAAAACTATTGGTCTGTAGTTAGCCAGATCTGATTTGGTACCGGCTGGATAGAAGCACACTCCCAATTTTTTGGGAAAATGCCAGAGTTGTAGGTAGAACAACATATAAAAATACATCTATTTATATAATCTGCAAATGACTTTAGCTAGGATGGGAGTCTTCTCTTCATAGACATCTAATTTCGTTCAAGAGCGCCAGTGTTATTTTTTGTTGCGTTATACCTAGAAATTAGGTATCCTATTGGTCTTCCAAATTATCCTTCCAGAGGTTTTTTGTGTTCAAATTGAAAATGACCTCGTTAATTTTTTATGCTTTACAAACTTATTTAGATGTTTGGCGACGTTTTTCTTTCCGTGCCATGTATTCTTACAATCTCGTAAGCCGCACCGATTCTGATTCTTCGTATATTCTTGCTATAATTGCTATAATTTTGACACCTTTTAGGCATATCTCATTTTTTACAATTCTTTTCCGGAAAGAATGAATTTTGGGGTACGGTAGGGTGGAGATCCAAAATAATGTGTATCCTGAATTGCTGTTTGTTGCCTTAAAAAAATACGTTGGTGATATTCTATCTTTTACAGGCCTACCAGAAAATGTCATTTGGAGTTATATGTTATAGAATGTACACTAAGTACCAGTGTAATATGTAACCTGAAAGCTGCTAGCTTGTTTGCTTAGCATATGAGCACCCTTTCTACATATCATTGCAAATAATGCTGGTCTCCACCATAGTTATATACTGAATAATTAATAGCTAAAGTAATCAATAAGTTCGTTTGAAAAAACAAAAGCTGTTTACTGCCACAGCTGTGAAATAGTGTCACTTACTCCAAATTAATTATTTAACAATATTTGTACAAGATTAGTTTCGGCAATTATGTAGCGATCATACGTTTGGAAACTTCCCACCCCTGATTTCTCAAAAACCGCGGTCTAAAAGAAAAAATGCCGAGTCAAAGGATTTGTCAAGGGGGCATCTTTTTAACCAAAAACTACTTCATTACCTTATTACACCCCCCTCCCCCCCCAGGATCATCCCCTTAAACATTTTAAATGTATCGAGCCATACATTGTTTTAAAGATATGTCGAAGTACTTTATCTGACGTTTGACTTTTTAAATCTGTTAAGTCGTTTTAGAGAAAGTTAGAATCTTTATGTATCTTAACTTTTGTTCAAATAGAATACAAAAACACTTGAAAATGAGAATATCATTTTTTATTACAATAAGGGTTCAAGTGTTATTGGCCAAACAATGATATAGGCGATTTTCAAGTTCCTGACGGGCAGTTGCAAAAACATGTGGAATATGATGGCAGCTTTCGATAATGCGTTGAGGAAGGTCATCCAAACTGCCCATCACGAATTTGAAAATTGTCCATGTCATTGTTTGGTCAATAACGGGCAGCATTTGAACACTCATTGCAATAAAAAGTGGTATTTTCGTATGTTTTTGTATTCTATTTGAAAAAGTTACATACAGATTTTAGTTTTCTCAAAAACGAATCGACCAATTTTTAAAAATCCAACGTCAAAATAAAAGACCTTTGAAACAAGATATTACTCGATACCCCTTGTCATTTAAAATTTTTAAGGCGATGATCCTGGTGGGCATAGGGTACAAGGGGCTGAAGTAGTTTTTGGTTAAAAAGCTTTCCCTCTTGAGAGGTCTTTTGACGTGTCTCGGCGTTTTTTCTTTTAATCAGCGGTTTTCGAGATATCAGGGGTGAGATATTTTCACTCTGTATGAATAAGTGTCCTAACTGAAGCATAGATCTGTGGCGGTACCATGTAACTTAGAAACGTGTTTCTATGCACTATGTACTATAGGATCGGGTGGCTTCGTAAATATGTCAGCGTAGCAGGCACTTTCTGGTAGGCACCCGAAACTGCCCGATCTTCATGGTCGCGTGTTTCTATAACACGTATCTTTTTAACCCATCGTAAATCTCGAAATCTAAAATTGCACACATTGAAAACGAAGAGAAGATCCTAAATTATGAAAGGTCGCAATAAAAAAAGATACGACCATTATTCCAATGTTACTTCAGAGATAAAAGAGATTTTAAAATGCAACATTGGTTTTAGTATTTCAACCATAAATTATGTTGACGCATACATAAGAAGCACATTAATCCTGGTTTTATTTAAGAATAGATTAGTATCATCGATTCAATAAAAACATTGTATTGTTCTGTATTGATGGGAAATATCTACAGCGATGTTAGTCTCGCAGTCGATATTTCCCGCTAAATCTAGAAATGACCAGATGGAATATGTTTACGTTTTTCAAAATATATGCGCTCATTGTAATGATAAGTCAATGATCCACAAAAATGTTGTCCCAGGCTTTGTTCACTATCATCTTGTGATTAAATAAAATGGCATTAAGTGGTTTTACCCAGTACATCCCACACACTGTCGGTAATAATAAGAAAATTTAGTTACTAAATTCTCCACAGTCACCGCCACCCCAGTATCATCCCCATATATGGGGGCATAAGTTATCGGGACATTATCTACACCATGTAGGGTACATCGTTGCCAACATGTTGGTGTATAATTCCATTTCTCTACATCTTGAAACTATAGTGTAGATAAGATGGACTATGTAGCCATAGGTGAACTCTGAAGAAGAACAGGGCAAACTGTAGTTGGCAAGACTCTATTAAAAAATGTAGTACTAAATATACTACTCGCAAATGAAATCCAAACACCTAGAAAAAAATGGATATTCGCATTAAAAATCTGTGCGAAGCTTGGCAGTCGTTCATACGCTATTTACCTACATAGCATCTCCAAAAAGCTCTATAAGTGTGGATCCAAAAACTATGATATTTGTTGCAAATATGGCGAGAGACTAGTTGACTGTATAATGACACCCCTGAACCCATTGAAAGGCGTACGGTAGCAGTACAAGGGGAGGCAGCGTGGAAGCAGCAGCATAGTTAGGTTCGAAAAATTTCAAATGTACATTTTCAAGTTATCAAAGCCAATACCTCATACAAGGCCTAGCCTTCGAGGTGGCAATTATTTGTAATGGAAAAAAATAAGTCGACAACCCTAGTTTACACAGCTAATGGTCCTGGGTATAGCGCGCAAAATTGAGAATCCAAGAAAATACGTATTCCCGTGTTAGCAAGGAGGCGTGGTCGCCTATTATCTTTCTTCAGTGTGTGTCTAAGGCGAGGGAAGATACGTCAAAAAATCCAAAGGTAAGGTCAAAAGGCCTAAAGGTAAGGTCCAAAGGTCACCATAAAAATGAGTTTCGCATTTCCAGAAGAAGCTTGCCCGTTGTCACTGTGATGGCCCTCTTTTGATATCATCTTTGGTTGTTAAATTACAAACATTTGAAGAATGTATGATTTCGCATTCCGTGTCTTTGCACACTAAATTTTTTTTTTTGAAAAAACTGCTCTTAGATGTCATTCATTAAGGTATTAACTATTACCTTCTGAAATACTGTGTATGGTGTAGTATAAGAAACAACTGAGTTCTGTTCGAAATTGGAATCCGTGTTTTACATGGCAAATACATAATGTATAACTGTGTGCACCCAGGCCCCTGAACCCCCTTTAAACGGGGTCGGATTGTAGGCCAACAAGGACGTGGTGCTTCTTTCAGAGCAATTGCTGCATCCATGGAGCGCATTGCATCAGTTGTAGCAGCATGGCGCGCATGGATCGAAAAAGGGTGAATGCAACAAGTTAGTGGTTCTGCAGCACGTAGGAGCTTTTGCTGAAGCTTGGTGCGTAGCTATAGGGAGGCCTCTTTGAATCTGCACAGTGTACCACAGATTGCTTGAAACAGTGCTTCCAATCACTGCAAGTCATCACCGCCAACGGCTACATTGGTCCAAGAACACCGAAAATGGCATACTAAGTGGCATGAGATGGCATTCTGCTACGAATCCTGGTTTTATCTGGGGGCACACGACGGACGTCAACGCATTATACGATGACGGGGTGTACGACGTGATCTACAGCTTGCTGTTGAGCGCCATGTACACCATCCCATTGGTTTGATGGTTTGGGGGTACCATTGCAGTTAACAGCAAGTCACCTTGTCATTCGTGCGATGACGATCCAAAGTTATGTGAATGAGGTGTTAGAACCAGTTGCCGTTTCATTGTCCAAGGCTTTGAAGAGGGTTTATTCCAGCAAGATAATGCGCGTCCTCATACTGCAAGGATGTCGATGAGGTTCCTACAGGAAGCTGAGCTAAGGGTGCTCCACTGGCTCTTACAATCACCCCAAAAGTATGGGATTCGATGGGTCGCTATATTCGCGATTTGCCCAATCCTCCAACCACGCTGGATGAACTAGAATATGCCGTGAGGGCAGCTTGGGAGACTGAGCTAGAGTTTATTCACAACCAGATTACGAGCATGCCGCGTTGGCTACAGGAGTTCATGGCACATTATTGACTTGTCATATTTTTTTATAAACTAATTAGGGCAAATGGTTTCATTCCTTACTTTTCAGATTTCACTTGCGAGTAGTATATGTACATTTCTGACATAAAATACACTCCCCGAAAACAAAAACAACTTCTGTAACTATGATAGATATCGTTGGTTTATCTTTCACCTGTTCACTCGGCTGTTCACCATGAACTATGACATTTGATGTACCATGATAATTCAAGGAACATCACTGACTACAGCAGTAATGAAGACACTTTATTTAGATAGGTAAACACAACACTACTGAGGCAGATCCCTGAATTCATTGGGGACTCAAGGAGCAAAGTAGTTAATCAAGGGCATCGATAAATAGGGGTAGTGGAGCTAATTACCCCCAAGAATAATAAATAGCTATGCACAATTTTTGAATAAACGTTAGCTAATGCCGCAAAAATAATTTAATCCACAAAAATTCACCCCCTCACCCAGAATGTTTTTCGTCAAACCACAAAACTATATACCTTTTGCTGATCACAAAAATGATCTCTTGGAATCTTCTGAAGATAAAAAATAACTCACCTCAAAAAAAAAAGGTTATCGACGCCCTTGTAATTAAATACCCCTCATATATCACAGAATTGTGTCTAAAAAACTTCGCTTTATCATTGGTTTCGTTCAGCGTCATATATTTTTTTATTTTTCGGTCTAAACTGAATCTTATACAAAATCATAATCTGGTGGCGACAGATGTCTGCTATTCTCAATGTTGTAAATATGGTCAGAATTTAAGAATTCTGTTTGAGGATCATGAACAAATAATATGAGTGTGTAAGCTATGCCAAGCAAACATTTGTTAGAAGCATGTGCCCTTGATATTTGCAACAATGTACCCAAAAGTTCCATGATATGAATAAAACTGAATTATAGCCAGTATGCTATTACATAATAGATATTATATACCACATATTTAGTGTACTTTATAAAATATGATTTCTGTTTAGGAGCCCTCCGTTAATCACTTGATCTTTTATTTAGCATTTTTTAACTCCCCTTCCCTTTGGTGATATGTGGTGAGATTTAAGACTACCCCCTCCCCCATCCAACATCACGTGTACATGATGAAAATGTCTAGACCAAAAGGTTGCAGGTTGTTTTTACTTCCCACACCGATAGGTGAGGGGAGTATTGTGATCGCGAAAATTTTCCAATTTGAGATAATACGCTTTTTGGGCGTTTCATCATGTCTACATAGCGAAAATACACGTCACTCATTTCCGTCGGTCTGTCTGTCTGTACGCGTTTTTCTAGCCACGTAATCTCCGTAACCGCTACATAGATTGTGATGAAATTTGGGCAGCGATATGCTGTGGGGCCGTAGTAGGTTACGTTCCTATAATTTTGGAAATCCTTATACGGGGGGCGGAGTAATTAGGAAAAAAAAATTTCAAATATTCCCCAAACTTCGTTTTTAGGCATTTTAGGTGTTCCTGATCATTTTCTATTTCTTTGGGTGGGGGTGGAAATTGGGGTGGTTGGGGGTTGGGGGTTGTAAAATTGAAAAATTTGTTGTATTCATAATAGATTACCCACTGACCTGTGAAGGAAGACCTAGCGACATAAATAACTTTTTTAGGTCTATCCGAACATTGCCTTATGCTTACTACAGAAACTTAAGGACAGAATTTTTTCCGATGTATACATACGAGTATTGCTTTAGATCGTTCTATATTATGTAACGAAGAAACTGTTAAATTGATTTTATTGAAATTTTGACACAGTATTACCACCGTCTCGAGGATGGAAAATGCGTATGGCTTTTATAAATCGTGCCAGTAGCGGCGCAGAAATAATAAAAAACTAAAAATATAAAAACAGCTCAAACTTCGTTTTTAAGTGTTTTAGAAGTTCCTGATCATTTTCTGAGTTTTTTTGGGTGGGGGTGAAATTGGGGTGGTTCTGAGGTGGGGGTTGAAAAACTGAAAAATTTGCTGTATTAATAATAGGCTGTTCGCTGACCTGTGAAGGAAGATCTAGCGACATAAATCACCTTTTTAAGTCCATCTGAACATTGCCTTGCCTATTACCGAAACGAAGGGGCTTAGAATTTTCTGTATACGTACGAGTATTTATTGATTTAGATCGTTTTGTATTTTGTAACGTGGAAACTATTAAATTGATTCTAATGAAATTTTGACACATTATTATTATTACTGTGGTGAGGATGCAAAACGCGTATGCTTGTTAGAAATCGTGTCAGTGGCAGCGTAGCAATAATCAAAAAACTAAAAATATGAAAACAGCTCAAACCTCGTTTTTAGATGTTTCAGAGGTTCTTGACCGTTTTGTACCTTTTTTGGGTGGGGGTGAAATTGGGGTGGTTGGGGGAGGGCGGCAGGTTGTAAAACTGAAAAGTTTGTATTATTGATAATAGGCTGTTCATTGAGCTGTGCAGGAAAGACCTAACGGCATATGACAATTTGGGGGGGGGGGGGTACTGGCGATGATTTTGTTGCAAGGGGATCTCAGACTAAGGCTTCACGCTATGGGAAAATAATAAACTGGTAATGTGTGGGAAGTACTAAGTCAATCAACTTGACTTCATTTTTGATTGATATGTTTGACGAAAAAATAAATACACGTGATATCTTACTATACCTCCCTCCCCCCCTTGTGCTATTTCGCGAATTTACATGTATTTCAACGGCAAGACATCAAGCTTAGATCAATGTTCAAAACATTTAGTACTGGCTAATTCGAAGTCACTTTGAGTCAGTCGCTATTATATCTACGTATATCTTGGAGGCTTCCCTAATAAGCTATTTAATATTATACAACAACAAAGTGGAACGAAGAATACTTTCTTCCATAACGTTGTGTATGTACTCTTGTCAGCTTCAAAAATATCTTTGTGTTCTTTATGATCTTTCAACATTTTTTGGTCTTGATACTACTCCAAAAGTATGCGAAACAAGCTGCCAATGCCAATGGTCTTCAAAAAAAACTCAGTACTTATCTCACGTTACCTATCATTAAAAACTTGAAACGTTTCCGAAGCCCGTGAAGGCTGATTGATACCTACAATGTTATAAATATGTTTGTTTCTGAGACAGGTCTTTCACAAATTTTGAAATCTGGCTCCGAATTCATAATCAAAAATCCTCAAATCAAAAGTGTCCCCATTTGTTAATGATTCTAACTACGATATGATATTCATTTTCATGGTCATCGTATAATATGTGTTGTTAAAACATCAAAAATTAATTATGAGGATGATGATGATTTACATTCAGCCATTTTTTGGCTTATGACGGCACTGTCGGCAAACATAAAATACTTATCTGAAATGGACAATGGATAGTTGTTTACATAGACTAAAAATAATAGTGGTCCCAGCACCGATCCCTGCGGTACACCACCGATCACTGGAAAAATTGGTGAGTCATTGTTGAATACGTACATTGCTTTCTGTTTGTTAAGTACGATTGTAATGACTTAAACTGGTTACCTCTGGTACCATAAAACTCAAGTTTTGTTATATCTATATCGATGCAATCATGAGACGTAATACCACTTGGAGGATAAAATTATAAGTAATATATATTTAAACGCTTAATAGGTTTGTAAGGTATGATATCGATAATGACATCAAAGTGATCAGAAATAGATCCTGCCAAAAAATGTTATCAGTATTTGTGTTTATAAATAGAAAATGTTTGGAAACTTTCCTACGAAATCCTACTCCATCTCCATCTGAAGTAGTTTGAATTCTGGCGTGAACACTTATATGACTAAGGCCAAACAAACAGATATCATAGAACGTTCCAAGTAATGCTAAAGTGGCTACTTCGGGAGGTATTTAATTAATTCTAAGGCACCTAAAATGATCAAGTTGGTATAATTAGTTTTTCAATTTCTAATAAAGCATCAAAGTTTTTTAAACCACTACTGAAAGCTTGTATGACATTTATGTATTTTCTAAACTTCCTGAAAAACCATTGATAAATACCAATATTTGCTGCATTTGCTGTACTTTTGAATTTCATTGTATTGTAATAATTTGATAAACCCCAATAAACTGCATGTCCAGTAAAAGACAAATGAGTTGCTAGAGCAGTATATATAATTTATAAGGGTCAATAGCGTCTCACAGTGTTAATATATCGAGCAAAACTGGAGTACTTTCTGCATATTTTAATAATATTCTTATTCTCTCACAAGAAACTTGAAAAAAACTTCTATTTTATGAATGCATGCTGTAAAGCAATATTATTTTTCGAGGTATGAGGAATTCCAATAGCGTAACAATAATTCGAGGCAAGCCACAACTTCATACACATTCTCGGTTAAACAAAAATTTTTTTTAACCGAGTTGTTTTGAGTTACCACATCCATAATATGTACCTACATATTCAAAGACAATGTTCGGACATGTCTATCAGTGGTTTGCACCAGTCATAGTTAAAGTTGTAATTAAAGTTAAGCCTTAATTAAAGTACGAATTGCTTTGCACCGGTTGTAGTTAGCGTCAAACTCATAATTAACTTTAAGCCAAAGGCAAAGTAGGGTTTAACTTTGACGTTTCTTGGCTTAACTTTTGACATTTGTGGATTTAACATATTCTGACAGATCACTACAGAAATAAGTTTGGTTAGTTTGTGAAATATATGTTATAAAATGATTTCTATATCCTATAAGCAATTATGAATCAAAATAGATCACTTGGATTCAATATCAAGTCGTGAGGAACTGAGGATACGACCATAACCTCAATCTACAACTATATAAAGCTGATTCTGGAATTGGACAAATATCACTGTTGTAAGACACCGTGCTATGGTTTATGAGATTTTTCGTGTTCAACAGCTTTTTGGTCATTGTTGTGTTACTGTTGTCTTGTTCAAGAAGTCTATCTTAACAGGTAAGCAAATCAGTTATTTAGAATGCTGTAATTTATGAGATAATGGGCGCTCAAAACTTGGATGGATTTTGAAAACAGCAAAGATAAAACATTTATTTGTAAATTACAGTTATCACATTCACTAGGGACAGTTGTTTGATACTGCATCTTAGTCGCCCAATTTTTACCATATAGGTAAAGAAAATAAATTGATCTGCTTGAATTATTTTGTTTGCAGCAAGATGCAGTATTATTATGTGAATAGCTATCACAGTAGTAATTACTGTAAAAATTAGAATGCAAGTGTCCTCCCGTTCTGGCATGGATTTTATTTAATTCATCTTCACCACCCATTAGTTAATTTCCTTCTATTTTTAATAAAAATATTGTTTATTTCAGGATCACAGATGATAATGAATACTTTAAGGGACGAGTGAAAAACTGAAGCCTCTTTACTAACAAAAACTGAGTAATTTGAATAATATTGACCCATACTGTATTATTGAGCACTGCGGCAGCACATCACTGTTGTGTGTTCCACCGATCAGCCTATCCTAATTACTGAATTTTCTACTATTCAGGACAAGCCCTGATATATTGAAAGAAAATATATTTAATAAAAATATAAGAGAATTCAACCAGTAGTTTTTGTTCAAGTAATAAAACTTACCTTCTGATGGGTGCAACTTTACAGTCACCCAATGAGTGTTTTTTTAAATAATCACCTTGTTTGAGAAGACAGAAATTAATCACTATCTGTGAGCATGTTATACAAACTATCATTTAAAATACATATTTTTAACAAGGCATTCTATATCTAGACACCATTTTATATCACATATTAGCTACTGATACTATGAAATATTTTATATTTTGTTATATGAGAAGTTATAAGAAAGTGATTTTTTTCTCCACCTTTAATAACAGATATAATTACAATATATGGATAACATATGCATTTATTGGTTCTATTAATTTACACAGTATGTGGAACATATTAGTATTTACTTTCTATAAAGCCATCACAATGAAGCTCTGAATGCATAACATTATGTGCTCTTCGCCTCATGGTATCGGTGTGCCTCTTCTTTCTCAAATACTTGGCAACCTGAATAATTCTTTCTCCACACCTGCAATGACAAAAAGAAAGTATTTTGTAGTAGTGCATATATCACAAATCTGTTTTAATAGAGAAGTTGATAGTCACAATATGTATATCCCTTGTTGCATATATCACTTGTTCCGGAAACTCATCTTAAGGTTATGCCAAAAGATTACTGTTTTAATTGTTTCATTCCTTGAAACCACCTATATATACATATAAAAATTGTAATTATTACCTATGAATGGACATTTTGCTAGTTTAACACTATAAATGTATAATAAAGATGTTTTTAGTTGACCTCAGCAATTTGGACATTTATATATATTTTTACTTACCACAAACAGATCCGACATAAATGTTATTACTCTGATGTCTTCTGTAGCCACTGCTATACAAGAGAATCCAGAATTAAGACACCCAAAATCCACCAAATGTTGGGTCACTGCAATCAACTATATCATAGACAAAATCTTGCCTAAAGAAGTGCATTTACTTCAAGGATTTACTTTTACCACTGTTGTTATATTCTGTGAGTTGGATATTTACGATAATGGGTTATCAATTAATGAAAATGAAACTAAAAATACTAAAATGAATCCAAAGTTTCTTAATCAAAACAAATAGCCTCAGCTGAACTTGAAAGATAATGTTTGACAACCATCAACGACAGTGACATGAACCTTCATTTCCATCACAGAACATCAAAAATCCGACATGATTGCCAACGTAAAATCTGAAATTCGTTAAATTTCCCTGTAAGAAAAAGTTAACTCATAATTAAAGTTAATCATGACCGGTGCAAAGACACATAACTTTAAGCCTTAATTAAAGTTAAGCTTTAATTAGTTAAGCCAAAGGTTTAACTATGACTGGTGCAAACCACTGTATAAAGTATAGAATATCACCAGCGTCCATTATGCATAAGAAAATTGATTTCCCTCAACTCTTGCCACTCCTATTTTAACCTCATCCAGAAAAAATCAGGAACTCCAAAATGCGTAGATTTGTAGAGTTCTGAAGCTTCTCGGTTTTTACTAAGTACACCGCCGCTAATGCAACTATTTTTGAAAACTCTACAGCGTGTCCAACTATGATTCTACATAATTTTACACTCCAAATTTCACCAAAATAAATGTAGGGGAACTGAGATTAAAATATTATATATTAAGAGTATACGATATAGGAGTATCGGAAGTAAAAGCCACAGATATGTTTTCAGAGACAATGCTCAAGGTGTTTAAAGTACAGAACATCATCAGGTTCATTTTTATCACGACAACTCCAATTTTCCACTGTTCCGATATAAAACCTGAAGTGATTGGGAACGCCTAAACGCATAAAAGCGAAGCTCTTTTGGAAAATTTCAGTTTTCGCTAATAATTACACCGACGCCACTGTACCGATTTTCTAACATATAACAGCAAATCGGCAAATTTCCGAGAAAAAAGTTTTCAGGTATGTAGTCTAACTGGTATTAACTTTCAATTTGTCAAAAATGGTACCTAAGTTCAATCCCTATCAACACGGCATTTTCGAATTTCTATAAAAGGGCTTTTTTGGGGCTCAACGTCACCAGGTTAGGCTATACTGGGTGTCCTAGAATTTACTTGACACGTGAAATTTTCGTAACGAAAAACGGTTCAAGCAAGAATAAGTCGTAATTCTGAAGGTGCTGTAGGGACTATGATAAGTCTTAAGGATAATATAAAAGAATAAGATTTTTTTAATTCTTTTATCATGAAAATGATATTCCCAAACAAATCCTTATTCTGTTCATCCTATACTTATAACTTTACAAAAAAAAGAATAGGTTTGTGTATAAGGTCAAAAGTACTGCAACAATTGAAATAAAATAAATACTTCATTTGTGTAGGAAAAACTAATGGGTGCTTTTTGAAAAATAAAAGTTGGGATGAATTTTATCGGTTGAAGTACAACATTTTTTTTAAGCCAATGCCCAAGTACTTTCAAAACTACCACTTAGTTTTCGTTTGAACTTTCTTTCCTCACGAGAATATCCAGTATCAAAGAAATTCTGGGACACACGGTATATTTACATATACAGCGATCTCTATGCTGCAAAGCTACGCAACCATGAAAAAAATATTGATTATTTTTTACACACCTATATACGAGCTTGGCTGATGAGCCGGCAGTTCAACAAAGTATAAATAATGTTTGCCTGACCTGCAGAATAAGGGTGAATCAAACATCAAATGAAATCAGACCTACCTGTGAGTACGGCGATGAGCTGGGGTAGCGTCCCGTGAAACATCTGAAAAATCGACTTTTCCTGCATGTTGATCCACCGCAAAACAAGTGACTGCCGATTACAAAAAACCGCGCTATGCTGTCGTCTCGTCGCCGGAGATGATCGTCGTTTGTTTTCCACCCGATAAAATTAGATCCAATTGAAAGGGAAGACGCCTGCCTCCAAACTGTTGGTCCTAGTGTGCCACGAATCCACGATGCTATTGTCAGCTGTTTTCTGGTGATTGTGGCCGTCTAGACAGCTTTGCCTTCGTGCCACCTGTGGAGTGGTTTACCTGGAAAAAGTACCAGTGTACGTTGAATAGTATACCTACACCTACAGGTACACGGCTACATGTTGTTACTGCGATGGGTATCACTCTTATTTATGTCATGGTTTGACATATGGATGTTTTTTAGACAGAATAATATTCACTGATAAAATATCACTTCTTACGACTTTGGAGCAATGCATTGCATGTGAGTGTTTTAGAGAAATGCACTAATTTAGTTCCTTGCTCGGCAACTTTATCCAAAGATAGTTTCATTGACGGATTACTTGCAGAATTTTCAATTATACGTGTCATCCATAAACTGTACACACATATCACCTTGAAACTACTACATAAGATATAGCTAAAGATAATCATAATAGTAATAACGTAATCATGGTGCATAAACAGTAAAAAATAAAAAAATGCATGTATTTGTATAGTATACCTTCAATTATCTATTCAACTGAGTAGGGCGCAACTTTTATGAGTATCCAAATGAGCAGTATCCAGATGAGAAGCAGACATTCAAAACGAATAATATCCATTTTCATAATTTACGAGATAATCAAAAATTTGTTATAGCTCTAATAATGAAATGTGGCCCGACATTTTTTTCACGAATATAAGCATTGTAATCCGTAAGAAAAGATAATATTTACATCATAAATTTTTTGCTTAAAGCGATTATTGTTGAAAATGGGTTGGATAAAAATCTTATTGAATGTAAACACTTGACTGACATGGGATCATCCTGTCATTTTTTAAAACTTCCTTAAAAAAATGTAGTCAAGCTGATTGACTCAGTACTTCCCACACATTCCGATGATATCAGTTTTATTATTTTCCCACAGCATGAAACTATAGACTAGATGCCCCTGCAATCAAATCGTCGCTCGCCCGACCGCAAAGAAAGTGTTTTAGTCTACTAGGTGCTTCTTTCACAGGTCAATGTACAACGAATTTTTCAGATTTACAACCACCACAACCACCCCCCCCCCCCCAGCCACCCTAATTTAACCCCCACCCCAAAAAAAGTAGAAAAAGATCAGGAACCCCTAAAACGCCTAAAAACGAAGTTTGAGCTGTTTTCATATTCTTAGGTTTTTTAATATTGCTGCGCCGCCACTGAGACGATTTCTCAAAGACGCGTTTTCCATCCTCGCCAAAGTAGTAATACTGTGCCGAAATTTCATTAACATCAATTCAGTAATTTCAACATTATAAAATGCAGCAACAAGGCAATGTTCGGATGGACATAAAAAAGTGTATTATACCCCTAGGTCTTTCTCTTTCAGGTCAGTAGACAGCCTATCATGAGTACAACAAGTTTTTTTAGCTTTACAACCCCCTCCCCCCAACCACCCCAATTTCACCCCCACCCAAAAAAAAGTAGAAAATGATCAGGAACCCCTAAAACACCTAAAAACGAAGTTTGAGGCATATTTGAAATTTTTAGTTTTTTGCTAATTACTCTGCCGCCCATACACCGATTTTCAAAATTGTAGCAACATTACCTACTACGACCCTACACCATATCACTACCCAAATTTCATCAAAATCTATGCAGCGGTTACTGAGATTAGGAGGCTAGAAAAACGCCAACAGATAGACAAACCAACAGACAGATTGACGGAAATGAGTGACGGGATTTTCGTTATGTAGGCATCATAAAACGCCCAAAAAGTATATTATCTCAAAATCGAAAATTTTCGCGATCACAATACGCCCCTCACCTACCGGTGTGGGAAGTAAAAGGATAAGTTTTTATCCTGTTGTCAATTTACATCACATAATGATAGATAAGTTTTAGGATTCTTAGGAGAGTCGGGGCAATCTGCAAACCAGGCCACGAAAACAGATAAGATAACACGTATCCGGATTTTTCTATGTCTATGTTCACTGCTATTTGTTATAGGAAAAAGATCCCCTTGGACCAAAGGTAAATAATATTTTATTTGAAAATAGTTCTTTGAGGATAGTATCCTTTTTGATCCATCATCTGTACAATACTTTGAATATTGTTTTACGAGGAAAAACAATCTTTTTGAAATGATGTGAATGCTGGACAATGAAGTGGCTCATTTCAAATAGCTAACCCCATCTATTACTCAAAATGACAAATTTAGGATAATATTCCTTTTGAATTTTTGCTCCTCAAATATTCTCTATCTATTCGACTTGATATTTCAGGACATTAGGAATACCAAGAAATAATAATGTTAACTTAAAAATATCATACATGTTTCGTTCGTAGCTCTGTTTTCATGAACCTATCAGGAAATGCTTCTACTTTTTCAGTCAATGTCTAATTATAACTACTGTTTGGCTTATCATCATTATGTAATTAGTTTCCCATCATGGTAATTTTAAAACAAGCTGAGGCATAACCGCTTCAGTCAATAATATCATTTTCAATATCATTTTCAATGCCCTATTTTCCATTCCTATAAATTTGGCAGTTATTTCTACCGTTTTTATTTATTTTATTTGACACTACGCATGTTTTTTATTCTATGACAAATAGGCATTAATTTAAGCTATAGTGTTCAGCTTTTTATGACATCTACCATTTTATTTTTACAGAAGCGTGACCAACAAGAAAATTACCAAAATGGATCTTCCGTGTAAATTTCAACTTATAAAACCTTTTGAGATATAACCCGTTGTGAGTGTCATAGCTAATAGTGAAACTTCAAGCCGCTTCCCAATAAAGCTGGGTGTCCCACAAGGAGGCATATTGGGTCCACTTTTACGAGCAACTTCGGTGGTCACATTCGAATGATACGACAATTTGTTGGAACGATGAAAGTCCCCATCATCGCTTCAAACTTCAAGAATATCTAAATATAATTGGAAGACGACTTAACAGACGGAAAATTAAAGTGAACGAAGACTACATACATACCGTTCAATCTTCGAAAAGGTCAATCCCCTCCAATAATCTTAAACCAGGTAGTAATACTCCAACAGGAAGACATCAAATAACTAGGATTGCATATGGACAGCAAGCTTAACTTGACAAAGAAAAAATACAAATTGACATGAAAGTTAAGGAACTGCACTAGCTCATATGGCTCGAACTGGCAATAGAAAACAAAACATTCAACGAGCTCAATCCAAAATCCTCAGAAGTATTGCTGACGCTCCATGGTATACCTCCAACTATACACCCGATAGAGACTTCAAGATTCCATATGTAAAAGACGTCGTCGCCGCTACCGACATTGTACTACCTGAGACCAGAAAACTGAAAAGTAAAATGCCACTCGATACTCGATTTACAATTCTGAAGAAATATCATTGGATGTTTATTTTTCCTTATACTACATGTATAGATATTTTTAATATTGTACTATCCATCACATTAGCTTATAGGGTATAAGCCACAGCATAGTCAACAACCAGAATAATATCTCTGATGTTTTCCTATATAAAAATGGTTCCCACAAAATTTGACCTTGGGAGGGTTTATGGATGATTTTACAGCTGTGAAGTTTAGGTAGAGATGCGAAAATGAAAATATCGATACCGGTACCAACTCGATATTTTTTATTTTTTAGCTTCATAGGCGCGTTTGGTTCGTACAGAGAATTTTGTGCAATTGATTACATCCCTCAATAGTTATATACCGATACACCTACAAAAGTATCGATACCAGCCTGGAATCGCTCAAAAAGTATCTAAGATAAAAATAGTCGATATTAGTGCAGAAGTACAAATATCGAAGTGCCGTTACCATCCCTACAAAAAATCATCCAAAAGTGGGGATGCGCGTGTAATTTCCGCCAACTTGAGTTATTGTGCTGGTGGTTTACTATGCTGTGGTATAAGCATTCTTATTGCTAATATAGCTGAAAAAAGATTGACACCTCCTTTAAACATTATTTTTCAGTTTGCGTAAATAATATGTGGAGTCGGTTCACTTTTAGTTATGCTTAACAAATAGTACGTCATGTATGTATCAGTAGGACAGTTATATTAATTAACTAACTACTTAAACTACTGAATTTACAGTTTCATTAAAATTAACTTGTCAAGCTTGATTAGTGTATTTGCTGTCAGTACTTAGCCGCCAGGTTATATCATGAAAATCTCGAATTGCTCAACAAATAGTTCATTCCCAATGCCCTTCTACGATTTTTATTCTGTATTGGAAGAACTATTACCTGCAAAATCACAGTACTTATTGGGCGTACATGCTCTCAAGTATCTCTCAGAACTAAGCCCTCATCCCAACCCATCACACTCCCCTGAATGAATGTTCACGTTGATAAGACAGCTGGGTAATCATACAGCATGTTCTCAACAGTCTCATATTTCTTTTCACATCCCCTGCAAAAGGGTGTATCACATAACCTCATATTTTTAAGGTATTTTCTCAGCTGACATGTTATTTAGCATTTAATCTGAATTTGTGATGAGACAGGTATTGGACAACTGAAATGGCGGTATAACTCTTGGCGGAAGCAAAATATCTAACTTAAGATTTGCTGACGATACAACCCTTACTGCTGCTTCTCAGGAAGAACTAGTAGGTCTATTAAACAGTTTAGAACAACACAGTGCAGTATATGGTCTTGGTATTAACTACAACAAGACCAAGGTTATGATCGTAGTTAGAGAGCATGGCAATCATCGAGAAATAAAGTCAATAGGCCGTTGTGAGGTAGTTAAAAGTTTTGTCTACCTCGGTTCTTTGATCGACAATTCGGGTAGCTGTGAGAATGAGATTCGAGGCACAGGTGGCCATGACAAAGCTTACTAAAATATGGCGTGACTATAACATCACAAAAGCTACCAAAATGTGGCTGGTTCAGTCTCTTGTATTCTCCATATTTTTGTATGCCTCGGAAACTTGGACTGTTAAAAAGGCTGATCGAGCTCGCATAGACGCTTTTGAAATGTGGACGTGGAGGAGAATGCTGAGAATTCCTTATACCGCCCATCGAACTAATGTTTCCATACTGGATGAGCTCGGTAATCCAAACAGACTGCCCTGCATTGTGTCGACGAGAATGCTTACATTCTTCGGACATATTAACAGAAGCGATAATATGGAAAAACTTGTAGTTCAGGGTTACGCCCCGAGTGGGCGGCGCCGTGGCCGTTCCCCTACACGCTGGGTGGATACGACGAAACAGTTGCTAGACATGAGTATCAAGAGCGCCACTATTGATAATATTCGTGTCGGCAATATTCTAGCTCCGACTTGATGCATTTTACGAGTTCACAACATGTGTTAAGGCATTGTTACTATGATGATGATTAGCTGACAGTGCCCAATAGCACCACCAGTTGAAATTAGGAGGTGTTGCCTGGACATGGGAAGGTAGTTTTTAGATGCCGCTTCACTAATGTAGTTAAGAAGTTCCTTAGCAGATGAGCAGCCCGAAGTGCCGTCCCACGCGGCCTTAAAGGCTTTGCGAGCTTTGTCGGTGCGCTCCCTCAACAGTCAAACGGTTTTTTTTCAAGAGCAAAATCGTTTAGTTTAGATAAAATAGACAGAAATGTCGCACCAAAATATATTTGATTATAGAACATCCACGGTAAACGATTATTCGACTATTGCTTGCAGCAGCATGAAATAAGTATCTCACTACTCGTAGTCAAAAACTTCTAAAGAAGAAATTATGCTTAAAATAGCATCTAAGCAAGTTGCTTTAGTTGCTTCCTCGAAACTAACAAAATGGTTTAAATTCGTATCAGAAAATGTCGGATAATGTCGGCGATCATCGGGACTCGAACACACGACCTCCAGATTGGTACTCCGGTGCTATCACCGGTTGAGTTGTCAATGCGACCGTAGCTTAACTGGTCGTGGGTTCAAGTCCCTCCATTTTCTAGTACGAATTTAAATTGAGAAATCCACATGCGGATGTAAAATAAAACCAATTTAATAAAATGATCTCGCACTGTTTGCTGATATTTTTAAAAATACGGGTAGAGATATCATTATTCCAAACTTGTCTCCCGCCAAAATAAGCTTCATGATACCAAGAAAGGAAAAACACGCAAAAGTGGAAGTTTTCTAATCATAAAAGGCCGGAAGAAACTTCCCATACTATCCTATTACATCCGCATAATTAGAAAGGGCTTGAAGTTTTCCTTTCAGAAGTTTATAGTCTGCTTATTAAGGCACGAGAAGACCCTTTTCCTTATTAAGCAATGTATAATGGACCCAGAAATGTTTAATTACAAAAGTTGCGAAACAGGCGTAGAAAGATTCATAATAACTTCACAATACTATGCTCGGTTTATTTTTCACAAGCGATATGCTTAGCAATCAGATAATGTTTTTAAATTTACTCAGTTGTAATGACTGCGTAGCCAAGTTAAATGTAACATAATTAATTCACAATCATACAGTACTAAGCATTATTTAATTTTTTTTATCCAAAAACGCTTTTTGGTGGAGAAAAAGAGACATCTACGCTGTTCGAGAATAATTTGTGAACGACTGTTTAACTTTTTGAAATCTCTTGTTTACGCTAAAGGTAATTCTATACTATCCCTCTGCTGCTCCAAAAGTATAGCAATGTTACCTACTACGATCCCACGGCATATGGTTATACAAATTCCATCATCATCCAAGCAGCGGGTGCTGAGATTACGGGACTAGGAGAACGCCAAAAGACAGGCAGACTGACAGACAAACTGACGGAAATGAGGACGTAGATTTTCGTTAAGTAGATATCATAATACGTCCAAAACGCTTATTGGCTCAAAATTGAAAATTGTTTGCGATCACAGTACTCCCCTGTACCTAAAGGTGTGGAAAACGATCAAGAACCTCCAAATCGCCTAAAAACGAAGTTTGATCTGTTTTTGTATTGTTCATTTCTCATTATTCCTGCGCCGCCACTGATACGATTTATAAAAACTATACGCGTTTCCCATCCTCACCATGGTAGAATACTGTTTCAAAATTTCATGAAAGTAATTCCAATAATAGGGTGTATTAAATTGCTAGGTCGTTCTTTCACAGGTCAATGGACAGCCTATTATGAATACAACAAATGTTTCAGTTTCACAACCCCCATCCCTGAGCCACCCAAATTTCACCCAGACCCAAAAAAATGTAGAAAATTATCAGGATCCTCTAAAATGCCTAAAAACGAAGTTTGAGGAATATTTGGTATTTTTCGTTGTTTGCTAATTACTCCGTAGCCCATGCACCAATTTTCAAAATTATGACAGCTTTACCTGCTACGGCGCCACAGCATATCGCTACATAGACTTCATCACAATCCATGCAGAGGTTACTGAGATTACGAGGCTATAAAAAACACCAAGAGACAGACAGACTGACAGATCCACAGACGGAGAGACAGGTAGAGAAAGAGAGACAGACAGACCGACGGAAATGAGTGATGTGGATTTCCGTTATGTGGATATGATAAAACTCACAAAAGGCATGTTATCTCAAAATCGAAAATTTTATTGATCACAGCACTCCCCTCACCTATCGGTGTGGGAACTAAAAGAACTATTATTCAGTAACATGATCACCAAATCCATTCATTCATTCATTCAAATCAAAAGTTATACTAGATTAAATTTAAACAGGATAACTGCAGAATGTTCCAAAATTCAACGTGTAAATGAAAGAGATCCATCTGATTAACCCTACACTTTATTATCCTGGTTTTGATAGTTATCAAAGTTAATGTCATTTTGTATGCTTTCTTCAATATATGTATTGCCAATAGTACTGCACAACCAAAATGTTAAGTTACTACTATAGTTATTCTAAAAGACAGCTATAAACTACTGAATGCAAGAGATAACAAATTCATAATTACAGTTTGCTTTTGAATTTATTTTTAAACCAACTTCTAATCTAAATTGGAAAAATAAATTAGAATCCGAATGAACAAGAAACTATTCTAAAGTCTTGTTATCTGATACGATATATATAAGACCTCTCATTCTCTAAAAAGCCATCCAGATTCTCCATCATCAACATTATCATCATGTTGCTTTAAACGTGTTGATTTCCTTTTTGTTGTGTACACGCCACAAGCCACAAGTCTGAAAACTATAAGTTCAATCTGCTTTCCATGTAGACATCAAGTTTTGAGCTAAATGTTACATGTCAAGTTATTAATTCCATCTTACTCGAATTTATGACAGATAACTGTAAATTACCTCTTCTTATTTCAAGAAAGTATGCATGTCTCAGTTTTTCATACGAATAGATCTTTGTGCTTTTTCACGAAACCCCATGTATATGCTGTCAAGCGACTTTATCAAAGCGCCCAGATTTCTAACACATCAAATTCTAATCTACAAACAAATCCGGAGTAAACAATTACTTACTGTATCACTCGAAACTCCACATTAGTCAGTCATTACCACAGATTAGATAGAAAACAGAGCCAGTAGTTGCCTGACTATATATATATTACAATCTTTTCTGAAATCTATTAGTAATAGGATTCGGAGATAAAATTTAGGTAAATAAAAACAACTAGACAGGTAGGATTTCCTTTTGCACAGGTCAGATTTGATATCAGCCTGAACAGTGTATTCCGCATGTGAAAGTTGGTGTTTGTGGAATATTGCTGCAGGCTAATTAGTATACAGAGTGGACCAACTAAATCGTGAAATTAATATAGATCTCACAACTTACTATTAAACAAATGCTTTGGGATGAATATCGCTGTTATACCTACTTTAATTTTATATGAATCAGTTTCTGCTTTGATGCGTTGCTAAGCATCTTTTCAAAGATAATTGAAGAAATTGTAACTATCAAACTACAATCATTTTTAGACAAAAGCAATGTAATTTCTAAAACACAATATGGATATCGTCATGGCTTTTCAACGGAAAAGTGTACTATTGATTGCGTACACTTATTATAAAGTTCGATAAACCGAAAATAATACAATTCTATAAAAATGGAGTACCTTCTTAATTCGGCCTCTGTTTTAGTAATACATCAATTGAACCAAGTTTTTCAGCCAAGTTTCTTGGAATATACTTCGACTCGCGTCTATCTTGGGACACACAAATCAATGACATAGGTATAAAAAATGAAGTCAAGTTGATTGACTCAGTACTTCCTACACATTACGGTGGTATCATTTTATTATTCTCCCACAGCATGAAGCTGTATGAGATCTCCTTGCAACCAAATCGGCATCAGAAGTGTATATTATGCCGCTATAGGTCTTTCTGTTTACAGGTCAGGACAACCTATTATGAATACAACAAATTTTCCAGTTTTGCAACCAAAAAAATGTGAAAAATATCCTAACTAGCAAGTGCTATTACTCAATCGATGAATTTAAAGATGACATTGCTATGTGATCTGCATGCTGTTTTTGACTCATTTTTATATATGTATTTGTTCACACATGTATTCCGCATAAATGTTTGTAATTTATTTGTTCTTTTCTCACGCTATATTTCGATTATTGCCCAATTTTTGACGACAACATGGGACACATGGGTATGTGATATATTTGAGCAAATCTAACTTGGTTGTTTTTGTTGTTTTCCCACTTGCCACTTCCCACAATACAGTACTTAAGTGACGTATTGTATATATTATTATATGATTCAAGGGACCAATAAAGATAATAACAAAAATGGTGTGCCACTAGAAAATTCTTCATTTCCGTACGAAATTTGAATCTCATTTGCGATAAACGCCGAGCTTTCGTCCATTATTGCACGGGACATCGTCAGGGCACGATGACAACTGTAAACTTCAAACTTGATATTTTTGAGACAGTAATACTTTTATCTGTCTGAGCAGAGGTTTGTTATAGCGCTGGCATTTTTTCCGTGTTGTGGGAAGACCCGAATCCCCACTGCAGGTGGGTCAAGACCTCGATGCCCCCTTCCTAAAATATTAAATAGCTCATGCTTTACGTTAAACTGCATGGTAATAAAAGTTCTTATTTCATATCTATTTTTTCCTATAATGAAAGTCAAACTGTTACCATAGACAATATAAAATTACTGGTACATACTTGATTAATTTTCCATACCCCCTAGTGTCAAGTAGTAAGCTGGACCAACAGACAAACCAAATGGCAGGTATTATACTATTTAAGGGGCCTGGGTAGACACCTTTATACGTATGTATTTGCCATATAAAACACAGACTCACAATTTCCCGCACAACTCACTTTATTTTCAAACTATATATTTAATATTTCAGAAGGCGACAGTTAAGACCTTAATGAATGACAACTATTTTCGATTTTCTCAAAAAAGTTTTTTAATATGCAAAAAAACTCCAGTGCAAAATCATACATTCTATAAATGCCTGTAATTTAACAACCTAACACGATATCAAAAAAAAGGCTAAATAGTTGCACAAGCGCAAGCTTTCTTCTTCAACTTGCTTTTTGAATCATTACTGTAAGTTTAAAGGTAGCGTCAGGAGCTTAGAAATGCGAAATTCATTTTTATAGTGACCTTTAGACCTTACCTTTGGATTTTTGGACTTATCTCCCCTCATTTTAGATACACACACTGGAGAAAGGGAACAGGTGGCCACGTCTCCTCGCTAACATGGAAATACGTCTTAATTTTGATTCTCAATTTCGCGCGCTATACCCTATACCCTTAACATGGTATAGCATAAGATGAAAGAAAGCTCAAATTCGATCGCTTTTTTGTAATTTCTTACTTGGGAATTTAATGATACTCCGGTACAATTTAGCAATCATCCTGAACACAATAGTGTTTGTTCTAGTGTTTTCAAGATTTACGATGTCAGATTCAAACTGGAGATTTATGAGTTCAAGGTGAATGGCAAGCTTAATAGACTGTTTGCTAGTTACGTTGTACCCCCACATTTGGAAAATTTTGTGATTCTATTTAAAACTTTTTGGTTTGTGTTTTAAAGTCAGAGACATGAAATAATGCATCTTTCACAATGTGCATAAGTAGTTGTTTTTTCGCATTTCTCGTCTAAGGAAAACATTTGTTTTGTGCTTTGGGATAGATCATTGGGATCATTACATTTTCTTATTTTCGCTTGTTTCTACACTTCTGAAAGGAAATTGACACGAAAACCCACAAAAGGATGACTATGGAGAGATTTCTACATCCTAAGTCCTCTGTCCCGCGAATGTACCTCCCGCCACACCTGGGAGGGTGTAGGCTATTGAGTTTGGAGCGTCTGCACAACAAGGTAGTATTGGCCACTGCCTGCTATATGACGAGGTGCACCGATCCCCTGATCCGCTTTGTGCAAGAGCACGAGATTGCGGTTAAAGGAGCCTTCCTTTTTAGCGCAACGAAACTAGCAGCCGAGGAGCTCAGCCTCACACTCCACTTCAAACGGAGGTGTCAGCAGTCCATTACGGAACTTGCTCCCTCAAGCTCACATTAAATCTGGCACAGTCGACTTTCTTTTAAGACTTCATAAAGATAAGCCAATGCATGCAATCTTCTACAAACATGTAGCCTGTCTGAGCAGTTGACCTTCTATTTCCTAATGTCTAGTGGGTTAAAGTCGGAGACTCAGGGCTTTATAATAGCTTTCCAAGATGGTGACTTTAACATGTTGGTGAGTCTTAGTAAGGAAATGGGTGTAGATGTACCCGACACCCGTTGTAGAGCTGCCGACAGGCGCCAGAGACGCTTATGCATCTCTTGTCGGCGTGTAAGGCTACGGTTACTATGCATGCGAGTTCTGACGAAAATGTATTCTGACAAGTTCTGACGAATTTGCTTGGACAATCAAACGCCTGGTTACTATAGGAGGAATACGCACGTCGTCGTCAGTACGATTTGAACGTTCAAAAACGTTTGAAATTTTTGAGCGAATTCGTCCGAATCTGCAGTATTTGGGTGGTCCTTTCACGTAGTTTGGAACTGAGGACTGTGGAGGGTTCACCATAGACGTGGATAAACTGATTGCTTACTACTATTACTACCACTACTACCATATAGCGAGTATGTGTTTGGCGAAATACAGTCGCGAAAATTGGAGGACTTTTCGATCATCTCTTCTAACCCCTTCCATATGTATTCGAATGTTTTTGGTAGCAGCCTACTCGAAAAACTTTTCTGGTTGGTCCCACAATTCTTCAAACAGCATATGAAACTCGCCTTTGTCGTCTCTACTACTAAATAACTGGCTCACGTGCTCCGATGTTCCACTATTTAAAAGAAATAGCTTTATTATAGGATTTTCAAGAAAATATAGCAAATTTGTCCATCTTCCGCTGGGATGGCCTATGTAAGTTGACACAATGCGGCTCTACGCGTGATCTATCATTTATACCTACATGGTGGGATGTCAACATGGCGGCAACTGACAAGACGTGCTACACAACTGAGAGCACAAAACCGTGCAAAAGATGTAAAACAAACGCGCAAAGTGGTCAAAAGTGTGTTAAGTGCAACGCTGTATCGCACTACAGCTGTGTGAAAAAATCCAAGAACATTATAATTGTTGACAATGAAAGAATTATATGTTGCGGTTCTGAGCAGCCACAAACAAATGATGATGATGGTGCCTTCTTTGATGCCATGGAAAATTTATCCGAAGCAAGTAAGATAGACATAAGCATATTTCATTATTTGATCAAACAAAAAGATCGAATAATAAAGGAGCAGCAAGATAAAATTGATTTGCTTAACACACAAATCAATTTATTAAATCAAATAAGCAATTCTCGTGCATCCATATTACCTGTACGAGCAGCGCAACAAAAACTGGAGCAAAAAAAGCCAGGCACGACCTCGAGTTCTAAAAACAAGAACTCCGATTGTGAAAGTGAAAATACCAAACATACAAATTTGCCGTCACAATCAGCTGTATATGAAAACATAAACAATGATGAACTGCCTGCTGCGACGGTGGCTGCAGCAAATTCAAACAGAAATAATAGTGAGGATATTACTACAGTACATCAGAAGAATAATGAGTGGCAGAGGGTGGAGAGGAAAAAGCGGAAGGTGATTATAGGGAGCCACCCTGACAGCAAAACAATTCAAGGTGTCCCTAGACAAACAGCACTTCACGTTTGCCGATTAGCTACGAACACAACAGTCGACTCGCTCGCTAGGCACCTGAAGCCCC
The DNA here is from genome assembly GCA_951848785.1 of Callosobruchus maculatus. Classification (NCBI taxonomy): domain Eukaryota; kingdom Metazoa; phylum Arthropoda; class Insecta; order Coleoptera; family Chrysomelidae; genus Callosobruchus; species Callosobruchus maculatus. The sequence goes on from CATOUR010000177.1 coordinate 292,779, forward strand.
AACTTCCTGAAGTAGTTGTGGAGTCAATTACCTCAAAACATCCCCAGATATATTCATCTTTTAAAGTTTGCATTCAAGATAAAGACTTCAACAGAGCGATGGATCCTAGCTTATGGCCAACTGGTGCTTGTGTAAGCCGTTTTTTACACTTGAGAAGAAGGAAGGACCAGGAGACCTAACTACAGTGAGCAGTGACAAAAGTGACGTGAACATAACTCGTAAACAGTTAAAGTTGTTTTTTATTAATATTCAATCATTGAAAAATAAGATAGATCAGTTAGATGCGTACTTGTGTGATAAAAATGTCAACGTGCTATGCTTTAACGAAACGTGGTTAACTGATGTGGAGGTAGAATGCCTGCGTATAGAAAACTTTTTTGTTTCATCGTATTACAGCAGAACCTGCCATAAAGGTGGTGGAACAGCTATTTTGACAGATACAGAGTGTGACTTTGTACCACTGCCACTGATAAATGGTAAGTCAATCGAAAAACTTATTGAACTATGTGCATTTTTTTTTCAGTCTACTGAGACATATTTTATTAACGTCTATCGTCCACCGAAAGGTGACTTTGACCAATTCTTACACGTATTGGATTCTGTGTTGATAGAAGTTAGTAATAGTAACAAAAAGACTGTAGTTATAGGGGACTTTAACGTACACTTCAACACAGAGCAGAGTGAATGCATGAAGCTATGTAATTTGATGAGAACTTTTGGTTTTGAGAGGATGGTGAATGAGAATACTAGAAATAAAAACTGTTTAGACAATGTATTTATCAATTTTGATGAAAACTTGTGTAAAGTATCAGTTGTTGATTCAAATCTTTCAGATCACAGTGGTGTTTTTGTGGATATATCGTATCCCATCTCAGATGACATCAAAGATACCCGCATAAAACTTTGTAGACCAATAACAGAGGCTGGTAAATATGCCTTTTACAACTTAGTAGAAAATAGTGACTTCTCTTTCGTTACTGACAACAATTTAAGCGCATCCACAAAATTCGATATTTTCTTGCAGGTAGTGAATGGCTGCTACAGTGCAGCGTTCCCCGAAAAGCGATACATAAATCGAGTTACTGCGCAAAGCCACCAACTGTGCTGGTTTGACGAAAAAATAAAAAATATGAGAGAAAGTCTTCGATTTCTTGATTTATGTTATGAACAGAACCCAACTGATGAAAACAAAAAAATTAGGAATAACTTTAGAACTAATTATAAATTAGAAATCAAAAACAGCAAAAGAAGAGCAAATGATGATGCGATTAAATCTTCTGATAACCACATTAAATGTATATGGAATATAATAAACAGTCATCGAAATATTACAAACAAAAACACCTTTAATGCAACTGAGATAAGTCCTGACCATTTCAATAAGTATTTCACCACTGCAGCCGAAAATTTGGTGCGACAGCAAAACCATCGGGACAGTAGCGCTAACATAAATATAGAAAGCATAAGACCACCGAACTCAGTAAAGGAATGTCAATTTGAAAAGTTTACTTTCATTGAGGTTAGGGATATAATAACTTCATTAAAAAGTAAATCTAGTAAGGATATATACGGTCTTAACGTAAATCTAATAAAAACTATTAAGGACATAATAGTGATTCCACTAACAAAACTCCTTAATCTTTGCTTGCAAGAAGGTATATTTCCCGACTGCTTAAAATTAGCCTTAGTTAACCCAATATATAAAAAGGGCGACAGAAATGATCCTGCAAACTATCGCCCAATATCTCTCTTACCTATTTTTTCGAAAATTTTTGAGAAAGGCTTATATAACAGGTTGATACATCACTTTGAAGCCAATAATTTTTTTACAAATTGTCAACACGGCTTCCGTAAAGGTCGCGGTACTGTGACAGCTATTCACGATTTTGTGAAGAATGTCATGGATGCATTTGAAAATCATGAATATAATAATACATTGTTTCTTGACCTCAGTAAGGCTTTCGACTGTGTATCACATGTCATGTTATTAAATAAACTACAAAAATATAGTATATCATCTGACAGTTTGACTCTCCTAAGATCATACTTGGAAAATCGAGCCCAGATCATCAAAATCGGACATAAATTGTCTCAAACCGAATACCTGAAGTGTTCCGCAAGGATCCATCCTTGGGCCTCTGTTGTTCCTTGTTTATATAAATGACTTACCTTGGCTACAAGAGTCAGTATTCCATGTGTTATACGCAGATGATACAACTATATCAGTTAGATGCAAGGATATCAATAATGTCCTTACAATCACGGATGATGCACGATCGAAGGCTGAACTCTGGTTCAGAGAAAATGGTCTTGTCTCTAACCCTGAGAAGTCACAGACAATGTTGTTAACCCTACGTGAGGCCGAACGTGATCAAATAAACACTTCCATAAAATTTCTAGGCGTTCACTTAGATCCTCACTTAAAGTGGGACGTGCACGTTAATAAAGTATGTACAAAGCTTTCAAGTAGTGCTTTTATGTTGAGAAATCTAAAAGGCATAGTATCCTCAGATGTACTAAGAACAGCATACTATGCTCTGTGTCACTCTGTACTGAGCTACGCAATTCTTATATGGGGACATGCTTCTGAATCCAGCAAAGTTTTTGCGGTGCAGAGAAGAGTTATTAGAATAATATCTGGTTTGGGATATCGTGAGGATTGTAAGCAAGCTTTCATAGCCCTCAATATTCTAACTGTTCCATCTGTGTATATTTTAGAATGCCTTACATACGTATATACTAACAAAGACACTTTCTTGACATATACTGGTCAGCACAACCATGATACAAGGCACAAAAATAATATCATCACTCCTTACTATCGACTCAAAAAAACCCAAAATTGCCCAAACCATCTAGCAATAAAAATGTTCAATAAGTTGCCAGAAGACTTGAAGAATCTATCAAACATCACACTTTTTAGAAGACAAATAAAAGGATTTCTATCGCAGAAGGCATTCTATCACTGCAATGAGTTCTTTGATTGCGTGTTTACATAAATGTCTTAATGTTTGTGAACGATTTTTCTGTTAATTATTGTCTGTTGTATTATACTATTATATGTTATACGTTTGTCGACCTAAATACTTTTTAAATTGTTATTTTTATACTTCTCTTTTTTGACTTGTGAAAGTACAATGTGCATATCACCAATAAATTATCTATCTATCTATCTATCTATCTATCTATCTATCTATCTATCTATCTATCTATCTATCTATCTATCTATCTATCTATCTATCTATCTATCTATCTATCTATCTATCTGTCTATCTATTTAAGGGACTCACACGGTATAGATGAGACACCGGTTCTCCCATAAGCCCCCGGAGACATAGAGCCATTGTAGAGGTTGATAGATGCCGGATTTAATGGAACTACTCGTTCTTCACGCTTGAGCTTGTATAGGCAAACAAGCCCGACATTGTTCTTCTCGACCACCAACAGATGAAGTTTTTTATAAAGTTTTTGGACCTGCCGAGGTGAACATCATCTCTAAGCAGAAGGAAAAGCGGTCCAAATAACAGGAGTTGTCTGGACAACTTGGTGGGCCACACTGTGCCGGTTTGTCATGCGGCGGCGCACATCTTAGCCGCCAGAATGCAGAAGTCATCTCTTCGTCTACTTAGGGCGCACAATTCGCGAACCCAGTGATTGCTCACCTCACGGTGTGAGGAGTAGTCACTAGATAATGGAACAGAGGCTCCGTATGTCGGAGACCGGGCTGAACCTTTTTGTTGAATACAAGGAATCTACATTAGACTCTTTTTTATGGTCTTCTCCTAGTTACTCCATCGCCAATGCACCGATTTTGAAGAAAATATTAGCTTTACTCGTTACGAAAGCTAGCAGAGCTGAAACTTTACCGATGATATAAATCATTTTTCCGATTTAAATCGTTTAATTCAAATAAAATCTTTTGCCAGCCTAGTGATTTGTGATTTAAATATTTTTAGACACCTAGATTTGACAAAAAGATTTATAATCAGTTGTTATTCAGCATACATGATTTTAAACCATTTATTGATTTAAAATTATTTACAAATTATTTCAGATCATTTTTTGATTTGAAATCATTTGCTAATTATTTAAAATACTTTTTGATTTAAATCTCTTCACGATTAAAAATCATTTTACTGGATAGATAGTAGGTAATTACTTACTTAGTACTAAGTTTGTTAGCTATCTATTACCTGTTACCGCAATGTTACCTGACATATTTTCTTAAAAATGGTGTTACTTTTGTTTCCTATTTATTTATATTTTGTATTTTATTTCGCCAAGCTTATTTTTAGAACAACGGTTTGAATGTTTTCAGTTTTAGTTTATTCTCAACCTTGTGTAGTAGGACTAGTAGTGCTTGCAAAATGATATTTAATCATCAAAATGATTTACAATTCAAAAACGGTTTGAATCGTAAAAAATGACTTACATCCCAAAAAACGATTTAAAATCAAGTCAAGAATGGTTAAAATCATACTACTTTTTTAAAATCATAACGATTTGTGATTTATGATTTAAATCTTTTTGAAAAGGATTTTTTTCAGCTCTGTATGACAATATATTGCGCCCCACCTTTCATTTAAATAGATGCAGCAGGTACTGAAATCGCGTGGATATAATAATCGCAATAGACAGACCAATAAAAGGAAATGAATGAAAAGTGAGCTAAAAAAAAATATCCTAGCTTTACTGAAAACTAAGTTCTACAGGTTTCGTTGATGATCCTTTTTAACGTCAACACACAACAAAGTCAACACAACTCAATAGAGCTGTTGGTTAGGAAACATAAATTGGCAAGAAAGAAGGTACGACGTAGACGTCGTCTTGAGTGGCTTAAATGTAAACAAAGTAGGTGTCCCTGAATAGCTCATTGATTAGCTGATTATCATTTTGCTCGTTTTGTGACCATAACGTTCAATTGGCTTCAATTACGTATATCATTGCAGGATTACTCACATCATCAAATTAAAGGCATTGCACACTGATTAAAACAGATTAAATTGTTTTATTTACGTTCGAGTGTTCTAATTGTCTTTTATAGTGTTGCCCTGTATATTTACAAGTGCTCGATTGAAGTTAATTGGAATAATTGGGAATTTTTCCTTGACACTTTTGTCGGTACAAAGCTTGAAAATACTGAGTCAGTATTTTCGGAAATGTTTTTCTCGATATGGATCAGATCTGAGAAACAGTTATTTTAGAAACAATGATTTAATTATCACCGATAGATTGAAAACTAAATCGACAATAACAGTCCCATGTATCACCTTCATGGCGAAATTATTCCAATTAAAGCATTTGTCCACGTGTTACTGCTCATGAAACTGAACAAGGAGAATAGGAAGAGCAAAAAATGAAACCAAGTAGATTTACTTGATACTTTGGATATGCTTATCTGCTTCGTACATCGCGTATCGTCAAGTCAAGTAGCATAATTTTCTAAGAAATTACTTGACTTGTCTGGAAAACCAAGTATTTTAGAAACTTACTACCTGACGACTTCATTTCCAGACGTTACTACTTGACTTGATATCAACTAGTTTCCAGCTGCAGTAAGCGAAAAAAAATTTCAAGCATCAGTATTCATATAGTGTTTTGGTATATATGCATTACCTATGTATATTGTTTTATGTAGAGGGGGTGCCGTGAAAAAACATTCGGGGGGGGGGCGAAAACCTTGGCACGCTACTGGTTAAAATGTTATGGTTGGTAGTTATAGTTAACTACTTGTTAATGTTGAACATACATGCAGTCGCCGAAGCTTGGAAAATGCACTATTTTTGGTCTATTTAATGCTTTTTACTCTGAAATTTTAATATTGGTTGTTAAAACTAAGCTTATAAAAAGTAATGAGTGATTTTTCCGAAATTAAGTCAGAGCGGTTTTAAAGCAGTGGGTCAGAATACGTGTTAGGAGAAAGCCAGCAAAGTACATTCGATGCTATCAAGCTAGTATCAATCCAAAAACCGATTAAAATAAAATAAGAACGAGAGAAAGAAAAACGATTATCTAAACTATTTCGTGGTCGAGGTGGCCATAGGACGCTAGCGCGCCGCGGTCAGATGTATCCTAATCCCACCGGTCAGAAGCCCCCAAAATATTTCGATCACCAGATGGGCCATAGGATACTAGCGCGCTGAGGTCAGATTTGTCCTAATCCTACCGCTCAGAAGCCCCCAAAATATTTTGGATAATAGGCAGGTATGTTGACACCAGCACGCGGGGCGGCGAGGTAACTTATGTCTTATAATTGTAACCTTTTAATTCATTGGTCATTTTTTGTGATCTTTCTTATAGTTACTGAAGAATTTGTAGAACTCCAGTCAGAGGTATCGTTACTTTTGACTTGACAGAGATGAATTACTTTTTTATACCATTAAATGCAAAATTTTGTTCTGATAATAACAGGTTAATCTGATCACTATAAAAGATGCAAATAAAGAAGTCGGTATTGTCAGCAGACCGAAATGTCTTTATAATACCCCAAAACATTTTAATTAATCAAGGCGCGTTCTAATTTGTCACAAATTTGATCTGTTTCTTGACGATGTAAAAAAAGTCCGAGAAATTTACCTTCACAGCTTGTTTTGTGGGAGCATCATGGTTGTGCTCATTATTTCTTTTAAGAACAATCTCTTCCGATTGATCCATCAGCAAAGATGCTATGCATCCTCTTCTAGAGCATCTGTAGGCTACACCACGGGTGGTTTCTTTATCTCTTCGGAACGTATACTCTTCAAGGACTGTTAATTTCTTTCCTTTCACACTTAACATAGTCACCATGATGAAAAAGTAGAACACAAACAATACTCACAAACAGCAACTAAGGATTGCAAACTACTGAAATATTTTCATTAAGGGTAGATTTATATACCTACAGAAGCCGAATAGTCATTTAAATAATCTAAGAAGTAACTGAAAGCTACCGCAAGGTGTAAAAAGACATGAAATTTCGCAAGAATGAAAGGGATGTGGTCATTAGGAATAACCAAGCTTAACTTTCTTTCGGTACGCAAGTGATCGGTGCCGATGAAGGCACCCTTTTTGTAAGCAGGTAAAAATCAAACCGCGCGCGCTCGTGACCGATTACCGTGGAGGTGGACCTAAATAGTAATAAAAACACTGGCAAACGATATGCACCGCATGTTCCATAAAATTTAAATCTTGGCGTTATGAAACTGACAAAAACTTATCTGATCCACGAGCCGGTAGTTCTGAAAATATTTTAGCGGTCGTGATGGAATGATAACGTTTCTCCAAACTTAGCCGCAATGGCCATGTATTTTTCAGCTAGACCAGCATATTCACTTCCTGTTGAAAGACAGTTTTCCAGAGCAGCCCTTACCGTTACAAAAACCCGAAGCCGACTAGAGACCAATGCTATTAGATTCCTTATCTCAGATCCTGTGTAAGAAATGACAATATTAATGATAAAGGCTTGTTTAGAATTTACAAATAAAGACGTTCATAATAAAATACGTTTTGTTAAGCCTATACGGAATATCATCTAAAGCTCAAGAAATAGTTTATTAATAATTTTTTATGCTGTTATACGTATATTAATCCGCGCTGCTTATTCAAACCCCCCGTGTGGGGGCGGGTTAGAATATCTCCCATCGTATATCCTGCGTGTCGTAAAAGGCGACTAAAAGGAACCGAACTACTGTCGGTATAAGCAGTAACCTCTTCTCAACCAACAGCTTTGGGTGGACGAGTTGAGAAGAGTCAGGACACCTTCTTGTCCTTGAGATGAGAAATTGTCCCTAAAGGCGGATGAACCAGTAGATACATCTGGTCAACGGCATGAGGATGCAGAAAGCAAATGGGAAACTACTGCATTAAGGATCTTAAGGATATCCCAAGAGAAGCTCGTAAAATGAGTACATTTTACGAGTTCACAACATATCTGTTAAGACATTGTGACTATGACGACGACGCTTGTTCAAACAGGATTTTAATTTTTTCAGTAAAGGTTATTATTCCATGACTGACTGGGATTCAAATCAAGCGTAATTTTCCTATAAGTTTAGTAGTCAAGTAGCATTGAAGAGAATCATGTAGTTGCGACCAACAGCTTGACCTTTCAAGTCCTTGAACTTATTACTAAGTACTTCACCTAAACTTCAAGTAACGATAAGTCAAGCACCTTGAAAATCAAGTCAATCAGTAAAACCCTACCTGAACTGAACAACTGAAGCTCTGAACGTGATATAAGGCTTTTGTCTACACGCTAAATGCCTGAAACAGTAAATTTTATTCCCCCCACAAACTACACAAAGTACTTTGCAACTGGTTATACTACCTATAAACAAATAATATTTTTCATAACTCACGCTCCAGCCGTGGGTTATGAACAACGCCTACTAGATACTAGTACCAACGCCTTGGAAATGCACATGATTAAATACACGCTATAATAACAGCAAAGGTGGCCATGCAACGAGACGTCAAATGCTAATTCGCCGGTGTACAGTATTTATTTTACAAAAGTGAGGTTAAGTTGTCAATAATTCGTAATTATTATGTATTTAAGTCGTACTATTAATAGCTTCGGTCTTACATAAAGTATAGTGTTCAACTCTCAGTAATGCTGATAACCGCATCGTTGAACTATAATACTATTATTTAACAACTAACAGCGTCAACCACACAGGATTATTGGCGGCTGGACGGCATACAATAGTTACAATCATATTTTGTTGTACAGATGACCATCTTTGAGATGTTATCACTAGCTATACTACTAGATATACAGGGTGTCCCTGAATTTCCTAGACACGTGATATTCGCGTAACAAATAAAAATCAAACGAAAACTGAGTGGAATGCTTAAAATTACTATCGGGTCTATCATACCATGCGTACAAAATATTTTTTTTGTACTTAAACCCTTGTAACTCACCCCTAATTTTTTTTTTCAAATAGCACCCTCAATACAAATTAAGTCCTTATTTTACTTAAAATCTTGTATTGTCTTTGATTTTATACACAAACCTATTTTCTACTTAAAGTCATAAGCATAATAAATAAGGATTTGTTTGAGGAGTAATATTTTCATAAGACTAACAGTTAAAAAGAAAGCTATAAGGGTTTTTCAAGGGTACTGAGTGGCCTATTATACCAACCTTTCGATTTTTTTTTACTTCAACCCGTAAAACTCACCCAACCTTTTCTTTCAATTAGCATCCCACAGCATTTTCTACATAAATGAGATCATTGTTTAATTTAAAATTTTGTAGTGCCCTCATTTCATACACATACCAATTTTTTCCCCAATATCATAGACATAAAATAAATAAGATAAGGATTTTTCTTCCCATGGAGGGAGAACTGCAAGCTCGTTTCTATCCGCAAATAATAATTACTTTGATGATTTTCGACACTTTGGAGACCTATACGCATATTCTTTTTGAAAATAATATACAGGGTGTTAACCTAATAATAGGTTATATTCCCAACAGTGCATTTCCGACCTAGATTCACGTAGTTCGAATAAACATGTGATTTTTTATTAATTTTTTGACTATCATTGATCGATCTTTTTGTAGCTTGGAACAAATACGGTATCACCGATTAGTCAAATTTCTCTGAAGGGCTAGTAGGGTCGGCAGCTCACAAAATATAACATAGGCCAGGCCTATTCTGGGCTTAGACAACATAAGAAAGTTGGATGGTGAGAAATAATATCTTGCTCTAAAGAGGTATCCTACTTTTACCCAAACAACTGCTGTAATTGACGCATAGTTTCGGCCAGTGGTTTTTATTTTACTTATCTGGGTTATCTAATAATTACAAACAAATTTTCAACTCTGCACAGGACAAGCTTGCTGCTTATGGACTACCACCTGGCCTGCGCCAGTGGCTGAATAGCTTTTTGAACATTGAAGTCGAAGGCCTTTCATCAGACGTATTTTCAATGAACGCCCGTGTTCCTCAGGGATCTCTCCTATCCCATACACTGTTTCTGCTGTACATCAACGAGCTGCTGGAAGGAATATCCAATCGAATTTACAGCTTCGCAGATGACAGAACATTAATATCATCAGTGGAACTAGGCAAGCCACTATCATCCGAGGAGACGGTACATTGGCGACAGCAACATGCCTCACATATCAAGATAAAGTATAGCTTAACGTACAGAAAACTCAGTCAACAACACTGACAAAGAAGTCTCACGTTGTTTCTCGACGGCTACAACTTGCAGCATTTCAAATATAACGTGCACAGAACCTATCTCTCGCAGCGCTTCGACAGTGCCGCGGGCTTTCGGCCTTTGCGGGAGGCTGACCATAAAGAATTCTCCTTACATAATTATATTTCCGAAAAACAGTACTAGTATTGCCTGCCAACTTACTAACATAGTACAATAATCACTGATTGAGGTAAAAGTGGCCAAAGCATAAATTCTAAAATCGAGAAGCGATTTTTTTAAGTCCAGCTTTCCAAAAAATATCGGAACGTGTTATATATTACGTGCAGAAATGGGGCATCTGGTTGATCTGAATGCTTGCATTCAAATCATCCATTAAAACCGTGCGCTTTTGAAAGGGAAAATGCAAAAAGAGGCCTCCCATATTTTTTCAGGTCATACCACAAAGGGGTAATGAAATCAGAGAGCTCATTTTTTTAGATGGGAGTTTTTGATGATGGATGTAGCTGTCTGTAGAATTGTCAGTGAAATATTATCATAAAGCGAACAATGATGGCTTCATATATGTGCCTTTTGTCAGCTGGGTAAATTGAATATCCCTTAGAGAATATGAGAGACAAAAAAATAATAGCTATAAAAAAAATTACTTTACCGATAATAATGTTTTCTAAGGATAGATTTCATATTTAGAGCTTGTGTGAAGTATTTCGCCTTTTGCTGTATCTTTATTGTGGGTCAAGTCGTACTGTCTTTTAATAAATAATATCGACTTGCAGTTTCATGAATAACTTAACTTTGGCGAAACGCCAGTTACAATTCTGAACGATAATGGTTGGTAAAGCAGATAGTTTGTTAATTGAAAAAACATTGATCAGTGTCAATTCACGTTCCTGTTAAATCTGGAGCATTCTGTCACTCTCTTTAGCACCAGCGACTTGATTCAACAAAAAAATTCAAATACAGCTAATTGTAAAATGATAATCTTCAAAAGCTCGTTAATTTTATTACTGTTACGAAATAACTGAAAAAATAATTTTTCGGACTGATCGTATCGGCTGAAAATAAGTACACCAGGTACTATCAGTACTTTCCAAAGGCGTTGCTGATGTCATCATGATACTAAAGAAGGTCTAACAATGGCAATTTGTCTTACAGTTCCATAGAAAGCCAAACTGTTAAAAGCGCTGGTATGCACCAAATCTCTTAGATAAATCTGGAGTTATTTATGATTTACACCTAGAGGACTGGAAAGTACTACTAGAGACTTCAAGGACCCTTAAAGGTAAAATTAACACAAAATCGGCCACTTCATCAAGAGTTCGGGAGAACGCTGGACGAGCAATACTGAACAATTAAGGGTAGAAATTATGATTCACCACCGGATTCCGGAACTCCGACCCAAATCTTCGACTCAGGAACGCTGTAAATTTGTCTATGGGCAAATTAAGAATCTCATGGACAGACCACGTTACTAACCAAGATGTATTGAATAGAGCCTCCATCCAAAGAAGGTTACTGGAAACCAAGGAAACGTAAAGAAGCTTGCCTAGGTCACATGCTTACAGACTGCTGGAAGTAATTGAGGCGTTGAGAGCTAGAGTGCCCTATCCCCATAATTCAGAAGCTGAGAAAAGTGCTGGTAAAGACTGGCTAATAACAGGAACTATCCCAATGCTATAATGATATATACAGGGTGTCCCACGACGATTAAGACAAGCAATATATCGGAACTGGGAAGTAGTAGAAAATTATGAGTTTGGGGGTGTAAATTAGAGCAAATATAGTATCTTTTCTTATTATTGTGTCTTCCCAATGAGGTATTTGTTTTTGGTCACGTGAGGTCCGATTCAAAATTTTTAATGGGACACCCTGTATATTTGTGACTTTTTGTGTTCCTCCCGATAAAACAAGTCCAACAGACTCACACACTTGGGATCTAAATTGATTAATTCAAGAGCTACAGGTACTTAAAGGACCGTACCACTATCATTATGAAACACTACCAAAGTAATTTAACTGTAGGGGACATGTTATAATCAGTGGTAGTGGTACCATCCTTTAAGTACCTGTAGCTCTTGAATTAATCACTTTAGGCCCCAAGTGTGCTAGTTTGTTGTGAATTGTTTTATCGGGAGGAACACTAAAAGTTACAAATATACAGGGTGTCCCATTAAAAATTTTGAATCTGACGTCACGTAATCAAAAACAAATTCCTTATTGGGTGACACAGTAATAAGAAAAGACTATATATAGATAGACAGACTATATTTGTTCTAATTTACACCCCCAAAATCATAATTCTCTACTACTGCCCAGTTCCGATATATTGCTTGTCTTAGTCATCGTGGGACACCCTGTATATAGCGACATCTCTGTAGAATAGCTAAATCAGTCATAGGCCACTATAGTATTGAAAATACATGAGCTGAGTGTATTTCAAGTTTTCGACATGTCTCGTTTTTGTGGGATAGGTCACGCTAGCTCCCCACATGTCAATTGAAGAAAGGAGAGATCCAGGTCGCAAGCAACAGTCATGGCTCCGAGATATCTAAAACTGGTGTGAGGAAAGCAGAAGACGGCACTCCGCACATAAGCGGTTACGAGAGTAGATAACCGCCTATACGCTGCAAAGAGTATGGGACCCAAAGGAGAAGAAGACAGATCTTAAAAAAAAACGGTTTCTCGGAAGTTTATGACAAGTCGACAAAGCTATGAAAAAAGTATAATAGATAGATAAACCACATCAACATTAGTATAAGAAGAGACAATAGTCATATTATGAAAATAACAAAGACAATGATACATAATTATCATAGGACATCAATCACTATGACATTTAAAAACACTAGAAACCTAGGTATACATAACATATCACAACACACTGAAATCAGAATTTAAAAAATCACTAAAGCAATAAGAGGCCTCTTTTAACAGATATATGCTTTTACTCTAAAAAACTTTCCTAGAAGAACCTTAAACTTTTCAGGTTGTGCATTAAAAAATGTTATGCTCCAGTATCCTGACCATCCTGACACCTCCCTACCCGCCAGTACGCATGAATTAAATTTTTCCGAACACGGGTGTTATAGGTATGCATGTCTCCATGAGTTTGGTACAGACCAATGTTCTGTCTTCCATGCATCGACCACTCCAATATATATACACGCATGGCACAGTCAGTAAGCGCAGCACCTCAGGCTTTCTCTGCAACCCAAATACCCTAAGCTTTCCGTGAAAGGATTGCGTAGGGACATACGTGTATGAAAAATACTAAAATATGCGGTTCGCAGTATATCAGCTGAAACATGAAACTACGTACATACAGAGTGAGTCTAAAGTATGGAGCGCCTCAATTATCTCGGAAACGGTTTGCACGATTTTAGTGAATTTTGGGATAGGGGGTTTTGCAATACGGCCAATCTTGGTATGGTGTTTACGGTGTTGTCAGATCTACCATTTTTCTGGAAATATATTGTTATTTCAAATGGATCACCCTAAATATCTCTACTTTTTTTTAATCCTTGAAAAATACTGATTATTTTGCATATGACATTTCCTATACTTAAACGTTATAATTTTGGAGTTACAGCTAAATTTACAATGCACCCGCCCAAGTTAAAATAAGACATTAACTTGAAAAAACATGAGGGCGCTTACAGCAGATGCTCAAAATGTTGTCCATTTACTTAAATACAACAAGCCATGTGATTCTTGAAACTTCGCAGAACATTTTGCAACATGTCTGAAGTTTCACCAGTAAACATCAACCATCTTAGTTATTTTAACTGGGGCGGATGCAATGTAAATTTAGTTGTACGCCAGAATTATGAGGTTTAGGTATAGGAAATGTTATACAAAAAAATGAGTATTTCTCAAGAATTGCAAAAAGGTCGAAGTATACAGGGTGATCTATTTGAAACATGGCCGACTTTACTCACTAGGCCGAGCGACTATCGGGCCGAGCTTTTGTTTGTTGTGAAGTCATTAGTGTAATCTTCCAGAGTGAAAAATAAGATTGGAAGGTGATTTTTAATGTGTTTCTAATTATTTACCTGTACAAACGAAACTATAAAGATAAAAAGATGCCTGCAAATTGTGTAGTACCAGGTTGCAATAGCAATTGGGGCTTCTAAACAAGGACATACCAACATAAAATTCCAGAGTAACAACGAAGAGTGCAAGGTGACTTTTAATGTGTTTCTAATTATTTACCTGCACAAACGAAACTATAAAGATAAAAAGATGCCTGCAAAGTGTGTAGTACCAGGTTGCACTAGCAATTAGTGCCTCCAATGAAGGACATAAACAGAAGTGGGTGAAAGGTATTGCTCATAAGGGCTGGTTATATTTATAAGAATAAAGACAATAATTTACAAACATTTCAAAGGATAAGATCTATTTTAAACAACAGTGTGGTACCTACAATGTTTTCTGGACCTCCCAAATATCACAGAAAAAGACAGTTAATAGTACTCATCTGGACATGCCAACGAGGGCATGCATCTGGGCATACCTACGAAAAGATTTGATAGTGAAGGGGAATCAAGACCAGCAAGAATGGCTTCACAGTGACCTAATAGTCAATTTTTCTAGCTCAAGTGACAATTTACAAAGTAAATTGAGTGTTCATTTAAGTGGAAGTGGAAGTGGCAGCAGGAAACAGGTTGCGTTTATTTTTATTTTGTAGTGTCTGACTGTGATGAACCAGACATCAGATGTAGGTAAGTGGTATTAGTAGTAGTAGCTCTAAAAAGTATTTTTCTTAATTTATTAGCCCAGATGAACTCTAATACATATTAAATGTAATAATTATTCTGAAACTATAGGCCAACTATTTGACAGCTAAGCCACGTTGCCACATCTAAGGCCTCGGCCTAGTGGCGGGGTCGACTCGCGTTGGCCACCCTTTGGAAGTTTACTTCCTTTGAGTGGCGAATAAGAGTCGTCGAGTGTCTGCCTACTCGCGTCATATACAGGGGGGGTATATGCGGCACCGCTGTGCGCGTGATATAGGATCCAGCACAATAAAAGAAAAATGTTTCCTTTATCTTGCGTCCAAATGGCACTCCAACGATGGTGAGCTGAGGGTGGGAATGATGGACCCTGCACAAGAAAAGAAAAAAGGGCTGGTCATTTCCACTATCGGCAACCAACACCCAGCAGTGTAACGATCCCGGTTATCCTGCTGTCCCGAGATCCTACCCTTCCCCTGTAAGGCTATGCCGTAGGAGATCACACATGAAGAGATCTCCGGCAGGTTCAACCATAACGGACAGGTTTGCAGTGTTTCCTCAACCCTCCTACCAAATACCTCCCCCCTTTCCTAAACCCTTTGCGACGGATGATGGACCATGGCTGTGAATAAGGAAATGACACTCAAGCTAAGGTGTGTATCGTGCCGAGAGCTGCATGACACCAGGGTGGGTAAATGCTGGTGCCGCTAACGATACAGGAGTGATGAAAGACTGCGATTACACCTCTCCATAGTAGGCCATGAAGCTAGTAGTGGCCCGGCAGGGCTCTGCTGTGGAGATGGTAACCACCCTGCAAGCTGGCGGTAGCTATAAAATGCAAAAAAATGAGCGACAAACAAGATAAAGCCTCGGAATTGGACGGATCTTTTGTTGACGGACATGGCGCGTTTTTGGAACCTGAGAGAAATGTAGAAATAAACATGATTAAACACGAACTAGGTAAAGATAGTGACCCCAGTATTGGTGGGCAGGGACTACCAGATCCTTTCAAAAGAAGGGACTCCATAAAAAGAACGCCACCAAGTGAGAGGTCTCAGTCTATCACTGACTGTAAAATTCAAAAGAGGGAAGGTGGTGGCTTTTCTGGGCACAGCGCGAGAGATACACCCAGCACAGAAAAAAAGAGGAAGATTGCAGATACTTCCTTCACAGAAGAGAAGAGCAAGCCAGACGAGGGTAAAATTGCAAAAATCGTAATTGAAAGTATAGATACGATGAACAGACACATAAAAACCCTTGAGAAACTGCTAGAGAGCACACCAAATACGAAAAAGGAGATCAAGGACCTCAGTATTAAGTTCAAACGTACGATTGATACCCTCAACCAACCGCGGGTTATAAATTTATATAAGATCAACTCGCCAAACTGACAGTCCGATAACACACGAATTTGGCACACAAACGGACATAATAGACAGTAAAGAGGTGGGAATACAAACGGTACCATGGGGTAAACACAAGGATGTGCAAAGCATACAAGGAATAGACGCACTTGAGAAATGGAGAGAATTCGAGCAAAAAAGCTGGGATGAGGAAGTGTATACTAACACTCAAATCAAAGTTGGAAACCCACTAACAGAGGTGTTTCAATTAAAAGCAGTCCTGGTAGAACCAACGGACAGAAACATGGACAGGAGCATCCAGAAGATGTACAGGGATAGGTATCCAGACATAACAGAAGGAGACTAGGACTTCGACGCTCTAGAAGAAACTACAAAGGTAAGATCAATAGAAAGAGACACACAACAACAGAAAGATAGTCAAAATAAGTCACGACGGCACCGATCAGGATCTCTGGCAGAAGATAAGTAGATTGAAAGAAGAATCGGAAGGAACTGAGCGTATTGCCCTGCATCACATTAGCACTATGACGCTAACGAAGTTCAGAAAAATGGTGGAATGCATTTTTCATGGAAGTGGAACCATCGCGGTAATCTTTACCACAAGGCAAGCGAGAGAGTCTGGGGCAGAAAGAAAAGTCAAGCCCAAAGAAAGAGACACTTACGCAATAGTAGTGGAGGAAAAAGACAAGGACTATGCCGCCACTCTAGAAATGGTTAAAGCTAATATATGCGGTAAAGATGAGATCATTAAAGGCATAAAAAGTATGAGGAGTACCCGACAAGGCAAACTACTCATCACTCTGGATAAAGAGGAGACCGCAATGAACGGAATACAAAACACTTTACGGAACGCATCAACTACCATAAAAGTGGCACAAGCTGGCCTAAGAGAAAAACAGGAAACTCTACATATACGAGGTATAGACGCTACCATGAAAAAAGAAGAGGTAGTTGAAGCTATAAATGCATGCATAAAAGATAATACTGCAACATACAGTGAATTAAGACCAAACCTTAATAATACACAAGCGAACGTACTGTTAAGGAATAGAATCATAAGAATAGGAATGGTTAACTGTTCGGTTGAAAAAAGAGTAGCCATAAAGAGATGTAGAAAATGTTGGTCATATGAACATAGGGCTGAAGCATGCACTGGACCGGACAGAACAGGCTTGTGCTACAAATGTGGAAAAGAAGGTCATATGATAAAAGACTGCCAAAATGAGGAGGCATGCCTGGTATGCAACAATACCGGACACACGCCAGGAAGCCGAAAATGTAAGGCCTTTAAGAAGGCACTGGTTCAAGAGAGAAGGAGAGGATACGCAGATCGCTCAGACATATAAATACTCATGCAAAGAACCTCAAGACCAACTACGAGGCATAGACATAGGACCCTCAAGATCGTACAAGTAAATCTGAACAGATGTCACGCAGCACACGATATATTAACAAAGATAGCAAAAGACGAAGACATCGACATAATCGTAGGCCAGGAACCAAACAAGAATAGAACACACCGCTTGTTTTGTGACGAGAACAAAGACGTCTTCATTCAGACAAAGCCGGACATCTCAGTATTAAGCCATACTTCTATGACTGGTGTAGTTGGTCTTGAAACACCGGACTTGATAATATATTCATGTTACTGTCCCCCAAGCAGAAGCTGCGATGAATTCGAGGACTTCCTTCACGAGCTTGGTAGACAACTGAAAAGAAATTATAAGGAGATGATCATAGCCGGGGACCTAAATGCCAAGTCAACAATCTTCGGGTCTCCAGTAGAAAATACAAAGGGAAAAATCTTGGAAGAATGGATAGCCTCTATGGACCTGATTGTGCTGAATAGTGGAAGCACCCCGACATTTAGTAGTTCTATTGGTAGTTCGGTAATAGACATCACCTTATCCACGCCGCAACTTAGTAGACGTATACAGAATTGGCGAGTAGATGAGAAAACAGAAAATATGAGCGATCATAGAAATATTAGATACGAGCTGGTGCATACCCCCATACAAAACATAAGTACCGATAAGAGGGCTGAAGGCTGGTATACGACAGCTGGAGGCTGGACCAAATTTTCGCGCTTATGCGAAAATGTGGATGCTAACAATAAATGCAGTAGCCCCATAGAACTCTCGGAAACACTGAAGGACCTCTGTGATGAATGCTTCCGACACAAACAACAACTCAAACATAAGCACAGGCCAGTTTATTGGTGGAATCAAGACATTGCACAGAAAAGGAAGGAATGCAACGATCTAAGAAGGAAAGTAATACGCAATAATAGGAAAACTATTTCATCGAGCGTTAATGAACAGGTCTATGCAGAGTACAAGAAAGCTAAAACAGCATTAAAAAAGGCCATCTAGTCCTCGAAGAGAGTGTGCTTCAGAAAACTTTGTGAAGAAATCGATCACGATGTATGGGGCAAGGGCTATCAAATAGTTACTGGAAAATTGAGACTCCGACCTAGGGTGACGCTGACCGAAGAGGCTATCCTTAAAGAGGTAGAAATGCTCTTCCCGTGAAAGCCAACTGTCACATGGCCCACGTTTGCTGTACCAGAAAATGAAATAAGAGAATTCGATATAAGGGGGGGATATAATGAAGGCAGCTGAAAGAATAAAAAGCAAAAAGGCCCCAGGACCAAATGGCATTCCACCCGAAGCCCTGAAAATACTAGCAAACAAAAATCCTCAGGCTATAGTAAAGTCAGCAAACGCGGTGATCAAAAGCGGCATTTTTCCCACAGAATGGAAGGTGGCGAGGTTAGTGCTGATAGAAAAGGCAGAGAAGAACAAATACAGACCCATATGTCTCTTAAACAGTGAAGCCAAGATGCTGGAAATGCTTATCAAGTTGCGAATAGAAGAAGAGCTTGAACTAAATAACGGATTATATGAGCATCAATATGGCTTTCGCACAGGAAGAAGTACACTCGACGCACTTGCCAAAATTAAAGAGGTACAAGCAGAAAGCAAAAGAAAAAGAGAGAACTGTATTATGATCACGTTGGATATAGAAAATGCTTTCAATACTGCTCCGTAGGATAAGATCATAGAGAGTCTGCACAGGCACAATATCAGCCACTACTTGATTCGTGTGATACAGTCATACCTCACGGATCGCTTCATCTTGACAGACCGTAATACAAAAATACGAACTACGTGTGGTGTCCCTCAAGGGTCAGTGCTAGGGCCTATCCTTTGGAATATGTTCTACGACTATATACTGCAGTCTAATATACATCAAGGCGTAACATTAGTCGCATACGCAGATGACTTGGCAGTACTCGTCACAGCCAAATCAAGGGAGCAGTTAGAAGAGGTGGCTCAGTATTCATGCTCAGTTATAGAAAACAAAACGCTTGAGCTGGGCATAAAACTTGCACCAAAAAAGACCGAAATCTTAACGCTCACTGGAGCTAAGAGGATCAGAAACATCGAACTGACTCTATGCAATGTTACAGTTAACAACATAAACAAAATAAAGTATATGGGGGTTTATCTGGATGCAGGATTAAAAATGACGGTCCATATTAGAGAAACTGCTAACAAAGCGAAAAAAACTTATATGAGCCTGGCGAGGATAATGCCCAATATAGGAGGACCTAGGGCCAGCACGCGTAAAGTATTAGCCACAGTCATTACGTCAACCATACTGTATGCAGCTCCAATATGGGATGAGGCATTGAGGTTCAAATATTATGTAAACTTGCTAGAAAGTGTAAATAGAAGTATGGCTATTCGAATTATATCAGGCTATAAAACCGTATCAACCGAAGCAGAACTAGTCATAGCAGGAATAATACCTATAAAGCTTAGCATAGAGGAGAGATGTAACATACATAGAAATGGGAAAAACTACAGGAGAAATGCGAGGGAAGAATTAATGAATAAATGGCAAAACAGATGGGACCAGTACAGCGGTTGGGCAAAAACGTTTATCAGAGATGTTAAAAAGTGGATAAACCGAGAATGGGGAGAGGTAAACCACTACATAACGCAAGCCATAACGGGACATGGCGTTTTTATGAGATATCTCCATAAAATGGGCAAAAAACAAGAGCCAACGTGCTTTTACTGCGAGGAGGAGGACTCCGCAGAACACACTCTTTTCCATTGCACAAGGTGGCAAAGTTATAGGACACAAATGTACAGAGACTGCGGCACCAAAGTAACCACAAATAATGCAGCCCAGTTGCTATTGGAAAGCCAGGCAAAGTGGAATGCCATAACTAAATTTATGGAAAAAGTAATGGAAACCAAGACCAAGGACGAAAGATTACAAGATAGATAGCATTGTCAGCGCAGAGAAAGCTTAAGACTCGCAGACTCCTTGGATGCAATGCTTTACGTTGGATTCCTGAGGTGCCGGAGTTGAATATAATAGCCAGAAATGGAGGTGGTTTTAGTGGGTATTCGATTCCTTGGAATAGGATAGGACCCCCACACTATCATGACGCGATAGAGCCAGCGTGCATAGCGCATGATGTCTGTAAATGGATGTCCACCTTCAAAACAAAAAAAAAAGGCTTCGGCCTAGTGTAGAGTCGGCCATGATTTGAAATAAAAAAGTTTATTATATTTTCGGAAAAATTGGTAGATATGACAACATTGCAAATACCATCGTAAGATCGGCCTCATTGCGAAACCCCCATAGATCCACACCTCAAAGTTCATGAAAATCGTGCAAACCGTTTCCAAGGTAATTGAGGAGCTTCATAGCTCTGTAGAGGCCTTGTTAAGTATTGCTGCTAGTTTATTGATATAACTTCCCCACTGTAAGCTCGCATCAGGGATATTACCCAAAAATTCAGCTTCTGAAGGACCATCTACATCAAAAAGATTTCTCATGGAAAATACGACATAGCTTGTCTTTTCAGCTTATTCGAGCTGAACCAATTTTTTTTAGCCTTTGCTTGCGCCAGCATAGATCCATTCACTGATTCTACGAGGTTTTTTTTATGGTCAAGACGTAAAGACTGAATGGCTATGGCGCTATAGAAGCGCTGCTCGAGGATAAGGATCGATGCACATTAGATTTGAAACTTTGCAGGCTGTAGCCGTCGGCAAACAAATTCCCCAGCGGCTCATTCTACAGCGTCGAAGTTCTGCAAAAGAAGGAATGCTGGGCGAGACAGATTCGGGGAGGAGGGACCTCGACCTGGTGGTAAGGATAAGCTAGCTCGCATAGCCTCTCTAATGTTCCTCGTTCGGACGGCCTTTGGTGTTATTATCTAGGAGAGCTCACTCGACACTTGTTCAATGTTCCAAGATGTGTAGGTCCTTTGTGAGGTTAGGCGTATAGATTAGTCTAGTTGCTCTCTTCTAGATAGTGTCCAGAAGCTTTAGAGAAAGCCTCGGAGCGCATCCCCACACATGGGAGCAATACTCCACCGATGGTCGGATCTGTGCCTTGTAGAGCAGCAGTAGTTGCTCTGGTGTGTACAGCTTCCTACAGCGGAACATAACTCCAAGCTTCCGGGATGCCGTTTTAGCAATACTGTCAGCAGCATAGGTTTCGTCTGTATTGAACAGAATGGACAATACTTTTTAATATATATAGTTTTTGATGATTTTTGAATACGTATTACATTTTTGTACTTTCGCTCCAACAAAAAATACCTTGTATTGCCCGAGCTACCCTGTCATGACGACGGCCCTGAACAGAAATCTAATCAGTGTGCCTGAAAGCCTTAAAAACCCGATAAATGCTTATAGTTATAAATACCTGCAAACACAGTAATTCTAGCACTACCGATTCACTCATCCACATTATCACACGAGTTATGGTACACCGATTTATCTTGAAAGTTTTATGCTTAATTCAACCGCGCAAACAACAATACACGCGAGTTTTATTGGGATTATTTTATATGAACTGCTAAGGATTGTATTGATTAAAACAAATCGAATGCGATCGCAACTGGAATTGCGATCATGTCGAAAGAATTTTACTCATTTTATTATACTATGTGTGTAAGCGCACATGGCACTCGTGTAACGAAAGTAAGCTAGGTTGAAATTACATCATGTTGGAATTCTGAGTTATGCAGGCACCTGTGGAGTCGTTACGCGAAAAGTATCGTCAAGTAGATCTTCTCAGCGCCTAATATCCAACGTGACAAGTGTAACAAGAGCCGTGAGAAATACAGGGTGGGGCATAAAAACCAAGTGTTTTTGGTTTGAGTAGTACTCATATATTAGAAAAGGGAGCAGCGCGCTGTTTATAACAATCCATTCCTTGACTCAAACCATTTCACTTCCTTACTTGCCAGTTGCCATCATGGAGCGGTAGACGCCAGAACAACGCGTGGCATATATGGCGCGGCATCCTTGGCCCATATTTTTTTGGAGAAAATGGGGTCACCGCTACAGTAACACCTGAACGTTACATTCATATGGTGAATGCCTTTTTCATACCTGAATTACAAAGAAGAGGTGTGGATATCAAAGATTTGTGGTTCCAGCAAGATGGGGCCATGGCACACACCGCCAGAGCGTCCATGGTTGTTCTTCGCCACCTGTTTCCAAATCGTTAAATTTCGAGGTTTGGTGGCATTTCATGACCTCCTCGGTCTCCCGACTTATCAATTTGTGATTTTTTTCTATGCGGGTAACTCAAGTCACGTGTTTAAAGGACCAAGCCCCGTACGTAAGACGCAGAGAAGGAGGCGATTCGCCATGGAATCTCTCAAAAATCCAGAGACATGCTGGAAACAGTGGAGTGCAATTTTCGTGAACGGCTGCATCATATGCCAGATGTAATTTTTGCACTTAGATATTTCAAAATGATTTATTATCAGCTATGTTCTACTACCAATAATTTTTTTAGAGTAAAAACTGATAATTTTATAATTATTTCCAAAACACTTGATTAATATGCCCCACCCTGTATGAAATAGACGAGGATAGCAAGAGACGGGAAGATATGAAATAACGTGTGCGTGTGAGACAGCGGCGAAATTCCCAAGTATCTTGCTACACTTTTCACGCTGTACATTAATGTGGAACTAAAGTGGTGTGTGAAACACACGAGACACTTAGAGTTAGCATATTACACACACTGTAGGTGGCATCGTGATTTAACGTGTTATGGATTTCTTTCACATAAACAGTGTTGTGAGGTTTTGAAAGAAAGAATGAATGTAAGAAAGGAGAACGGCTTTCTGGTAACAAGAAGCGACCAATACATAGCGGGCCATTCTGCACCTCTTCTAGCTCTAAGTTCTCAAATCTCAGGTCCAGCCCTCATCGGAAAGGTATGGATGGCCTTGGGTCCTGGCCATATGTCTTCAGGTTCAAGAGCTGTTAAACTAGAATAGTCTGAGGGAACCGCACGACTTTAGCTAGGAGTCCCAAACCAAGATAGGCTCTCTAATTAAACGGAGATGTCTAAAGATTCCTCCCCGTCCCATAATATGTTGATTTTGCAACCACACCTTCGTTTACTTTTTGATTATATCTGCAGCTTGCCCCACAGCCAGCTCAGGACACAAGAAATTATTTTTTGCGAGCGCGTCCGCAACAACATACTCGGCAACGGCACCTGACGTCTTGTCGTAAGTCATTCAACTTAGAGTTTAATTGTTTTCTGGGTTCCTGATCTATTCCTTGAGAGAGTAGAGAATAGGTAGCTCAGTGTTATTGTAATAGTTCATTCTTCATTACCCAGAACTTTACAGATCAAACCGAACATTTCCTTCAGAGGCATGTGTGTTTGTTGCCATGTCATAGGTCAGAGAATCAGTGTAATAGGATAAGGTTTTAGTTCTGAGTTAAGAAGTGTTTTTAACATTTGGTATGTCTACATTATAAACATATATCTTGCGATTATTTCCTTTGATATGTCTGTCGGTCTGTCTGCCGCTTAATCTCAGTAAAAGTTACACCGATGCTGCTATATCTGTTAAATCAGTGCATTGACGGCGAAGTAATAAAAAGGCACAAAAACTCCAGATTTATTTTTAGGTGTTTTGTGGTCCCTATGCTTTTTTACTACTTTTTTATGAAGTTGGGGTGACAGAGGGAGGACAAAGAAGCGATAATGCCAAAATTTTGCATGTCCATAACTCCCATCGGCCTAAATAAAATTAACCCTGATGATATCCTATACCTTTCAAACATATCGGCTTCTGTCAAATTATTTTATTGATATTAGGTCTGTTTTTACAGCAATCACAAACTAGTCAGCGTCAATTTGATTGGCCAGTACTAGTCAGAAATAGTTTGACAACTGCAATGGGGAATACTGGTTGGCTCTGACTGGTTTGTGATTCTTTGTAAAAACAGACCTATAATGCATGATGCTCTTGACTTTGACCCACTTATTACTTGCCTGCGAAAGAAAAACTGTTAGAGAATGCCTCATACTTCGCCTTTCGGTGTCCTAGGCCATCTTTAGTTTTTTTTTAATTTTCAATAACTTGCAAATGTTTGACTATGCCATGGGATAACAGTAATTAAGCAGGCGTAAATGGTATTTTGTTAAGCAAAACGAGAATATGTGGGTACTGAGTCAATAAACTTGAGTTCACTTTTTAACAAAGACATTACGTGAAAGCTTCATCAATTAGACTTGTTTAGTGCCTGTTATGCTCTAATATTGAACTAAAGTAGTCTGCGAAAGATGTGAAACAATAATTAGACTTAATGCTTAAACCAGTAATTTTCCCTTCCATTTTTTCGGGAATTCAAGATTAATATTCATTGTTATCGATAAAATTACGGTGTGACATGAAGAGTCGTATCGCCATTCAAATTTAAGTTCATGCGAAATTCTGCTATTAAAGTATAATCTGAAAGAGCCCAATACGTCTCCATCTGAAAATGCTATTAGTCAAGTTGTATTAGCTATCTTTTCAGGATTAAAAAAAGCGCAATGTTTTTTTTATTTTGACAAAATTTTCACGAACTAGCCTTTCTGTGCATGAATTCATATGTGGATGGGCCTTCAGCATCTACGTTGAAGACAAAGTTTGGGGTACCTATAGTATCTCTTTTAAGTAGGTACCTAGTTGAGGCTTTCATTACCAAATAAAATGACCAAAATGACCAAATGACTATATACCACTTACCAAAAAATTCAGATAAATATAAGCATATATTCACAATTCTTCTACCAGAACTCCACTAGTCTCAAGATTAGAACAGAAAGCGCTCCTACCGATCGCGAAACAATAGACGATCGGCTATCTCGAGGTTCCCGTTTTAAAACAGACTACCGGTGGCGACGATGCGACGGTTTTTTGTTTCCCCAGTAAGTCGCGGCCAAAGCCTGCTATGATCGTGCTGATTTCCATTAATGACATTAAGATACAGTGTGTGCGGCGAGCACAATCACGATTCCGCATTTAAAAGTGAATCACGTGACGACTGCATTTATCAATACGGTATATAATACCAGCCATTAAGGGCCTCGTACTCGGACGTTTATGTCTTATTATATCAATAATCAAAATAAATTGTAATTGTAAAAATTGTAAATCAAAATAAATTGTAATTATAGATAGGGCTACAATGGGTACAACACCTACTGTGGCTTTCGAGTACTCTTGGGCTTGCCGCCTCTGCCTCTCTGGATAAAAAATGGCGTCTTGACTCAGTCCTTTCCACACATTATCGGTGCTAACAAAAAATTTGGAATTCCTCTATACCTACACTATCCTCAACAAAAAAGTAAACAGTGGTCCTTTGAAACATCCAAAAACGAAGTTTGAACGATAATGAAATTTTGTTTCTTGTTGATTCCTCCTAGACTTCCAACAACAAAACACTGTTACCATGTCCTTTACGGTAGTAATACGATGCCACAATATCATCCCAATCACACAACGTAGTTTCCAAGATACACGTTATAGGATTATAATATGATTGTATCAAATTAGTCCACACATATAAAATTCAAAGACAACATTCGAATAGGTCTAAAAAGCACATTATTTCACGAAAGTCAATTTTTCACAGCATTGTAAAGTATTTTATGAGTATACCACAAATTTTTGAGTTTTACAACCCTCCACCCCCAACCACATCAATTTCACCCCCACCCAAAGAAAAGTAGAAAATGATCAGGAACGAAGGTTGAAAATTTTTTACTTTTTGCTAATTACTCCACCGCCGATGGACCGATTTTCAAAATTATAGCAGCATTACCTACTACGGCCCTACACTATGTCGCTGCCCAAATTTCATCATAATCCATGCAGCGGTTACTGGGATTAGGGTACAAAGACGCCAACAGACAGACACAGACCTACACGACAGACCGACAGATAGACAGGCAGACAGACAGACTGGCGGAAGTGGGTGACATGAATTTTCGTTATGTAGATATCGTAAAATGCCCAAAAACTGGATTCTCTCAAAATCGAAAATTTTCGCGATACTTCCAAGGAGGAATAGTGACTTGCGCGGTCAACTTCACATTACATGGTGGACAGAGTAAACAATCCTAGTCTAAGTTAAAGTCTCGAAATAAACATAAAGAAAATAAAATGTATCGTCATCACTAGATTAGATATTAATAATGTTAGATATAGAAAATCAAGACATAGAAAAAGTGAAGACGTTACCTATGTATTGTCCGCATTATTATACGCAGTTGAGGGATGGACAATAAAAGCACGGACCACGTCACGTCTGGATTCTTTTGACATGAGGCTATACAGACGCATGTTGAGGATATCATTGATCGATCGAGTAACAAACAGTAGGGTACTAGAAAGGTTGAATAAAAAACACTAACACAATAAAACGTAAAAATGCAGCTAATTTTGGCCATATTTCTAGAAACAGCAAGTACGACGAAGAGGGACCTGCACAGTCATCCGTTTAACACAAGACAGTGAAGAATTCTAAATGATGGTCGCCAACCTCCGCTGAAGAGAAGTTATTAGAAGAAAAGGATCCTTATTCAGGATGGAAGGAACCCAAAATTCTTAAAAATTATCCAAGCTTCAACGTTACTAACAGAGATGATTGGCCCTTACGAGAATAAATTCCAGCCCCAGAGTTCGGTGCATTTTACTGACGGACCACGCTTTAAGGAGTCGGGAACCAATGAGGCAGGCTTACACCTTGAAAGTAAAAAAGTGTAGAGGAAGTTTGAATGCGTGACCTGTATGACTGTCTTTTAGCTATAGATATAAGTCAGATTGGTCATGACAGGCTCAGTAGAAGCTGAACAGTGCAGACTGGCCCCGAAATGGTCCGTCGTTCTTCAGGTGTAAGCGAGGCGTAAGAGTGTGGCTCCGAGAAAGTGGATCAACTCGCTAGAATGGGGACAAAAAGCTCCGGCACTGGTCCGGAATCCATACTAGGCACTAGGTCTATGTTCCCTGGTTGAGTGGGCTAACAATAACCTGGCGCCGGTTCGGATACATAGAGATGATTAGTGACAAGCAAAAAGGTTTATACCGGCAGCCTTATTATGTAAAAATTCGCGACAGTGGTCACCCCGCAGCCAAAGAGTAGGTAACTAACAAGAGGAGACAGTCAGACAGAGCGAATAAAATTAGACAAAGATAGAGCTACACCCAAATTTAAAGGGCTTCGAATTCGCTCGAGCTGGCCCGAGCTAGTTCGGAGTCAAACGTGTTAGGCGTTGCCACACTGAGATTTCATTTCGCATTTCCTGCGACGTCATATATGGGAGATTGATAGAAATACTTCGTCGCAATATTAATAATTTAGAAACATATATGAATTCAAAAGTCTTAGGATTCATAACAAAAAATCCTTTTCGATATATTTTAACTTCTTGATATATTGGCCAAAATCAGTAAACAAAATTTAATTTCATTCATAAAATTCAAAGATGCGTTTGCTCGTTACTGTTTAATATTTTATGTGGTTATACCACATCAATATTATAACATTAACGACAGAAAAAAAATTTATTTCCCCATTGGAATACCACATTACAATTGTTTTTATTTTAATACCTATTCGGTATGATCCGTTTTCGTTCGGTGATATATTAGTACAAAAAATTACTAGTATCTCGACTTAATATCATATCTGCTAATTTTCTTGAAGTAAATCTAATCAAAAATACACAATGTAATGGACCTTGAGATTTTTACGATAGACCTACAAGAATTGGCAACGGCGCATCGATCCAAACCAAGACCAACTGCCTTGGACATTTCACGTTTCGCCATTGCGTTCAGTTGCGTTTTGTTTGTGATTTGTATCATTGTGTTCTTAAAAACTTTTGGTTTTATAATTTTGCTCTGCTATTATGGAGAGTGAACGAAGTGCGCCCTGGGGTGGGCTTTGGCACTTTTTAATGCAATCGTTCATATAAGTAATGAAACAGAATTTCCTTTCAGGACACATTCCGTTTTTGTTGCAATAATAATCCATATTAAACACGAAATGGCAACATTGCTTTTTCCAACTAATTCAGATATTGTGAGACATCTGGCAACTTTCTCACACCCAAATTTAAAGCTCCAAGGTCAATGGAAGCGGATTCCAAACATGAAAGGAATTCCGCCGGGTGTCTCCTCTTGTTAGTTACCTACTCTTTGCCGCAGCCTTATCTCGTATCTTGCAGGCGACAAGCGACAGACGAAAATCGCACAATATCTGCTGCCAAACGTAAATTTCGTCTTATGCAACGATGTCATCTTGACGGACAACAACATATAACCTACAATTTTGACGGTCACGTTGCTCGGCATCTGCTCAGACACCATTGTCGCGAATCAACGCTGTAGCTTGCTGGTCATCTGCTGTCATAAAAATGTACGTTTCGCAATGAGTTTAGTGCCACTAGCGATTGGGCAGCAGATGACAGAACTAACGCTTTGTTTCATTCGCTGACAGTTTTGGCACATTTTAGGTTATGTTGTTGTCAGTTATTGTCCGCCGTGATTTTGACAGAGTGATTTCCGCCTGTCGCTTGCCGCCCTCATGATACGTAATAAGGCTGCCGGTCCGGACAAGCCCTGTACTCAATGGCTTTTGAATCATTCGCTCAACCGTTGGTTGTGGGTTCTCATACGCCATTAGCGGCTGAGCAGATGTTTATTGCTCATAAGAGTAGTAAAAGATCCTAATTGCTCTAAATTATGGGAAGAAGTTAAAACCAGGAGGTCTAGTATGTTCGATTTAAAAAGTTTCTCCGGGCGGCTGTAGTGTTTAATGTGTATGGGGTCGGAAAAAGGGTTAAATAAAAACAGCCTACATGGCTGGCTTCGCCTCCCTATTACTTATATTGGGCATTTCTCCGTCAAGAGGTATTACCATAACCGGACGATACTGAAACGCATCTCTTGCCACGCTACAGAATCCGTACAGAAGGTGCTACATGTAAAGCTAGGTGTCTTAACAAAAAATGATGTTTGGTGCTACTTAGTAACAGGTGTCGTTGCTTTTCCAAGCATCTAGAAGGGGAATATACAAGATAAGGCAAATTTAACTAGATTAGCACGAAATGCTTATATTTCACACCTATCTCATACCCATTTTGGGTGGTATTAATCATAACGTCAATACAATTGCTAAACTTTTGAAGCCATTGTCAAAGTACAAAGTGTTTGGCAGCTCCCTCAGGAAGCAGCTTTTGTTTCATTATGAGGACTTCTAGCGATTCGATGATTCTGGAGTCTTAAAGACACCAAATATTTGTGTAACGTGTTTTTCAGTTCTAGTTTTTAGCAAACAGTCCGTGCAAGTGATACCCTTATCTGTCGAAGCTTGCCCATCTTTGAGAAAAAAAGAGTCAGTTTGTTATTATCTACGGACTTTCCAGATGGTTTCAAGGTCAGGTTGATCTTTTTAATTGGTAGCTCTCATTTTTTTATTGCAAAAATTAATGAAGAGTTCGGTAGGCAGATTGATGAAAGTCAAAATTAAGACTTCAGTGTGGCAGACAATATTCCAGAACCGATATTTTTTTTCGTAGTCGCCAAGGTAGAGCCCAAATACCAAAGTACCACGGCTACTTTGAAGGATAAATTTGTTGACGCGGTCTTAAATACACCAGTACTCGCAGAATCAATGAATAAATATTTTTCGCACGGAGCTTGGTGCATGACCCGCCCGCCTTAAGATGAGATGAGATGAATCTGTGGGTGGCGAAATTATAGAGAAAAGCTTTGTAAATATCGGTAGAAAAGTTAGAGGTCACCAACCGCATGTCGGTAAAAAAGTGGCTGGAGATGACGCGTCAAAAAATGGATTATAAAGATTATGACTCATTGTAAGATAATTAAAAAGTGCCTCATCCACTACGGAAAATACACTAGAGCTGTTCCTTGGTATTCGATTTTAAAGAAAAGTTTGTATTGCTCTGTAGTTATTGCTTTTTAATAAATAGTAATAAATTATCTAAAGGTATATACGAACGGTTCGAAAACTCAAAATGATGTTGCAGCAGCAATAATAATAATAATGCTGAATCATTTGCTATTTGGCAGGCACTACTCTTGTTCGGACTCTGCAGCACAGAAGGATGCGTCATAACTACTGACCCTTCTACATGCCGTGATGAGTAGATTCACTAAGGATTCATACTGTACATTTACTCAAGACGGCTGTCAACAAGATTATATATGGACCAAAATGATTGCCAACATCCAATGACGATAAGCACTGGCAGGAGAAGAACAGTCCACGTGTTCGGATAGAACAGTGTATCTCGCTACAATTAAGAAATAAGCAAGTCCATTTCATCTGGATACTAAGTCATAAAGACAAATCAGGGAATAAAAGGGCAGACGTGCTTGCCAGATAAGCAATATCGTCTATCATTTTCATTAACTGTTACCATTAATTTAATTATTCATTTCATAAACTATTTCTAAAGCTCATACCGCTCATCGGTTCGAAAATATGGAATGATGAATATTTAGCAGACATGCAAAGCTGAGCATACATCCGATATCCCAATTTTCTATTCGAGTTTTCCAGCGCAGATTAAACATTTAGTTTTGGCGGCTACATATTAAAATTCCGTGATTTATTATAATGGATAAATCGAAGTGAATGCCGATATAAAATTGTATCAAGGGCTATACATCACTTTAAAGTATACGCGTGATTCCAGGTTGATATTCTGTTTCGACGGTATTATTGAAAATTGTGAAATAGAGGCTTATATTATTTACACTTTGAAGCAAATATATAGCAGAATTATTCGTATGGGCAAATCCTACAATTCATTTTATTTAAGCGCTTGTTAATTCAAAAAAATCAGCAGGTAACGCTGTCATATTTTTTTACTTTTCGTGAACGATTTTTTTCTCATAGAGTGCTTAGGAAGTCAGCATGATTACCAGGCAAAATTACTGCTACATCCGGAAGTGTGAGAGAGAATCTGCCCGTCCCGATGTGTTCCAGCTTAAGACCGCTGATGTCATGTTCAATGAACGCAAACGCGTCCATCCGACATGCCATCACGTCCCGACTGGTTAAAACCTGTTCCCTCTCTCATTACCTCCTCAATCTCCTCCGCCTCTCGTTACCCTGGAACTATCCCATCCATCGTATCTTCTTACGTCGCGGGGATTAGGATTTCAATCACTTATTTTGCCAGGTTCATTCCCCTTCGTCTCAATAGCTGGACGCCACCTACCCCAACCTATCTTCGTCTCTTTTTCTGATCCATTTGTGACTGCTGCTGACCATTTCTTCGATCAGGTTTTTCTTTAGCTTGTTTTCAAAGTTATACTGTAGTTCAGCTCTCCATACCGTCCACCTCTCGCAGATTAATATTATGGTATGCTCTGGGGTATTTTTAGCCCAGCAGTAACTTCCGAAGTGACCAGTCAAGAACTTCGTCAGAAAGTAGTTCAAGCTCCGATGTTCGCATTTATAACCTATTATTGAAATTATGAAGTTATGTGCCCCTAACATTCTACTTCCAAAAAACATAATAAGAAGTAAGAAGCAGCGAGCTATTTCCATGGAAATTGGTTTAAAATGAAAAGTTGTGAAAGTGCCAGTTATTGGCACTCTTGGCCAGTTGTTGGCACCCACTATTGCCTAGTTATTGGCACCCGTGGGCCAGTATATTATTGATATCTAGGTACCTACCTTGGGGCTTTTATGGCATTGCATCTGATAGTTGATTTGATTATGGCTAATCTTTTTTATATAATTTTTCCAGAGATATCTAGCTTATTTTATATACCAATGTGTTTTGTTTCAATTCAGCTGTTTAATTGATAAAACTATAGACAAAGTACTAAACAGTTTATTAAAAGAAAAACTTAAAAAGTATGACAACCAATGATCGGAAAAAATAAACTTTGTTTCGTCCATAGAATTTTTTTTTTGGTCGGCCTCCCGCAAAGGCTGTATGGTAGGTTCTAGCACATGACCTGCATTGTATGCCTATCATATTCGAATTTATACAGGGTGTCCAGTTAGTGTGTAATTCTTCGATATCTCGCAAGGTATACCTGATAGAAGAAAATGTCGAATACAAAAGTTATTTTAGTTATTTGGTTACTTAAGGCCCATATTCTGAAATATTGAATAGAAATATACAGGGTATTACGGGAAATTAGGGTAGGAAAGTAGGATAATGATCGACTTTTCAATCAGTGTTGTCAGATTTACCAATTTTACGTCATAATTTTGAATGGAATGCCCTATTTATGAAGTCTAACGTAAAAGTGTTAAATCTGACAACACTGATGTTAGCGTTTTTGAATACTGTATGTTCAAGAACCCCCAAGTATTGAATTTCACCTCTCCAGCTATGGCAGTTTTGGAAATATTTAAGCGTTCCGGTATTGTTTACTGAAAAAGCGGTGTTGCCGTATTTCAATAATTAACAGAAACAAAATTTTGAAATCGTGAGGTCTCACTAAATCAGACATGTGCAATTCATTGCAATAAAAATAAGTAGAGGATTATATTCAAAATAAATTAAAATCGGGAATATTTGTTTAAAAATTTGGAAAAATAATTTGTAACTTGGCAACGTCGCAAATGCGAAAAAAAGAATATTACAAGGCGAGATAGGGTATTAGCAGATATTTCGATTTAAAATAAAAAATACAGGGTGTTACGTTTAAAAAAACAAAGTAAAATGACCTTCAAGTTGCCGTGATTTAAAATTCTGCCAAAAACACCCTATAGATACAAATTGCTGGTAATATGCAAAATAATATTTATTTAATATTCAAGTAACTCGCTGTATAATATTATTGAGAAAAGTTATAGGAATATGTCAATTTGGACGTATAACTTGCGACCTCGCAAATCCGGAAATTAATAGAAAATAAATTATAACTTGGCAATATCGCAACCGATCCTAAAAATATTTTAGGGTTGAATAGATATTGATGATGGAAACTAGAAGAATTTAACAAAAAGTTATAGTTCCATATAGAAAAACCAAGTTGATCACTATCCTACTTTCACGCAACACCCTGTATATTTCAAAATATTTTTAGGATATGCGCCTTAAGTAACCGAATAACTTTTGTATTCGACATTTTCTTCTATCAGGTATACCTTGCGAGATACCCAAGAATTACGCACTAACTGGACACACTGTATTCCTTGTACAGGGGTAACATATTTTTTCCAGAATAGCTTGATCGGTTTCGCTTAGTTTTCTATATTGGTGGCATCTGAAAGAAATATACTTTTCCACGCTATAATAATTCCTACAGTTTAAGTGTTAAGAAGTTTGCAACAATATTAGTATCTTGTTTTTTACAATATTAGTCGCGTGCCAAGTAATGGAAAACTGGCCCTTTTGGGTTACCAGTAGTTGGCACATGAATAATTTCTACAAAGCCTTAAAAAATTGCATTTTCAGACTGAATATAAATAGCTGTGATTGTATTCGACTATTTCTGATTACTGATAGTGTAAAAAAACATGCAAATTTTCTAAAATAATGCCCAGAAAATAATCTTGGTCTTATGGAACGAAGCTAAATTTACTACCGATAGAAAGTAACAAACTAACAGAGAATATGAATATTGTTTCCCTATGATAACTATTTCCATTAATAACTCTTTTTCGTATCAACTACTCAGATTTAAATTATTTTTATGAACTAGGTAGGTCAAAAAAGCTGGAATTATGAAAGTGCCAACATTAGGCAGGTTTATTTTTACCAGGTACAGGGGTGCTGGTAATTGGCATTACAAACATTTTATGTGAGCAGTGATTGGCACCCTATTTTTTTGAACAAGTATGCACTTTATCAAAGAAAAAATAGATAAATATCTAACCTACGACATTATTTCAAGGGTATATGGTACTGGAAGTAGATACTTTCATTAAATAGTTTTTTTATATCAATAATGCCCTGAGAGTACGTCTTAACAAAACGCTAATAATTTTCCGCGATTTGCTCTTCTCAAAAACACAACCCCTTTGCTCTGCTCTCGAAGACATACTAAATCACATAGGCACGATTATGCCATTGGAAAATATTAAGCGATGTTGCAGGTCATACGGGAAAGAACATTGAAAGCACATTACCTTACTGTTACCTTATTTTTTTAGGAAAATGGATCAGAGTGCCAACGATAGTAAGGGTGCCAACAATAAGCGAGTTTATCCTAAGTGTTCTTGTCCATGCTGCCGAGTGGGTATGGTTATCCGTGGTGTCCTGCCACATACTTTACCTCTTACTTTTTGGGTAAGTGCCTTGCTGGTTATATAGAATCGGCTTTTCTCAATAGTCAGTAGTTTTATAGGAGAAGTACCAGTAAACAACTTGTATAGCTTCTGTGGATACGGTGAGATATCCATTTGCTTTTCTCAGGAGGGCCTTAGGTTGTATTCCGCTCAGCATGTCGGCCAACCGTTAAGTGCTCATACCATAACCGTACGAGAGCTACATATAGAACTGTAGAGTGTATAACTTCGCAAAGAACTACCCTAGTGGTACTACAAGGACGGCCTATGTTTGACAGGATTCGAGTTAAAACTCCCATCCTTTTTTCCACCTTCTTGACCACGTGCTCCTATCATATAAAATACCTTCTAGATATCTGGGCTGCCTAACTGCGCTAATATCATCCAGACGACTACCCTAGCTATCATAATGTTCTCCAACAGTCACTCATTTTCGGATTTCGCAAAATACGCTCATTTTCTCATACTTATATTCCACAATATGTTGAACACTATCAAAGCACAATAGCCGAAATCCATTTTTTATGAGGTTTCAGTGGTTTTTATCAACCTCGGTTGACCTTAGCCTTTACTTATAATGGGTATGACTTCATTTGTGGTGAAATCAATTGATAATTCAATGATAATCTTTTTCCAAATAATATGATATCCGAATACACACGAATTTGTCTATCTCCCTTTTGTGACCGTTCGAACGTCACATTACTGTATAGAATATATGTAAAAGAATATATATAAAACTAATTTACTAATTTGTGTTATGGATAAGTGTAGCAGAGATATGATTTTCTTCTTCGTGTGCTGCAATTCCGCACGTCGGCGATCCCTCGTATTCTTCTCACATCATATGTAGGGTGCAGCCAAGAGTGCTGTTTCCTCCCCGGACCTCGTCGGCCTTCTATCTTACCTTGCAGTATCAATTTGGTTATCGAGTATCTGGCACCTCTAAGGATATGACCAAGGTAAGATATTTTTCGATGTTTGACAATATCGAGAAGTTATCTGTTTACGCTAGCGATTCTCAGTACTTCTTCGTTGGTTTCAATGGCAGTCCAGGGAATGCGGAGGAGTTTCCGGAGTGTCCACATTTCCTGTGCTTCTATGCCGTTCAATGTTCGTACTTTAAGAGACCACGTTTCTGCTCCGTAAAATAATATTGGGCCAAACATAGCACTTCACTACCCAAAGCCGCAGAGCCAACGGAAGACTACGTGCTAGAAGAAAGTTCTTTATTTTAAGGAATGTAGTTTTCGCATATCCAACGCGTGCTCTTACTTCTTTATCGCAGTCCCATTTACTGTTCAGTGTAGATCCTAAATACTTAAAACGTCTTACCTGTTCTATCTGTTCTGCCGAACTATTGTCATAACCTTCGTTTTCTTGGTATTAATTTGTAAGCCAAAACGTTTACCCTGCAGATTCATTCTATCTACAGTGTGTTGAAGATCCTCAGGAGTAGTAGCCAAGATGGCAGTGTCGTCTGCTTATCTTAGATTATTGATTGGAAAATCATTAATCTTAATTTCTCTGTTCTCTCCTTCCAAGGCTAGTTGTAAGATCTTCTCTACGTACATATTAAAAAGCAATGGCGACAATATACATCCCTGGCGAACCCCCTTGGTTATACTAAATGCGTCAGTGGCCAGTTCGTTATTAATCCTCACCTCTGCAGTTTGTCTCCAATACAGTTGTTGAATTATTCTGATGTCCTTAGAATCTATTCCTATCGCATGTAACCGTTCCAAAAAAAAATCATGTATAATACTATCAAAGGCCATTTGGTAGTCATTGAAGCATATGTATACATCTTGTCGTTGATCGTAGCACTTTTGTACAAGGAGCTTCATCGAAAACAGAGCCTCTCTGTACCAAGACCTCTGATAAAACCGCATTGAGTATCAATGCTCATTTCTTCACATTTTGAGTATATTCGGGTATGGATAATCCGAAGAAAGAGCGTGACTCATGAGTCTATAGTCTCCACAACTTCTAGGAGCAGATTTTTTAGGAAGCGCTATAAAGGTTGATTTTAACCAATCTGTGGGAATTTTGCCTGACTCGTAGATTTTATTACACAGGTATGCCAGATGTTTAACGTCTAGCAATTTTAAAACCTCAGCATGGACGTTGTTGTGTCCTGGACTTTTTCTGTTCTTCATATACTCAATGGCCTGATGTACTTCCGTTTCTAGAATCTCAGGACCAGTTATTTCTTCCGAAATGACTTGACTCAGATTTCGTTGATCCTTGGAGAGTGTTTGCGTATATTGTTTCCACGTATTACGTAAATCCGTAGGATCCAAGATAAGCTTTCCATCGTCATTTCACAAGGCTGGAATAGGCGCTCTTTTGATATGAATAAATAAATAAATTGTTGGACGCACAGTGATCTCTCCCAGATAATGACACCGGAGGCCGTCCGAACGAGGAACACTAGAGGATCTGCGAGCTCACCCTTATCAGGTCAAGGTCCCTACTCCCCGAACCAGTCTCCTCCAGCATTCCTTCATTCGGAGAATTTCGACGCTGTGGAATGAGCCGCCGGGAATTTGTTTCCCCGCAGCTACAACCTGCAGCGTTTCAAATCTAACGTGCAACGACACTTATCCTCTCGCAGCGCTATAACAGCGCCATAGGCTTTGAGCATTTGCGGGAGGTTGACCTTAAGAAGACTCAAATATGGCGCGCGGCAGATCCGCATAATCCGTACACACCTTTACAAAATATGATTAAAGCTTAGAATGCGGACGGTGTACCCAAGTTTCTGTAATTATATACATGAAAATTGTAATTCTGCTAAAATGGAGCAAAGATTGTAGGTGAGCGGTAGAGTAGTTATTTATAATTAACACGACTGGGTGTATCTACGTAGCCGCTAAGGATTCCAGCCGGAAAGGCAGACAAAATAGACACCGCGAAAATTAAGAAAATTCTCGGTTGCTCTCCCTCAGTGTACATCATACAACAAAAGAAAATTCTAACAGACTTTGAAAATGAGGCTGTACCTTATCTAGTTCCAGATTCTCGCCTTGTAAAAATTCGATTTCCACCAGGGAAAACCTCGGCAGCGCAGCGGTAGCAATTCTACTTGTATTTCCATAGTTCGCATACTATATTCAAATAATAGAATTTTTGATGTGTTTATGTATCTGAACCCACACAGCACCCGATATCCCTAGGACATCCTAAATGAAGCCGTATCTCCCAAATTTGGAATAAGACCAGAATGACATCTACAGGTGATCTGTAGGCTATCCTAAGTTGTCCTGCGTTAGCCCTAGGATAACCTGTTTGGAATATCCTGTGGCAGGCAGGCATGGACATCCTTTGGATATCCAGCTGGGCCGTCTATCACTGCAATATCCTAAGGATGACGGTTTTGGAAATCTATCAGCTTGTATACTATGAGGCGGTTCAAGGGATATCCCTTCAAGACCATATCATTCTTTATACAAAATCTAACATTTGACATTTGACAGTGTTGACGTTACAAAGACGAAAGAGGTGAAAGGTGAAAGGTGAAGGTGACGCAGCAAAGTTGAGCAAAGCAAGCTAGCAGCTTGCAGTAGTTCCTGGTTTCTGTATCGTTTTTCGCCGTTTATCATATCTTCCAGTACCTTTATCATCTGTACCAGTGATCTGTACCATCCGACATGCCAAGCCCCCCCCCCCCCCCAAGTACAAACCACAAATTGCATGTCAGATATTCATTCGGTAGCCTGTTTATTTTCGCAAGGTGAGTGTAGAATTGTCCAAGTCAACATTCTATAGGAACATTAAAAGGGAAAGGAAAGTTTAATGGCAAAACTTTATATCACAATGCACTTCATGAAGTGTTAAACACTCGGATGGTAGCTGTTATTCGATTTTTAGATGGTGATGATGCTAGTGAAAAGTGTGCCACATTAGCCTATCTGTGCCCAGAATAACCCGGTATGTAAGCCAGTTTAATGGCAAAACTTTATATCACAATGCATTTCATGAAGTGTTAAACCACAGCCTTGTTAAACACTGGGATGGTAGCTGTTATTCGATTTTTAGATGGTGATGATGCTAGTAAAAAGTGTGCCACATTAGCCTATCTGTGCCAAGAATAACCCGGTATGTAATCCAGAGGAGTATAGGAAAACAGTTCTAGAAAAATAATCCCGTTGTTTTCGAGTAACCTAAGTGTTTCGCATAAGGTGACCCATGGCGATCTGTACTGCTGTCTTTTAGGATAACCTAAAAATTTACCTATATGGGCTAACCTACGGCAGACTAAATGATAATATTTTGGGCCAACCTGAGGATTTCCCTAAAGGCTTACCCATGGCGGTCTAGTAAAGTCCCATCGGAATATTTATAGGCTGTCCCACGCCAGGTCGTCCAGGATATGGCTTTCCCTGGGACATTTTGCATATCGTTTAAGGATAGCCTGGGACCATACAATGGATATCAAATGCTGTGTGGGAAGTAATTCTCCATGCAAATATATGCCCTTCAAATGTCCGTCAAAGTTCATAGGTGAAGTCAACAATATCGCGATAACAATATTTGACACAGGTTTTTGATTCAATGTGGCAAATGATCCAAAACTGGCTAACTGGGCATCTAACAGCGTACTGACTACATCAGTAATTAAGCTGGCCAATTGAAAAGAGAATGGTCTTCCCATTTGGAAACCTAAACACTTAGGTTTCTATTTTATCCTGCAAAGTCGTCCACAGCTTTAAGAATATTAATCTTTATGTGTCTCAATGTACAGACAGTTTCTTAGATTGTACATACTAGAAGTACTGATAGAATAAGCAAGAATTCATTTATATTTGAGACGATGTCCTCTTGACATTTCTGCATCGCTTCCATGGCGGTTTGAAATGTTTTTTAAGAGCTAGCATTTTCCATTTCTTCTGGCGCTTGCTGGTCATGGTTTCTAATAGCAGCAGATAATTGAGGACGGCAGAATGGAACACATAAAAGTAGATTCACGTCATTAATATAGCTCAAAACTCGTCAAACGCGAAACTGAAGCGCAAACCACTCACCGGTCGTGAGAATAATCAGTGAGCGGTAATGGCGGTAGTAACTCAACATTGAAATTTGCAGCACGAGCCATAGGCGAGTGCTGTAAATCAACAAGTGAGTTATTACCATTACCGCGAGTCCGATACTATACTTTATCTAAGACCGGGGCAACTAATAGTACGATTTAAATGCTTAATAATTACGAACTATTGGCAACGTTACCTTAGTTCTGTCATTAATATAAATACTGTCACCGTTCGACCGTTCGAATTAGTGTTTGACGTTTCATAACGATCTTTGGGTCTATTTAATCCTATGCCTTTCCAAGAGATCGGTACTGGTATGCGGTAGGCGGTGTTCATATCCCACGGCTGGAGCAAGGGTTATGAAAAATAATTCACGCTGTTTGTTTACATGTGCTAATGTAATTTGGTAATAATTGTATAACTTAATGGAAGTAGATAAATTAATTTTTTCAACTATAAATCTACTAATTACCTCAAAATTCGAGTTTGAATCGTTCGGTTATGTAATATCCCTGTTTCTATTGCCACTCAAAAATTGTATGCTAATGCCGTGTCGAATGAGGATTATTAAATAAAGTACAGTTCATCGTACAGAAAACTCGAGCAACAACACTTACAAAGCAGTGTCGCGTTAGCCTACCAACCGTGGAAATGGAGGGTCACCTCATAGTCGAGTCACCTTCCGTCAAGATTTTGATTTATTTATTTAGCGTATGGCTACATGGATTAATTGGCAATAAGTCTTAAACAATAAAATGAAATACAAATATTAAATTTAAAACAAACAAAAATATATAGTTTTTAGATTTTAAAATTAAGACCATTTATCCAGTCAACTACAGACTTCGAGGCTTCGAAGAAATCCGACTGTTGTCCAGCATATGCGGTAATCGGGCATTCGGTGACAATATGCTGAATAGTCTGCCGGGGCTCTCCACAGTCACAGGACGGTGATTCGGATATCCCCCATTTAAAGAACGAGTCACGACAGATGCCATGCGACGTTCTGACTCGATTAAGGGTTTTCCATGTATGGTGAGGCAATTCCATTCCTGGAAGGGTTAAAGTGGGGTCCATAGTGGGTGGAGCCTGTACCGGCTTCTGGACTTCCCAATTCCTCCTCCAGTGCTCATCAACTTGGAAGCCATCCCGCAAGAGCCGTTCTGCAAATGGTAATGGGGGATTTCTAGACTTCAACCTCCGAAGATCTGCATCATCTAGGTCAGTATGCAGTTGAAGTTGGGGATTGGATAGTATTTTGTTGTATTCCTTCACCAGTTTATCCTGTCTGCGGATATGAGGAGGAGTGATATGGCACAGAACGGACAGCCACGGTAGGGGGGTAGTTTTTAGACAGATAATCCGCATCAACAATAGTATTGGCACGACCACGTCGTCAGTATTGCTGAAACGGCATCCTAGAAGCTTAGAGTTTAATTCCGCTGTATATAGGAAGCTATATACACCAAAGCAACTACTGCTGCTCTACAAGGTACAGATCCACATATCCGACCATCCCATGAGTGGGGATGCGCTCCGAGGCACTCTCTAAAGCTTCTGCATACTACCTATAAGAGAGCAATTCGACTAATCGATACACCTAACCTCAGAAAGGACGTCCACAGTCTGGAACATCGAAGAAGGGTGGCTGACCTGTCCTTGTTCACAGATTCTATCACGCAAGATGTCCGAGTGATCTCCCACAGCTAATAATACCGAAAGCACTCTGAACGGAGAACACTAGAAAGGCTCTGCGAGCTCAGATCGAGGTACCTATTCCCCGAACCAGTCTCCAGCGTTCCTTCTTTTGGAGAGCTTCGACGCTGTGGAATCAGCTTCCGGGGTATTTATTCCCCGGCGGCTACAACTTGCACCGTTTCAAATCTAACGTGCACCGACACTTATCCTCTCACAGCGCTTCTACAGCGCCATAGGCTTTCAGCCTTTGCGGGGGGCTGACCATAAAAAAAGATCATCGACCGTGCCATGCCGTGTGTTGTACAATACAGCCACCTTTTGCTATCCTTGTCTATTTTATATTTCTTACGGCTCTTGTTACACTTGTCAGGTTGTACTTCGACTGCATCGTGTTCATGATTTAAGCAATTTTAATTTCGAAGCACCAAACTTTAAACAAGAAGGTAGCAATTGCGTGTTCCATATATATTCGTTATCCATTGGGTATTAAAAAACCATAGCTTGATTAAAAACGCGTAATATAAAAAATATATTTTTGATCTACCAGGCCTCCCTTTATCCAGGGTGATTCCTAAGTTTATGCTTTTTACTTCCCACACCGATAGGTGAGGGGAGTATTGTGATCGCGAAAATTTTCGATTTTGAGATAATCCACTTTTTGGGCGTTTCATGATGTCTACATAACGAAAATCCACGTCACTCATTTCCGTCGGTCTGTCGGTCTGTCGGTCTGTCGGTCTGTCGGTCTGTCGGTCTGTCGGTCTGTCGGTCTGTCGGTCTGTCGGTCTGTCGGTCTGTCGGTCTGTCGGTCTGTCGGTCTGTCGGTCTGTCGGTCTGTCGGTCTGTCGGTCTGTCGGTCTGTCGGTCTGTCGGTCTGTCGGTCTGTCGGTCTGTCGGTCTGTCGGTCTGTCGGTCTGTCGGTCTGTCGGTCTGTCGGTCTGTCGGTCTGTCGGTCTGTCGGTCTGTCGGTCTGTCGGTCTGTCGGTCTGTCGGTCTGTCGGTCTGTCGGTCTGTCGGTCTGTCGGTCTGTCGGTCTGTCGGTCTGTCGGTCTGTCGGTCTGTCGGTCTGTCGGTCTGTCGGTCTGTCGGTCTGTCGGTCTGTCGGTCTGTCGGTCTGTCGGTCTGTCGGTCTGTCGGTCTGTCGGTCTGTCGGTCTGTCGGTCTGTCGGTCTGTCGGTCTGTCGGTCTGTCGGTCTGTCGGTCTGTCGGTCTGTCAGTAGTATAGATATGCCGATTCTGATCCTCCCGAGGTCATTTGAAGGTCATTTAAATGGGGTGTGGATAACCTTGAGATGTGACGTGGGCTTTTCTTATAGGTGCCGATTCTGATCCTCCCTGAAGGTCATTTTGTAACGTTGTGTTTTCAAATGTGATCGTATCTGAAGGGCTTGTTTCAGTGGGGTGTTGGGTAACCTTGAGTTTTTTCGGTTTACAATGTGCCTATAGATAACGATTTTGAAATATTTGTTGTTAGTGTTTGAATTGGTTGTTTGTGTAACCTTGAGTTTTTTTTGTGTTAGTGTATAGCTGCTTATTTTGAACGTCCTTGAATGTGACTATTGACTGGATAACCTTGAGATTTGACGTGGTGGATAACCTCGAGATTTGACGTGGGGCCAATTGCAATCCTCCCTGAAGGTCACTCAGATAGGGTGTGGATAGCCTTGAGATCAGTTGTATGATTTTCTTACGAGGCTTGATGGTTTTGAGAAGAATGCACGGTGACGTATTTTGACCTTGAAGGTATCTGTATAAATAGTGTAATAACGGGCTAGTGATCAGTAAAAGTCGAGAGACGATCAGAG
Organism: Callosobruchus maculatus; assembly: GCA_951848785.1. Taxonomy (NCBI): domain Eukaryota; kingdom Metazoa; phylum Arthropoda; class Insecta; order Coleoptera; family Chrysomelidae; genus Callosobruchus; species Callosobruchus maculatus. The sequence continues at coordinate 336,190 of CATOUR010000177.1, forward strand.
TATAGTCCCGAAGTATATTGTGTACAGATATAACTTGGTGAGCACCCTTTTTATATTATTTATCCAACAGTAACATTATTTGTTTTTTCTTTAAACAATGTCTGTCGCTACCTCTGAATTGCATGAAATTAACAATAAAATCAACTGTGAACTCGATAACAAAATACTTTTCAGAACTTTATCTTCACTAACTGTAAACAAAGCCCATACAATTAAGAATCTGTCACCCGTCAAATCAAAATTTGGTGAATGTCTAGTAGCAACACTATTAGAAGATGATGCTAATGAGTTCAAAGTATGGTTACCTAAAAGAGTATCGGAGCATATGTCTGAAGCAGTGATTAAAGAGATAAATGAATCTCAAAATAAATATTCACTAACATATATTGGTCAAAGTTCACCTAAAACACCAGGCGCGCGCTCCAAATGTTTGATGAAATTTGATTATATTCAACAATAATATATTTGATGATGAGGTAGTACAGATTGTGTTGGGTATAAATAATATAATGGTTACTCCCATGTATTGGACCCGCGATATGTAGAAGGTAAATTCGAGATAAAAACATTTATTTGCACCTAGTTGGTATTAGACGTTCTGTTTGTTTCAGAAGCAGACTAACTTTTCATTCCCATTATACAATGTGGATGCAGTATTCAGCAATGGGGTGGCCTGAAGCAAAAGATCTACGTACAGCCATCCAGAGAATTGCATGTCAATTGGTAGATTTGATTTTCGATGAGGAACATTCCACGGTCTATGACTTGAGTATCTGCTGGGATGATGAAGAGGTCGAACGGAAGAGGATGCTAATCAGGAAATATGAAGAAGGGGAAAAGTTATGCAGACAATATTTACGTGAAGAATGTACCATCGATCAACTATGTGATGGGATGATTAGTAATGAACTCAAACCATTTTTGTATGCAATAGAGGAATACTTACCTCAACATATAATTACCAAATATAGTTTCGTAGATAAAGAATGACATTTGTACGCATCCGGCTCACTTCTGTATCATTTATGCATAAATAAAAAAACAAATGTATTAAAAGTGTTTTATTTTTGCCATGACAGCTATAATAAAAATCAAAATACATTTAATATGAATGAATAAGTCCATTCTGAATAGATCCATCAAAAGCGTTGTAACTAATACAAGAATCGTGAATGATTAATGCATACACTTTAGTGTTAGCTGGGAAAGAAGATTTTCTGGTTTCAAATTCCAACGATATAGCCACAGTTGACAGCTGAAGGTTATCAGGTTGATGACTGCAGTCGATTACAAATAGTGGGTTATCATTGAACTCCTTAATATTGAATAATGGTTCTGCCATTCCCTTGTTGTAATACGCACTTTGGAAGCTCTCAAATGCATAGTAAGCCGCAGTGTTTAGCTTCTTCTCAAAATCCAGGTTCCACCTTTCATATGGGTATACCTGGTTATTCAGCTTCAATCGAATCGAGTTTATGTTGGCATGAATGAACTTAGTGATGTCCTTCTTAGGATCTTCTGCTAATTTTGAGTCTTGAAATCCAACGATAACAAACAAAGGCCTCTCTAGCTTGTTGGTTGTTCGAATTGCCCAGACGTCTGTTGATGTTGAGCGAAGTGATGGTAGTTCATACAAATCCCAAGAGCGAAATGCCACCTTAATCCTTGAACTCAAACTGCTTTTGTTCAGTCTCTGTAGAAGTTTGACCTTGTAGCGGTCTTCAGGAACAATCTGTTGGACTTTCCATTCAATCTTTGATATTGATAGCTCTGCGTCACATTCACCGACAAAGCAGTTCTTAAAGGATCTTGCAATGACTAATACAAGCTCTTGTTTTATGTTTAGAATTCCTTTTTTATAGTCCTCAGCAAATCCCATTATATGTTTTAGAGGTATTCTACCACTGAAGACCTTACTAGTTGAATCCCATATCGCTGAATTGTCTTCATTTAAGCCCCATCCTGTACATAATAGTGAATGGGCGGCACTTTTACCATGAGAGATCATTGTTTTCATTGTTGACGTTATTCCAGGATTTCGTACAATGACAACTTTTTCACCACCCATATGTAGAGAAATTTCATCAAACAGAAAAGACAGAGCATTGTTAGATAGATAGCAGGACTTCGTGGCATCACTTGGAGTAAACGTTCCTTCGATGAAAATGTAACTGTCAGCAATATTTAAAATGAGATCTTGGAAGTTGATTGGTATATGAACAATGTCAGAATTCTTGAAATATGGTGAACCATACGGCTTGTATGTGTATTCATGTAAACTTGCTAAGGAGTGATCCAAAATCGGTTCCTCAAAAACATCCAGCTTCTCACTTGATACGTGCAGAACCATATTTTTCAGTTAGCTTTAGTCCTATAGACTCCAGAAACTTACGATTTTGTAGTGATAGCTTCGACGTTGTGCCTTTGGCAGCTGACGAATGACGAATAAGGTTATTCCTATGTGTTCTTCGTATTTTATGGTTGTTTGTAAGGGCTTTATCGACTTTTTTCAATTGTTGTGCACCTATGTTATATAGAAAACCCATCCTATTCAATTGTGGAGTTTGCTCAAGCTAACCGACGCAATTCCAATTTAACGATAATTTTTTCACCACGGAAGTTAATCAGATTTCCCTCGTCATCCAAAATTTTCAGTGTGATGTTATCGATAAACTGACGACCACTAGGCATAACGCTCATATATATTACATTCTGTGGCTCCTTTGTTAATTTGAATCCAGGCTCAACGTCTATGTCGAATTCATACAGAGTGTGCATTTCACTTCCATTGTGGTAGGCGCCAGATATCAATCCGCAGTCGACCTTTATTAGTCTGACTGTCGTTATATTAACTGGTAAGGTTGATATATGTTTTTTGTTGCATTCGAAAACCTCCGGCTCAAATCCAATCAAAGATGCAATTGAGTTAGGGAAAGATAAATCAACATCATATATTGAATATAATTCACATTTCATTGTATTGTTGTTGGCCTTCAGACAAAACAGCTCGTCAGTTGTAACATTATGTTTGTATCGAACTATGGACTTTATTATCTTTTGTAGATATATGTTGAGTTCATCGATTTCGTAGGTGCCTGGTGGAATATATGTAATATTCATCTGAGAATCATCTGAAGGTTGTTTAAACACAATTAGATTATTACCCTCATGAACATTGAATATTGAGTTGTAGGAGTAAAAACCTATTAGCCCCAATCCGTACTGCGCATTGGTATCCAGCTCTATTGGCGGATAAAAACTAGCAGACAGCACACTGTCATAACCCGTCAAGGTAAATGTATAAGACATGACTGCGGTGATACAAAAAAATAACACTTTTATATATTCAAAATTTTATTGATTACAACACTTGTTTGACTCATTACTGCTTGTCATAGAGATATCTTGCAAATTACAGTAACAACAAAATATTTTTCTTGGTGGCGGCCCGTCTGCTTCATCTCCGTTCTGGTGTGTATTATAGTGCTCCCAACAGAACTGGAATCGTTGTATATCCACATCTTCCTTCAAATGCAATGGCAGTTTGTTCCATACAAGTGCTATTTCGTTAGGTGTACATACCATCAGTACTTCTTTTGGTATGTGGGCAAGTTCTTCTTGTGTCATGTTCAACAGGCTTCTTTCTCTTGAAAATGCTTTAAGGGAATTGCTCATCTTTTTAAGTGTTTCACGATCCATTTTTCACAGATTTTTGCTTCTCTTCAGAAAGAAATCGTAGACACAGGTGCCCGCACCAAAAGGTATTGAAGTTCTGCTGTCGTCTGTGATTATACAGGATCTGAATCTTCTTAGATTTTTTGAGGAAATATTTCACCAGTTCGCTGGTTGGCGGTAGGTTGCCGAAACTGTCATAATAATATACCACCACTCCGCGTTTTATATATGAAACCCAGTGTGACCCATCCCCACTCTTGCTGTCTAAATTAATGATGGCTGACTCATTCCTCAGTGGACCTTGCTTAGGCAGATCATCGCGCATAAAAATCCCTCTGAAATATGGTATTTCTAGCTTTTTAGCGTAATACACAAGGTCATTATCTGTAAGCGGTCGTTGGGGTAGGGTTTTTAAAAGTTTTTTGAAGTCCTAGGTTTAACAAACAAACCAAATCCTTTGCGGTATGGTTTCAAATATATACCGTTTCCAATTTTACTTATACCAGAAGTAGATGTTGAATCAGTTGTATTCCTTTGTCGTGCTGAATTAACTGCTTTAGAGGACCTAACAATATTTGCAATACCCCCAGCGAGATTACCTAATGCTGAGAGACCGGCAAAAATTGGAATCAAAGGAAGAATTCCACCTACTTTGGGGATAGGTATAACTCGCGGAAGACGAATATGCCGTTTGCCCCCAATGGACTTGATATACTTCCGGGTAGCTAATAATGCAGCAGATGTTGCTTTTCTTAGCACACTGTTATCTTGCTTGTGGTTCGAAAAATGTTTCATATTTTTGCGAACTCTGTTTAGTATTCCTGAACCAAAGTGCACCTTCTTTATAGCCTTCCTCATTTTCCTACGTATATTATTTTTATTCTGCCCTCGTCGTCGTGATGCATAACCCATTCCTGCACGATGTTTTACACCTACTAATTTCCTCGATTTTTCACGCATGCATTTCTTCTTATTCCGTCCACGTAGTGTTGCAAGACCCATTCCAGTGCGTCGTTTGACCTTCATAATATTTGTAATTAACCAAGCAGCTGCTTTTTCTCCAAGGTTCGCGTCAGCTGATTTGACTCGTTTCCAAGCTTCTTGCTCAAGTTGGTAGTCAGCTTTATGTCTTGTAGCTAAATCGGATTTGCGGTATGCAAGGTCGTGTTGTAAGCAGGCCGCGTCTAATCTATTTATTCCTTTTTGGCCTAGTGCGATCCTTTCTTCCAATCGAGTACCCGGGCCGCAATACTGATAAAAAGGCAAATGTGCTTCGAATGGCAGCTTATTTATCAACTTATTAACAATTCCACCACCAGTTTTGGAGATGCTACTACACCTTCTCTCAAGAAGTAGCGGCATTTAAATAAAACACATATAAACAACTGCAGCTTATATATGGTCAAGTCGTTGAACGATGAAGGTGACAAAACAGGACCAGGAATTAGACATTAGCAATATAGATGTCAATGTTACTGATCCGGAAAATAATACTTCTCGTCGTCGACATGGGGTACTACTACCATCAACAATTCGATGTATTATAGTTGGACCATCAAACTGTGGAAAAACCAATGTACTAGTATCTCTCCTGTTACATCCGAATGGGCTGTTTTTTGAGAACTTATATATTTTTTCAAAGTCGCTCAACCAACCCAAGTACGCATTCATTGAAAAAGTAATGAGTTCGATAGATGGACTAGGATATTATGCATTTGCTAATAATTCCGAAGTTCCACCACCGTCAGAAGCCAAACCAAACTCAGTTTTTATCTTTGATGATGTGATATGTGAGAATCAAAATGCTATACGAGAATACTTCAGTATGGGGCGACACAAAGGTGTGGATTGCTTTTACTGTGTGCAAAGTTACAGTTGGGTACCGAAAAGAGTGATTAGAGACAACGCAAACCTGATAGTTTTGTTTAAGGTCGATAATACAAATTTATCACATGTTTTCTCTGACCATGTGGCTCCCGATGTAACTTTTAAGCAATTTCAAGATATGTGTGCAATATGTTGGAGGGATAAATATGGATTCCTAGTTATCGACAAAGATAGAGAAATAAGAAACGGCAGGTACCGGAAGGGATTCGATAGCTTCATAAATCCACTGCAAGACTAATAATATCATCAATTGAATGTGAGACTGCAATCAGCATACATCACAGTGGCAACATTACATATACCAGAATGAAACAACAACAGAGCAATGATGAGGTAGCTCTAAAAAAAGAATTAGTTAATGCAACAGAGTCAGTGCGGAGAAAATTCAACTATGTAAGGAAAGCCCGCGAAATCGGTAACACTTCATTGGAACAGATATATGAGCCTATTACAAAACAGTTGAAGACAATAGCAAATGCATCCAATCCTACGCTACCGAAACAGCCAATTCAAAATGTTGGTCCTACGAGCACTCCTAAAAAACCACCATCTACATATCCAAATCAAACCCTTCCCTCTACTAGCACACCAAAAGGGCCGAGATTCGAAGATTTGACTTCCGCTGCTTTTTCCGGTATAACACCAATAAAGGAGTTACCTGATACACCATCATCAATTAATGAGAGGGAAAGAGATTCAGTCACTCAGTATGTATCTACAGCTAATTCAAGTGTGGATAGAGAGGCAGTTGCTGAGGTGTTGAAAAGTCATATAGATAATTTGAGAGCAGGACATCCGGCCTATGGAAGTGTTTATAATGTAAGGATCGACCCACAATCACAGAAGCTGTTAATGGGTGTACATGAAGTGGAATTTGATGATAAGGCGGTTCATTTATCATCGGGTGATAAGACTAGTAAATTCAAAATATCCCCACACTTACTAGATATGATGTTTGTAGGAGATACACGAAACTCCGACTCGAAAACTCTACACACATTCAGGTCCATATTGAATCTAACTAATGTACTTCGCAAAGATTACACACCTCTTAATATTTACAATGTCGACGGATCTGAGTATTTCAATAAATTATTTAATATCCTATCTACATCATCCCCCATGCATTTGAGAGCCAGAGTTGGTAGGGGACATACACAAATGAAGATACCTAAGTATAAGATATTTAACACTAATAAACGCGACTTTGTGTATTGGAACGACATCAACGAGCTGATTGATCGACTGAAATTGCTATACAGCTCAAAATCCGCGGGTCACACAAACCACGATAACGAAATTTTATCTATAATAGAAGAATTGCGTGAAGAGGGCGTAATACGCTAATTTTGGGGTATATATTTGCAAGTTGAAAGATCCCACTAATAGTATAACGCTTTCGTAGCGATGCACAATACGATAGATAAGTTTGGTCGTCGCAGTTCTAAGCATACAACTGTACGTGGTATTCCAGGTATTGGTTTTAAACTTACACAAACTGGAAATTATGATATCAATGGAAAGCAGTTAAAGAATGTTGGTGATCCTACAGATGAAAATGACTCTGTTCATATAAAGTATGTTGAAAAAAAACTAAAAAGTACCACTGATATGCTTGAAAGTATGGTGAATAGCAAAACGCTAGAATTGAGTGATGGCCTTGAGAAAAAGATTGATGTATTAACAACCAATTTGATATCCATTTTAGAGCAACTAGAGGTTGTATATAATTTTTGCCAGAAATTAGCTAGTGAAGTCAAAAGGGAATTCGATGTTGAAGGTGGCCCTGTTTTACCAGCGTGGCTTGCAGGCTACACTTTAAATCAACTCAGACCATAGATCAGTAGATTTTTCATGATTAATGATCAGTTTCTGTTCTACAATCACCTGAGTCAGACCTCTACATGTAGATATGTCAATTAACAGCGCAACAAAACGTGGCATAGCAGAAGAGTTACACAGGGCAGTTCGGAAGAACTTTCGCCGTCGAAAAACTATCATAAAAGGTTTCGCTGACTTATGGCAAGCTGATTTAGCGGAAATGCAACCTTTCCATAAAGAAAATAATGGATATAGATACATATTGGTAGTCATTGACTGCTATTCTAAGTTCCTATGGTGTAGACCAATCAAGAAGAAAGATATGGTAACGGTAACGACAGCAATGGGCGATATCATAAGGGACGCAGGATATTATCCAATTAATCTACAAACAGATAATGGAACCGAATTTTACAACAGAAAATTTGCTTCTCTCATGAACAAGTATGGAATTAACCATTATTCCACATACAGTACAAAGAAGGCCGCAATTGCTGAAAGGGCTATCCGTTCGCTAAAGCACCTTCTGTTCAAAGAATTTTCCGCAAGAGGAAGTTACACATGGATCACTATTTTGGATGATATCACTAACGTATATAACAATAGAATACATCGAACAACTGGATTGGCCCCTATTGAAATTAATGTTCACACTCGATTGAGTGCGTATCGCAATCCAAAGGTTGCTGGCAAAAGCAAACTTAATCTTGGAGACGTTGTGAGAATAAGCAGATATAAAGGTGTATTTGAAAAAGGTTACACTCCGAATTATTCCACGGAGCTCTTCAAAATACGCAAAGTTAATATTACAGATCCGGTCACATATATGCTAGAAGATATGGATCGGCGACCAATAAGCGGTTGTTTCTATGAAGCTGAGCTAAGAAAAACACAGTTTCCAAATGAGTATTTGATTGAAAAAGTCTTAAAAAGGAGAGGAAACAAGCTCTTTGTAAAATGGTTAGGTTTCCAAAAGAACAAGAATTCCTGGATAGACGCTGCAGATGTACTGTGATGATTGATATGACGGAGCGCAGACTATGTTTAGCAGTAATAATTTCAATGTGTATATTTGTTTCGATACTTTTGGAAATAAAATAGCAGTTTTTTCAATTTACTTTTATTATTTAATTCTACCTTAATCTCTAATACATAAAATACACCTAACCTAAGATAAAAATTATTTAGTTATATTGTTGAAGCGCACCACCTCGCTTCTCCTCCACAGCTTTCTCTCCCTCTTGGAGAGGCAAGGGGGAGGATCCCGGATTACTTCTCTGTTCTGGAGATTCGGCCTATACGTGGGATAATCATCATCATCCCAGTTTTCTGAAACAATAGAAAATATGGTTTTGTAATTTATGTGAATGTGGGTAAGATTCAGAAGGTTGAAAATCTATGTGGATGTACTGAAGAATTTTTGTGTGGCTTGATTTATTTAAAATTTAGAGTTATACAATATGATTGTATCAGTGCAAAATTAATACAATGATGTTTAGTAGAGATCAATTTTCTGTGACTTCTAGGATAAAGATGTGCAAGATATATGAAAAAAGAAAAAAAGTTTTTGTCGCAGAAACGAATTATGTACCTTCAGGCTGAACCTCCACATCTCTCCGGCTTGCGAGGTGATGCTGTGGTGGCGTGGTAGGCACGTTCTTGGTAGGCAGCACGTTCTTGGCACACCGCAGGAGGTGCATTCCCATCGACGTAGGTTTGACCCAATGCGCTGCAACACGCGGACATTGCACTAGTCCGTACTTCGATGGGTCCTGCGGTGGCGTGGTGGGGTTGCTGGCCTCGGCTTCCTTATGGCTTCCTGTCTGGGTGGATGGCTCTGCAAATAAAGAGATATTTTGTAGAACAACTGTAAATTTTGGATTATTCTGTTATAAACTAGTTGTCATTTGATAGCTTGCTCGTGTAGGGATATATAGTGAAATGAGGAAACTTACCTTTACTTAGATAGGTAGCAATATATTGTGGCCAATTCACCGGACCACAACCCCGGAAAGGGCAAACCAGCAAATGGTCCCCAATTGTCCCACGCCGCACCTCATGTTCACCATTGTACGGGCAGGGGATCAACTTCCTCGAATACTCCATTTTCAAAATAGTAGTAGTAGCGGTAGTATAGTAGTAGTAGTAGTAGCGGTAGCAGAACTGCACTGAAGAACTCTCATTTCACCATCATATTTATACAGTTCCAGGTAGGTAAGCCTCCCTCCTCTACTGTCTTCCCCCATCAGTGTATATCGTTAAAGAAAGCAAAAAAAAAGAAGATCCGCCTACTTGCCAGCTGGTGTACGTAAGATTATTAGTGGAAATAGAGAACATTTCGCTATACGCGCCGACAACGCATGCGCGCATTGATATCAGCCACTTCGAACGCGCATCGTGATTGACCGAACTGTGAGTGAATCCACCCGTAAACGCTTATTGGTTGTGATACATTTCAACCAGTCCTCTCATTGGTCTATTACAGTGTACATCGTTAAACAGCTGCACTTACACCACCCATGTTGATATTTCAATGGTCCCCTCTCAGATTTTACTACTGCCATGTAGCATCGATATCGGTGGCTTCTAACGGACATCGTTATTGACCGAACTGTAAGTGAATCCGCCCATAAACGCTTATTGGTTGTGATACATTTCAACCAGTCCTCTCATTGGTCTATTATAGTGTACATCGTTAAACAGCTGCACGTACACCACCCATATCAGTATTTCAATGTTCCCCCTCTTAGATTTTACTACTGTCGTGTAGAGTGTTTTCTGTATAAATACAAGTCTACTTTCAATGGTTTATCAGTTCTACAGTCTTCAAAGAATCATACTGTTCCGTAGAAAACACTACATATTACGTACATCATCATGGTCAACCAACCAACAAAGAACGAAGACGCTATTAGTGGCGATTGCTTGCAAGCCATTCTGGAGGAACTGCAGAGTGACGGGGTGCAGTTTACACAGTTGGCAGTAGAAGTCCAGGATGAACTTCACGAGTTTATTCATGTGGAGCAGCCAGACCGGAGAATCGCGGAGGATGCTAATGCGGTGGTAGAAATAGATATGGATGTACCAAGAGCATCAACAGATGCAGCGATAGCATCAACAAGTGCAGCATCGATGCCGCCAGTAGTTGGAGATGGAGCGAGAACATCAACGGGTACAGCGTCAACAGTGCCAGCAGTGAGAAAGTCGAAACAGGCAGCATCCAAACCAGTTAGCAACATTTTAAGAGAAACACTACTTAAATCGAAGCAACCTCCAATGGACGACTTCGACGAGAAGAGGGATGCGTTGAGAAGTAGTATTCAGCGAATTAAAGCTGAAATAATAAGTGCAGAAAAGAAATTGGCAGAGGAGATGGCCCATTGTGACAAGCTTCAGGCAGCCCAGGCAGCGGATGATGAAAGAATAAAGCAGTTAGATGAAGAAAGAAAACGTGTCAAGGAGTGCAGAAATAAAAGGAAGCGACAGTTAGATGATTGTCAGAAGAGGATTGATACTCTTAGTATGAAATCTGAACAGAAAAGGACAAAATTCAATGAAGAAAAAGAAACTGTTTTATCTTTTTTCGATGTATAAAGTAATGTTCATCTTGAATAAAATAAATAATGAATGAAATAAAAAAGTGTGCTAACAGAAACGGTAAATGCGCCTTGAGCGTTTGTGAGATTATTGTGTCTTGGTTTGGGGCACGCATATAAGTACCCACCCACCAATGCCATCGACGTTCCATCCAATAACACACTAAGTTTACTTCTAAAGATGTATAGATGAAGAGGGGAGGAGGTATGGAGGGGGCTTTAGTGTGGGGAACTAGAAACATAAAAACGAGAGTTCTTGTCAATGAAAATCATACTGTACAATCAAGTGACGAATTAACACGTTTAGCAGCGAAATGACTACAGAGTCAAACGGACCTTGCGACTCAACGTCTTGGTTAGATGACGACAATGATAACTCCAGCATATGGAGTATCGAGACTGCGGTTCCTGATGGTGAGTTACCCGACCAATCACATTGGGCGGTGGCGAGGTCACCGATGGACGATGGACCGTGCGACTCCACAAGACAGCCACTGGGGTTCCTGCTGTTTACAATTGACAGCTCATCTGATAACAGCGACGATGATGATCCTGATCGTCCGGATGGTCCAGAAAACCAGAGAGTGGAATTACCTTTTCCTGTAGATAGCGAGGAGGAGATATGAGGCGCTATTTTTGTGAATTATAAAGAGATTTTTTGTTTGTATCAACCAATAAACTTGTTTTTTTTTTAAATCGTACTTTATTCAAAAACCTTACCACCGTGACAGAAAAAAATTCATCGAGCGTGGGCGGCTTCACCAATGAAGGATCTTTCTAAAAATTTTATTTAGTGGTGTACTTTTTTATCAGTCTTACAATTTTGTCTATCTCGATTTTTTCATGCTTCTAACGTTTTTTTTTCAGTCTTTTTTCTGAAAAAACTACCGTTTTGAAGGACCCTTGAAGATCACATTTGCCCCTCAAAATGCGTCAAAATGGGCCTTCGCCGAGCCTTTGTATGCCCGTGTCGATGTTAGTCGACGGCGCAGCAGTCGACCTAACCTCCACCTTTACCGAAACTTAGCACGACCCAGTAAGCACTATGTGTAATTGGAGACTACGCACTAACCTGTTGTCTTAGAAACCAACCTATAATTTTTTTCACAAATATTTTTCATAAACTAACCTATTTGTTTTTGTCAAATACTTACGAACTTTTTTTCACAAATATTTTTTTTTCATAAACAATTTTTTTTTGCATATTTTTTTCTCATTTATTAATCAGAAATAAACTAGATTTCAGAATCGATATATATCTATTTCAATTTCTTTATTTTTGAATTATAAGATACATAAAAGTTATTATGATCAAAAAATACATTTGTATATTACTACTATTCTAGAAAAATTTACAGAAATATCTAACAACTACATACAAATGAATACAAAATTTAAAGACACTTTTTTTCACAAATACTTTTTCATCAACTAAAACTTGTTTTATATATTTTCTCAATTATAAGATATACATAAAAATACATTTGTACATTACTACTATTATATAAAAATGTACACAAATCACTAACCCCTATATACAAATAAATACCTAAATTTCAACATTTTTTACAAATTTTTTTTAAAATCTAAATTGTTTTTTTTTTGTTGTATTTTTACACAAATATACATTTTAATTTATTAACTACGAAAAATATCAAACTAAATAAAAATAAATACATAATGCTAATTCTAAATGGAAAAATATATACATACATACAACTAACTCTAAATATCTACAAGTTAACAAAGGAAAAACAAAGGAAATAATATATACATAAAAAAACTACTGGGATTGGGACAGACAGATAGGGTCATCTTCATAAGCTATGACCGTAGCCATCCGTCCCACCAGTTTTTCCTTTTTTCCTTTCAGATGCGCTACCCTTTCCCCAACGATCCGCCCCCGTTCCTTCATATTTTCACCAGCTTGCTCCGCACCATCCATCTCTGCCAAACGCTGGTCCAACTGCTGGAGACGCTCCTGCAGTCGCTGCCTTTCCTCGACGACGGTTCGTTTTAAGTCAACGAGCGTCTGCAGCGACTGCACTTCTTCGGACAACTGCATTTTTTCCGCCTCCGCCTTCTGCAGGTCCCTTTCGACCTTTTGCAGTTGGCCAGCATAGAAGGACACTAGTGGGCCAAGCATAGTGGTTTCATTCGTAGTAGCCACTTTCTCACTGCTACTGCTGCTACTACTACTACTACCACTACAACCACTACTGCTAGAGCTGCCGCTCTCCTTAGATGCCGAAGATGCTAGCGACTCCTGGGACGGTTCGGTCGCTAGTATCTTCGGTGTCCTCGGTGTAGCTGGCAGCTTACGGGATGGCGTCGGTGAGGGTGTACGATACCGCTCCGGGGTTGACGGTCTTTCATCGGGCTCTGAAGGTGCCTTCGTTGATAATTCTACTGGAGCGGTGACTAGCAAATTTTCATGAACCACAATTTTTGCTTGACACCGTTCCGGTGGAGTTATCGACGACGACACCACACCAGGCTCCTCAAGTCCAGCCAACACCCGGATAGGTGACTTGCGAAAACAACTTGGATCCGTCGTAATCGGGGCCTCGTTAAGAAACGAGAAATCCACTGTCGACTCCGGTGCAGCAACTGAAGTGAAAAGGAAGGGCTCATATTGCTGGTATTGAGCCGCGTAAGTCTTGTATGCTGACTTACACGACTTCATTCTAGCACCCTCTTTTCGCTTCTTTTGCGGCATCGAAGTCGACGGTCGGCTTTCCTTCGTCTTCCTCAAAGGCTTTGATTGCTTCGCAACCAATTTATTTTCGGAAGCGCTACCTTCCTTCTTCTGGCGTTTTGTGCCAGTCGTTACCTTCACCGGCGCCGTCCTTTTCCTAGTGGTCGGGCTTGGCCCCGCCACGGAGGCGGATGGTTGCGGTGCTGGTCGCTTAGCTGGTGAAGGTTGGAAGTCGTCATCGTCGGAATGGTACAGGGCATCGGTGGTCATCTGTAACAATAAAAGAAAAAAATGCTTAGAAACGTATATCATTGCCAACAGTTGGCAGAGCAGTCCCTCAAATTATACCCAAATTATTTATACTTACATTCATCTTTGCAGACATCCTCGAATTAGTCGCTTGTTGCTGGAAGGTGGCTGTAGCTGCTTGTCTGTTATCGAAAGCTAAACAGAATGACCTCTCCTGGTTCCGACCAGCAGTTTTATGCCTTAAACTCCTACCCTAATCGCTTGCTGATCGCCCTCTCCCCATTTTTGATTGGTTAGAAGGAAGAGTGGGATAGAGATATCCGCCCACTACTTTAATAGGTCGAATCGCTTGAGTGGAGGGAATGAGGGACAGCCCCCAAAACCCTGCCATATCTACTGCCATGTTGCCAGACGTTTTCGGTAATCCCTGTGTTTCTTACACGTCTGGCTGTAACAACATTTCTTGAATAAGGTTAATTTTTATACTTCGAGAAATGAATTAATTTTGCTAACAAAACTTCAATATGAGCCACCCTATACACTTTGGCATGTATCGTGGTATGTATTAAATGAAACAGTCTGATATTTTTCTGATGAATATATTGGAATACTAATACAACCTATTCAACAAAATAACATTAGTAATGTAACTTGGAATTCAAAAATATTGGTCGTCTTGTAGTAAATGAAGATTTCCTTTCTGCTCTTTGATGGTTGAACGGTATCTCCTTATCCACAAATCAATCATCGTGCAAACACTCAAGGCACACCTACCGTTTCTGTTTTGGGAGTGATAATTACACCTTATTACATCATCACATATTGATTCTCTGTTCAAGTTCACGTTAAGCTGGATATCATTGTCGGTCTCCAAATTCACTATCTCCACGTTTTCTAAGCTCAGCTCAGCAACAGATTTGAGTAGATAGATATATTTTTGATGGCCCTTCAGAAAGACTATATCACCGTTGTTAACGTGATGCTTGATTATTTTCATTATTTGGTTACCATCTGTATTTCCTGCTTTGTATCTAATACCATGATTATACTTTTCCACAAACTTAACAGTTCTCTGGTCTTTCACGTTCAGTCTACTGAAGTGAACCATAGGTTTAACAATGTAATGGTACAATATTCCATCTTTCTTAAATGCTATCTCTTTTGGAACAAATTTTGATTCGATATGATATCCTTGAATATCTACAACAACTGTAGTCATGTCGTTTGCCACTGAATATGATGTTGGTGATGAGTAGTGTCAGTTTAGGCGCAAAAGTTGAAATAAAATGGCCAACTTTATTCTTCAAGCATTTATTCAATACTATCCTACTTTACAAGCGTACAGTAACTTAAATCTAATATCTAGAAACTTCGGCTAACATTAATTGTATAAGTAGATCCAAATTACCATCTTCAGGAGCTTCGCGCGTTGTCATCTCATTAATAGCATCGATAGCATATTTTACATTCGTTGTGGGGTCTGTTTGGTAAAATTCAATGTCAGAGTGCCCCCAGGGTAAAGTTTTTGTTGTATTTGGAATTGTAAACCTTTTATCATCGTTGTGTGCTAAAGCTACTTTATTTTTGACTTCTGTATATACATCATGCAGCCTACTTTTGAATGTATTCATTTTTCTTAAAATCAGACCACCATTCTCTATTATATGCTTATAATCATTACCACATAACTGATTTTGTATTACTGCTTTTTTAACACCCTTTGCTTTTTTCATTTCTCCCTTAACTGACTTGATATAGTATGCTTTCGCACCTGTTCCGTAAAAACTTATTATAGGGTCTTCTGGAAATTCGTCTTTCATTTTACCCAGAATAGAGTCATTGACTGGAATTTTGAACTCATTGTTTTGTTTATAATTTGAAGTATCAAACTCGCTGATATTATTTCTCATAAATTCATAGAAGTCGTCTGTATGAGTTTTCAAAATTTGCGAATCTGTATCACAGTAAAGCATAGATACTTTATCGTTGAACTGCTTTTTAAGAAAACCATAAAAAAAATCATACATTACTATTTTAGATATGTCTAGTATACAGAATCCCACGTATATTGGCTTGAAATAATGTACCCTAACTTTTCCTAAATGGATAGCTGCAAGATTTTCGTTAAATATGGAACAACTCTTGAAATTTGGACGAGCTACTAGTGCTCCCACACCGATGCTATTACGATGATTTTCCCAATGTGTGACCAACTTTATATCTCTTCTATTATCTACATTTTCCATAGTTTTTCCAAAGATTGCATTGTTTAGAAGCTTATAGAAGTCCCTTTCAAATTTATTATTTGCTTTATTACGCATTGTCGTATTGAGATCGATATACTCCTTCAACCAGAACGATTGTTTGAACTTAAGGATCCTGTGAACCTTGGTTACTTGCAAACCATACCTTACAGCTTGTTGAAGGACGCGATAATGTACAATATATTTTTTCTTGTCGTACAGATTTGGGATTAGTTTCGGAATCTTTGTCTTGGCGTTTGGTGGGATAATACTTTCCACCAAAAACGGAAGGTCGCTATGTAAATCGTGTAACCCTTCAGGATATCGCACATCAACCTCCAAGACATAGCCATTCTCACCGTCTATTTTGGCATTTTCTAAATCGAATGTAGATATTTCCGAATCCCCCATCCATTCGAAACCCCCAGTTGGAAGAGGTGATGACATAGCATGCCCGTAAAGATTCGTGGCGTCGAGATATGATATAAATGTTGACTCTTTAGATGGATCATAATTTGGTAAATATTTATTATTTGCTTCGTGCATTCTATCGCTGCATTGACTTATCCCCAAGCGAATACCATTCTTAAAGAACCCAATCATATCTATGTCCGTAAGGAGCTCAAGGCTAATTTTGGTATACTTTAACATCGCATCCCAAGACAATCCAGGGGTTGTGTAGTAGTGTGCTGGATCCAATTTGTAAATATTCATACTATTCCTCCTGAACCTTTCAAAGACATCACACAAGAGAAGAACATCGGTCCGTAAATAAATATCAGAATATTCACCCAGATTCCTACAGTTAAACGTTCTCCATACAGTTATTGCCCTCGCGTATTCCTCCTCAGATATATCTTTCTCATTTAACTTATCATAAAACTCTGCCTTTGATGGTAAATATTCCTGGTCCAGTTTCTTTACATCATCCACATAATTGTAAGGAAATACACCTTTCTGTCTAATTAAATTAAAGACTCTAGGATCTGAAAAATACTTTTTACTCTCCAGAAAATCCCTATTAGTCAAACTGTCTGATAATGCTTGCAAAGATCCAGGTAGAAAACGACAACTATCGATAAATCTCATTTGTAAAAACTTCCTCCTTATTCTACCGGTTCGGTCCACATAGTCATGCATATACAGACTTTTTGTAAATGAAATGTATTTTTCCTTATTCTGGGCTACCACGTCTATCTTATCTCCATGAGAAGATAGTTGTTTGATAAATAGGTGACAATCGTACCCACTTAAATTGTGCGTTATAATTGGTATAAAATTTGGTAATTTGAAATTTAAATTACATTTCGAATGTGCAGCCCCAAATCTAACTTTACCAGTTATGTGGCAGTGATCGCGAACTTTAATATCGGATCCTGAAAATGGCTTCTCACAGATGTTACATTTCGTTGAAGTGTCAAACTCAATCTGCTCTTCCGGCGTTAAAGGGATCATGGGAGTTACATCTTTCAAATATTTGAAATATAGTTCTTTAAGATCAGCTTCTAGCCTTGTCACGAATTCTTTCGCCGCGTCCTTACCTCGATACAAGACGAATTTGGATAAGTCAGAATCAAATGAAGATTTAATAAAATATGAAAATGAATATGGTTCATGTGTGTGGGTTTCGTTTGTATACGAATATTCTGGGTTGGGTTCACAACTATCGATTGGTTTTAATAATGACTCAAAATCCGCATACACCACAAAGGGGACCGGCATTTGCTTTTCAAAATTCTCGAATTTAAGTATGTTTTCTGGAACCTGATTACCAAACTTATCAGTTCGTAGTTTCTCTGTGGGTGTTATTGTGAATATATGATTGCAATCGTTCCTTTGGTGAATATCTAGATATGCCTTAGTTGAAAAATATAACAAACAACCATCACAAAAGTACCGCTTATGTCCGTTTGAACTTAACTGATTTGCAACTAATCGCGAAAGATCTCTTATCCAACAATAGTGACCATTCCCTTTATCATCCGTTAAATAGAGCAGATTGACATGTAAAGCTGATTTCTTCTGAGCATATCTCAATGGACCAACTATTTCATATGTGACGTTACCATCTTTGATTATTTTTTCAATCCCATACACATTTATAGAGATATTATTATTTCTCTCGAACAATGAGATATCTTTAAGAGTAACGGGAAAGTTCATACCATGGACATTCAAAATGGTTGAAAAATGCGGGTAGGACGACACTTCCACTACTCGGGTGCTTGCTGGTAGTAGCGCTGATGTGACGGCCCAAGCGAAACAACACTGGTCTTGATTTCGCACATTTATCACTGCCTTCTTCTTCTCTATAAAGTATGGTAACTTTATATAAGATGATCCACCCAATGGTGAAAACTTGTTAATGTTCACTTCAGCATAAAGGATACATTCAATCGCCCACCCTGAAAAAAACAACAAAGGTTACTATCTTAATTTATGCACTTCTCTAAATATTTAACATACCAGAATCCTTCTCCTCAAACTCAGATGACTGGGATGTAATTTCATCAGCAAATTGTTGATAAACATCAGACAGCTCTGTGCTTTCGTCTATTACTTTATTAACCGTATTGAAGGATTTGATATCTGCTACATCACTCGTCTGTAATACGTACTTCCCGAATACTTCCATGTTCACTTTCAGAGCTCTGTGCACTCGAAGTTTCTCTTCTATTACATCTAGCGTATTTTGCTTAATATTTTCGAAAAACTCTTTAAAGTCGGTGTACAATTCTGATGTGCTAAATCTATAGCTGGCAATTCTACATTTGAATGCACTTTTAATAAGTCTCACACCATCACTGATCGGGATCGATGAATTTGTTCTATGTTGTAATGTCCTTGCGTGAGCAGCCATTCGATTGTTCGGAAGCGAGACATTGCAGCAAGGACATATCATATTCGGAGGTGTACTATCCAATTTAATTTTTTTAGCTGGTGGTCCATTTGTGGGATTCACACTGCAAATATTTCTCTTATGCCGACGCAAATTGTCCGAACGCGTAAAATGTTTACCACAATCACTACATGTATGCATTTTATTAGAGTATATGTTAGTCACTGTGAGTCAGGCAACTGTAGCATCGATGCTCGAACCTCCTCGATTTATAGCTAGATCCTCAAGGGCATCGTACCCCCACCTCCGGTTGCTTGCTTATGGTGGCAAGGTCTGACGTTAGCAGAACACGTTCTTCTGTGAGATCAAGCTCAAGGCTATTCCCACCCCAGTTGAATGACTTTAAGGGAGCATCACTATCAAGCCTCATAAGAAAATTATACAACTGATCTCAAGGCTATCCACACCCTATATCAGTGACCTTCAGGGAGGATTGCAATTGGCCTCACGTCAAATCTCTAGGTTATCCACCACGTCAAATCTCAAGGTTATCCAGTCAATAGTCACATTCAAGGACGTTCAAAATAAGCAGCTATACACTAACACAAAAAAAAACTCAAGGTTACCCAACACCCCACTGAAACAAGCCCTTCAGATACGATCACATTTGAAAACACAACGTTACAAAATGACCTTCAGGGAGGATCAGAATCGGCACCTATAAGAAAAGCCCACGTCACATCTCAAGGTTATCCACACCCCATTTAAATGACCTTCAAATGACCTCGGGAGGATCAGAATCGGCATATCTATACTACTGTCTGTCGGTCTGTCGGTCTGTCGGTCTGTCGGTCTGTCGGTCTGTCGGTCTGTCGGTCTGTCGGTCTGTCGGTCTGTCGGTCTGTCGGTCTGTCGGTCTGTCGGTCTGTCGGTCTGTCGGTCTGTCGGTCTGTCGGTCTGTCGGTCTGTCGGTCTGTCGGTCTGTCGGTCTGTCGGTCTGTCGGTCTGTCGGTCTGTCGGTCTGTCGGTCTGTCGGTATGTCGGTCTGTCGGTCTGTCGGTCTGTCTGTCTGTCTGTCGCGTTTTTCTACCCTCGTAATCTCAGTAACCGCTGCATGGATTTTGATGAAATTTGGGCAGCGATATGCTGTGGGGTCGTAGTAGGTAATGCTGCTATAATTTTGAAAATCGGTGCATTAACGGCGGAGTAATTAGCAAAAAACGAAAAATTTCAAATATTCTCCAAACATCGTTTTTAGGCGTTTTAGGTGTTCCTGATCATTTTCTACTTTTTTCGGTTGGGGGTGGAAATTGGGGTGGTTGGGGGTTGGGGGGTTGTAAAATTGAAAAATTTGTTGTATTCATAATAGACTACCCACTGACCTGTGAAGGAAGACCTAGCGACGTAAATAACTTTTTTAGGTCTATCCGAACATTGCCTTATGCCTGTTACAGAAGCTAAAGGATTTTTTCCGATGTATATGTTAGGAGCAAACACCGATTTCGGCCAATGGACGGAAAATATGGTCAAAACGCGTTTTGGCTGCTATCATTTTGCCAATGTCCGAATTATCGCTTTCCGGCTGTTTAATGTAGCTCAGAACGCGTTGTAGACCAATAACGACTGCCAGAACGCGTTCTGTTCTACCATCGATTTTGTGTGGATTAGACAGTAGCTAGAGAGTTCCATGGAAGACCTAAGGTTACGTTTTGACGATGAACTGCAAATAGTCATAAGTGGTAGCAATGATCGTAGTAATATTTTTACAAGAGAAAGGTACGACCAAATACTCACAGAGGTAGAGGCGGCAATAGCTTGTAAAACTAACGGTGGCGAAATCGAAAAGCTAATTGAAAGAAGGACAACAAGAAATGCGGGTGTAGGGCGAAGAAAATAGTATGTAACAGTAAGGCCCAGTTTCACAATCATTGGTAACCTCTGGTAGTCACTCAACCGACAGATGGAAGTTAACCAGTAGTTATCGGGGAGCTTTGTTTCACAAAGGAAACCGATGGTAAAGCTTATTTATCTATATGTTGGCACCACGTATTGGTCTCAGAGCACTGCGAAATGGTGTTCTGTGAATACAACCTAACCCTTTGACAAAGAAACCTAACCCTTCTTTTGATATTTTTCATTTATGTCATTACAGAGTATAATCAAAATCCATCGACGTCTTAGACGTCAATGTCAAAATCGAAGCTTTTATAACTCCCAAAGCTGACACCGGTTGACTACAACAAACGTAAAGATAACTCATACCTTGTCCTTGGGTTAACATAGCTACTGGTTGACCAGAGCTTTTGACGTAAACTGTCGAATATGAAATAGATTATTCTCGTTAACCCCTAGTTTTCTTCTGACCACTAGTTAACTAACGATTGTGAAACTGGACCTAAATGTCATAACAATAGTTGGTGTAAAAATAAGTAGGTATAGATAAGATCAAAGTTGTTCTTTTTTGTTTCGCATTTTAATGTTTTCAGTTTCTTTTAAAAATAATGTTAATCTTGAAGCCTGTATGTCGCATTGACGATTGCTATTGTTTAAAAGCTGCGACACTCACAAAATCGACGAGACGTTATGGCAATCGCACTAAAACAGAACGCGTTTTGATAATCGTAGTTGGTCCAAAACGCGTTCTGGGCTACATTAAACAGCCGGAAAGCGATAATTCGGAGATTGGCAAAACGATAGCAGCCAAAACGCGTTTTGACCATATTTTCCGTCCATTGGCCGAAATCGGTGTTTGCTCCGGGTGAGTTTTTAGTACCGGCTCGGACGATAACTCCACTACTATAGAAGATAGCGAAAAAAGTTGTATATAAAAGTTGTAGCCACGGATATGCTCCTTGCTCAGAAAATATTTATATTTATACAGGGTGATCCATAACTACGTGGTGATACAAACATGCATTTTTTTAAATGAGACACCCTATATATTATTCCATATTCAGATTCTACTAATGATTTCCGTTCCTCCAATATAGGGCATTGTTACATTATACAGGACGTTTCAAAAGTTATGACCATTTTTATATCCAAATCGCGGACAAATGAACGTACTGTATATCAAAAAGTAATGAATCAAAAATTATTTTTTTACACGAGAAGAATAAAAATATCCTCTAGTTTTAAAATCGGCTATAAAAGAAGCCCGAGACGCATATTCGTATACAGGGTGATGTAGAATGCAAAATCCAAATTTTCTCGTTTTTTTCAAATATAACCCCCAATATTTTATTATCCCAAAGAATTGCTTTTAATATGCTCTTTCATCTTTGTATAGCACTTGTACCTACGTCCATCAGTTTCCGAGATATTTCGATTTTTCGGTAAATTTAAAATATAGCCTCTATTTGTGTACTGAAATTTATTTATTTTGAGAAAGTTCTATCTGATTTGTTTTTTATTTAACGAACAACTAAATTATAACGTCTTGATAGTATTTGCTGAAGTCAAAAACCTAAATCGTCGAGATAATAAAGTCAAGTATGCTGAGGAAACAATTTTGTAGGCGTCATGCATAATTATCAAGTAGTTTTATCAGGTAGGCTTTGAAAAATTGACAGTTTTCATAACCTACTCAATAATTCCGTACTGTGTAAAAAACTAGCATTGAAAATTAATTTTTCCATTGAGGGTATTTAGGAGAATCTTTGAGAAATTGTCTACTTGCCTCTAGAATATATCAACTATGAATAGCAATATCCAGAACGGAGGCACTCTAAAACTAGTGCGTTTGGAGGATTGAAGAATCGTTTTATTTGGACTGTGTCGTTTCATATTTCATAGCCTACCTGGTACATCTGCTTGATAATTATGCATGACGTCTATAAAATTGTTTGCTCAGCACACTTGACCTATATTTTCTCGTTAGTTCAATGTTTTGACTTGATCAAGTATTATTATCGCCTTATATTTTAGTTGTTTGTTAAGCAAAAGCAAAATTTGGTAGTATTTTCTCAAAATAAATAAATTTTATTAAAGAAATAGAAGGTATATTTAAAATTTGTAGAAAAATCGAAATATCTCAGAAACTAATGAATGCAGCCATAATAAGTGCTATACAAAGATGAAAGAACATATTAAAAGTAATTCTTTGGTATAATAAAATATTGGGGGTTACATTTAAAAAAAAGAGAGAAAATCTAGATTTTGCATTCTACATCACCCTGTATACGAATATGCGTCGCGGGATTTTTTTATAACGTATTTTAAAACTAGAGGATATTTCTAATCTTCGCATGTAAAAAAATTCTTTTTGATTAATTACTTTTTGATATACAGTACGTTCATTTGACCGTGATTTGGATACAAAAATGGTCATAACTTTTGAAACACCCTGTATAATGTAACAATACCCTATATTGGAAGAACGGAAATCATTAGTAGAATTTGAATATGGAATAATATATAGGGTGTCTCATTTAAAAAAATGCATGTTTGCATCACCACGTAGTTATGGATCACCCTGTATAAATCAAAATATTTTCTGAGCAAGGAGCATATCCGTGGCTACAACTTTTATATACAATTTTTTTCGCTATCTTCTACAGTAGTGGAATTATCGACCGAGCCGGTACTAAAAACTCACCCTGTATACACTATACACATACGAGTATGGCTTTAAGCCGGCGCCATATATGCGGTACTCGGCGAGTAACGAGCCCCGATTAATTGCTATTCGGCTATGTGGCTGCGGGATTTTACCCGAATACTCGCCATTATGCCGAGCACCGAGCATTCAGCCGGCGCCATAGCCGGCGCTACACATGTGGCATTTAGGGAACAACGAACAGCGAATATTCGCAATTCGGCAAACGCCTACTAGTGTGGCTGGAGCAGTTTGTGCGAATAATCGGAATTTGCCGAACACAAATAAGTGCCCGAATAGTGACACAGAAACAGGAACAGGGCCGGACTAGAGAATTAAAAACTTTATTCGCATTGTTTATTTGTTAGCATGTTAGCATTTTTGAATTCTGTGTGTTCAAAAAGCTGTGGCAGTTTTGGAAATATTTAAGCCTTCCGGTACTGTTTACTGAAAAGGCGGTGAGGAACACCAGTTGAAACTTGTTCATGCTGTAAACCATTATTAGGGAATACCTCTATATTAAATAAAGTAGGCAGTGTGTTCTATTAATAAAAATCGGGGATATTTGTAAATTTAGAAAAATAATTTATAACTTGGCAATGTCGCAAACGCGAAAAAAATTACAAGGCGAGATAGGGTATTAGTAGATATTTCGATTTAAAATAAAACGTACAGGGTGTTACATTTAGAAAAAACAAAGTAAAATGACCTTCAAATTACCAATAACACCCTGCACATTGCTGAGTAGATATTCAAAATCTTCGGAAGACATTCTGCAAAAATTTTCAAAAAATGCAGACGGTTCTTTTAATAAATCGGCAACTAGGTGTGGTCCGCCATACCTGAAAATGTGTTTAACATTGTGGTTTGATGTTATTGCTAATTATTTTATTATCTCTCTCGGCTTCTATTTAATGAGACCACCCACCATCGCCTCCTTCTTGGTTGATTTTTTCTTTTCCTTATTAACATATAAGCACTACACATAACAAAAACGGCACTTGCTGCCACGACTATATCATTATTATTTTCCATTGACGATGACGTTGATTCTACTGTCGATAAATTTTAATAATAAATAAGTTTCAATTTGCTATGAATATTAGGGCTTTCCCATTCCCTTTCTTCTCGAAACTAAACATAGCCAACTACGCACATGTAGGGCAATACGTGCTAGCTACTCGGCGAGTAAGGTTGAAAAACGGCGAGTATTGATACTCGGCAAGTACCCGCATATGTGGCGCCGGCTTTAGATCGTTCTATATTATGTAACGAAGAAACTGTTCAATTGATTTTAATGAAATTTTGACACAGTATTACTACCGTGTCGGGGATGGAAAATGCGTATGGTTTTTATAAATCGTGCCAGTAGCGGCGCAGAAATTATAAAAAAACTAAAATTATAAAAACAGCTCAAACCTCATTTTCTTAAAAACGTGTTTTTGAAGTTCCTGATCATTTTCTGAGTTTTTTTGGGTGGGGGTGAAATTGGGGTGGTTGGGGGGTGGGGGGTTGAAAAACTGAAAAATTTGCTGTATTAATAATAGGCTGTCCGCTGACCTGTGAAGAAAGACCTAGCGACATAAATCACCTTTTTAGGTTCATCCGAACATTGCCTAGCCTATTGCGGAAACTAAGGGACTTAGATTTTCTGTATACATACGAGAATTTGTTGCGGTTTAAATCGTTTTGTATTTTGTAACGTGACGTGGACACTGCAAAACTGAAAAGTTTGTATTATTGATAATAGGCTGTTCATTGACCTGTGCAGGAAAGACCTAGCGGCATATGACAATTTGGGGGGGGGGGTACTGGCGATGACTTTGTTGCAAGGGGATCTCAGACTAAAGCTTCATGCTATGGGTAAATAATAAACTAGTATCACCGTAATGTGTGGGAAGTACTGAGTCAATCAACTTGACTTCATTTTACTTCCCACACCGATAGGTGAGGGGAGTATTGTGATCGCGAAAATTTTCTATTTTGAGATAATACACTTTTTGGGCGTTTCATGATGTCTACATAACGAAAATCCATGTCACTCATTTCCGTCGGTCTGTCTGTCTGTCGGTCTGTCTGTCGGTCTGTCTGTCTGTCGGTCTGTCTGTCTGTCTGTCGGTCTGTCTGTACGCGTTTTTGTGTCCTCGTAATCTCAGTAACCGCTGCATGGATTGTGATGAAATTTGGGCAGCGATATGCTGGGCGGTCGTAGTAGGTAATGTTCTTATAATTTTGAAAATCGGTGCAGGGGCGGCGGAGTAATTAGCAAAAAACAAAAAAAATTAAATATTCCTCAAACTTCGTTTTTAGGCGTTTTAGAGGTTCCTGATCATTTTTTACTTTTTTTTGGGTGGGGGTGAAATTGGGGTGGTTGGGGGGTGGGGGGTTGTAAAATTGAAAAATTTGTTGCTTTCATAGTAGACTGTCCACTGACCCATGAAGGAAGACCCAGCAACATAAATAACTTTTTTAGGTCCATGCGAACATTGCCTTGCCTATTGCAGAAACCAAAGGACATAGAATTTTTTCTGGTGTAAACATACGAGAGTATTGCTTTAGATCCTTCTATATTGTGTTACAAGGAAACTGTTGAATTGATGTTAATGAAATTTTGACACAGTATTACTACCGTGGCGAGGATGGAAAACGCGTATGGTTTTTATAAATCGTGCCAGTGGCGGTGCAGAAATAATAAAAAAAGTAAAAGAATAAAAACAGCTCAAACTTCGTTTTTAAACGTTTTAAAGGTTCCTGATCATTTTCTGCGTTTTTTTTTGGGTGGGGTGAAATTGGGGTGGTTAGGGGGTGGGGGGTTGAAAAACTGAAAAATTTCTTGTATTCATAATAGGCTGTCCACTAGCCTGTGAAGGAAGAACTAGCGACATAAATCAACTTTTTAGGTCCATCCGAACATTGCCTAGCGTATTACGGAAACTAAGGGACTTAGAATTTTCTTTATACATACATACGAGTATTTATTGCTTTAGATCTTTTTGTACTTTGTAACGTGGACACTATTAAATTGATTCTAATTAAATTTTGACACAGTATTATTACCGTGGTGAGGATGGAAAACGCCTCGGAAAACGCGTATGTTTGTTAAATATCGTGCCAGTGGCAGCGTGTATAGCAATAATCAAAAAACTAAAAGTTTGAAAACAACTCAAACTTCGTTTTTAGATGGTTTAGGCTGTCCATTGACCTCTGAAGGAAAGAATTAGCGGCATAAGACAATTTTAGGGGAGGAAAGGCTGCCGATGATTTGGTTGCAAGGAGATCTCAGACTAAAGCTTCATGCTATGGGAAAATAATAAACTGATATCACAGTAATGTGTGGGAAGTACTGAGTCAATCAACTTGACTCCATTTTTTTTATTGTGTATAGAAGTCGGTGGAGTAAATAACATTTTTAAACAACCTTTTTACAAAAACTGAACAATAAGCGAGATACAGAATCAAAAAAAGTAAATCTGGGCTTGTGTATCTTTTTGCTCGGATTGTCTCATCGGTCACGCTTTGTACCTGTCAAGTAGTGCACTCGTCGCCAGGCACGTATTTAGGGGGAGTCCAGGGGGTTCGGACCCTCCCCCCCCCCCGAAACGTTATAAAATGCCCTCTAAAAAATGGAATCCACAAATTTGGAATGCACGATTGCGCTATCTGACAAGTACAATGCTAAAAATCGATAAGAGGAAAATCCGAGCAAAAAACTAAACATAGACAGACTAGGTACGTCTTGATACACGAGTCCAAATTAATTTTTTGTATTCTGTATCTCGCTTACTTTTAGTTTTCTTAAAAAGTTATTTGAAAAAGTTGCTTATTTCAACGCCCTTCTATGCCCAGTATCGCCCTGTATACGCCAGTAAGTTTCGGCAATTACATTTGCTGATTAAGATAGTGCATGATGTCATAACTGCATGTAGGTGTTTGAAGTGGGTACACTCAAAATAACGATCTATTCAGAAAATAAAACAAATTGATCAGGTGATTATTAAAGATCATTCATAGCGTTTATATTGCGACATGCAGGATAGCATAACCCTAAATTTTGGGACGAACGAGGTAATTATGTAATAAACAAAATAGAGGAACGAGCAACGAATACGGTATCAGTGTCATAGCACCAATTGATCGATATTTTTATTAGCCAACACAAAAAATCAGGTCAAGTTGATTGACGCATTACTTCCCACACATTACAGTGATACCAGTTTATTATTTCCCCATAGCATGAAGCTATAGTCTGAGATAAACTTGCATCAAACAAGAAGTACCCAAGCCAACACCAGATTCTAATGAACAACCGGGCTCTGCCAAGGAGTCACTCATTCAAGCTATTAGGAGTTAACATTACAGAAAATCTGATCTGGCACGAACACGTTGCGTCAATTGCAACAGCTGCTGGTAAAAAGCTTAGGTA
Organism: Callosobruchus maculatus; assembly: GCA_951848785.1. NCBI lineage: Eukaryota > Metazoa > Arthropoda > Insecta > Coleoptera > Chrysomelidae > Callosobruchus > Callosobruchus maculatus. Next base: position 364,218 of record CATOUR010000177.1, read on the forward strand.
CCAATTTAGAGCCAGAAAGTACTTCTCACCATATAATCTCCTCACGCTATATAAAGCCCAGATAAGACCTGGCCTGGAGTATTGCTCTCATATCTGGGGAGCTGCTGCCCCTAATATTCTGTCTATACTTGATGCCGTCCAGAGAAGGGCAATTCGACTAATTGGGGACCCGGCCTTAACACGCCACCTCCAGCTACTTTCTCACTGGCGTGTTGTTGGTGACCTCTCGGTCTTCCGCCGATATTCAAACGGAATCTGCTCCTCTGAGCTATCTACCACTCCGCCGCTCACCGCTCCTATCAGATGCACCCGCGCGACCGCTGCGTCTCATCTTAAGGCGGTCGTTCTTCATACATCAAGAACCGAGCAGCACAACCGCACATTCATTACCAGGGTATCCAAGGCTTGGAATGGACTGCCGGGAGATGTATTTGTTGGACCTGGGGGTATTGGCCCATTCAAATCCCGCGTTAACGAACTTCCCCTAACATAACCCTTTCACAGCAGCCGCAGTACTCTGGTATTTAGGCTCTGCCTACGCGGTCTGCTCAGTTATATAAAAAAATCCTAATCATCGCCCGCCCGCCCGCAAAAAAGGTGTGCTATGCAGCTAGGCCTTATTTCACAGGTCAGTGGACAGCCTAATATGAATACAACAAGTTGTTCAGTTTTACATCCCCCACCCTCAACTAGCCCAATTACACCCCCATCCAAGGAAAAGTTGAAAATGATCGGGAAACCCTAACAAAATTTGAGCTGTTCTTATATTTTTAGTTTTTTTATTATTGCTACACCGCCACTGACATGATTTCTAAAAGTCATACGCGTTTTCCATCCTCGTCATGGTAACAATACTGCGTCAAAATTTAATTTAAATCAGTTCAATAGTTTCCACGTTGCACAATACAGAACAATCTAAAGCAATACTCGTATGTCACCATCAGAAAATTCTAAGTTCTTTGGTTCCTGTAATAGGCAAGAAAATGATTGGATTGACCTAAAAAAGTATATTATGCCGCTAGGTCTTTCTTTCTCGGGTCAATAGAGAGCTCACCTGGTTTGGTTGGTTTGGTAAAATGCCTAAAAACGGAGCTTGACCTATTTTTACATTTTTAGTTTTTATATTATTACTGCACCGCCACTGACACGATTTCTAAAAACCATATGCATTTATTGTTCTCGCTACGGTAGTGAAACTGTAGCAAAACTTCATTAAAACCAATTAAATAATTACCGTTTCACAATAAAGAATGCAATACTCGTATGTATTCTATATATCAGAAAAGTCTGAGTCCCTTGGTTTCTGTAATAGGGAAGACAATGTTCGGATGTACCTAAGAAAGTATATTATGCCGCCAGGCATTTCGTTCACAGGTCAGTAGATAGCCTATTATAAATACAACAAATTTTTCAGTTTTACTATCGCCCATTCATCAACTACCCTAGTTTTACCACCACCAAAAAAAAAGTGGAAAGTGATCTGGAACCCCTAACACACGTAAAAATGAAGTTTGAGAAATATTTGAGATTTTTGCTAATCACTCCGCCGCCCATGCACCGATTTTCAAAATTTTTGCGGCATTGCCTACTACGACCCCACAGCATATCGCTACCCAAATTTTATCATAATCCATGCAGCGCTTACTGAAATTGCGAGGGTAGAAAAACACCAACAGACCCACAGACAGACAGACGGAGATGAGTGGCGTGAATTTTCGTTATGTAGGCATCATAAAACGCAAAAAAACGTATTATCTCAAAATCGAAAATATTCGTGATCACAATACTTCTCTCACCTATCGATGTGGGAAGTCAAAGTGTTTAACATTGATCCAATAATATTTTTCCCTTTTTTTTCATTTAGCACCCCTCGATTTAGGCTACTTTGTAATAAGTTTCTAATGACAAATTTGGTAGCGACGGAAACTTACTATCTAATTTTACTGTACTATCGTCACATTATTAAAATTCGTCCGGGCTCTATTTCAAGTTTCCCCTCAAAGGGCTACTGTAATGACTCTACTATTTGCACAATGCTACTGGGACAAAGGGCATTGTTCTATCCGGGATTTTCGGAACAATTTTCAGCTCAAACGGAGAAACATTATAAAGTGGCACTGTTGCTATTATCTAGCAAACATCTTTTATATTCGAAGCTGTAAGAAACATCCGTGGTGCTTTCTGGTGCACACATATTATGTTTTAAGAAAAGTCTTGCGGCACAACGAAGAAGAAAAGGTTCTCTAAAGGCGCGTCCACCTTATGCCGAGCGGCATGGTTCGGCTTAGACCGATAAGAAAGCCGAATTAGTGTGGACGACTCTTTCGGCCTGTCCGACGTGCCGAAAGCCGACTCGAATTTCGCCGAATCGGTGCCGAACTATGGCGGTACAGATTAAAGGGTGATCGGTCACAAGCGCGCGGTTTGATTTTTACCTGTTTACAAAAACGGTGCCTTCATCCGCACCGGTCACTTGCTCGCCGAAAGAAAATTAAGCTTGGTTATTCCTAATGACCACATCACTTTTATTCTTGCGAACTTTCATGCATCTTTTTACGACTTGCGGTAGCCTACAGTTACTTCTTAGATTATTTAAATGACTGTTCGGCTTCTGTAGGTATATAAAACTACCCTTAATGAAAATATTTCAGTAGTTTGCAATCCTTAGTTGCTGTTTGTGAATATTGTTTGTGTTCTACTTTTTCATCATGGAGACTATGTTAAGTATGAAAGGGAAGAAATTAATAGTCCTTGAATAGTATACGTTCCGAAGAGATAAAGAAATCATCTGTGGTGTAGCCTACAGATGCTCTAGAAGAGGATCTTTGCTGATGATCAATCGGAAGAGATTGTTCTTAAAAGAAATAATGAGCACAACCATGACGCTACCACAAAACAAGCTGTGAAGGTAAATTTCTCGGACTTTTTTTACATCGTCAAGAAATCGATCAAATTTGTGACAAATTAGAACACCTTCTGATTGATTAAAATTTTTTGGGGTATTATAAAGACATTTCGGTCTGCTGCTTCTTTATTTGCATCTATTATAGTGATCAAATTAACTTATTATGTTCAGAACAAAATTTCGCATTTAATAATATAAAAAAGTAAGTCATTTCTGTCAAGTCGAAAGTAACGATACCTCTGACTGGAGTTCTACAAATTCTTCAGTAACTATTAGCAAGATCGCAAAAAATGACGAATGAATTAAAATCGGTTAAAATTATATGACATAAGTTTACCTCTCCGCCCCGCGCGCTGGTGCCCACATACCTGCCTATTACCCAAAATATTTTGGGGGCTTCTGACCGGTGGGATTAGGACAAATCTGACCGCGGAGCGCTAGTGTCCTATAGCCCATCTGGTGGTCGAAATATTTTGAGCGCTTCTGACCGGTGGGATTAGGTCCAATCAGACCGCGGCGCGCTAGTGTCCTATGGCCGATTAAAGAAAGCCGAACCGAACCAGTACAAATTATGCAGTGTAGACGACCCAATCGGCTTCTGTTGAACAAAAATGTAGTCTCGTGGTTGTCCATGCTAGAAGGTGGTTCATCCTTAATTGATATTGATTTTTGTTAGCACCGTGGAGTGGACAGACGAACAAACCTTGAGTGTCATCAAAATGTACCGTGCCCGTCCCTCCTTGTGGGACAGTTCAAATGCAACTACAAAAATAAAAACCAGAGACATGATGGTCTCATCGAAATCGCCGTTTCATTTGGAGTCGAAATGCAGGAAATTGAACACAAAATAAAAAATTCCACAATAAAAAATTACACTGCACAATCAATGTGGACGTGCTGCCGACCCGAATGGGCCGAACCAAACGTGCCGCCGAGCATAGTCCGATCAGCCTGATTCGGCATAATGTGGACGTGCTTTAGGGACAGAGAAAGGACCGATAAAACACTATTCATACTCGAAGAGCAACGGATCTAAGAGGACTTGGTGATACATGAAAATTAGCAGCGGAAATAGACCAGAAGATTATCACCGCTTTTTTCTGGCTACTAATTTGACAAATTGGTAACTACTCTGGCGAAAATGTCACTGAATGTACAGCTGGAAACTCCACTTTATGGCTGGTGTTGTAATTGGGCACTTTCAGCTAAGGAAGTACCTCCATAATATTAAATCAGGTGACATACCTCTAAATGGAAGACGCAGTCTGGAACCATTAAGTGCCTAACGTATGTTGCAAAAGTTTTGAGAATTTTTTCAAAAAAAATCAAAATAATATCTCAATAATATATTTAAACTGTAACAGGAACTACAAAAAATAACAATATTCCTTAATATAAAAATGATATTAAAGTACTGCTAATGGGCCATGATCTTCCACGGCTCGCAATTTCCTCTTAGTGTTCCTCATTAGGTTTTGGACAGATCCTAAATCAATTTCTCTAATCTTTAGCATTATTCTTCTTCTTAACTGCTGTTTGTTTTGAGTCTCTTAGCCATTGTTATGAACTTTGGCACTCAGTTGAGCCCAAAAAGTTTGATAGGTCTTGCTTGAGGAAGATTGGGAGGGTTGTCGTTATGTGGTACAAAAAGTATTCCGTGTTGTTCTAGCCAGTTTCTCGTATGCAAAGCATAACGACTTGAAGCCAGATCTGGCCAAAACATTACATTGTCATTAGCATGTTGGGTATTAATAAAATTGAGTAGTTTAGGCAAGCATCGTTGAGTATAGACTTCGGCGGTAATCGCTTCGGCCCTAACTCGTCCAACGTACGGCTGTGAAAATACCGTTGTCTCATATAAAACACCACACTAACACTTTGTTTTCAAACTTTTCTTTTCGTTTAATTTTACTTTATCTGGAGAGGCTTCAAATGCTCCTGTATAAAAACCATCGTTACCTTTGATTTCTGAGTTAGAAAATGTGAAATACTTTTCATCGTCAAGAATAATTTTTATGTTGCCAGCAAAATGAGTACGACGTAAATTGCGACAGCATTTAGGAATTCTTTCTAACTGATTTGGGGAATACTTTGGATATTTTCTTCTTTTTCGGAATTTTAAGTTATTTCTCTTCATTTCTCTACAGATTGTGCAGCATTGACGTGAAAAATGCGTCCAAGTTTTCGTGTTGAAGTTTCAACTCGATGTTCACTTCTGTTGACCATTCTTTGAACTTTAGCAGCATTCAACGCTCTTGGACGTCCACTTTTTCGTAAACTTATACAAAGAATACCTTCTTGGCATTCACGGGTCGCTCGATAAATTGTGACAACAGAAACATTTTGATCCTCATATAGGCGAACTATTTCTTCTTTTTCAAGTCATCCAACTAGACTGTAAATACTCTTCCGAATATCTAATTTGTACGACATTTTGACAACTTATAACCAAAATGGTTTTATTGTTACGTTTAGATGTTGACGGGTTACCATGGTAACGATTTCTGAATTGTATCCAACAGTGAAACTACCTTCCGAGTTTTGAAAAAAATTCTCAAAACTTTTGCAACATACGTTATTTTGTGAATACTTAGTTACTCTATCTGTAGCCAGGTTAAGGAAAGGTTCAATGAGCTGCAAACACCGTCTTCTTAACTAGGTTAAGGAGGTTGAATACTTGGTTGTAAATATAAAATACAGGAACACTGATTTTATGTTAGATAGGTATTTAAGATGAATGGATAGCTGTATAAGATTCAGACCAGTTTCACAAGAGGCGGCGCAGAGACTGTATGCTCCAGATGTGATGTGAATATGGCAACATATAAGTCCTGATGGCAAAGATTGTACTAGATTTGCAAATAAGAGAAGGCTGAAACAACACTCATTGAGGTAGTAATAATTGCTACAATGTGTATAGCAAAGACATCTTCAAAATCTATCAATCATAGGAATAAACTTTTTATAACAAAAACTTCTTACTCACGGTGAACCTGTAAGAAATCAGGGATAGAAATAATTATAAACAATACTATTCGGGAAGATATGAGCATAAACAAATAACTACGTAAATAAAATAGATAGCATCATTACAAACTTCGCAATTAAGTTAGGGGTTTCCCAAATATAGGTTGTAAAATAATGAGGAGTAATAGTTGAAAAAATATTGTCGTTGCTGTAACTCATAATCACTCTCTTTAATTTGACATAAAACAACTCAAGACGAAGTCGGAGCAGCTTTCTGCTTTTTCAATTTTTGACAACTAAGCCACCGCCACCGAGACAGTTTTTAAAGCAGTTTACTTTTTCTATCCACAGCACGGTAGTAATAAGGTGTCAAAACCAACGTATGGACGAAATTTGATCGTCGTTAGTTGAAGCATATTAGCGCAGTGGAAACTTCTTTAAGAATATACCAAAATAGAATTCATCCATTTGTTAGACCCATCCCCCCCTTTTCAGTTTGATCTTCTCTCGAAGAAAAGACGAAGTTTGGAGGGTTCTGATGGTTTCGCCTTTTCGCCACCGACAAATATGTGTGACATAATTATATTTTCGTATTGTTAACAACGTATAACGTAAAAAAGGTATTATCTCAAAATCTAAAGTTGATGTGTGATAAAGTCACTTCGCTCTCCTATATTATTGGAGGTAAAAGCAATGTATCTAACTAAATAAGGGTTGCTAGTATTTAGTTATATTTGAATTAAAAATAAACGTTTACATAAACAACTCAACCTAATAATGTTCACCCGCAAAAAAAATCTCGTACAAATACCCTGTCGTATCCTGTATAGCACAGCTTCTTTTCAAAATCTTTATGGATCAGAATCACCTAGCATCTGAATAGGTTAGAGATAAATTATCGACTACAACACCCTTCTGTCATCATTCATCCCGCAGCAAACAAAACGCTGAAGTTTTGAGTAGCGAAAAACTTCCACAACTCCAGGAATTCCTTGCTGTCGTTGAAATACGCCTCCGGTCAAAAAACATGCAACTCCCAGAAGTGATATTTGGACCCTTTATTCTCGCGGTGCTATAAACTTTTCCGTGTCAGCTATTCCTTTATAATACCAGAGGCGTAACATTTTAATTCTCGAAATATTCCCCTCCGAATGATAGTGATAACAAGTATCAACCAAGAAGAACTAAGAAAATAACGGAGTATACAGTGTAAGTTTTTAGTACCGGATCGGCCAGTAACTCCTACTGCAAAATGTTGTATTTAAAAGTTGTAACCAATAGTACTAGTACGCGCCTGGAGTATAAAAGCCTCGGAATACGTAAACTGTCAACGAATTATTATTAAACCTATTGCATTGCATTCTTAATATGGCATGTTACAAAGTTTACGCTTTTGAGACCAGTTTTGGGCAAGAATGTTTTGTAAATATATTTCTGAAGTAATAAATATTAAACTTTAATAGTAGAAAATAATAAAAAAGTGTTTAGGTAACAATTATTTATTTTCATGCAATTATTTAAAATTAAATTCATTACATTATTTCGCTTTTGTCAGCTGCTATTATACTTGCACATGTAATAGGGGAAGCATTTGAACATCTATTGCACTATTGTACTGAGTATTAATCGATAAATTATATTATTGTTGTGTATTATTATAATATCTTATTTCTCCACATTTCTGTGAGTCGGCTTTTAATATTGCTATTTCCAGAGATTTGTCTTGGCCAATTAGAGACATAGGCTTCTACGATTGGTAATCCCGGGGGTGGGAGAGCAAACATATACATATACAAATTATAAATCAGTGGCGCATCTACGGGGGGTAGTGGTGTGTGGTGGTAATTGTTCCACCCCCGCCGCTTTTGACGGAAAACTCAGAGAAAGATAGAGTTATGGTTTCTTTATTCTCCAAGTAAGGTGACTCCTCATTAACACCCCCCCCTCTCTCCCCCTCTCATAGTGGGTACATTTTTCTCTAGACCTAGTTTGTGAGAAAAACATCTTTTTTTAGCTCTTCAGGATCCGCTTCATTAAACCACCCTTGAATAACTTCCTGAATACGCCACTCATATTACTGATGTAGGTAGAAGTAGGGGATCAAATAGCAATGTTTTACTATTAAAAGGTGCTAAAAAAAGTAACGTATAATTTAAAATAAAAAGTATTCGCATTCCTAAGTGACTTAAAAATACTCAATATTGAACGAAAAACAGTAGTTGCTTAGGGTTCTATTATAAATATGGTAGTGAAATTATGTATTAGTATATCCAGAAAATATGTCAGATGAAGCTTTAGCTCCCGAACCTCCTCGATAGTCGGAGCCTATTTAAGGGATGTATCTTCCTTAAATTATACATTTGCTGCATATTTATTTTTTAGTGTACGGTCATTGCTTTTCACTGACTTTATTGCCAACTTTCTGATATCCATAAAAAGCTACGTTTACATTTTTGCAATAGCAATCATTTATATGCTAACACAATGGTCACATGTTGCTCCCATTTATATGCAACTTACCTGGTACATCGGTGTAATATCTTCTTCAATTCATAATAGAAATATTTTATATTATGGACAATTACCGAGATTTTCTGAAGTAATTGATATAATGTTGATTAATTGATTTTTCGCATCTGCCCACCTTCAATGAGAGCAAGAGGATATCGTGCCATCAAGGGCGTATCCAGACATCAGTCTTGGGTTGGGGGGGGGGGTAGCAGGGAATGCAATTTGTGTATCTATGTTTTTCCCATTTTTTGTAATACCTTCATCGCGGCAGTTGAAGCAGCAGAAAAGGATATGTGAGTACTATTATGATAAATAAGGAGAATATAAGCAGCAACTGAAACAGTCGAGTCTTTAGCACTTTAGAAAGATAAAAAAAACTGGTTGATGTAATAATCAATCTTAATTTGATGAAATACATAACAAAAAAATAGCACGTATTAGCGTAAGCATTTTATTAGTACAACACAAACAATTAAATGGTCATAAACACTAAAGAGTAACCTGGGCATTTCGGCTTAAATATTAATAATATGGCAATATTTATATACATGTGAAACAATGAGTTAATACGTTGATCAATGTTTTTTGTTCCCGTCATGTAATGGGTTTTCGGAAATTGTACAAGAAATTTGCAGCAGATTTTAAGTTATCGCAAAGTTTGCAGAATTTTATTTCCATTTGAATGATACCTGATTCATATAATTTATTTAAAAAATCAGATTCGTTCAAAAATACCAGGAAAATGGAAATTAGCGTAGGTACAAAATATGCGAAAATAGAAATACATTATGCAGTATATACATTGATCTGTGATTTCTATTAGAAACGCAAGGTATATTACTAACTCAGGTTTTGATCTGAACCATTTAGTACTTAAGAAAAACAATGAAATAAGCTTTTGCTAGAAAATCTTATGGGGGAGAGTAATTACCTCTGTTACCCTTCATTCTATACGCCTGTGCAAGCTACCTAATAATTCATATAGTCTTCCACTTCTTCATCAGGTTTTTTTCAAAACACAAATACGGTAGAATATCAGCCGCAAAACAATCATTGTTTATTTTAATCTCATTCTTCATCACTAAATAGGTTACATTATGTTTGTATAATGATTTGAGTTGTTTTAAAATTTGATTCTCAGTTTGTTTCATCATCTTAGTTTATTCATCAGACGCGTTTTAACACTTCATCATATTCTCATTCACCGATGGATGGTCTAACAACTGGCGGTCCCCCTCCCCTCCATTTTTTTCTACTCACACCTGCTTATATACATACTTTCGGAGTTAAAAATTTGTAGATGACGCTTAATATCAGTTTTCACTTAGTTGTGGGTATGCAATGAAAATATTAAAATGTATTTTCGTTTGACGAAAAAAATAAAAATTAATTAAAATCATTAAAAATTATCGAAAGCGGCAAAAAAGGGTTAACATTTTAGTATTTGATGTATTTAATCATTGATTAACACATTTACAAATACGTTAATCAATGGTTTAATGTAATTCGGAAGGATTTACGTTAATGCATGGGACAGGTTCCGGAGTCCGAGGTCAAACTCCCTTGGTACTCCACTATATGCTCCTCGCTCAGAAATTTATTTTTTTACATGGGAAAATAAAAAATATCCTCCAGTTTTAATACAGGCTGTAAAAAAGCGACGACGCATATTCGTATACAGAGTGAGGTAGAATGCCAAAACTAAATTTTCTCTTTTTTGTAACCCCCCATATTTTTTATACCAAAAAATTGCCTTTCATATTTGTATATTATTTCATATACTTACATTCATCAGTTTCTGAGATATTTCAATTTTTCTGCAAACTTTGAAAATACCTTCTATTTGAGTAGTGAAATTTATGTATTTTGAGGAAAATGCTATCGAATGTTACTTGCATTTAACGAACAACTAAAATGTAAGGCCATAATAGTATTTGATAAAGTCAAAACCCTGAATTATCAAAATAATATCAAGTCAAGTATGCTGAGAAAACAATTTTATACAAATGATGCATAATTATCAAGCAGATCTATCAAGTAGGCGGTAGCCTATGAAATATTAGCTGACCCAGTCCGAATAAAACGGTTCTTCAATCTTTCAAATGCATCAGTTTTAGAGTGCGTCCGTTCTGGATATCGCTGTTGATTGTTGATATATTCTAGACAGGCATGAAATTTCTCAAACATGCTCCTATATGTCCTCTAATTGTTCTTCCATGGAAAAATGCATTTTTAAAGCTCGGTTTTCACACAGTACAAAACTAATGAGCAGGTTATGAAAACTACCAATAGAGAGATCATCACTTTTTTGAGACCATAAAGATATCGTCATATTCAACGCTTCTGGGAATCAATAATAATATCAAGCCAGAGTCTACTGAGCAAAGTCTCCAAACCTGTAGGAATCAAGATTATAGGAGACATGACTTAATAGATTATACTGGTAAAACGCGGAGTACCTATTTAGAGCTAATAAGTAATTCTCATGTCTAACATTCTTATGTTGTATTAGTAACAAGTAATAAGACTCATCCTAGAGCGGTTGCTCCTTCTACATTGGCGATACTCAACGCAGTTCAGAGAAGATCAATTCAACACCATTTGCATTGCTTTGGTGCACCAAGTTCGGCCGCTTTATCACTGACAGGCGGTTGATTTCGACCAGGTCCAAAGCTTAGAGTGGTCTACCAATTGATTTATTTTTGGAATATGTGAACGTTAATTTTTTCCAAGCGAGGATTAACACACTGTTCTTAATCTTACTACCTTTGCAGCTGCTTGGCATAAGACATTTATAAAGATGGAGCTTGAAAATTACCTTAACCTTAAAGGTTCTTATTAGTATTACAATTTTTTTGGAAACATACAAATTGATGAAACTGCTCATATTTACATACAAAGCTCGAAACCTTCTGGATCTACTTGATTGATTGATTTTATGTAATTGGTGTTGTGCTTCCCAGTAATTATTACTGGTAGTTCCCCTTTACAGGTTTGTCCATTCCAAGGTAAAATCTTGTTGGAAAACCACACTAAGACGGTTTTTTTTCGATTAATGCTTTTGCTTTACGGAAGAAATGATTGATCTAAAAAGGCAAAACCAGATTGGGAGAACTATATTCACTAACTAATCGGTGAAGAGGTGTAGAGAAGTCAGAAATATATGAGTTTTTTTTTTACTTGTGTGTCATCGGCATGTTGTTTACATTTTATGTGCTCCTACCGAGTGCCGACACTACAAAGGATGCTGGGCTGGCTAGGGGGCTGGTGCGGTCATTAGTATAGTCAAAATTGTATATTATCTGTGTACAATCAATATACAATAAAGAGATCAATTTATTTTGTTTTTATCTTTTGCAGATCGGTGTTTGCGATTATTTTGATCTCCTACCACTTTCTGCATTATTGCAATATATGTTTTGTATACATAATTACATTTTTATCATTACTCAGGTCTACGTAATGACGTAACTGCACTATTATAGAAGTGTCGGCACTGATTGAGACTTAAAGAAAGGTAAACAACTCATATATTTCTGACTTCATCTATACCTACAAGGAAGCAACTGAATCCGGCCCAACAGTGACCCATACAAGTTCTTCGATGTACAGGGTGTCCCATTTTGGGCACTTTTACGGGGTATCTCGGTTATTTTTGAAGATAGAGTTGCGGTTTTCGTGACAGTGTGCTACTTTTTTGTGAAACTAAAGACGCCGTCAACAAAATTATCATGACCCTCTTAGTTTTTGAGATACAGGTTGAAATCGAAAAATATCGATTTTGGGATCCCCCTCGTATCTCGGTTGTCTTTTATTTTATTGAAAAGTTTAAAAAGGGGTCATATAGAATTTTTTCTGCAGAATCCAGCGGTGTAGTTTGATTTTTTCTTACTCTAACCATTTTTCAGTTATGAAGCAAACATATATTTTTGTTTAACACCCTGTATATTATTTTTTAGGTCAATCGGAAATAATTCAGGCTTTACAAAAATATCTACTAGCATGAATTTTTTCTGAAAAATAAGCCCAAAAATTCATTTTTTACTTTATTCGTAGCAGTAGGCCATGAGTAATCTGTTAAAAACAATATCCAAGTAAATAATTATTAATATACAAGATACTGAATACGTTTAAACTCGATTATTGAATTGTATTTTATACGCTATTAACTGCTATTTGTGATAGTGTTCAGTAAATATTACTTACTGTATTACATTACTTAAAACCAAATAACATTATATCTGAAGAATATCAACACAGTATTAAATTTGAATCAAAATAAAAACTAAAAACATCGAGGAGCTTTTAGAGATGTTGGTTTAATTTGGAGAGTATTTTCTCGAATACAAATCTGGCGCAATTTCTTATTCATTTATCGTGTTATGGCGATTAAAAATTCCCAAACTTGGATCCTGTGCAAATGTTGAAGTATGCAACTTGTATTGATGATAATGGTATCTTTTTATAATTATTTCTGCAGTTGGTTTTTTACCCCTACAGCTTCTTCTTTGTGCTTACAAGGTGATGAATGCGTTGCTTCTATGTAACCTAATACGTTTGTTTCCCTTTGTTCCCTATTCTTCTTGAAATAAGTTTTAGGACGTGGTTGAATAAAGGATCCGTACCTAATTATATTTATTTTTAGACGATCAAATATTATCTAAAAACGGTTGCTGTCTCTCTGGGTATCTAAGCTGCCATTATTATAGAAAAGTGACAACAATTAAAATGAAAACACAGAAAGAACAAAGCTATATTTAATAAAAATATAATTAAAAGCTGACAGTCTCGTAAGTTTTTTACAAATTTGCTATTTTCTTTTTAATAGATGAGTCATAGCCCACTATCTACTCAATATTATAATAACACAATATTCATCATTTTAGTGAGACATTATTATTTAAAAAAAAATGTATTTTGATTCTGTTTTTTCGAATTTGAGTAGGAAGTCTCTTGTAGAGTAATAACTGCTTAGATGCTTATTATTTATATTAGATTAACCATGGCCCACTGCTACAAATAAAGTGAAAATTGGAAAAATCAAATTTTGAGCGTAATTTTCAAAATAACTTAATACTTATATATATTTTTGAAAAGCTTGAATTATTTCCGATTGACCTCAAGAATAATATATAGGGTGTTCCATTTAAAGAAATATATGTTTGCTTCATAACTGAAAAATGGTTAGAGTAAGAAAAAAACAAACTATATCACTGGATTCTACAAAAAAAAGATTCTATAAGACCCTTTTTTAACTTTTCAATAAAGTAAAAGGCAACCGAGATACGAGGGTGGTCCCAAAATCGATAGTTTTCGATTTCACCCTGTATCTCAAAAACCAAGAGGGCCATGATAAGTTTGTTGACGGCATCTTTAGTTTCACAAAAAAGTAGCATACTGCTGCGAAAACTGCAACTCTCTATCTTCTAAAATAACCGAGATACCCCGTAAAAGTGCCCAAAATGGGACACCATGTACATACATACAATGCAAGTTGTTCTGGAGTATTATAAATATTTTATAGAAGTAGGATTGAAAGCATTGGATATGACCATAGATTTATGATTCCAAACAGGGATGACCCCCAGGATCTTTTGGTATACAGACAGTCGCTACTAGCCCTTTCCGCTCCCACATAGCCGCAGAAATGGTGGTGCCATTTCGCAGTTTTGTCCATTTCAAGGTACAGCCTTGTTGGAGGACCACGTTTTACACCATTAGGTGTAGAAAATCCCCTTCTTCCAAAATGTAAGTGATCCGGCATTGGTGGCTGCCCTCGAGGGCATGTAAACAAACACTCACTGCCATCGCAGCCGTCTACTATTTTTCAGTTAAATTTGCCGAGAAACCAAACCGCTGATAAAACATAAAACGCTCTTTGTCCTGGAACTTCGACGGTTTTTCGATTAATGTTTTTGCTTTACGGAAGGAATGAATCGATATAGCTAGAAAAGGCAAGCATCACTGATTGAGAGAAGAACTAACTAATCGATAAACAGGTACTTACAGAGTACCAACGAAATAGGGCCTCATCAGGTACCCATACAGGTTCATAGATGTCTTGATCACGTACATAGAGTGGTTTTCTTTAATGTCCCCCCCCTTTTTATTTTTTGAGCGGGTCAACTCAAAAAATTTAAACCTGCAATAATAAAATTGATGTATGAATACTATATTTTGGAGTATAATTGACAGAGCCGAGCCCCCATCTTGAAAAAAGTCAAATTGAAAGGGAAGTTTTGTGCCACATCTTTTTGAGGCGCCTGACGAATCCGTCACAAATCTTCAATATGAAGTCAATATCTTCAGTTTCATGTACATATAACGCAAGTTGTTTGGGAGCCTTTTATTTGATAGAAGTTTGACAAAAAGCATTGGCTTTTGCTTGCCTAGTCATCCACAAAAATCGGCCTACTTATTCTAATTGCTCATTTTGTTTGGACATCTTACCAATTTCACGAAAAAATAATTTTGATTCGTGACACTATTGAACAGAAAAATAAAGGATTCTGGTTATACAGGGTTGGGATAAAGTATGGAACCAAGCCAATAACTTTGGAACGGAAAGAGTGATATTGCTGAAAATTTGCAGGCAAGTGTAGTGACGTCTAGTGCATCCGAAGACATTATGTTAGCTATTAATGTACTTCCGGTTTAACCGGAAGTACCGTCAACTTTTTTAATTTAAATGGGACACCCTGTATATTTTTGCAGATTTTAATTCATCTGTTTTTTCCGAAGACGTCCATAGTGGGTTTAGCATTAGTTTCTGTAAAAACGGCAAAGATAAAGCTTCTTCATCATTTCAGGTGTTTAAAATGCCGGTCATTCAAAGTCGGTTTTGGCGATCGCGTGAGAACTAACAAAGCAGTATGTCAACTTTTAATGATTTACGTCCCGATAGGGGTCCTATAACGCGTTTGACGGTGACTAAAAAAAATATACAAAAAAATTGCTTCAAACGGGAAGACCGCAGACCGCCACGGACGAATTTGTGAGACGAATTTTTTAAGAAACAAATACTAAACCCACTATGGACGTATTCGGAAAAAAAAGATGAATTAAAATCTGCAAAAATATACAGGGTGTCCCATTTAAATTAAAGAAGTTGACGGTACTTCCGGTTAAACCGAAAGTACATTAATAGCTAACATAGTGTCTTCGGATGCATTAGACGTCACTACACTTGCCTGCAAATTTTCAGCAATATCACTCTTTCCGTTCCAAAGTTATTTGCTTGGTTCCATACTTTATCCCAACCCATAAAGTTGATCAATGTTGTCCAAACCAAAGAGAAGCTATACATTTTTCCATGTTTTCTGTTGTGTCAACGGCAGTTTATGTGTCGCATTCTTCATCCGTAAGACAGATAGAATCGTGATCCTTATGACGGTCACACATGCTACGGAGTGTGTATTGGACAGTACAGGTATTTTAACCTGTACACGCGACCGGTGTAAGATCAAAAATCGATATTTTTGAGTAACACCGTACAGTGAACCTGATCCCTATGGTATACCGGATTGTCCCATATACGCAGTTTACCTGCGTATGTAGGTATACCTGCACAGGCAGACTTCTCTGGTATACCTACGTATGTGGCCACCATAAGACGCAGATGCATTACTAGTTCCCATTTTCACTTATCAGCAATGCGAATGCTAGACGCTGTATTTTAAGACTCCGGAATCGCCGTTTTTTTGATGGGAGAGGATAAGTGTCAGTGCATGATTTGAAACGCTGCAGGTTGTAGCCGTCGGGAAACAATTTCCGCAGCAAGTCATTCCAGCGTCGAAGTTCTCCAAAATAGGGAATGCTGGAGGAGACTGGTTCGGAAAGTAGGGACCTCAACCTGATAAGGATGAACTTGCACAGCCTTTCTAGCATACCTCGTCGATAGTTCGGTGTTATTATCTGAAAGAGCTCACTGGAACATCTTCCATAGAATCTGTAAAACAAGGACAGGTCAGCCACCCTTCTCCGATGATCCAGGCTGTGGGGGTCCTTTGTAAGGTTAGGCGTATCGATCAGTCCAATTGCTCTTCTGGGTAGTGCCCAGAAGCTTTAGAGAGTGCTTCGGTTCTGGTTTATACCGCTTCCTGCCACGGAAAAAACTCTAAGCTTCCAGGATGCTGCTTTAGTAGTATACTGACGAGGTAGTTGTGCCAGGACATGTTGTTCATGTTGATCCCCAAAAGCTTGACGGAAGTTGACTCGACTATTGGGTGGCCCTCCATTTCCGCAGTTGTTAAGCTAACCTGAGACTTCTTCGTCGGTGGTGTTGCCTGTGTTTTCTGTACGTTAAATTGTACTTTTATTTACTAATCCCCACTCGACAAGTGTTCTGATATCTACTTTGATCTGTGAGGCATGTTGCTGTCGTCGACGTACCGTCTCTTGTGGTGACAGTGGCTTGCCTGCTTCCATGCACGACATCTATGTACTGTCGGCTGTGCAGCTATAGATTGGATTGGATGTTATTTCCAGCAGCTCATTGATGTACAGCAGAAGCAGTGTAGGGGATAGGACAAATCCCTGAGGAACACCAGCGTTTATCGAAAATACGTCTGGTGAACAGCCCTCGACTACAACGAACAGAGATTGGTAATTCACAAAGCTATTCAGCCACTGGCACACGCCAGGTGGTAGTCCATAAGCACCAGTCTTGACCAGAAGTCCTTCATGCCATCATGCCACACCCTATCAAAGGCTGTCGATATGTCAAGTGCAAGAGCTGTGCGTTATTGACAGTCTCCATAACCGTTAGTTAAATAGAAAGTTAGTTCGCAATGAACAAAACCAGACACAGCTGCCAAACAATAACGCTTATTACAATTAATTTTTTGTCAAATTTTGTATTTTCATAAATGTGATAGAGGTGGTCGAAAGGTCGGTATAGCCAAAGTTTACGGAATACATATAAGTTGGATCACTCCGCAAAAATGTCAAAACGGCCTGCCCCTTGCCCCGCCACCCCGGTACACCGGTAGCAGTGTACCGATGTCAGCCGGGAGATACGGGGCGGCGCAAAGTAGAGGTTGTACGTGTTTAACGCGAAGTGTATGCAGTGTCTCAAAAATATCGGATTTTGTTATCTCGGATTTGTTTGCAGGAAATGGATAATCTTTTTAGAAGTTTGATTTTATCAATTAAATTTATTAACGGATGGAAAATGACAATCAGATCGATCCTTATTTTGTGTTAAACCTTGAAATGTAAAGCATATAAGTACAGGGTGTTTCGCGGCGATTAAGACAAGCAATATGTCGGAACTGGGCAGTAGTAGATAATTATAATTTTGGGGATGTAAATTAGAACAGATGCTGTGCATTTTTTTGTCAATGTATCACCCAATGAGGTATTGGTTTTTGTCACGTGGCATTCGATTCAAAATTATTGATGGGACACCCTATACATTTGCACCTTTCTGTGTTCCTCCCGACAAAACAATTCCAACAAACTAGCACACTTGTGGTCTAAAGTGATTAATTCAAGACCTACAGGTACTTAAAGGATTGTATCACGCTAAAAGCGTATAGTGTGAGACAAAATATTCATTCGGTGGTCTTACCATACCACCCAGGAACATTCTAAATTATATTGTTGAGCTCGGAAATATTTTTATTGCTTTAAAAATTTAGTTTCTACAGTAGCAATTGGAATGACACTGAAAAAATGTCAAAAATAATTTACTCACATCCATGTAAAGCATTTCCTCGTGATTATTTTTTAAAATTGTACATACGAGTTCGTATATACTGTACCATAAAATTTATAAACTGTGATCTCAAAAATAAGCTAAATAAACAAAACATCAAGGTAAAAATACTGCAGCACCTTTGAACCAATTTTTCCGTATCTATAAAATAGCTACAATATGTGAAGTCATTTGAGATTCATTAGTAATATGTTTACTAGGTTTTATTTTTCATATCCGTTTATGTACATAACTTAGTGCATTAGCAAAATAAACGTTATATTTGTATTTGTATGTCTAAATCGGCCGTCAATGCCTAGTTTTTCAATTACCCTCGTATATACGTACAACCCAGGCGTTAGCAAGTCTCCGCTAAAAGACCCTCGTACTTGGGCAAAAAACAATGCAAGTGCAAGTGCCGACGGAGAGTGATCCCACTTATATGTATTCCGTAAACTTTAGTATAGCTTAATTTCAAGTTTGTGATTTTTTTATTGATGGGCTATTGAAGCGCAAGGGAAGAGATATATCACCACAGGATTAAGTTTTACTTTTATTTTAGTATCGACTACTGATCTACTCTTTGCATCTAATAAATTCTTACTCTTCTCGCTGCGTCAGAAACCGCCTCACGCTCACGGTTCATCTAACGCTATTCATCACACTCTCTCGTGTTTGTTTTTTGTTTGTAAGGAAAAGTTCAGTGCGTAGGTCTTCGTAACAAATGACCATTTACTCCCATAGGGCGTCATCCAAATTGAGTAAATTAGTGTGAGGGATGAAAATAGCACGACACACAGCAGTACGAGAGGGCGCTTCGGAGGGACAATTTAGCAAGTGCGATGGGGATAAAGTGGAACACTTCCGAAGAATTATTGCAACCGCGATACACATTATCGCTTGTGCCCCTAATTGATTTAGTCTCATGGCAATTAACTCGATATAATCTCAATAACGAGGCATATGGAGCGAGGGAGATGGTTTAATCACGTACAAGGTGGCCACAGACGTTCAGTTTAGCTGACGGTTGGAAGTGCATAGTTACGACTATACATTGGGAAACACACACACATTCAGTTCAGTCCTTCAGTTTTTATAATGGACTGGAGAAAGATAGACGACGATTTTTACTTACCATACACTTTTTGTCAGCACCAGGATCAATTTTGGCTAACTTCTTCTATGGTTTGGCATACGGAAGATCCCTCTTTGTCCAATCATGGTAGTGATTTTTTATGGTCTATCTCTCGCAAAGGCTGTGAGCCTATGGTGCTGAAGAAGCGCTGCGAGAGGGTAAGTATCAGTGTACGTTAGATTTGAAACGCTGCAGGTTGTAGCCGTCGTGAAACAAATTCCCCGGTGGCCCATTTCACAGCAACGAAATTCTCCAGAAGAAGAAATGCTGGAGGAGACTAGTTCGGGGAGTAGAGACCTCGACATGGTAAGGATAAGCTGGCAGAGCCTGTCTAGTGTTCCTCGTTCGGACGGCCTGTGGCGTTATTATCTGGGATAGCTCACTGGAACGTCTTCCGTAATAGACTCTGCAAAACAGGGACAGGTCGGCCACTCTTCTTCGATGTTCCAGGCTGTGGAGGTCCTTTGTGATGTTAGTCGTATCGATTAGTCTAGTTGTTCTCTTCTGGGATAGTGTCCAGAAGCTTTAGAGAGTTCTTCGGAGCGCATCCCCACACATAGGAGCAATACTCCAACGATGTCGGATCTGTGCTCTGTAGAGCAGCAGTAGTGGCTCTGGTGCTCCTTCAGCGGAACAAAACTCCTAGCTTCTAGGATGCCGTTTTAGCAATACTGATGACGTGGTCATATCAGGATATGTTATTGTTGATGTTGACCCCCAAAAGCTTGACGGAAGGTGACTCGACTATTGGGTGACCCTACATTTCCATAGTTAGCTAACGTGAGACTTCTTTGTCAGTGTTGTTACCTGAGTTTTCTGTACATTAAGCTGTACTTTATTTACTAGTCCCACTTGAGAATTGTTTTTATATCTACATTGATCTGTCAGGCTTGTTGCTGTTGTCGATGTGCCTTCTCCTGGGATGATAGTGGCTTTCCTGATTCCATGCAGAATATTAATGTACTGTCGTCTGAGAAGCTGTAGATTGGATTGGATGTTATTTCCAGCAGCTCATTGATGTACAGCAGAAACAGTGTAGAGGATAGGACAGATCCCGGCGTTTACTGAAAATACATCTGATGGACAACAAGAGACTACTCAGCTACTGGCGCAGACCATTACTTTTCATTTCCCACTAGCAGAGTATGTTGTAATAAACTCAGCTATCACTGCGTTTGGTTTACAACGCGCCCTTGTTCAACACGCTTGCACAAGCTGGACTGAGAACTGCGCAGTCGAACTCACACGCAATGTTCAGTCCAACCCGTTAGTTTAAATGATTGAAATTTCGTTCGTCTCTGTTTTACTTTACAGTTAAGTTGATTGAACGGTGACTGGATTACCCACACACGTAGCGGTTAAACGGTAGAGTTGAACTGTGCAGTTCAGTTCGAACTGACCGTCTGTGGTCGGCTTTCTACTTTATGAGACTGTGATGATAAGGCCATGAATTCTAAATGACGATATTCTTTTTTTTTTCAGCAACGAATAGTTTACCTTTTTACGTAATCTACGTGCTTCTAATATGTTTATTCCCTCAAAATAAGGCCAGGCGCGCACTTGCGATTTTCTGTCGCACGATTGTTTGGTCGCCAAAATAAAGCGCACAACCTACAACGGGCTGCACGCACTTGCGACAGAAAAATAGCAGCGACTAAAAAGATGCAACCAGCCCTATTTTTGCAGCGACGCGATTGTCGCAGATTGAAATAAACCATACGGACAAGCATGAACCCGCGCTCACTCGCTACTTTTTAAACACGCTTCTTGATTTGCGGACCGCGGAATACGTGTATTTTGTACTTTGTGGTGTCATCTAGTGTCTTGATATGTTATCTTTGGTCCAATAATATTAAGTAGTTCATTAAAACTAGCTATGCTCATCCGATAATATTGAAAAAATGTTTGGGGGTAATCACACAAATCATGATGAATTTTGTGGAATTGCCCTTTGAGCACCCGGGTCACAATTGGATGCACCCAATACTTTTTACGCCGTCGTTTTCTAGCCTTTGCACGTAATAATAAGGCTATCACACAAGCTGTTCTGACGGAATCCATTATACTACTGCAGTCAGTTAGACGCAAGTGCGCGCATATCTAACTTTACTGGCGATTACGATTTTTCAGTCGCTGCGACAGCAAATCTCCAGTGTGCGTCTAGGCTAAGATTTTGTTTTTAAGATCACCTTTTTGTTCTAAACGGATCCTCTACCGGCCAGCCATATTATCTGGTTTGGAAACAGGAAATAGTCTGCAGAATATGGTGTAGTAGCTCGTAGTACAGTTGACTCCACATGAATGCACCCACCCGTGTATTGTTCTAATGAACAACGCTTTCCATTCGCTAAAGGTGGTCGTTCCTGCTCTCAGATTTGTTCAATAGAAGTGAATATTTTTCGGAAGTCGTTTTTCCTTTTTCATGGTAGTCGATATTAATGACACCGCTCAAATCCCAGAGAACTGCGTCCTTGAATTTGTAGCCCGGTCCATCTTAGCCTTCCTCGTTTACCCGTAGAAACTCATTTCGATGCTTTGATTGTTGCTTGGTCTCATGTACTTGATGGATCCGTTTTAAAAACTCGTTTGGAATAGAGCCATGCTAAAGTGTGATTCTTCTGTCACAGTTTCGACCTGTGACTGTTCCTTATGTGTCACTGTGATTGAAATCTGTGATTTTGTCACGCCAAAACTGTCACACCTGCATCTCTGTAGTCTCGACTATCTTAGGGGTGGTTTGCTTTTCGTGTTTGTTAGACATAACGAAGTTTGGTTTTGGTCTGTAGGAAGTATGTGTTTTGTGTTTAAATTAAAAACGTCTCGGTATCTAAAACGGAAAAACGAGTCCAATATGGGTTTTTTTACGCCACTAGATGCTGAAGTCAGTTTTTTATGTATTTTTATTTTTGCTTAAAATAACTAGATATCGCTAATCGTCATACAAAATTTATTTTAGAATAATTATTTAAAACAACTAATTTTGCTCTAAATATTTTTTCACATATATTAAGGTGAGTTCATACCTGGCACCTGAGTAAGTAACTTAACGTGAACGCTAGCCTCGCCACGGAACGGAATCTGAACGGAATAAACAGTATCGGTATGCTGCTCCTAAGTCTCGAAGTGTCAGCGACTTTGAACCGGAAACGGTTCCGCCGTAAGACGTCACTGTCACGACTTTTCGGTAGAAGCGGAGCCAGGTCATGACTGTGATGGCTCCGGAGCTGTGACAAAATCACAGGTTGTGAAATCACACCACAGCCCTAATTTGGAATGCCGCTAAACATCCCCAAACACTCCTTTGAATTGATCACACGGTTGTGTTTATGATCGACTGTGAGCCATCGTAAAACCCATAGCGCAGACAGCTTACTTTTGGTTTCTACAACGTGTACTGAAGAAGGCTAAGATGGGTCTGCCAACAAACTCATGGCCACAGTTTTTGAAGATTCGTGCGGTATCGTTAATACCAATTACCTTTGAAAAATATAAAACGATTATCCGAAAATATTATTCACCTCTATTGAACAGATCTGAGACTATTTTAAAGCAGGAACGACCATCTTCAGTGAAGAGAAGGCGTTGTTCAGCAGGACTATGTGTATGCATGAGTTCAGCATACTTGCCTTATCACCAAGGCATCAACCATATTCTCCAGATTTACCCCCTCTTGCTATTTTCTGTTTCCAAATAAGCGGTTATTTTGAGAACCTTGATAAACCTTATTATTATTAGAAACAAGTTGATCTAACGGTAAAGAGCTAAAAGGAGGTTAAACAGCGACAAAAATTTAAAGGGTGGTTCTTTGAGCTATTTCAGGGATATTTTGTGCTCTGATGATTTTTGCCAAAGCACCTCGTTTGTAATATACAGGATGAAAAGTATTTGCCAGAGCTAAAAAATTTATTATTAAAAATCACATGGTAAGTTGCACAATCTACAATAGATGTTCAAAATAACTTCCACCAGCTTGGATATGGCATGCCCAGATAGGACCTTGCCTGGAGTATAGCTCTCATATCTGGGGAGCTGCTGCCCCGAGTGCTGCTCCTACTACCCTGTCTATACTAGATGCCGTCCAGAGAAGGGCAATTCGACTAATTGGCGATCCGGCCTTAACGCGCCACCTTCAGTCACTTTCTCACCGGCTTGTTGCTGGTGACCTCTCACTCTTCTACCGATATTCCAACGGAATCTGCTCCTCTGAGCTATCCTCTATCGCCGCTCCCTGCTCCTATCAGATGTACCCGTGCGACCGCTACATCTCATCCTAAGACGGTCGTTCTTCATACATCAAGAACTGAGCGGTTCAACCGCACATTTATTCCCAGGGTATCCAAGGCTTGGGAAGGACTGCCAGAAGATGTATTTATTGGGCTTGCGGATATTGGCCCATTCAAATCTCGCGTTAACAAACTTCCCCTAACATAACCCTTTCACAGCAGCCGCGTTACTCTGGTATTTAGGATCTGCCTGCGCGGTCTGCTCAGTTATAAAAAAAATCAGGTTCGTTTTTAATGGAGTTACATCCAGCAATTATCCGATTTCACAAGTCGTCCAAATTTTTCACTCGATAAATGTGAACTAGTGGGCTTAGGTAACCCCACAAGAAATAATATATGGAGTTTAAATCCTGTCATCGCACAGGCCATTCGTGTGGTCCACCTCGACCGATCTAGTGATATTCGTATGTTGCTGTTAAATAATTACCAGTAATCACACTAAAATGTGGTGGTGCACCATATTTTTTGTACTTCCTAACATATTGCCCTACGCAATTTTTTTGTATTACTTGATTATCGTAAATAGTACTCGCAAATGTTTTTCACAATTTATCTTTGATTTGAAGCGGTTTTTCAAGTATCATCAAAGAACAAGATATTATTAAAATAGCTCAAAGAATGTCACTTTAATTTTTGGCCGCATGTTTAACAAACACCCTGTATAGAAAAATAAAATACATTTTTGTCGATAAAATAAAGATTTCCTTTAAAGGGTTCCAGACTTATGATAATACCCTTTACATTTTAGAAGCAGGCAAAATAATGGGTTGGGCATACAATTATGATTACATTATCCTCCTATTCCCTCTTAAGGGTCTAAGGTATAGCGCGCGAAATTGGGAATCCAAGAAAAGGCGTACTCCCGGGTTAGCGAGGAGGCGTGGCCGCCTGTTCCCTCTCCAATGTGTGTATTTAAGATGAGGAGAGATAAGTCCAAAAATCCAAAGGTAAGGTCAAAAGGTCCGAAGGTAAGGTGCAAAGGTCACCATAAAAATGATTTTTGCATTTTCAAGCTCCTGACGTTACCTTTAAACCTACAGTAATGATTCAAAAAGCAGATTGAAGGAGAAAGCTTGCGCTTTGTCACTTATTTGGCCTTTTTTGATATCGTGTTTGGTTGTTGAAGTACAGACATTTGAAGAATGTATGATTCTGCATTGCGAGTTTTTTGCAGACTAAAACACTTTTTTTGAGAAAATCGCAAATAGTTGTCATTCATTGAGGTGTGTACTATCACCTTCTGAAATACTGTGTATGTAGTTCGAAAAACAAGTCAGTTTGGTTCGAAATGGGAATCCGTGTTTCAACATGGCAAATACATATGTATAACTGTGTATACCCACGCCCCTTAAGCATTAAGTGTTACACCACCAATCAGTGCAGATTTAACTTAGAATAGAATAGAATACCTTAACCCTATAATAAGTATCAACTCATCCATTTCGTTGGGGAGCAAAGCTAACGTTGGGTTTCCCGTAACTAACGTCATCCGAACGGTTGACTGATCGCTCGTTCCGCCGCGGCTAGGAAAATGCATTTATCCCATCGTGTTCGTTAACTAAGCAACTTGAAGATAATTTTCACCTCAGGAAAGCCACTTAAAACTTCAATGGGAGCCGCTTTTATCGGCAATTTCCGATCGCGTGGGAGCCTGATTGAATTTTTTTGCATTTCCCGCCTAGGAAAGGATCGCGATAATATTGTTCCGGCTTTGATTCCACCTTGATTTAGGATTAACTTTATACAGAGTGCCCGTTCTGTATGGAACAAAGTATATGTTATATCTATCTATATATGTAAATAATGACGGAATAAAAAACTGTTTTCATATAAATGTTGTTTAGTATTGTATTTCCCATTATACGACAGTATTGAATTGTTTTTGCTTCAGAAAACAAATGAGTAACAAACTATAAAGCCCATTCATTCCCGTTGTGATAACAGTGATTTAAAGGTTCAGAAAAAACCGGAAAAATTGGAAGAAGACTCGGGTTTTTTTTTCGTTTTTCCACGAACTTAGGAAATAATGAAAAAAAAATAGAAAATATACTTTTTTTAACTTAAAGCCAGATATATAAAAACAAATTAATATAATTGTGAACTAAATGTATATTCCTGAATGTAAATCGCTTTAATAAAAGAACAAAAAATATATATTATAAGTATACATCTATTAATAATTTATTTCATAATATTCAAAAAAAAGAGAAAACTGGTTAACATAAACTTTAGATGCCTATATAAAAAATGCGTACAAAATTAAAAGTACTGCCAAAGTAAGTAAAAAGCATACTTGAGCAAGCCACCATTATTTCAAAATATATAAAAAAAGAAAAACAACAGAAATGACTAGAAAATAACGAACAAAAGAAGTAAAAAAGCATAATTTCGCCAAAGCCACAGAGGCACTTCATCGTCCAGATCTGAGTCTCCGGAGAAAAAATCTGGTACTCATTCTAATTCCCTAGCATCGCTATCCTTGAATTCATGAATATGCTCAATATCCAATTCAGCGTGCTCTGAAAATGGAAATGGTCTAGCGTTGTTGGAAAATTTTTAATTTTCGTTCAACAACAATGTTGTCAGGGTTGAACTGATGTATTTTATATTTGAAATGTGTTTAAAAATATGGTTGAATTGAATAATATTTAATACGTATACCGTATACCTCCCTGAATATTAAAGTAATTCTTTTTATTTTGGAGGAAAATGCATTTTTCCCGAAATTTACCGTTTTTTCAAATTTTTCTGGAAAATAAACCCGGTTTTCTTCCGCCACCAATTTTTCCGGATGTTTTGAAACACTAAGAAGTAAGCCGCTATAGCTCTTGATTAAAATCAAATAAGTACTTGCAAAGCTACAGAGGGGCCGACGAGTACCCGTCTTTTATAGTTTTTCCACCGCTGCTAGACCTATTTTCAAAATATAAGTATAGATTAAATAGGTAAGTATGTATTACGTATCCAAAGTGAGGAAGTACCCTAAAACCGAAGTTTCAGTATCATTTAATATTTGTGATTACTTCAACGCCATTAAACCGAGTTTCACAACTGTACATCCTCACGACTGTAGTCAAAATGAGACACAAATTTACTGCAGTAATTCTAGAGTTTCGAAATTATATGGTGACCGAAGCACGGATGTAATTCGTCTTGCATAAATGAAGATTTGAATAATAAATGTATATGGCTTTAATTATGGGCCATGCTAGTAGTATACCACTCACAAATGAAATTCGAACCTTTACTACGTTTACATGTTGTTATTTTAAAGTAGTTCAACTAAAACCCCATGGCTAAGTGTTTACATGTCAATTTTAAGTTCATTGGAAATACTAACAGTTCTGCCAAGCTATCCTATCCAAAAATATGAAAATGCTTTAAGAAAAATTATTATCAATTTGAAAGTGGTCATTGGCAGGCTTTTTCTCTGTTTATACGGCATGTAAGACCGGTTTAAGCCACGGTAAACCTCATTTTTAGAATGCCTTGAGTTAAACCGTTTTAACGCTTTAAATCGTTTTAACCAACGTTTATACAGTTTTAGCTAACGTGTTTTATAGCAAAACGTGCAAACGTAATAACTGAGAAAAAAGGAAATGCGGTTTATTAAATGCAGTTAATAGTTAATAGTTAGTTTGTAAAAAATACAACAGGTCAATAACGGATGGGCCCTCCTAAGGTGCTCTCACAGCATGTTCCAGTTCTTCCTTCAATTGGCGGTAAATCTGGTGATCGTGGAGGTCAGAGGCACACCCTGACCTCAGCTTCCTGTAGGAATTATCTTACTGGCAGAAACCCTCTTCGAGGCCTCGGATATAAGGAACGGCAACTAGTTCTAACACCTCATTCACATAACGTTGGTCAGCCTTTATGCCAAGTAGAAGTAAAGGTGTCTTGCTGTTAAATGCAATGGCAGCCTTAGCCATCAATCCAATAGGACGGTGTTCATGGCTCTCAACAGCGAACTGAATCAAACCATTGACGATGATGAGTGGAAGCACTAGATGTGGATTGTGGACGGTACTACGATATTAAGCCCATTTCACGCAAAAGTATTTTATAGAGATTTGAAGGGACCTCCCTACAGCTGCATACCAAGCGTCAGCAACAGCTCGAGAGGATAATATTCTATCTCGAAGCGTCTGTAGTCACAGATAACGAGCTTGTCGGTCTATAGCTCTCCTAAGTGCTCCTGAACCTCAAGTTCCATTTACTCTTCTTCAATCCATGTGCGCCATGCTGCTACAACTGCAGCCACAGTATGCCCTATGATTACAGTGATTGCTCTGAAAGAAACACCACGTTCTCGTTGGCATATAATCCGACCCTATTCAAACAAGGTTAACGGCGTAAGCTGGGGCTAGGGGGAATCTTTACACAACCAACTAGTCTCTCGCTACATTAGTAGATATAAAAAAAATAACATATAGTTTTTGGATCGACAACAGACATGCTTTGTTTTTACACATATTGAGCTTTTTGGAGGTGCCATGTAAGTAAGAGTGAGTACTAGAGTTGATACTGCCAAGTTGTGGATACATTTTTAACGCGAAGTAGTATATAAATTGTGAACCAAATCACAGTACAGGAGTTACGGATTACATCTATATTGAGCCTTATGAAGCATAACAATACCATTGACTATTGAATACTGCTGTCAGGCTCAATAATTGTACTCATAAATATAAAGCTCAATCTCATTAGACCAACTTATAAACTTTATATCCGACAAAGCGACCTGAATATACAGAAAAACAAAAAATAAATAGTCGCACACAACTCTGCCTAACTTTCTTTATTAACCGTTATAGAATACGAATGGGCGCAAAAAAAGAAACAAAAAATACCCGAATCCCCTTTTTGATAGTGAAAAATGGAACAATAGCTGGGCCACGGCGGAAAATGAAATCCTAATAAAACATTTTATTTATGGAGCTGCCATATAAACCTCGTGCCCGTCAAAGTTAAATTGAGTTTTAAGGAGTTTATATAGGCTTAATACCGTTCCTAAAAGGAGTATCCTGTAAGTACGTGTTGCAATTAATCTTACGAGAAAGCAATGTTTCTGGGCGCTTGCTAAACTTACGAAGGGCTTCTTTAATATCCATGGAAAAGTACTAAAACAAAAACAGCAATTCAGCTTTTTTTCATGTGTCAGTTTAGAAAGATTTGTATACCTACAAACTTTTTTGTACAGGCTAATTGGATTTATATGTACAAAACAAAAAGCCGTAAACTCAATTCGTTGATTTTACTCCTGCAATAGTTAGAAGGGTTTTTGGAATCGATATTTGGTTAATGGTTGTTCATTTGTAAAAATATTTTGCTTATGATTAAGCAGACGCAAAGGCAAAACCTAAATACCATGTTAGGGGAAACTTATTTTTTTTTTTTTTTTTTGTATAGCGGCATCAACTGCTTTGGTTATTAGCCGCTGCTTATCCATACGATCACGTCATGTGCTTCAAAAGGATTTGTAAAAAAAACTATTCAAACTGGTCTTTAATGATAAATTTAAATTTTACGAAAGATTTTAATAGATTTAAGGAATTCTAAGGTAGCTTTAATATTGCTAGTAGGGAGTAAGCAACTTTTTAAATCATTTGGCATGTTATGGACAAGTCTGGCAGCTGAAAATAAGGGACAATCGAGTAATATATGTTTCAAGGTAAGTATGAGATTGCACCTTTCGCATATTGGTGGAGGGTTTCCTAATAAGAGATGTGAGTGTGTAAGGAACGTGTGACCTATTCTCATTCTGGCAAGTACTACCTGTTCCCTACGTGTGAGCGATGGTAAGCTCCATTTCTTAATAGTGGGCTTGAAAAGCTTCAAGCTCTGATCTGACATGTTCCATTCTTCCTGCCATAGTTGGAAAACATGTTGCTTTAGGATTGCCTTCGCATCTTCAAGACAAACGGGTACATCTGTGATATCGGACGCAATTGCTTGGCGAGCCGCTTGATCGGCTATTTCATTCCCACGTATTCCGGTATGTCCTGGGCATCAAACAAAGACAATTTGTTTGTTTTCCTGGTACAATTTATTATGTAGAACAATTATCCTAATTAGGAGTGGGTCTGAAGCAAATTTATTTTGAACTGACGACAAAGCGCTTAGAGAATCACTACAAATGAGATATCTTCCCACCTGTTGTTCTTCAATATAACAAAGTGCTTTAAAGATAGCGAAAAGTTCAGCAAAGTATATGGAACAACTTGGGTTCAAACCCCATCTCCAACATGTTTCGTTGGTAACAATAGCGCAACCTACTCCCTCAGCGGTCTTAGATCCATCAGTGTAAATAATTTCGCATGGTTGGTATTTTGCTACAATATTTAAAAAGGATTGCTGCATAACATTTTTGCAAACAGTTCCTTTTTTGTACGAAGTTGTGCCAGTATCAATTATTGGTGTGGCCATTGCCCATGGTGCTACTTCAGAAAACGTTATGTTGGCTATGTCTGGTAGATTGGTGTTCAGGTTTGTCAGGATTTCATTTATACGAATACCAAGTGGGCGGGTAGCGGTCGGTTTGTCATGAAAGAGTTCTTCTATTTCACCACTGAAAATGATCGGGTTGTTGATGTGCTGGGGTTGTGCTGAAATCTTTACGGCATAGTTCAGGCTGAGATGCTGTATTCTATATTTTAAGGGAGGTATGCCAGCTTCACAATATAGTGAAACTGACGGACTTGTTTTAAAGGCACCAATACATCGTCTCAAGCCGTCTCGATGGAGTCTTTCTAGTTTTTCGATGTGTGATTTCCTAGCGGACGCAAAAACCACCAATCCATACTCTATTTTTGAAAGGACTAGGGATTGGTATAGCTTGAGGAGAACTTCTCGGTCGCTTCCCCAGTGAATATTGGAAATACATTTAATAATGTTCAAGGACCGTTTACATTTGGTTAGAAGCTTTTCAATTTGAGGTCCCCAGTTTAGTTTCTGATCGAAGGTTAGTCCTAACAGTTCGAGCTTCTCTTTGTGCTGTATTAAGTGTCCATTTAAAGTAAGTCGGGGAGTGTTGTGTGGCGTTCTCAGCCTGCAGAAGTCGATGCACGCTGTTTTGGTGGGAGAAAAACAGAAGCCAAGATTTTGAGCAATAGTTGTGAGACGATTAATTGCTGCTTGCAATGTCTCTTCTATATCAGATATGTCTTTGCCTGAGAAAAATATAGTGAGATCATCTACGTATAAACATTTGCCGATATGGGGTTCAATGGATTCGATAAGTGGATTTATGGCTATTAGAAAAAGTGTTACACTTAGCGTCGATCCTTGGGGGATGCCGTTTTCCTGTGAATGTGAAGATGACAATTCGTTTCCGACTCGCACTTTGAATGTTCGATCTTCCATGAAATTGTCTATGAAATTTAATAAGTTTCCTCTGATTCCCCAGGAAAGCAAAGTTTTAATAATTCCGTGTCGCCAAGTTCGATCATATGCTTTTTCTAAGTCAAAGGATACAGCTACTAAGTGGTTTCGGTTTGCAAAGTTTGATTGAATGGCGGATTCAAAGTGAACCAGTTGATCAGTAGTGGATCTATATCGACGATAACCCATTTGATAATTTGAAATTAGATTTTTTGTTTCTAAAAACCACATTAGCCTTTTATTAATCATCTTTTCAAGGACTTTGCTCAGACAACACGTTAGCGATATGGGCCGGTAGTTATCAGGTAGTTTAGGATCTTTCTTAGGTTTTGAAATAGGAATTATTATAGCTTCATGCCATTGTTGGGGATACGCGCCTTCCAACCATATTCTGTTATATAGGGATAGTAAATTTAATTTTTCTGATTTGGGTAGATTGCAAATCATCTCATAATTAATTGAGTCTGGACCTGGAGCTGACCTGTGGACTTCACTAAAAACGCTTTCCATTTCTTCAAAGGAAAAGGGTAGGTTGTAAATAGATATTTCATTTTCAGAGAAGTCGAGCCTTGAGGCCTCCTCTTCAGCTTTCCTGGTACAAAACTCATCGGTATATTTGGTGGAATCAGAGTTCTTCTGGAATTCTAGAGCCAGAATGTCGACTATCTCCTTTTTGTCTGTTACTTCTCTATTATTGATTACCAGAATGGGGGACGGCGCGGAGAATCTTTTTCCTGATATAATCCCAATCTTTTTCCAAATAACAGAATCTGGGGTGTCTGTAGATATACCTGAGACGAATTCTTTCCAGGATTTGCGTTTACTGTTTAATATCATTTTTCGCACTATAGCTCTGCATTTTTTAAATTTTATTAAGTTAGTTGGTGTTGGATGCCGTTTGAATTGGTTAAAAGCCTGTTTCTTCTCCTGAATCGCGTTCTGTAGTTCCAAATTCCACCAGGGTAACCTGTTGGTTTTTCCTCTCATGGTACTTTTTTTTGGAATACTGCCTTCTGCTGCACTAACGATGTTACTACATATGTTGGTCACTACCTCTTCTATATCTCCATTTACGTTAAAAGGTTGAATAGCATTCCTATACCTATACCAGTCTGCTCTGTTGGTATTCCAAGTTCTATGATGAGCAGGTAAGGGAAATTTGGATGTTGTTTTAATAAGTATAGGTAGATGATCAGAAAAGCGATCATCTAGTACCTGCCATTGTAATAGGTGTGCAATTTGTGGACTGCAGATGGTCAAGTCAATTGCACTTAAATTACATGAACGAGTATTCAAGTAGGTACCTTCGCCTGTATTAAGTATTATGAGGTTTAATTCATCGACTATTTCCTCAATTATTTTGCCTCGGAGATCGATTTTATGTGATCCCCATAGGGGATTGTGGGAGTTAAAATCACCTACCAGAAGGTAAGGAGGGGTAAGCTGGTTTAGCAAAGCTCTTATTTCATTTTTGTTCCAGCTAAAATCTGGTAAGTATGTGTTACATATAGTAAATTTGAAGGGCAAGTGTACTTGCACGGCGACGGACTGCAGATCTGTTCGTAAAAATACCTCAGTGAAGGGAATATGATCCTTGATGTAGATTGCTACACCACCCTTAGCTCTGACTTGGGCTGTTGCGTCCTTCCGTATTGCGTTGTAACCCCGCAAATTAAATGTATCTGTGTCACGAAAGTGCGTTTCTTGCAAGCAGATACAGAAAGGAGCTTTGTCGGACATTATTGTTTTCAATTCAGGATAGTGTGTTTTACATCCATTAATATTCCATTGGATTATTGAATCCATTAAAATTGATTGTATATTATTACATATTTTTACACATGTAATATTTACATATACTTGTGTACAAAACAAAAATTGATAAATAAATAAATAAATAAATAAATAAATAAATAAATAAATAAATAAATAAATAAATAAATAAATAAGACAATTAGACATATAAAAGATATGAATGTATAAACCAATAGATAAACAGACAGATGAACAAACAAATAAATAAATAAACGAGTAGCTAAATACAGCTATGTGAAAAACTAGGGTTCTATATAACTGTTTATGTTAGCCCTGATTGTTGGCTTGGTCCCGTGTTTTCGTCATGGTTAGGGGGCTTGCGGGATTTACCCTTTGGCCATCCCTTTTTCTTTTTGGTTTGGCTTAGTTCATCTAGTTGAGATTCAGAACTGTCGGTGTGGTATGCTGAACCTTCCGTTCGCGTGCGATTTGCTCTTTTCCTTTTATCTGACAACTGAGAGGGTGTATCTGATACAACTGAAGAGGCATCAGGATCGCATTGGTCTCGCCTCATAGACCTATGTTCCGTTGGGGAAGGGGGCATGCATACAGATAAGCTATTTTGGATAGCATCGCCTAGTGCTTTTTTGACCTGTTGTTCTATTATCTTTGCAATTTCTGGGATAACTTCTTGGATTATTTCCTTGGGTGTAATGTTCTGAGTTCTAGAAGCGGCAGTTTGAGCGTATGTTGTGTTGGAGGGGAGGGTTGCGTTATATTTTCTTTTAGCTTCGGCGTAGGTGATCCTCTCCATTGTTTTTATATTTTGTATATTGACTTCTTCTCTCATCTTTGGACAGCTCTTTGAGTTAGATAAATGGTTATTTCCACAGTTAATACAAGTAAAAGGATCAGTGCATTGACTATCCTGATGCAACGTTTTACCACAGATACACATTGGTTCATTATTACATGTTGAGGACATATGTCCAAATTTATGGCATCTGAAGCATCTTACAGGATTTGGAATGTATGGTCGTACTGTTAGGCAATAAAAGGCGGCTTTAACGTTTGCAGGTAGTTTGGGTTTGTTAAAAGTTAGAATATGTTGAGCGGTTCCGACTAACAGGCCGTTTTTTCTTTGCATGATTCTTGATACCTCTATAACGCCTTCAGATCGAAGTTCTTCTAGAATTTCCTCAACTGATACATTCAACAGGTCATAGCAGGTAACAACTCCTTTCGAGAAATTTAATGTTTTGTGTGGAGAGACGGTTACATTGAATTCACCTATATTTTTCAGGTTTTGCAGTTTTCGACTTTGCGCTTCAGATACTGTTTCGACAAGGAGGCCTTGTTTAGTTTTTTTAATACTTTTTAAATTTCCTACCAGTCCAAATAACGTTTTGCTTATCAAAAAGGGGTTTACTTTATCAAAGTTACCCCCATCAGTTCGTCCCAACACCAAGAACCGAGGAGTAATCTCCGCCTTTTCCTGGCTGAAGGGATTACCGCATCTTGCGGTAGGTCTGCCTGTAGCAGTAGTGGTCTGTCCCTGCACAGAGCTAGTGGTTGGAGGGGCTGTTTCTTGTCGATTCCCCAACGACTCTGTTTGTGTCTTGTCATCCATGAGTCGACTACTAACTTCATCTTTTCGACTCCCCACCCTCCCTGGAGTCCTCAAATGGGGAGTCCATGGTCATCCTCGCGTCCAGCTAGAACATGAACCCAGGGATATCGAAAAGATATAGTCTCCACAGTCAAATCCAGCATACGTCAGGAGTGGTGTGCCACCCCTGTCTGCCTTCTTTTGACTGTGAAGGCTCACCCTGCCAGCCCTCTGACGGGATAGCACAGCCGATTAATCGGGAGTGGGTTAGCTCCCGACCGCCCGTCTAGCCGAAATCCAGGCCAAAGTGGTGTGTTGTGAAGCGGCGCGCACGACTCAGGCGCACCGCCCACTCAACCACCAGGATCCCTTCATCCGACGACACGGGTCGCGTGGCACGGCACAAACACCACGGAGACTTTCCGTATACCCCACAGCCAAGCCTCAACTCTGTGGGGCTCCTCTTAAGGCGAGGCATCCTGCTGGGGCCCCGGGATCGCCACCCCCGTATATAGCAATGAGCACATGTCGTAACATGTTCTGATTGTCTATACCCCCCTGAGGGTGAGACGTTTCTTAGATCCGTCTGAGGTGACTTCAGGGTTTTGCAATAGTTTTCCCCGAAGTCACCCCATCCGGAAGCCCCCCGACCGACGACAAGGTCTTACATCTCCTACGGAGGGGGGGAAACTTATTGATGCGATATACATAGTATGATAATAAAGACGTGTTGTTATTATTACTATTATTTTGGGTGGCGGATCCATACGATATTTTTGGAGAGTTCGTAGGGTGCAGTTTAAGTTTTTAATTAGCAAAATAATGTTAGTCAGTTCGTCAATACGCTTCGTACAAAAATGCAATTTTGAAATTCTCATCTTTAGAATACACTTTAATAGGTGCCTGTTTCCATGGATATTTTTATATAATTTTCTTTAGTATCTATTGTTTAAAACTTGATTGTGGCATTGTCTCAGTACCTAATCGCAGTTTCAATAATAACAGTTATATTATACAGGGTTGAGATAAAGTATGGAACCAAGCAAATATCTTTGAAACGGAAAGGGTGATATTGCTGAAAATTTGCAGGTAAATTTAGTGACGCATAATGCATCCGAAGACATTAAGTTAGCTGTTAATGTACTTCCGGTCTAACCGGAAGTACCGTCAACTTTTTTAATTTAAACAGGACACCCTGTATATTTTTGCAGATTTTATTACATCTTTTTTTTCCGAATATGTCCATAGTGGGTTTAGAATTTTTTTCTGTGAAAATGGGAAAGGTAAAGCTTTTTTATTTACTGAAACGTTAATTTTATTTAACGTGCTAGAGGAAGAAAATAAGAAAATTTAAAATGAATTATGTCCGATGTTAAAAATGCCCGCCATTTACTTACTGACAATATGCAAGTCTGTTAACAAATTGCTGAGTTACCTTTTCCAAGATGTCTCTACGAATCAATTCACGTCAGGATCAGGACGTCAGGAAGTAAATGGCCAGCATTTTAAACATCTGAAGAAGCTTTATCTGTCCCGTTTTTACAGAAACTAATATTAAACCCACTATGGACGTATTCGAAACAAAAATATATATTGAAATCTGCAAAAATATACCGGGGGTGTCCCATTTAAATTAAAAAAAAAAAAAATTTGACGGTACTTCCGGTTAAACCGGAAGTACATTAACAGCAAGCATAATGCCTTAGGATGCACTATACGTCACTACACTTGCCTGCAAATTTTTTTTTTTTCAGCAATATCATTTTTTTCCGTTCCAAAGTTATTTGCTTGGTTCCATACTATATCCCAACCCTGTATACACACAGTGTAAATATCTGGCCTGGTCACTTTCATTGTTTCCTTAACAAACAGAATTCGTATTCTGCTTTTAAAAAATCAAAAGTGCACCACTTGTTATGCATATAGATATAGGTCTTATTGATTTGCGTAAAAGCCTGAAAGTGGTCAAGAAATCAAGTTTACCCAGAAATAAATGAGGATTTAAAAAAATATGTTTTAAATAAAGCAGTGTCTGATTTTTCAAAAAAATTTCTAGTCAATATATCTTGACCAACGAAAAAATAATCTACGTCATGAGATACCTGCTAATGCTTGCACAGCAATGACTTCAGAGCGTATGTTGATATGAATAACTCAAGAATTTACCTTAAAAGTTTTGATCCAAATATCAAACAACGTCTGTATTTTAATGTATTGAACAGGCTTTGATTACAGATAACTAATAAAGCTTTATAATCGATTAAACCTATTATTTTTCGTGCTTTGGAGTTAAAATATGTCTCGTGGGATCCATATTTACACATAGGAACGTAACGTTCACATTACCATTTGCAATTACGCAATCTTTACAATATGACCATTAAATCAAGTGAAACAAGGCATAGTAAATTCTTCATACGCTCAGCACTTAACATTTATTAGATTTGTAATGGTGACGCTTTTTTATATAGCTAAGCTAAATGAGGTAGGCGTTTATACGCTTATCTCGATAGTCCATCTTATAGTCCAGGAGATACAACTGAAAATAAATTTCCTATTTTCTCGATCAAGTGGAAAGCTATGTATCACTTTGATTGAACCGTATGAGCTACAGCTTTTCTTGAAATTGTAGTTCAATTTTCCTTGAAATGGTAGTTCAGTTTTCCAAAAATCGTCTGTTAGATTAGAGAACTACAACATATTGACTTATAATGCAATTTGGAGACGATGAAGGAATTGTCGTGTGAGGGGTCAAAAAACTCATACAACTACCCTTACAAGAAAGGTACAACTCGACAAGAATAGCTAGAGACGTGAGAAATATGAAATAAGGAACGCCCCTTGATGCGCAGTGGACAGCGAACAAATTTGCCATTTGCATCAGATATTTCGTAGCGGAACGGTACACTCCGGGCAAAATCACGTATGGTGAATGGATGATATGAGTTACATAGAAAATGCGTGTTTAAAATTTAAGTCTGGCACTTCGAGGGATTATCACAGCGAAATGAATTATACAACAATTTAGAAAAATGGCTTCAAGAAAAACTTATTCAAAATATACCAGCAAACAGTGAACAAATATCCTACTATGGCAACCAGGAAAAATAATGTGAAAGAGTGCTTAAGCCAATATTCCATTTTCAGAACACATGTGAAAAGCTAAATTATACGGTTTAATACAAATGCATAAACCCAGATAGATACAAAGCCTATGGAATAGATAAAATTATGACTGAAGCAGGTCATTCTGTTTTACGATTTTCTAGTTGAATAGGTATGGGCATCCCTAAAGCAAAATGTGACAGGAAAAAACGTGGATGAGTTTTTTTCCACATTTTCGCAAGAAGCGTGAAAAAAAAGGTGTGAACATGTAATTTCCTACGAGCGCTATTTTACTGAAAAAGAACCATTTCTGGATGTGATTGTGGAGGATCAAATAATAAACTTGCAGGAAGACAGTGACAGTGATGATCCAGAATTTATAGAAAATCGAATTTCAGAGTCGGAAAGTGATTCAGAGTGAAAGTGAACTTTCAGAACTGTAGAAATGTTAATGCCACCTAATAATTATTATTTATTATTTGTCATCAACATTGAGGACCTTTCTCAACAAAGCAGATCTTTTCCTAACTTTAATTGTTTACTTAGAGTGTACCAGTAAACTGTGTTTCTATTTCTTTTCCGCCAGACGCGTTCTCACTCTATCGTGTGCGCAACCGGCGAAATTCTCAAGTCTCATCCTGTATTTGTCGAGTTGTACATGTTAAGCCTGCGCCACATATGCGGGATTCGGCGAGCAACGAACCCCGATTATTTGCTATTCGGCTATGTGGCTGCAGGATTTTACCCGAATATTCTCCATATGCCGAGCACCGAGCATTTAGCCGGCGCCATAGCCGGCGCCATACATGCGGCATTTAGGGAACAACGAACAGCGAGTATTCGCAATTCGGCAAACGCCTACTAGTGTGGCTGGAGCAGTTTGTGCGAATGGTCGGTCTTTCCCATTCCCTTTCTTCTCGAAACTAAACATAGCCAACTACGTACATGTAGGGCGATACGTGCTCGCTATTCGGCGAGCAAGGTTGAAAAAACGGCGAATATTGATATTCGGCAAATACCCGCATATATGGCGCCGGCTTTACACTAATATGCCAGCTGTTGTCATTTCAAATGCACCAAACTGGCTCTTATAAAGCCTCAAGGGGTTAACATCAACAACATTTAATGAAATAACACTACAAGCAAATGACCATGCCAAAAACTGAAGGCCTTCTTCCACTTTTCAGTAATTACTGCTCCCAATGAATTTCTTGGGCTTTTGAAGACCAGGTAATTTCGGTACGTCGAATTGATGCGTCTGACACTAAAAGGGACCTTTATAGCCTAAAAGAATCACCTGTCTATACACTATAGATCTACTATGCGACATGTTCACTTGAACAGTTTGAGTTGCTATAGATAGTAGTAACGGTGGGGCGGCCGCGCCTGGCAAGTAGGCCCCAGTAGACCCTTTTTGCTATCCCCTCTACCACCACTACCTACCATCCCCTCGCTGCCAAACATTTCCGACCTCTTAACAAAGGCCGGTATGTCGGCCCAGTTTAGGGAAGGCTGGTTGGAGTCTATCCGATCCAAAGATCTGGTATCTCAGCCCGCCTAGCAGCTCATATTCCTCAAGGAAGTAGTAGGCCGTTTCATCGGCCTCTCCACAGCCGATACATAGGAAGTCATCTTCAATTCTTAATACTTAGTGATAGGTACATGCCGCCTATCGGCCGTAATTCTGTAGCCATACTGATCTACATGCTATAACATCCTTGCCTTGTTTGCATCCCTCACTTTGCCTTCACTGTTTATCTATGGTATCATTTACCCTCTTTTTGAGGGCGGACGTTACGCTCTTATGACCCGGGACCCACATGAAGGTAACTTCCTTTAGTCTCGTCAACTCTTCCAGTCTCTTCGCGCGCTCCTGAACCAGGGGTGCCCCAGTTGTGGGCCCGCAGACAGCTTTCAGTGCAGTTTGGGCTACCTATCCTATCAAGACCCGTCAGAATATCGAACAACTGAGATGCTCATTTGACAAAGGTCATTCTTTTGAAGAGCTTCCAAGTTAAGCTGCTTCTAAGATTCGATTCACGGCACTCAGATATAATCACATACTCCTGCTCCTCTGCCTATTGACGTTTTTGTCACGGTCAAGTTCAAATAACTGCTGCACCCATTTTGCTGTGGAGTTTGCCCGGCAATGTGTTGTCGGGACACAGTGGTGATTCTATATTTTTCAAAATCATTGAAGGGAAGGTAATAGATGGAAAATAAAGATGAATATAATATGAATAAAGTGACAAAAACTAACTATATTTACTGCTTTTGTAAATCTATCCTGTTGGGAGAGCAAAGTAATAGGCGTTACTTACAAAGTGATGTTCCGTTTAACGCTATTTGACAGCTTTGACATTTGCATTTCGTTTTACGTATATCGTAACCGCTAAATGCCGGTATTGTACGGACGATAGCCATAGCGATTAACGAAGCGACACGCATGCGCAGCACGAATAAAAATTAGATCATAACCTGTTTTGGTTTTGACTAATCTCGGAATATGCCGTTTTTCGAAGCGGCAATACACTTTACACTCCTGTTCCGAGAGCATATCTAATGCCGTAAAGGTCGAGTCATCACTAGAGTCCAATAAAATCAACTTGTCCATCATTTTAGGGCAAACTACAGCGAACACTAGTGAATTATGATTTTCTTTCAAACAACAACCTTTACAATACTCATCTGCTATTTTGACGTTATGCTGTCAAAGTTGTAGCTCAAAATGGGGTTAGGGGGCATCTTACAGTGGTGTCTTGCTCCGAA
This sequence comes from Callosobruchus maculatus, assembly GCA_951848785.1. NCBI lineage: Eukaryota > Metazoa > Arthropoda > Insecta > Coleoptera > Chrysomelidae > Callosobruchus > Callosobruchus maculatus. The sequence goes on from CATOUR010000177.1 coordinate 404,334, forward strand.
AACTATTTATTTATCTGTCAAATAGCGGTTCTGACAACGTATTTGTTAACCCAGGCGGTGAGATTAATTAAGAACAACGAAAACTACCTAATAATGGAACGAGCAATATTAGAAATGCTCAACCTAAGGTTTTAAGTGTTTGAGAGATCACAGCATAACTTTGGTCTGAGAGAGAATTACTCAAACCTTGTGGGCGTATAGATAAGCCCACTTCAAAGATAATTTATTAACAGGCCTATATCCTAAGTATCCCCGTTTTTTCATATAATTGCTATTTTAATATATCAAAGAATTCGCAAAAATGTACATTTTCAGCTTTGTATTAATTTTTTAATATTTTTTGGACATTTTTTATCTATAAAGTATCTTTTTTCAAGTGCATATCATTGTAAACAGTAACAAGTTGAGAAGTTTTTAAAAGCACTTGAACAACTTTATCGCATTTATTTATGTTTTTCCATCGAGTTGAAATTAGGCTCCTCAATTTTTTTATACATATTTGATAGCAATATCAGCTCACAACTGCCTTTTTCGTTAGGATCTGTGACTAATTATTACTTCAGTTGGGAAATGGCACTACACAGTTCAAAAACAGAAAAGAGTCCATTTGTTGTTATTGTCCATATTTATAAATTCTTGAAAACATTGCAAAGGTAATGATATAAGCAAGTCCGAGACATTTAGGGCACAAGTCCGTTAATAAAATATCTTCGGAATGGGCTTATCTATACACCTACGAAGTTTGACTCCCTCTGCCAAGTACCCTGTATATTTGATCTTATCACCTGAAAGGCCCTAACTTGAATGCAATGGAACTTTAAAATGCTGCATTCTAATGCATGGTATCTGAGAGTCGAATTGAGGCTAGGAGGTTATCAGAAATGCTCAATCTTCGCCTTCATACTTTTTCGTGCTCCCTGATTGCAGTGCAGTTATGAACTCTATCTCCTATATTATTAGGTTTACAAGAATAGATGTAATCGCATATACCAGCAAATGTATTTATGTTATCTTCTGTATCATAAATGTGGAAATAGCACCTCCTGAAATTATGTTCCCATTCACCTGTTTGCATCGTGTAGCTTGTTGCATAATTAATTATTTTATCGAGCCTTTTACATTAATAAAATGCACGGAGATCCCGCTGAACCATAGTATTTATGACTACGGACGAAGTTATATACTCGATTTCAAGAATCAATGGAAATTCAACCACCATTGGGATTATTGATTTCATAGCAGCTTCAACACGCGACAGTCACGAGCTATAATCATAATTCTTGATAAGTCTAGAAGCTGCGCAATCTGCTGGCTTGAAACGCAGAAATACATTTAATATCAGGTTTCGTAAGACTAATCTGTCAAACTATCTAGCTTCCTCAAAAAAAATTAAATAGGAGCAATTCAGACTTCGAATTGGGACTGTAACTATTGGGAAAAAGTAAAAAAAAAAATGAAGTCAAGTTGATTGACTCAGTACTTCCCACACATTATGGTGATATACCAGTTTATTATTTTCACATAGTATGAAGCTATAGTTTGAGATCCCCTGGCAACAAAATCATTGCCATCCCCCCCCCCACCCTATTGTCAATACCACAATTCTTTCAGTTTTGAACCCCTAAAATATCTAAAAACGAAGTTTGAGCTGTTTTCATATTTTTAGTTCTTTTATTATTGCTACGCTGCCACTGACATGATTTCTAACAGCCATACGCGTTTTATCCTCACCACTACTGTGGCAAAATTTCGTTACAATCAATTTAATAGTTTCCATGTTATAAAATACAAGCCGATCTAAAGCAATAAATATTCGTATATACACCAAGTCCCTTAGTTTCGGTAATAGGTAAGGCAATGTTCGGATGGGCCTAAAAAGGTGATAGATATAGCTAGGTCTTTCTGCACATGTCAGTGGACAGCCTATTATGAATACAACAAACTTTTCAGTCTTTCAACCCTCCACCCCCAAACCACCCCAATTTCACCCCCACCCGAAAAAACGAAAATGATCAAGAACCTCTAAAACGCTTAAAAACGAAGTATGAGCTGTTTTCATATTTTTTGTTTTTTATTATTTCTGCGCCGCCACTGGCATGATTTATAAAAACCATACGCATTTTCTATCCCCGCTATAGTAGTAATACTGTGTCAAAATGTTATTGTAGTCAATTCAACAGTTTCCTCGCTACACAATACAGAACGATCTGAAGCAATACTCGTATGTTTACACCAGAAAAAATTCTAAGTACTTTGGTTTCTGCAATAGGCTAGGTCTTCCTTTACAGGTCAGTGGATAGTCCATTATAAATGCAACAAATTTTTCAATTTTACAACCCCCCACCCCCCAACCACCCCAAATTTCACCCCATCCAAAAAAAAGTAGAAAATGATGAAACGCCTAAAAACAAGGTTTGAGGAGTATTTGAAATTTTTTTTTTGCTAATTACTCCGCCGCCCATGCACCGATTTTCAAAATTATAACAGCATTACCTACTACGATCACACATCGTATTGATGCACAAATTTCATCACAATCCATGCAGCGGTTACTGAGATTACGAGGACAGAAAAACGCGTACAGACAGACCGACAGACAGACAGACAGACCGACGGAAATGAGTGTCGTGGATTTTCGTTATGTAGACATCATAAAACGCCCAAAAAACGTATCATCTCAAAATCGAAAATTTTCGCGATCACAATACTCCCCTCACCTATCGGTGTGGGAAGTAAAAGGTGCCAATAGGGATGTCGAGTGTTTTTTAAGAAAAAGGAGGACATTTCTCTAGACAGTAAAAAGAATTCATTTAGACCACATATGATTCGGGTCTGCTATTATAAAGAGCACTAAAGTTCGTCAACTGATAATTTTAGCTGCCTCTTTCGGTTGTCTTACGATTCCAACATTTTCCCAAAAGACTGGAAAACAGCTTGCATCCAGCCGGTGCCAAAAAAGGGATCCAAAACTGATCCGACCAACTACAGACCTATAGCTCTGCTTTCTGTAATCAGTAAAGTGATGGAGAGATGCGTCAACCAAGAGCTCATTAAATACCTAGAGCTCCATCACTTAATCAACGACAGACAATATGGATTCCGACACCAAAGATCCACTGGAGGTCTCCTGGCTTACATCACACATGTGTGGAACAAACTCGTCCAGTCATTTGGCGAGGCTCACGTCGTTGCTCTCGATATTTCAAAGGCATTCGATCAACTGTGGCATACAGCTCTCTTAAACAAGCTCCCGTCTTATGGGCTCCCTGTTAAGCTCTGCGGTTGGCTCGCAGACTTCCTCTCAGGTCGGAAAATCTCTGTCGTGGTAGACGGCTTTTCCTCTTCTTTCCATAGCATCAATGCCGGGGTCCGCAGGGATCGGTATTGGCTCCGACATTGTTTCTGCTTCATATCAATGATCTACTCTCTGGCACTACAAACCCAATCCACAGTTTTGCGGATGACAGTACGCTGCATGAAGGCATCATGAGCAATAGACCGATCTCTGTGGTACGCAGAAGACTGGCAGTGGCAGATTCACTTTCAAAGGATCTCGATACCATCACCGCTTGGGACTTAAGAATATGGTTAAATGTAATGCCTCCAAGACCCAGTATTGTACGCTATCAAACAAGAAGTGCCCAAGCCAACATCAGGTTCTAGTGAACAACCAGGCTCTGCCAAGGAGTCACTGATTCAAACTGTTAGGAGTCAACATTACAGAAAATCTGATCTGGCACGAACACGTCGCGTCAATTGCAACAGCTGCTGGTAAAAAGCTTAGGTATCTATTTAGAGCCGGAAATTATTTCTCACCATGTAACCTCCTCATGCTATATAAAGCCCAGATAAGACCTTGCCTGGAGTATTGCTCTCATGTCTGGGGAGCTGCTGCCCCCACTACCCTGTCTATACTAGATGCCGTCCAGAGAAGGGCAATCCGACTAATTGGAGATCCGGCCTTAACGCGCCACCTTCAGTCACTTTCTCACCGGCGTGTTGTTGGTGACCTCTTACTCTTCTACCGATATTCCAACGGAATCTGCTCCTCTGAGCTATCCTCTATCGTTCCGCCGCTCACTGCTCCTATCAGATGTACCCGTGCGACCGCTGCATCTCATCCTAAGACGGTCGTTCTTCATACATCAAGAACTGAGCGGTACAACCGCACATTTATTCCCAGGGTGTCCAAGGCTTGGAATGGACTGCCAGAAGAAGTATTTATTGGGCCTGCGGGTATTGGCCCATTCAAATCTCGCACTAAGAAACTTCTCCTAACATAACCCTTTCACAGCAGCCGCGGTACTTTGGTATTTAGGCCCTGCCTGCGCGGTCTGCTCAGTTATAAAAAAATAAAAAAAAACTCTCTAAATAGTCTAAGATCCCACTGCTCGATCCTGCAGGTGTCTTTTTTTTAACAAAATTAATTTTAAATTAGTCACAATGACCTGTAATTAATTTTAGTGTAATTAATTCGCTAACATAACTAGCAACTATATATTTTTATGTTTTTTATAGTCAATTTTACGTCAAGAAAACGATTGAAGCAATTGCAAAAAATTTTTGTCAGCTCTCTGTCAGTCGTAGCGCCAAAAAGGTGTGAAGGTAAAAAAATATATAGGTAGTAGCAAGTTATATTAGCCAATTAATTACACTAAAATTAGTTTCAGGTAATTGCGGCTAATTTTTAAAAGGCAACCTATCGTTAGTCCATTCTATACTTTCTCAAGATTAATTAAAAATTAATTTTATCAAAAAACAGATACCGGCTAACTTCCAGTGTTTTTTATAGTTTTTTGATGAGTATTTTTGGTATCACTCCACGAATGTGAGTCTTTGTTTTGCCATTCAATTTTTTAAACAAGGAAAACCTTGATAACTCTTTACAGATAGAATGGCCAAAAGGAAAATTTCGCAATATTTCGAATAATACGGTAGATATCGAAGTGACTTAAATTGATTTTTACATGACTTAGACAAAGTATAATTGTAACTACAAAGCATAATATTTACTAAAAGACACGAGCTATTTCCTCAAATTAAAAAAGCTCTTTCGATTGAAATATTGTTATCACCAGTCCCCATTCCTAATTGAAAATGTTGAGGGATTACAACATTCGTAATAAGTTGAAGCGCTTTTAGAGGGTTTTCCTTTGAGTAGGAGTGACAGTTCTTTAAAATATATTGATATATCGTATGCTATGATGTTTCTTAACTTAAAAAAATATATCGAAAAAAATATTGTTATATACGACATATCGATTGCTTTTATGATTTATAATTCAAGAAATAAATTTCAACCTCTTAATTATTTACTCAAGTAAATATAGAGAACAAATAAAAATCAAAGTTCATATTATCTGTGTTAAAGAAGCTAAAAATTTGATTTCTTTGTTTTCTAGTCAAGCGGCTCCTACTTTAGCCTTGGAAAATAATCTTTCACTAGGCACAAACGCAGCTGAAACTGAAAAATATGTTTGCGCTAGAGAAAATAGATTTCATCCTAGACAATCAAGGGATATTTTTAAGGTTTCTTCTTTTTAAACACAAATTGTGCAAAGAGACTTGATATAATATAACATCAATGGAGAAACCATCCCGAACAAGGATTAATAACTGGCTAAACGCTGGGCAACATGGACAAGGACGAAACGTACAAGTACCTAGGTTTCAGTCAGAACGTTAAGATAGACCACACACAAGTCAAGGCACAACTAACACAAAAGCAAAGAGTAGGTATTGACAAAAGTTCAAAGACCGCCTCACTAGAGTATAAAAGGTAAAACTGAATTCTTGAAATATTACAAAAGCCATTCTCACATTAGCGATACCGGTACTCACAAACTCCTTTGAAATCATCAAGTGGTCACACACTGACATAAAAACATCCATATTCAAATGCCTGCAAGGGCAAGCTTACCATAGACAAAAAACAAGGAGGCAGAGGAATTATGGACATACAGTCACTTCACACAATACAAATAAAACGAGACATTTTTTTACGGAAACAAATTTTCATAAGGCAGTAGAAAAAGCAGACACGAACTATACACCACTTGCCCTTTCTTGTCCAGATCACGCAGCAGACGCACACAGTCACATACAATCACAAAAAAATAAGTACTTGGTGCCAAGAAGGCACTCCATTGCAAGCATAAATACCGTGTGACACAAAACCACGTTAATGTAAAGCGGTCATACACCTGGCTGCAGGATGGCCAGCTCTTTGCAGAAACGGAAGATTTTATGCATACTATCCAGAACCTCGTGATTTCCATTACAAGAAGTATGTAATTAAAGATCCATCTGTGACCGAAGATAATTGCAGAAAACGCAACCAGCAGAAGGAAACAATAGAACACATTACAAGTGCATGCAAAACTCTCGCTGGAACCGAGTACACAGCCAGACATAGCTCTGCAGCGAAAGTCATACGTCAAGCACTCGCCACAACAAACAAACTAACACAGACCCATATTATAATTACACACCGACCTCAGTACTCGAAAACAATCAATTCAAATTATACTGGGACTTCGAGTGGGACTTTAAAGTATATAGAGAGAAAACCATCGTAGCCAATAGAAACGAAATAGATATTCAGTCAAAGGCAGACAAAGTGACCTATTTGATAGATAGTTCGATTACCAATGATATGAATGCCCAAAACACCTACGCTGGGAAATATCTAAATACACAGATCTTGCCATAGAAATGGAACAAAGTTTATTGTCCCTCTCATCATTATGTCGGGTTCAGGCCTTATACCAAACACATTTGCAACAGTTGGACCTGGACGAAGTTTCATAAGACCTTCCAAAAGTGTTTCTTTCTCATCAATACTTGTTACTACCGCAACCATGGTAAAAAAAATAAGAAATGTGAAGTAATCATAGTATTATATTGAACCAACAATGCAGAGTAAAGTATTGAATACATTCAATATTCGAAGTTTAAATACTGATGTTCTTTTCTTTTCTTTTTACTGATTTTTTACGAATTTTATATCCCCGGCACATATACCCTTGAGATACGTTTCATTGGCCTACACTGTGTATACCTTTCTCACGTACAAGTATGAGGAAAGGCTAAACTTCGCCCTCAATACTGATGCCGAACCTTTTGGGCTATTCCATATATACATATATCAGGTAACGGCATGATAATATCGAACAAAAAAGTGACCAATACCAATAATCCTCCCCTTTATCAAACTTCGTGTACTTTTGGTCAACAGGCACATTGCATTGGGGGTTGAAGCGCTGCAGTGTAGACACCATTACCCTTTTGAGTCGCTATCATACTTTATGTAACTTCGTCCAAATACACATGCCTTATACAGGGTGTCCCATGACGATTAGGACAAGCAATATGTCGGAACTGGGCAGTAGTGGAGAATTATAATTTTGGGGGTGTAAATTAGAGCAAATGTTGCGTATTTTCTTATCATTGCGTTACCCAATGAGGTATTTGTTTTTCGTCACGTGACGTCCAATTCAAAAATTTTTTAATGAGAGTATATTAGCGATTTTTTGTGTTCCTCTCGATAAAACAATTCCAACAAACTAGCACACTTGCAGTCTAAAGTGTTTTATTCAAAAGCTAGGGGTAAGTACCTGTAGCTCTTGAATTAATTACTTTAGATCCCAACTGTGCTAGTTTGTTGTGATTGTTTTATCGGGAGGAACACAAAAAGGCATTGATATACAGGGTGTCCCATTAATAATTTTTAATCGGACGTCACGTGACCAAAAACAAATACCTCATTGGATAACATAATAACAGGAAAAGATACAACATTTGCACTAATTTACATGCTCAAAATTATAATTCTCTACTGCTGCCCATTTCCGATATATTGATTGTCCGATATATTGATTGTCTTAATCGTCGTGGGACACCCTGTACACAAAGACAACGTAAATGCTATTATAGATGGCACAGCTTTTCCATACTTCATTCAGTTCATTTTTCTTTTTCAAGCTCCAATTGAAACAATAGAGCAGCAAGAAGTTTCAAGTAAACTTTTAACTCAAAATATCTAGACAGAAGACAAGTTTAAGATTCAGCAATTTGCCTGTTTAATCACTCGTAAATGTTTTAAAAATTAAGAGCGCCAAATTACTCATTCCAAAGAAAACTTTTCTTTTGTATACTGCGCAGATCTGCTTGGTGAGGAGTTTACATTAAAACTTCACAATGGTCTGCAGTATTATCTGATAAACGGCTATCTCTTGTGGCCGCTGCAAGTCCCCAAAACTTCCAGTCTCTCTGCTTACTTTGCATAAACTTCGTTAGCTGTGAATATACAAGTTGTGTATACAGATTTACAGATAGAGTTCCAGTCATGCGTTATTTCAGTTTAACGTTTGGGAATAGGGTTGCAAAATTATTATAGCAACCGTTTTCTAGACATCTGGATAATTATGAATTAGTCAGTACACGTTTTAAAATTCGCAAATGCCTGGTATTAAAGTAGGGTGTGCGTAAGTTAAATCTCAGTTGGATTCAGAAAAAATGTTGAGATTCAACTGAACTTACGTTAATACCCGAAAAGATTGTAATAGTTATTTATGTTTCAATTAACGAAACATGTTCGCTTCAAATTATGAATGTATGTTCTGTAATCTTGACTCTTACAAGCTTCAGTGCATCGTCTTAGCAAAGTCTGATGATTCTTGGAAGCCAAAAGGCCTGTTAGATGCCACCAGAATACTGGGTCTAAGGGTTGAATCAGAGCATTTTTTCACATATTTCACATTTCTCAGTCGGCTGAACGATAAAGGTCTGAATGCCCAAATAAGATATAGTTTCGTCAAATGTTATATTTTCAGCATGGAGTCGAAGGGTGAACGATGAAAATCAGTACAATGGGGACTTTCGAGTTGTTAGGATAGCACCAAATGTTAAGAACACTAAACAGACGCCGTTACAAACATCGAAGGCCTATACGGCGAATGAATAAGGGACGTGACCTTTTGACCATGATAAATAGAAGAAAAATTGCCTATCTTAGACATGTAATGACGAATAATAAGTATGCCCTTCTGAAACTAATAACAGAAAGCAAAATCGAAAGCAAAAGAGGGCCGGGGCGCAGACAAAACTCATGATGAAGGACGTCAGAGATTGGACGGGAGTGGATTATCATAACCTACTCAGGAGGGGACAAGATAGAGGAGCATTTTCCAAAATTGTTGCCAATTTTCATTGAATCAAGTTGACAACGCTGTATCGTAATGGTAAATTAGAAACAGAAGGTGAGCTGCTTTATCATTTCTGTCATAAGTGATTAAAAATAGAGATTGCTATCCGTTAATGCGATTGTTAATAGTAGGTGCACATTTAAAGGCCCTCTTGTTGAGGAACGTATGTGTATTATGTAGTATATAGGTAACTCAGTTTTTGTAATACTCATAGAATTGCTTGAAGTAAACTTCATATTATAATCATTTTAAAAATACTTCAGATATTGGCAAAATTCTACTGCCCTTCTCCTGTAATCTTTATAGTTTGTACTTGTCCGCAATTTTAGAGTTGAGAAATGGAAAAATATTTATTAAGTACATATACCTTGTGCTGTATTTTTTTATAAATGCAAAAGATGTGGGCGGTTCCGACAGTTTGTTCAGGAAGCATCATCTTTGTAGGTATGTAGCTTTCTCCTAAATCGTTTTTTGGATACTCAAGTTTTTTTGCACTAGGAACCAACATTTTGAAAATTGTATGTATTTAGGTTGTGGTGAATCGGAACGCGCTCCTGGCTGCCAGACGTTAGAACGCACCTTTAGTGGTCACGTGACCGAAGTTTGACATTGATATCATCGACGGATGATTTATAAAAGTGTAAGGTCTGAGTATGAGTGTAATTAGTCGATGAAGTTAAGATAAGTAATGTATTTGATTATTACTACATCATATATTGTTCAGATATTTTATGTATCAGATCATGAGTGACTTTCTATATTAATTTTCCATCTGTGATTCTGTACTACTGTTCTGTAATGCTTCCTTCCTTTTCTTTCATTCTGTGACTAAAGCTACTGTTTTGTGATGCTTTTGGGCTTTGTCACTCGAAACTTGAATAAAGTAGCGGGCTGTGATATCGTTGCTATGGTTTTGTTGATAGTTTGTTTAATAATTACGACTGGGGATTGTTTTTGGAAAAACGTAACAAGCTGGAGACCAAAATTTCAACAGAAGGGTTTTTGAGTCTTTTTCACGAATATTTGCAGGTATGTTGTCTTTTGAGTTTGTATTATTAACTAATGTGGTCTGGCAACGATATTTTAGTGTTTCACAATGTATACTATACACTCGGGTTTTAAGACGATTTTAAATGGTGTTGGGTCTCTGATTTACGTCTACTCTAGCTAGGTCCTGAGGTATTGCAGGCTGGTGGTGAACAGAGATAACTCTGTCTTATTTAGATGTATCTATTTCAACCTTTACTGATCCCCTTTATTTATATACGATATTTATTTTATGGTTGTGGAAACCGTGGTCTGGCCGGGACGGCCTAATCACTTACCGAAGGTGGAAGTGGGTTGATTCACGTGTTTCACGAACAATACGGTTTCCTCTAACCAGCCCTTTTATATGTTGTTTATTGTTTATATTTATTTATTGATCTATTTATGCGCTTAGATACCATGCTTGCTATGCTGTTATGCTTGCTACGCTGTTATACTTGTGATGCTATGTTTATATTTTATATACCCTATCTCATTTACCCCCTTTATTTACTCCTTTATATGTTTGATTATAATATTTATTTATTTATATGTGCTGATATTTTACACTTTTCCACATTCTATCCATATCTCTATCTCTCTATCCCTGACGTTAAACAGAGATCTAGCCCACCATGTATTATTATTATTTATCATTTAGACTGTGTATGTTTATAACCATTTCTTTATTATACAATATCAATAACAAGAGCCAGTTTACCACTATTATTAAGACATTTTGAATCATATATTTCAACATATCAATATAAATACTTCACCAGTAAAATATATGAAATACAAAGCACTCATGATTTGATAGATACAAGAATCAAGTAATAAAATCATACCAGAAACACTCAGCACTCATGATTAATAAATACAAAACAAATGTTAAGAAACAAATAATAAAAAAACCATATCATAACATTTCTGTGTTTGATTTCATTCTCTCAGAGTTAGTACACATGCATGCTAAAAGAATCTGGTTACCACGGGCACACATACAACATTGGGTTCTAAATTCCACCACTAGACGTCTTGATCACTTTGGCTATCTCTAAATTGGTATCGGTTTTGACAGCTCACTACAAGGTATGCATATTTAAAACCCCATAACTCTCCGCTTAACCTAGTTAACATTTTTATTTTCCAATAATTATATTCTTGATTCGAATTGGAGCTTGAAGTGGAACGTATTTCATAATCGACTCGTAAAGTAGTAATAAAGCTGATTTTTGCGTTTCTAGCTTATAAATTATTTTAAGTTCAGTTGATTGTTTTTTGTTACATTGGCTCTCAATTACAAAATGATTGACAAAAATGAATTTGAAATATGCGACATCGATTGATAGGTTCCGTAGATAGAAGGTACAGCTTTTTTGAGATCTAACTTTCTAAACCATAATTTTGAAGAACACAAACCACGCATAAAGTACAGTGTTACCACTGTGCTAGTATATCGAAATCTCATGCCAGCACTTCACTTGACCTAACGTAATCGTGTATTTGTTTGATTGGTCAAAAAAAACCGGATATGTGGAGAACCTATTTGGAACAAATAATGCAAATAGGAAAATACGTGCCTCCGTCCAAGTGTCTTTTTTAATCACCCATGAAAGGACTCAAATAAGATGAATATTTATGCCGACGATACCGACCGACAATGAGGGGAGACATATTGAGATATTTGCTGAATACATCAAATGTTTGGGCAAATACAGTGATGCTGCTACACGCATATGCTGCGCCAAGTAAAGTGCTGACATTAAGATCATGATATTGTTTGTAATATAGGTGAATAATGATACACAAAATAGTACAACTCGAACGGGTTGAGCGAGAATCACATGTTATTCACAATCTAAGAAAAAACCGTAACAGAACCTGGAAAACATATGTGTTTAGTTTGGAGAACACAGATCAGATTCTTTTTTGAAACATATCCAACCATGATCCTCTGATGAAATATAAATACATTTGTGTAAGGATTTTAACCTGCTATGATGAACTTGTATGTTATTTTTTTAGGATTAGGAACTTGTCTGATGCGACGTTTCGTCTAGTATGTAGTCATCATCAGGCATCATAAGGTCGAAGTTTTCATTGTGCTACTGAACATGCCAAGAGTATGGCTAGATACTGGTAACACACTGACCATAGTGATGAAAATTTAAGGAAAATTTGACAACATATACATACAATTAAAGTTTGGTTTAAAAAATGAAAAAAAAAAGGAAACAGCAGGTACCTGCACTCGACAGAAGAAAGTTGAGGAAGGAGGGACTGAATAAATAAGTGCATTCCACAACTTTTTTTTGTCGAGTGCAGATATATATACTGTTACCCTTTTTTCATTTTTACTTCCCACACCGATAGGTGAGGGGGGTATTGTGATCGCGAAAATTTTCGATTTTGATATAATACGCTTTTTGGGCGTTTTATGATGTGTACATAACGAAAATCCACGTCACTCATTTCCGTCGGTCTGTCTGTCTGTCGGTCTGTCTGCCGGTCTGTCTGTCGGTCTGTCTGTCGGTCTGTCGGTCTGTCGGTCTGTCGGTCTGTCGGTCTGTCGGTCTGTCGGTCTGTCGGTCTGTCGGTCTGTCGGTCTGTCGGTCTGTCGGTCTGTCGGTCTGTCGGTCTGTCGGTCTGTCGGTCTGTCGGTCTGTCGGTCTGTCGGTCTGTCGGTCTGTCGGTCTGTCGGTCTGTCGGTCTGTCGGTCTGTCGGTCTGTCGGTCTGTCGGTCTGTCGGTCTGTCGGTCTGTCGGTCTGTCGGTCTGTCGGTCTGTCGGTCTGTCGGTCTGTCGGTCTGTCGGTCTGTCGGTCTGTCGGTCTGTCGGTCTGTCGGTCTGTCGGTCTGTCGGTCTGTCGGTCTGTCGGTCTGTCGGTCTGTCGGTCTGTCGGTCTGTCGGTCTGTCGGTCTGTCGGTCTGTCGGTCTGTCGGTCTGTCGGTCTGTCGGTCTGTCGGTCTGTCGGTCTGTCGGTCTGTCGGTCTGTCGGTCTGTCGGTCTGTCGGTCTGTCGGTCTGTCGGTCTGTCGGTCTGTCGGTCTGTCGGTCTGTCGGTCTGTCGGTCTGTCGGTCTGTCGGTCTGTCGGTCTGTCGGTCTGTCGGTCTGTCGGTCTGTCGGTCTGTCGGTCTGTCGGTCTGTCGGTCTGTCGGTCTGTCGGTCTGTCGGTCTGTCGGTCTGTCGGTCTGTCGGTCTGTCGGTCTGTCGGTCTGTCGGTCTGTCGGTCTGTCGGTCTGTCGGTCTGTCGGTCTGTCGGTCTGTCGGTCTGTCGGTCTGTCGGTCTGTCGGTCTGTCGGTCTGTCGGTCTGTCGGTCTGTCGGTCTGTCGGTCTGTCGGTCTGTCGGTCTGTCGGTCTGTCGGTCTGTCGGTCTGTCGGTCTGTCGGTCTGTCGGTCTGTCGGTCTGTCGGTCTGTCGGTCTGTCGGTCTGTCGGTCTGTCGGTCTGTCGGTCTGTCGGTCTGTCGGTCTGTCGGTCTGTCGGTCTGTCGGTCTGTCGGTCTGTCGGTCTGTCGGTCTGTCGGTCTGTCGGTCTGTCGGTCTGTCGGTCTGTCGGTCTGTCGGTCTGTCGGTCTGTCGGTCTGTCGGTCTGTCGGTCTGTCGGTCTGTCGGTCTGTCGGTCTGTCGGTCTGTCGGTCTGTCGGTCTGTCGGTCTGTCGGTCTGTCGGTCTGTCGGTCTGTCGGTCTGTCGGTCTGTCGGTCTGTCGGTCTGTCGGTCTGTCGGTCTGTCGGTCTGTCGGTCTGTCGGTCTGTCGGTCTGTCGGTCTGTCGGTCTGTCGGTCTGTCGGTCTGTCGGTCTGTCGGTCTGTCGGTCTGTCTGTCTGTCGCGTTTCTATACCCTCGTAATCTCAGTAACCGCTGCATGGATCGTGATAAAATTTGGGCAGCGGTATGCTGTGGGGTCGTAGTAGGTAATGTTCCTATAATTTTGAAAATCGGTGCATAGGCGGCGAAGTAATTAGCAAAAAACAAAGAAAATTAAATATTCCTGAAACTTCGTTTTTAGGCGTTTTAGGGGTCCCTGATCATTTTCTACTTTTTTTTTTGGTCGGGGTGAGATTGGGGTGGTTGGGGGGTGGGAGGTTGTAAAATTGAAAAATTTGTTGCTTTCATAATAGACTGTCCACTGACCTGTGAAGGAAGACCTGGCGACATAAATAACTTTTTTAGGTCCATCCGAACATTGCCTTGCCTATTACAGAAAGCAAAGGACTTAGAATTTTTTCTGATGTAAACATACGAGAGTATTGCCTAAGATCGTTGTAACGAGGAAACTGTTGAATTGATTTCAATGAAATTTTGAAACAGCATTACTACCATGGCGAAGATGGAAAACGCGAAATGATAAAAAAACTAAAAATATAAAAACAACTCAAACTTCGTTTTTAAGCGTTTTAGAGGTTCCTGATCATTTTCTGCGTTTTTTTGGGTGGGGGTGAAATTGGGGTGGTTGGGAGGTTTGGTTTGAAAAATTAAAAAATTTCTTGTACTCATAATAGGCTGTCCACTAACCTGTGAAGGAAGATCTAGCGACACAAATCACATTCTTAGGTCCATCCGAATATTGCCTATAGCCTATTACGGAAACTAAGGGACTTAGAATTTTCTGTATACTATACGAGAATTTATTGGTTTAAATCGTTTTGCATTTTGTAACGTGGACACTATTAGATTGATTCTAATGAAATTTTGACACAGTATATTGTTACCGTGGTGAGAATGGAAAACGCGTATGTTTGTTAAAAATCTTGTCAGTGGCAGCGTAGCAATAATCAAAGAACGCGACAAGTATGAAAGCAACTCAAATTCGGTTTTTAGATGTTTTAGGGGTTCCTGATCATTTCCTACCAGTTTTTTGGGTGGGGGTGAAAGTGAGGTAGTTGGGGGGTGGGGAGTTGTAAAACTGAGAAGTTTGTAGTATCGATAATAGGCTGTCCATTGACCTGTGAAGGAAAGACCTAGCGACATAAGACAATTTTAGGGGGGGGCTAGCGATTATTTGGTTGCAAGGGATCTTAGACTAAAGCTTCATGGTATGGGAAAATAATAAACTGGTATCAGCGTAATGTCTGGGAAGTACTGAGTCAATCAACTTGACTTCATTTTTTTAAATAAAATTTTAATTGTATGTGTTCTGTGTTGTTAATTGTTCGTTAAATGTTATTACTAAAGGGCAGTGTTTACCAGTATCTAGCCATACTCTTACCATGTTCTGTAATACAATGACAACTTCGACATTCTGATACCTGATGATGGTTACATATTAGTTGATACGTCGCACAAGCAAAAAAAGGGAGTTTTTGTTTTCATTCTGACTAAGTCTTGAAAAAATAATAACCAAGGTTATAAATACAGTCACAGTTCAGCTATATATGCAGGCAGGTAGCGTTTCTTTGATCTGTTATCTTCCCTGTAGGGTACAGCAGCTTGATCCCATTTTACACTGAGCTCCTTAGTTATGTGTTTTTCAGTATCCAAAGTATTTGGGCACAGACATAAAAAGGTATATGGGTCATTCTACCGAAATAGGACAATTTGGTTAACTTGCCAGCAGTATTTCATCCAAATTTAAAAAAATATATTTAAGTGGCCATTATTTACAAAGACATGCACGTGATTTATTTAAATACTATATTTTTATACAACAAATTTAATAACATTACGAGTTTTTCTCCTCAGTACGTTCAAAATATCAACTCCAAGACTGTAACTTGCTAGCGTTCCATTACTTATTTGAACCGTGTTTTAACAAAAAATTCATTATTGTTGGTATATATTCTGGTTGGTCAGGCAACGGAAAGAATGATATTTTCTGTTATTTTAAATATCGATTATTTATCATTATAAAAAACACGACTACCTGTAGATAAAAAACTGTCACCAACTTTCGATCTCAACACCGAGGCAAAAAAATCCCGCCAATTTTTAGTGTTATTCATCCGTATTGCCTATCCAGCACATACTCGAGCATTGCGGCCATTCTTGCATTGTGATTTAGTTAAGAATGAACCTTCGAGGTAGGAGCACGTTCGTCATTTAAGTTAATTATGAGATAGTTGTGCAGTCCACAAGGTAAGCTTAGTTTTTTAATACATCATTACCGATTCTTGTTTATAAATACGTACATACATATTTTTTGAATGTCATAGAAGTAGTTTAGATATGAGGTTCCTCTCTGATAATTCTTAGCCAAATCATTTGAATATTTGCTGGTCATTTAAAAAATGTAATCTAACTTATCAACTCCGAGGCACTGAACACCGAAGCCTTTTTGTGCCTCGCTGTTGACAAATGTGCGTCGGAGTTGATTAGAATGGTTGTGAATTAGTTATTATGTATAAAATGTACATAATATTCATTTTTTACAGAAGTATTCCAAAGTAAGGATGGCAAAAAGAAAATCTGATGAAGAGAAACTAAAGAGAAAAGCAGAAATTACCCTAACTAGTCAAAAGCAATACTTTTTTACGTTAAATAATAAACAATTACGAAAATGTTTGTATTTTTATTTAGCTTACCCTTAACTAACATTATATATGCATGCATAATTAATTATAGGGAAATATTTACTCATTACAGATACTTATCTCAACTTCGAGGCAGACATTTCCAGTTTAGGTACTAAAAGGTGAATTATTTTCAAGGAATATATTTATCGTACAAATTCAGCTTTACTTTCAAAATGTTTTGCTTATACAATTGCAACCTTAATTCCGTAGAACAAAAGTCAACGCCGAGGCAGTGCCATTTCAATTTTCTGTCAAATTTCGTAAAACAGAGGTTCTTGATCTCTGCCACATTATCGATTAACTTTCTGAATGTTTACTAAAAACGATTTTAAGATTATTTCATATAATACGCAGTTTTAATAAATAAAATGTTTTTCATATAATTTGTCCTGTTGACCCATATACAGCAATATCTTGAGACTCGTGTGTAAATTTAGTTCACTTTTTTAATTACAATTTATAACCGTTTCGCGTTTGAAATGGTATGGTTTTTCCTAATCGTTTCGTAGAAAAGTCGATTTTCCCGGAAAAATCGCAGAGCATGAGTCGCGTTGTCGTCAGTTCTCCCCGTTTATCGATCGGGAAGCTTCAAAGGGAGTTGCATGGGAAGTTTGCATGCAAATTGGCGAACAGACGACTAGGCGGCGAGACCGGGACGGTTTGGCATGCGGTATGCGTAAGTGCTCGGGAGTTTTTATTATGACCCTATTTCACTTCACAATGAGAGCAATAAAGTAACGCGAATGTGGTAAACTATATAGGGTTCTCGGAGTATGTCGACGGAAAAACTAGACAAATGGCAAAACTCTCTGTAGAACTTTGAAGATAAACTTGTAAATGTAGCTCCTGAAGTTTTCATGTATACCTTATTTCCCTTAAGTAAATACGCCAGTATGCTCTTCTATTTTAATTTATTTTAAGGAGCATTGCCGGCACCTAGGCTAACCAGAACAAGTGGCTCTTTTGGATCCGCGACTACCCTGGTACTGTTAAAAACATATCTCTATGAATAGTAGGTTTTTATCCATTTCCACCAGTTATTTCTTCAGACCCTAAATCTCCCTTCCTCCGGAGGGATCAGGTGTTCGGGTTACCGGATCTTCTGACACTTACTCATCAAGACCTCGATGTGGAGCTATATTGAGATTGTTCCTGCGACTCAGTTCATAATTTTCTTTGGTGCTCATAATTTGCTTTGGACCAAGTACTGAACCTTGTGGAACTCCCGCATAGACATCTATGGCATGATTCATTGCTATCAGTTTACGGTCAGTAAAATAGGCACGCAGTTATCTCAATAGGTATAGGGAGATATATAGATACAGTAAGCTCTACTGGCATTTGGGTTTCTTTCGTAAGCATTGTTATTACAATGGCGGAAATTGGAATGCCAGTTTGATAAGATAAGTTTGACTCTTAGAGTAAAAAATGAAGTCAAGTTGATTGACTCAGTACTTCCCACACATTAAAGTGATACCAGTTTATTATTTTCCCATAGCATGAAGCTTTAGTCTGAGATCCCTTGCATCCAAATAATCGCCAGCCCCCTTCCCTAAAATTGTCTTATGCCGCTAGGTCTTTCCTTGACAGGTTAATGGACAGCCTATTATCGATACTACAAACTTTTCAGTTTTACAACCCCCCACCTCTCAACCACCCCAATTTCACCCCCACAAAAAAAGGTAGGAAACGATCAGGAAACTCTAAAACATCTAAAAAAGAAGTTTGAGTTGTTTTCATACTTTTACTTTTTTGATTATTGCTACGCTACCACTGACACGATTGTTAACAAACATAAGCGTTTTCTATCCTCACCACGGTAATAATACTGTGTCAAAATTTCATTAGAATCAATTTAATAGTATCCACGTTACAAAATACAAACCGATCTAAGGCAATAAATACTCGTATGTATACAGAAAATTCTAAGTCCCTTAGTTTCCGTAATAGGCTAGGCAATGTTCGGATAGATCTAAAAAGGTGATTTATGTCGCTAGATCTTCCTTCACAGGTTAGTGGACATGAATACAAGAAATTTTTCAGTTTTTCAATCCCCACCCCCCAACCGCCCCAATTTCACCCCCACCCAAAAAAAAAACGCAGAAAATGATCAGGAACCTCTAAAACGTTTGAGCTGTTTTTATACTTTTAGTTTTTTTATTTCTGAGCCGCCACTGGCACGGTTTATAAAAACCATAAGCGTTATCCTTCCTCGCCACGGTGTAATACTGTGTCAGAATACCATTAAAATTATTTCAACAGTTTCCTCGTTACACAATAAAGAACGATCTAAAGCAATAGGTACTCTCGGATGTTTACACCAGAAAAAATTCTAAGTCCTTTGGTTTCTGTAAAAGGCAAAGCAATGTTCGAATGGATCTAAAAAAGTTATTTATGTCGCTAGGTCTGCTTTCACAGGTCAGTGAACAGTCTATTGTGAAAGCAACAAATTTTTCAATCTTACAACCCCCCACCCCCCCAACCACCCCAATTTCACCCCCACCCAAAAAAAAGCAGAAAATGATCAGGATATCCTAAAACGCCTAAAAACGAAGTTTGAGCATTTTTTTTTGTTTTTCCTCCGCCGCCCATGTACCGATTTTCAAAATGTTAGGAACATTACCTACTACGACCCCACAGCATATCGCTACCCAAATTTCATCACAATCCATGCAGCGGTTGCTGAGATTACGAGGCTAGAAAAAATCGACAGACAGACAGACAGACAGACCGTCAGACAGACAGACCGACAGACAGACAGATCGATAGACAGGCAGACCAACGGAAATGAGTGACATGGATTTTCGTCATGTAGACATCATCATCATCATAGTCATAATGTCTTAACAGACATGTTGTGAACTCGTAAAACGCATTTACTCATTTTACGAGTTTCTCTTGGGATATCTTTAAGATGTTTAATGCAGTAGTTTCTCATTTGCTGTCTGCATCCTCACGCCGTTGACCAGATGGTATCTACTGGTTCATCCGACTTTAGGGGCAATTTCTCACCCCAAGGACAAGAAGGTGTCCTGACTCTTCTCGACTCGTCCACCCAAAGCTGTTGGTTGAGAAGATGTTACTGCTTGTAATGACAGTACTTCGGTTCCTATTAGTCGCCTTTTACGACACGCAGGATATACGATGGGAGATACTCTAACCCGCCTCCACCCGGGGAGTAGACATCATAAAACGCCCAAAAAGCGTATTATCTCAAAATCGAAGATTTTCGCGATCACAATACTCCCCTCACCTATCGGTGTGGGAAGTAAAGATTGGAGAAAAATGCAGCAAACGTGGAAAAACTAGCGAAATATTCAGTCATTACTGAAAGGACCAAAAAACAGTTTCTTCCACCTTTACTTTTGCTTTGTATATTGCAAATAAATAATCATCATGTTTTTCATATTACTAGAAATAAATTTGTAAGTATATTTTTTGGTTATGAGGGGGTTAGGATTAAGTTGCCCTAATAGTTTCCGCTCAGCCTTAATGCTTATTGAGCATACCCAGTCAAACGGGTCAAACAGAGTCCCATCCTAAGTTCTTTCGCCAGAGCCACCCGGCTATTTGTGTTTCCATAGATGGTATTTTTGAAGTTATCCTTTATCTATACATATTCTGTTGCATCCCAAAATTGCGGCTATTTCTGCCTGGAAAACGGTAGCCATTTTACCGAGGCTATTTACTTTCCGCCCAGGCCTACCACCGTATATGCCTCCTGTACCTGATGAATCTCTGTATGAGATCTTGGTGTCCACAACTCGTACCCTCGACTCGTACCATTCTGTCAGGTGGCATCTCAAGCATGTTGCATCGTAGGTTGCTAAGTATCGTGGTGTGTTTCATGGCAGGGTGGTAAAGCCCATTGCCAAGGCGCTGCATTCTGTATACAGCCATGTTTGCCTCTTCCTCTATGTAAACGTCAAGAGGTGGGATATCTAAGAGTATCTGCAATGCTGCTACCCTTCATGGCGCCCACTATGCTCACAAAAATGCTGAACCTTTAGCACTGTGCACCATCGTGGGTCTGATTACGCTGGTGTACAACCAGTTTACCATCGAGGAGGTTAAACCCCAAATACAACCGATCGCTCGTTTCATCATCATTAAGGTAATCTGAGATCGAGACTCTTTGTCGAGGGATTTATAGATAGTCCCTCTGTACCGGACCATCTCTCCGCTAGGGATAATGCCCTCTGCATTTAAAATGTGTACACAGCTCTAGTATACATTAACACTTGTAGTTCATTCATACGCTATTTACCTACATAGCACCTCCTATAAAAGCTCTATGCGTGAAAAACAAAGCATGGATGTTTGTCGGTCCAAAAACTATTATATCTGTCGCAAATGTTGCGGGAGACTTGTTGGTTGTTTAAAGGTACCCCCTTAGAAGGCGACAGTCCCAGTTTAAGCAGTTAACCCCATTTGAACGGAGTGGGATTGTAGGCGAACGAGAACGTGGTGCTTCTTTCAGAGCATTGCTGTAACCATGGGGCATAGGGTAGCTACAGCTGTAGCAGTGTAGCGCGTATCGAAGAAGGGAAATGGCTTGCTGAATGACATCAGTCGGCCTTCTCCGATGAATCCAAGTGTTTTGTCTTGGGGCACACGATGGACGGCAATGCGTTAGATGACAACAGGGTGAACGACGTAATGTCCAGTTTACTTTTGAATACCATGTACATCCTATTGGTTTGATGGTTTGAGGTGCCATTGCATTAAACAGCAACCTTTACTTGTATTTCGTGGCAAATGACGCCTCAACGCTATGTGAATGAGGTTGCCGTTTCATATGTCCGAGGCCTCAAAGAGGGTTTCTTCTAACAAGATAATGCGCGCCTTCATACTGCAAGGGATTCGATAAGGTTTCTACCGGAATCAGTGGCGTGCCGAAATGGCCCGCAAGTCCTGAGGCGTGGGGGGCCGAGCATCCGGGGGGCCCCCTTTGACACCGTTCAGTCACTTCATGTTTTTTTAGCGAAAGTCTGCCACATTGGCAAGCCTGAAATACTAAATTAAAAAATAGTAAAACTGTGGGATCCACCTTAAAAAAACTATGTCCCACTAGATGGTCATCCAGGGTCGAATCGATAATTTCATTAAAAAGTAACTATTTAGCCGTCGCTAAATGTTTGTCGAAACAATAGCAAAAGAATGGGGTACTGAGCCACAATTTACAGACAAAAGATTTAGTACTACTAAAAAGTTTTTTGGCGGTTGATGAACCAATTGAAGACCCTAAAAATCGTTTAAGATTTTTAGTATTCAACACACACCTAGAACTATTTTGATACAACTAAAAAATAGATGTTAGGCATTCACAAATGTCTATTCGAAATTCGATATTTTAAACCCCAAAACACTTATTGAAGTGCAAGAAGTTGACATTATTAATAAATTAAAATAATTATAGAAAAATATCCAGATGATCTCACACAAAATCTTCTATATGTAATCCTGAAAAATCTTAACAGTATTAAGGAATTTTCTGATTTTATTTTATAAAAAAATAAATGGTTGACTAGTAGTTTACCTGAGATTTGCGCTGCATTTCAGTTGTTTCTACTACTGCCTGTTACATCAGCTCAAGCAAGCTAACTTTCAAAACTAAAACTAATAAAAAAATTTGCAAGATCGACAGTGGGTGAATTGCGCCTAAGTTCTTTGGCATTAATTTCTATAGAAAATGAACCGGCAGAAGGCATAGACTTAAACCAAATAGTGGATACAGTTGTTGCTTTCATAGTAGCCATATAATATAAACCAATTTGAAATATTTTTTTTATATACAGAAGGGGGGCGTGAAAAAAATTGCAGGGGCCCCCGAAGACCTCCTGACCTTCACGATCGGGATTTATTGCCAATCAAAAAATCATGAGATTGGAGGGTCGCTACTTTTGTGATTTACCCAATTCCTGGAACACGCTGGACGATCTGGAACTGCTGTGAGGACAGCTTGGAAGGTTGTACGGCTAGAGTTTATTAACAACCAAATTACGAGCATGGCGCATAGGCTATAGGAGTGCATTCGTCAACATGGAGGACCCACTCATAGCTGATTTGTCGTATTTTTTTTTAAACTAATTATGGCAAAGGGGTTCGTATTTATTGTCTTGGTCCTGCCGCATTTCATGAATCGCATCCTTTTCTCAGTGTTCGGATTCCAGTTGCAAGTCGAGTACCTAGTATAGAAAGGTCAAAGCTTACCAGACATACAACGACAGACAAACCACCGGAAGTGAGTAACATCATCTTTCATCAAATACGTTATTCGATTTTACAAAATTTCCTTCACATATCTTCATGAGGAGTAAATAGTGAATGTTTACTGTTATCCGATTTAGCTCCGGTACACAAATTTGCATTAATACGAAACGTTTCGCGAGCTTCTGTAAAAATAATCGGCTGAATGAACCCCGGAAAACTGGAGGAAAATGCATAAAAAGGTCACATGTTGCTTCCATTGTATGACGTTGATGGCTTCCAGCTCGTGCAGGCGGCAATATGAATGCAAAAGGCGATTTTGTTAGGCGAACAATGGTGTCCCAGTGTCCCGCATGGCCATTTTGAGAGCTCGTAAGAAGCAAGGGCACGATAAAAGCTCACCACTATTATTCTCATTCTGTTTGCGGTGTTATGAAATCATTGAAATCTATAAGCGGGTACACACACGCGAAATGATACGCCTTCAACTGCCGCTCCTCTATGTTGGGGAATCCGCTGTTAAGGCAGTGGCGTTCACAACTACCGTTAGGGTCTAGGTCTAGCGCGCGAAATTGAGAATCCAAGAAAAGACGTACTCCCGTGTTAGCGAGGAGGCGTGACCGCCTGTTCCCTTTTTCCAGTGTGTGTGTTTAAGATGAGGGGAGATAAGTTCAAAAATCCAAAGGTAAGGACAAAAGGTCCAAAGGTCACTATAAAAATGAGTTTCTCATTTCCAAGCTCCTGACATTACCTTTAAACTTATAGTAATGATTCAAAAAGCAAATTGGAGAAGAAAGATTGCGTTTTGTCACCTATTTGGCCTTTCTTTGATATCGTGTTTGGTTGTTAAATTACAGAAATTTGAAGAATGCATGATTTTGCATCACAAGTTTTTTTGCACACTAAAAAACTTTTTTGAGAAAATGGCAAATAGTTGTCATTCATTAAGGTCTTAGCTGTCACCTTCTGAAATACTGTGTATGTAGTTTGGAAAACAAGTAAGTTCTGTTCGAAATGGGAATCCGTGTTTTAACATGGCAAATACATATTATGTATAACTGTGTATACCCAGGCCAGGCCCCTTAAACACTCTCCAAACCTGACACGTGTGCCTTTAGCACCGTCAGGGGCAGATTCAGACCAACTTCTAATTATCCCTATTTTTACCCAACGTCTGCAGCCAACCGTAACATGATACAACTATGTTACCTGTTAGAGAGACACGTCAGGTAAACAGGTAATTTCTAAGAAACTAAAGCAGTTAGGGGACTATTTGCTAACCCTCCTTTATATAGTAATAAGAATAATTATAATAATGATCTGTGCCCAGGCGTGGATAATATACAAAATTTCTGGTACAAGCAATTCAGTGCAACATATGAAATGCTTGCGAACCAAATCAATAAAGCCATAATCCAACCCGAAAGGTTTCCCAAATTCCTAACACAGAGCATTACGTATATAAAACCGAAAAACGCAGATACCAAGAACCCTGCCAACTACCGCCCAATCACATGTCTCCCCACCTTATACAAGATCGTCACCGCAACAATATGCAGAAGAATTGAACAACACGTTACGCGAAACAGCATCCTTACTGAAGAACAAAAAGGATGCAGAAAACAAAGCCAAGGTTGCAAAGAACAACTGATAATTGATAGTGTGACCATGGAGCAAACTAGAAAAGAACATAGGAGTCTTCATACCTGTTTCATAGATTATGAAAAAGCCTTTGACTCTGTACCCCATAGCTGGCTAACTAAAATTCTACAAATGTATAAAATAAACCCAGGCATTCGTCGGTTTCTTACAAGAACCATGGAAACATGGCGAACCAACATACACCTCAAACCTCAGGACGGCCATATCCAAACGGAGAAGCTTAACATACGACGCGGTATCTTCCAGGGTGACTCTCTCAGTTCACTGTGGCTCTGCCTATGTCTAAATCCGCGTTCCAATGCACCTAACAGCACAAACTATGGTTTCAACATCAGACACCAGAAAGCAAATCAACACAGAATCAATCATCTCCTCTACATGGACGATATAAAACTATATGCTGCCACTGACGTGCAACTGAGAGAATTACTCAGAATAACAGAGGTTTGTACGTCAGATGTCAGGATGGAGTTCGGGATGAGCAAATGCAAAGTGCTACACATAAACAAAGGCCAATGGAAGAACCATCCCGAACAGGAAATAGTAACCGGCCAGACGTTGGATAACATGGACAAGGAAGAAACGTACAAGTACCTGGGTTTCAATCAGAGTGTTAAGATAGACCACACACAAATCAAAGCACAACTTAGACAAGTGTTTAGAGACCGCCTCATTAAGCTTCTGAAAACAAAACTGAATTCTAGAAACCTTACAAAAGCTATTAATACATTTGCAATACCAATCCTCACGTATTCATTTGGCATCATCATGTGGTCGCACACTGACATAGAAAACATCCATATACTCATACGAACAGAACTTACGAAACACAGAATGTTACACCCCAACGCGTGCAAGGAAAGACTCACCATAGACAGAAAACAGGAGGGCAGAGGAATTATAGACATACAGTCACTTCACTCAAGACAAATAAAAACACTCAGACATTTTTTCCAAAGCAAACAGACAAACCTACATAGATCAATAGTCAGAGCAGACAAAAACTATACACCACTTAACCTCTCTTGTCCAGATCACGCAGCAGACACATACATCCAATCACAACAAGAAAAAATAAACACCTGGTCGCAGAAAGCACTTCACGGCAAACATAGGTACCGTGTCACACAAGACCGTATTAACGAAAAGCCGTCATACACCTGGCTGCGTGAAGGCCAGCTGTTCCCAGAAACGGAGGGCTTCATGCTTGCCATTCAGGACCAAGTGATTGCGACACAAAACTACAAAAAATACGTAATTAAAGATCCATCCATAACAGACGATAACTGCAGAAAACGTCACCAACAAAAGGATACAATAGATCACATAACAAGCGGGTGCAAAACTCTTGCCGGTACCGAGTACACAGCCAGACATAACCCTGCAGCCAAGGTCATACACCAAGCGCTAGCCACAATGAACAAATTAATAGAAAACACAGATCCATATTATAATTACACTCCGACATCAGTACTTGAAAACAATCAATACCAACTATACTGGGACGTTGAAATACATACAGACAAGACTATCCTAGCCAATAGATCAGATATAGTTTTCCAGTCAAAGCTCGATAAAGTTACATACCTGATAGACATTGCTATTCCCAATGATGTGAATATACAAAGCACCTACGCTGGGAAAATATCTAAGTACACGGACCTTGCCATGGAAATAAAACGCCTTTGGAAGCAGGACAAAGTTACTATTGTTCCCCTCATTATGTCAGCCTCAGGCCTTACACCAAACACATTTACACCACACCTACAACAGTTAGGCCTGGACGAAAGGTTACACAAAACATTCCAAAAGTCCGTAATTCTGAAGACCTGTAACATCGTACGATCCTTCCTAAATTCAGATCAGTAACAGTTCAGGTGTTGACTTGGTACAGCCCGTCAACATTTGTTGCTACCGCAGTCATGCGAGAGAAACTTGGAAACTCGTAATAATAATATCTTTTATTGGAACATCTATACACGAAAAAAAAACATAACGACAGCAAGAAAAAATAAATAATAAGTACATATAGTTTGCCAAAAGGCAGATTTGGGTACTTCCCGTTCTTCCACTCAACTTTATTATAATGACAAAAATAGATGAATAATTATAGAATAGAGACATAAAATTTTTCAGTGATAAGAATGAAATGGAAAAAAAATATACAAAAATAAAATTCAATCGGGTGGTTATTGTATATTATAGATTTAGAGCAGATAAGAGTATAGTTCATTTTATTATTTAAGAGGAAGCAAATTTATACGAGTAGATTCAGTTATCATACGTTACTGCTTTGTCAAAAATTAGTTCTTTTAGATTTTTTTTTGAACTGACTGCATCTAAGCATTTTTAGTTCATCGGAAATTTGGTTATAGAGTTTGGGAGCTATACATAGAAATGATTTTTTTAATAAATTTGATTTATGTTGCGGAATCGATAATTTATTTTTATGTGTTTATATTATGAATGCGCGATCTTAGTGTAATTTTGTCGTGCGAATATTTTGGCTGGGTGGTTGATAATACTTTATGGATTAGGCAACACATATGTAGTTGCCCTCTTTGCTTTATATTCAACCAACGAAGTTCCTTGAATTTTTCTGAAAGTCGGCCATACTTGCGAAGGCTATATATTATACGTACGCAGGAATTTTGATTTTTTGAAGTCTGTTAGCTTCAAATTATGTCAAGAAAGCCCATAAAATAAATCTGCATAATGTACGTGAGACAGTACAAGATGTTTACACAAAATTTTCCTTTCAGTAGGTGGCAGAATTTTTCGGCTATTATATATTCATTTAATTGGTATTTATTAAGTTACCTGACCTCTTTGTTATTTCCTATATGAATTGAAAGACTCGAATCTAATGTATTGTAGTTATTAAAATTGCATAACTCAACAAATTTTAATTCATTGAAATTTTGAAATCGGATTTCAATACAACGTCGGAAATGCACTTAACTAAATCATTTAGAATTCGGTTTGAAGTACCTCGAAAGACCGTTGGCTCGTTTAAACGGTGTTTGATTGTTTCGTCGAGAAACAAGAGAGATCAACATAATTTCCCCGATTAGCGGGCCCACTTGCTTCATTATGACCCCCTAATACTCCAGTCATGCTCCCCCAGAAAACAAGTAACATCTATCAGCCGTTTCAAAATATCTCTGTTTTTTCACTCGTTCATTATACAACTTTTTTCTTGAACGTTTTGAATGAAAAATCCTTTTTTTAATAACACACATACAACACAAACACAGTGAAAACTTCAGTTGGGTGAGTTTTCAGAACGTTTTCGGTTCAAGTTCAATTCGCTAATTTTTGGGATCGTATCCAAATGTCGTGGAAACACCAGTTGTTACTTTTGAACTTTTTGTGTTGCTGTCTAATGTCGCTATGGTCAGTTTGTAGGAGTTTATTCGAAATTTGATACTGAAGATTTATGATAAACAACAAAATTCATCATAAAACTAGGAAATGGCATTTGTGTCAGTCGAACACGTTTTGAATGCGTTTCGAAAATCGTTTCGAAACCTATCGTAGAAACACCGACAATCCAAAATCACAAAACGTTTTGAAAACAGTTTTGAAATCCCGTGGAAACGTAGTATGTGTTTACTTGCACTTTACAGTATTCCGTCCTATGGGCTGCAATAATTGGACCATCCGCTAAACCTACAATTTCACTTTGTCTAGCCATAGGCATTTTGGGGATGACATTTGGGCTAGGAGGTAAGCACGTATTGACTACTGCCTAATCAAACTTTCAGACGTTACTTGAAATATGCGACTTGCGAGGTTATGTCAGCCCAAGGAGGGCACACACTTTTTATCGTAGATTAGATAAGTTGCTAGGGAAGTGGAACTTTTGAAGATGTTTAGGGAAGCCAAGAGACGAGAAGCAGTAAAACCTAAATAAGATAAGGGGTTTCACAATGCTCAGCTTTACTCTAAATTGTGAAAAACGTAGACGAAAACTCAAAGAAGTTAAAACTAGGAAAAAGGACAGAAGAAAAAGTAAGAGAAACCTGTATGAAAAAGAAAAATGTAAAACCCGTGCAAACAGAGCGGAAACACTTGTGAGTAAATAACCACAAGAGACTGCCGAAAAAAGAGCAAAAAAGGCAGAAATAAATATTCAAATAAATTTGCTATTGTAACTGAGATTATACTACAAAAGGCACAACTGATTTGCGAAAGTTAGTCCTGAAAAGCAGGAGGAACAAAGACGCCAAGAAACATCAAATAAAAGATAAGATCATAGGCGTAGTTAAGTCCCTGAATCTGGGGGGCTTAAGTCCCTGGATCTGGGGACTGACCAAGATACAATAAACTTAACAAAACGAATTATTTTCGGATTTTTGGGGGGCTAATTTCATTCTTGGGGGGGCTCAGCCCCACCCAAGCCCCCACCTAACTACGCCTATGGATAAGATGATGAGATGGTGAATAGAAAATAACAGAGGACTAGCCTGAAAAAAGGCTTAATCAGGTCGTTGGTAAATTCAATCCTCAGTCCACAGAGCTCAGTATGTTCACCAGGAAGAGAAAGCTCATCGGGTTCCCTCGACCGACATTCCCGAACTTCACTCGCACAACCCTAAGCAGTGAAGTATCTGGTGTAGTACGCGTCAGAAAGGGCTGTTTACATTTTTTGTGCTCCTACAGAGTGTCGACATTACAAAGGACCCCTTAATCCTTAACAAGACGCCCGAAGTGTCGAATAATTGTTTTCGGTATTTTTTTCTGCACTGTTATACGGTCATTAGTATCAGGGAAGTCAGTAGCCCCTACGTAGAAGAGAGATTGGCGACCGGCAGCGGTCTCTGGAGCGCATCCATTCAGTAGAAGGCTGATTAAATTTACTAGGCTTACGGTGAGTTTCGAATAAATAATTCTAACAAATTAATCTTTTGTTATAAAATAACAGTATTATTAAAATTTAACTATTTTTTTTTGTCTTTAAAATAGCTTAGGGAAGCGGTGCTTGGGTGGCTTCCATAGATCGCACGCCACTGTAGTTTATCAACCTTATCTTTTGGGCTGCCTAATAAATCTTCAAGTTTCGGACACAGTTGCCAGGTCTAGTGAAATTTCACTAGATCTAGTGATTTTTCTGTAATTTTGTGATTTATTGAAAACTTTTATAAAAATGTCATATTCTAGTGATTTTTTTTTTCACGATCTTATAACACGGCATGCATGTTTGCTTAATTACATAGCAATTTTTAAGACGAATCCATTTTAAACGAAAACTAGAATTTTTCTGTTAAAATTATACAATTTTGAGACCCTATACCGAAGTTTTGGTTAACCTAACTTATCGCTTTTTATGACTGATTATGAATTATAATGTATTCAGCAGACTATTCAAGTACCTACCCATAACAAAAATTAGAAATCCGATGCCAAGTTTTTGCCGAATGCTCTGTTGAAGCTTTTTACTCTCGGAAATTCATTATGCTATTACAGACTGAATGCAATCTTACTGCCTGTGTTTACCACATTTACAGCAAATTTGTGGTACCAATGGATAACTAGAAAGATGGGCATGTTTTTAGCGCAAAATGCACGGTTAATTATTTGGTGCCTTTTTAAGATAAATTACTTTTTTTGTTATATTTCTTTAATTCACTATTCAACATTTGCTGATTTTGACACTATCTCGCGAAGTTTTTGATACCTGGTCACTTTCTCTTAATCCATAGTGACGTAATAAAAATTTTTTAAGGGCTTATACCGCAAATTCCAAAATCCGACAATAACATAAAGCAAATATAAACCTAGTGCAATTCTAGTGATTTTTTTAAGCGTCATCTAGTGAATTCTTGAATTTTGACCTGGCAACACTGGTTTCGGACCTGAGATGCTAGACGACAGAGGTGACATAGTTAGCAAAACACGTGTCGGTTTTAGAAAAAATTAGTTTGGTGAGTATTTAGACTTTGTAGTGCTACGCCAAAGGATCTAGTGTCACTTTACCGTTAGGATTCAAAGTACATCGATAAAAGCCATTTTACAGTTTGCTCCTTTGCCGAAAATTGCATTACGTATTGCGAGTCTGCGCAGTTGAGAACAGCCAGTGGCGTAACCAAGGGCCCACATGTCCCGCAGCTGCGGGGGGCCTTGTGGTTTTGGGGGCCTCGTAGTCTTGGAGGCCCAGGGTCCTCAAGCGCCATCGTTTGTGCAACAAAACACTGCTAAATTAAAAGGTCGCTTTCCTTGTATGTTAATATTTTTCACAAATAATGCCTATGAATTCCATGATACATACCTATCATTGAAAAAGTGGGACAGTATTGCATTTTAGGCTAAAGCCCAAAAATCGGCGCAGTATCCGCAGTAAAAGGAAAAAAAGGGAAGACAGCAGACGTCAAACATTTTTTGGCTAATTTAACTTGGTGTCTTCCACAACACAGGTCTGACAAAGAACCAACACTTAGGTGTAAAATATAAACTAAACAACGACGTTAAAAAAAATTTAATTGAAAAATGTGTGATTTCAAACCACGAGTTTTGTAATTTTTCGGGTCATTTAAGCATGTAAAGGTCGTTGTATAGTTTGCATTTTACACCTATGTGTTGGTTGCTTATGTGACCTGTGTTGTGGAAGACGCCGAGTTAAATTAGTTAAATACTTTTTGACGTTTTTTGTTTGAGAATTGCATTTGAAAGTCTGTGACTCAATGCACATTGCTGTTTTTTGCGAAAGCTTGGCAGTCTTCTTTATGTAGTGACCCGTGTTTCTTTCCAAAATTTTGGCCACAACCCCAAGATTTTCTTTTTAGTATATACAGGGTGCATCCTAAGTTGTTACTTTTTTTAACTGTGTAGAGAAGTCGTTGGAATAGACTAGTTTTCAAATAATTTTTTCCAGAAAACTGAAAAATTAGCCAGATATAAAATAAAAAATGTAAATCTAGGCATGCGTATCGAGACGTATCTACCTAGTTTGTTTATGTTTAGTGTTTTGCTCGGATTTTTGTCTTATAGATTAGGCATTGGACCTGTTAGATAGTGCAATAGTTACTTCCTGTTTAACTCTGTTAATTTTAAATTGGTAATTCCTAGAAGTGGCACATTATTATAAACGCAAATTTTAGTATTTATCAATTTAGAATTAACTACGATAAGCTGAATGTGACTCGTGCACTAATTAACGGGTGCAATGTCTGATGATAAGATAAAATTCGAGCAAAAAGCCAAACATAAAGAGGACTAGGTACGCCTTTATACACAAGTCCAGACCAGGGTCCAGACTTACTTTTTTGATTCTGTATCTCGCTTATTTTTCAGTTCTTGGATAAAAGTTATTTGAAAAATTGTTTAATTTAACGACTTCTATACACAGTTTAAAAAAGAATCAACCTAGGACTGACCCTGTATATTTTATATAAATAATATATTATGAAAAAAGAAGCCTAGGAAAATTTCTTGCAGGGGGGCCCCGGAAAGTATCTTGCGGGAAGGGGGGGGGGCGAATTTGAAGTTACGCCACCGAGAACGACGGAGTGAGCTTGGCAAGTTTTACCGATTTGCATGAAATTAGGGTCATCTTGAGATTGTCGAACTGGAGCTGCAACTTTTTTGGTGATTTGAGGACAACCAACCGCAAACAAAATAAATATCTATTAGATCAGAAATTGATATGGAGATACCCAGGCAATGGCTGCAATCCACATTTGTCACACTCCCCAAAAAACCCAACGCCAAAAGATGCAACGAGTACCGACTGATAAGCCTTATGTGCCATTCCTTAAAAGCTTTTGTACGTATCTTGCACGCCAGACTATGGAGAAAGATTGAGGAAAGTATCGGTGAAACCCAGAAGAAATGGTTTGAGAACTAGAGACGCATTGTTCTCGATGCAGGTCCTAATCCAGAAATGCCTAGGGCAGCAAAGAAATGTCTTCGCATGGTTTATAGATTATGAGAAGGCATTTGATAACGTGAGACACGATAAATTGATATATTCGCTCAAACGACTCGGGTTAGATGGCAAGGACATAAGGGTTATCAAAAACTTATATTGGAATCAGTCAGCTCATATAAAAATCGAAAATATGTCAACATCGGATATACAAATTCTCAAAGGCGTCAGACAGGGATGCATATTGTCGCCATTGCTATTGAACTTATACTCTGGGTCCATATTCCAAGAATCTTTGGAAGATGTGGAAATGGGAATAGAAGTGAATGGCAAATACATTAACAACATCCGGTATGCTGACGATACGGTACTCCTTGCTAGCGATGAGAAGGAATTGCAGTACATAGTGAACAGAGTCAACAATTTTAGTCAATCTTATTGTCTCAAAATAAACATAAAGAAAACAAAATTTATGGTTATCACTAGATTAAATGTTAATAATGTAAGAATATAAATAGACAATCAGGACGTAGAACTAGTAAACAGATTCAAATATTTGGGATGCTGGCTTAATGATAAATGGGATCCTGATGAAGAGGTTAGAAGCAGAATCAAAATAGCCAGAAATACTTTTTTTTAAAATGAAAACGATACTCGATGGCGAGCAACAAAATGCTATGTACTGTCTACATTATTATACGGAGTTGAGGAATGGACATTAAAAGCTCGGACCATGTCACGTTTGGACTCTTTTGAGATGTGGCTATACAGACGCATATTAAGGATATCATGGACCCAGCGGGTAACAAATACTAGGATACTAGAGAGAATGAATAAAGAACAGGAACTCTTAACCACAATAAAATGAAGAAAAGCAGCATATTTTGGCCATATTTTTAGAAATAGTAAGTACGAGTTGTTACAACTGATCATTGAGGGAAAGATCGAAGGACGACGAGGGATCGGGCGAAAATGTTCTCCTGGCTTCGGAACTTACGCCAGAGGTTTAATATCGGAGAAGCCTGCACAATCATTCGTTTAGTCCAAGACAGAGAAGAGTTCCAAATGATGGTAGCCAACCTCCGCTGAGGAGATGGTACTGAAAGAAGAAGAAGATTAGAAATGCATTGGCACCTTACCCAACTAACTTTCGATTGATCTACCATATTAAATCGTCTTGAGGCGAACTGTCGAACATGTTTCTTTCGCTGCTATTTATTTCCGCCTAGATGACATGCCTTTTGTTTTTGTGGCTTGTTCTGATTGGTCGGCGCCAAGTACGTCAGTTCTTCATGACGTGTCGTTCTCCGCGGCTTGTTCTGACCGGCCGCCGTAGTGTTCTGGTTCAGTGGTGTCGGTTCTTACTAACGTGGGCGTTCGATGGTCACTGCGTTCCACTTTTGGTCAAAGTTTGTTCTGTCTGTTCGATTTTAGTTTTTCTGTATTCCTTATGTATTGTGGAGCCCCATATTGGTTTAATTACCAACTAGGTTTGCTGTACACGTTCTAGTTATTGGCAATATAAGCTGCTTCTTAGAATTTGTAGCGATGTCAGTGAGGTTCTTTGTCAATAACCTTAGCGTCTTCCCAAATAATTTTGTGATGCTCGGTTCATGCGTGATCTGCTATTTTGGACTTTCCTGTCTCTGCTCGCTGGGTGTTGAGTAAGTACACCTTAATTTTTGACCCTAGAGGTCTTTATGTTTCTCCAATGTATACATTACTGAATTCACATAACACTTCGTAGATGCAGTTTTTAGTTTCTTTATGTTCATTCTTGAGTTTAGTTTTTTTTGGTAGAATTCGGAGATTGACGCTGTTACTTCCACTAGCTTTTTGGTATATGCGTCCGTTGACAGATCTTCTTTAATATAACGTAGTTTTTCTTTCCGCCTCTGTTGTATGTTACAAAAAATGTTCTTGGCTTGATCGCCAAGGTCCGAATAATTCCTTTCTTCGTTGAGGTTGGGTGATTTGAGGCATCGTGCAGGCACTGTCCTGTATGCGTTGGTTTTCTGTACACGCTGGTTTCTATTTCTGCATTGCTTCTTGGTAATTACCAAGACAACCAAAAAAGAAAAAAAATAATTATGAGGACGACAAAATTATTTGGGACGACGCTATCGTTATTAACGAAGAACCTATCGCCGCAAATTCAAAGAAGCAGTTTATCTCGCCAGCAACAAGAACGTGTACAATAAACCTAGTTTGTAAATTTTTAGACTATTATGGCGGCCCGTCATAAGAAATATAGAAAAACTAAAATTAAACAGAACAAACTTGGACACAAACGTGGAAAATATTGACCATAGAATGGCCACGTTAGTAAGAACTGATGCCAGTGAACCAGAACATCACGGTGACCGGTCATAACAAGCACTCAGCGAACGCGGCACCCACCAGTCAGAGCCAGCCACGAAAAAAGGACACGTCAGCTAGACGAGAATAAAAAGCAGCGAAAGGAAGAGGTTCAACAGTTCACCTGAAGACGATTGATGATAGTAGATCAATCGAAACGTTGTAGGTACTCAAAATTGTAGAGACAGTGGAAGACTAAAACAGACTATATGAAACTGCTTTGTATATTGCTAGTGTATTGCGTTCTATATTTGAAAGGTTTCTTTACGTGTACAGCCCCATCGCCTAGCTACATTCCTCCTTATATGGCTCCGTATGTTTTTGATCGAAAGGTATTTGTTATATTTACATAAATAATCATTTTGTGTCATCTTTTCTAACAACCCTTTGAAAAACCTCAAAGGCATGCTTTTTATAACTTTGGAATGACATTTCCACAGACTTGCAAGTCATTGGAATAATTTGTTATTATGCGGCATCGATTTTACGATGAAATGCACTTATATAAACAATAATAACAATAATTATAATAGCTGGCTAACAAAACCTCTTCAAATATATATAAAATCAACCCAGGGGTTCGTCAGTTTCTTACAAGCTACGAGCTACATATACGTCGTGGTATCTTTCAGGGTGACTCTCTCAGCTCACTATGGTTCTGCCTCTGTCTCAATCCGCTTTCCAACACACTTAACAACACAAACTGTGGTTTCACCATCAGGCACCAGAAAGCAAATCAACGCAAAACACAGCCGAATACAACCGAAATGAGCAGAAAACAGCTAAAAACAACAGAAATCAGGCAGATAACAACTGTAAACGGTAGAAAACGACCAAATACAACCGAATAGAGTCAAAACCAGCTAAAAACGACAGAAAGCAAGCAGATAACAGCGGGAAACAATAGAAAACGACTAAACACAGCCGAATACAACAGAAAAGAGCAGAAAACATCTAAAAACAAGAGAAAGCGAGCAGATAACAACTGCAAAAGATAGCAAACGTCCAAATACAACGGAATAGAACAGAAAACAGCGCATAACAGCAGAAAGCAAGCAGATAACAGCGCTAAACAACAGAAAACGACTAAACACAGCGGAATACAACCGAAAATAACAGAAAACAGCTCTCAAAACAACAGAAAGCAAGCAGATAACGGCTGCAAACGGTAGAAAACGACCGAATACAACCAAATAGAACAGAGAACAGCCCACAGCAACAGAAAGCAGGCAGATAACAGCGCTAAACAATAGAAAACGACAAAATTCAGCCAAATACAATAAGAAAAGAACAGAAAACAGCTAAAAACAACAGAAATCAAGCAGATAACAATTGTAAACGGTAGAAAACGACCAAATACAACCGAGTAGAGTCAAAACTAACTCAAAACGACAGAAAGCAAGCAGATAACAGCGGGAAACAATAGAAAACGACTAAACACAGCCGAAAGTAACCGAAATAAGCAGAAAACAGCTAAAAACAACAGAAAGCAGGCAGATAACAACTGTAAATGGTAGAAAATGACCGAATACAACCAAATAGAACAGAAAACAGAGCAAAACGACAGAAAGCAGGCAGATATCAGCGCTAAACAATAGAAAACGACTAAATTCAGCCAAATACAACAAGAAAAGAACAGAAAACAGCTAAAAACAACAGAAATCAAGCAGATAACAATTGTAAACGGTAGAAAACGACCAAATACAACCGAGTGGAGTCAAAACTAACTCAAAACGACAGAACGCAAGCAGATAATAGCGGGAAACAATAGAAAACGACTAAACACAGCCGAATACAACCGAAATGAGCAGAAAACAGCTAAAAACAACAGAAAGCAGGCAGATAACAGCGCTAAACAATAGAAAACGACAAAATTCAGCCAAATACAACAAGAGAAGAACAGAAAATAGCTAAAAACAACAGAAATCAAGCAGATAACAACTGCAAACAGTAGAAAACGACCAAATACAACCGAATAGAATCAAAACTAACTCAAAACGACAGAAAGCAAGCAGATAATAGCGGGAAACAATAGAAATCGATTAAACACAGCCGAAAGCAACCGAAATAAGCAGAAAACAGCTGAAAACAACAGAAAGCAGGCAGATAACAACTGTAAATGGTAGAAAACGACCGAATACAACCAAATAGAACAGAAAACAGAGCAGAACGACAGAAAGCAGGCAGATATCAGCGCTAAACAATAGAAAACGACTAAATTCAACCAAATACAACAAGAAAAGAACAGAAAACAGCTAAAAACAACAGAAATCAAGCAGATAACAACTGTAAACGGTAGAAAACGACCAAATCTTCTCTACATGGATGATATAAAACTATATGCCGCCACAGAAGTGCAACTGAGAGAATTACTCAGAATAACAGAAGTTTCTACGTCAGATATCAAGGTGGAATTTGGCATGAGTAAATGCAAGGTGCTTCACATCAATAAAGGCCAATGGAAAAACCGTCCCGAACAGGAAGTAGTAACTGGCCAGGCGCTAGACAACATGGACAAGGACGAAACGTACAAGTACCTGGGTATCAATCAAAACGTTAAGATAGACCACACAAAAATCAAATCACAACTAACGCAAGAATTTAAAGACCGCCTTATTAGATTGTTGAAAACGAAACTAAATTCTAGAAATCTTACAAAAGCTATTAACACATTTGCTAGACCTAACATATTCATTTGGCATTATCAAGTGGTCGCACACTGACATAGAAAGCATCCATATACTCATCCGAACAGAACTCACAAAACACAGAATGTCACATCCCAACGCATGCAAGGAAAGGCTCACCATAGCCAGAAAACAAGGGGGCAGAGGAATTATAGATATACAGTCACTTCATGCAAAACAAATAAAATCACTCAGATATTTTTTCCACAGTAAACAAACAAACTTACATAAAGCAATAGTAAAAGCAGACAAAAACTACACACTACTGGCCCTTTCTTGTCCAGACCACGCAGCAGACGCACACAATGACATACAAGCACAACAAGAAAAAATAAACACCTGGTCGCAGAAGGCACTCCAAGGCAAACATAGATACCGTGTTACACAAGACCACATTAATGAAAAGCAGTCATACACCTGGCTGCAGGATGGCCAGCTCTTTCCGGAAACGGAAGGTTTTATGCTTGCTATCCAGGACCAAGTGATTGCGACACGAAATTACAGGAAGTACATAATGAAAGATCCATCCATCTCTGATGACAATTGCAGAAAATGCCACCAACAGAAGGAAACAATAGAACACATAACTAGTGGATGCAAAACTCTCGCTGGAACTGAGTATACAGCCAGAAATAACTCTGCAGCCAAAGTCATACACCAAGCACTAGCCACAACAAACAAGCTAATTGAAAACACAGATCCATATTATAACTACACGCCGACCTCAGTACTCGAGAACAATCAATTCAAACTATACTGGGACATTGAAATACATACAGACAAAACCATCCCAGCAAATAGGCCAGATATAGTTTTCCAGTCAAAGACAGACAAAGTGACCTACTTAATAGATATTGCGATTCCCAATGATATGAACATCCAAAACACCTACGCTGGGAAGATATCTAAATACACCGATCTCGCCATAGAAATAAAACGACTATGGAAACAAAGCAAAGTTGTCATTGTCCCCCTCATTATGTCGGTATCAGGCCTTACTCCAAATACATTTACGCCACACCTGCAACAATTGGGCCTGGATGAAAAGTTACATAAAACCTTCCAAAAGCCTGTAATCCTTAAGACCTGTAGCATTGTACGGTCCTTCCTGAATTCAGAATAATAATAGGTCAGGTATTGACTTGGCACAGCCCGTCAATACTTGTTACTACCGCAACCATGCGAGAAAAAATAAGAAATGCAAAATAAAATCGTGTTAATAACCATAATCTACAGAAAGCCAACGATTTAGTTTAAAAGTATATTTAAATCTGGTAAATTAAATATTTTGAGACTTCATGATTCTTTCTTTACCTTCTTTAATCACTGATATTATTCAACCACATTGAAAGTTATATATTGATATAAAGAAGATGGTTCTTAAGTTCCTTCCAAAACTGGCGTGTAAAATTTTATGCATTTTCTAAGATATATACAGCAAAAACTCTTTCATTAGTCATTTTTTGGAGTAAAATAATTATGTAAAGTATATCTAAAATTAAACTAACTGAGATACCTAACCAATTAAGTGCTGTTTCCATTTTTATGCAATCAGTCCATAAATAAAGTTACAACATATATTTAATAATCCAGATACTATAGGAACATACAAAATCTGAAGAAAATACAGGAAAATTATCTTTTAAAACAAGACGCAACCAGAGAATCACATACAGAACTGTTTCTTCAATGTATAATTTAAATTTAAAGGGAAACTTTATTCCGGCATAATCTTTCATATTGACAATTGAATTTATCAAATACTACAGAAGTACAGATATGCATATAATATCTACCAATATAATTATGTAAAGCATTTCATTTCCAAAGCTACCTCTCCAGTTCAATGTCTTTCTTCATTTTGTTTTTGAAGTTTAGCATATGTGCAACCGCATAAAGAACTGTTTTTCCTTGGTATTTCCGAACAAATAAATTACATCAACACTATATACATGCGGAATCTCGAAGAAGTTATAAATATGCAAATTGGGTACGGTAAAAAATTACTTGTGTAATGTACCACACGCTGCATATTCATGTGACATTCACCAATACGGAATATTCTGAACGTTAATATAAAAACACAAACGATTGTTTGATTTGTAAGAAGTATTTGGTATCATACCAGTTAACAAACAGTATTAGGTCAGGATCGAATGAACTTCGGGCGCTCGATTTACAACTAATAGGGCACAAAGCTCCCACGCTTTTGTCACAATCATACTAGTATTTTTGTTTATTATTGTTTTAAGCTTATTTGAAAAATTGTTTTTAACTTTTTAGTCCGATGTTCTTTAAAAACTATATTTATTTTTAATTTATTTGGTTAACTTTATCATTAAAGCATGTTTTTTTCAATCTTTTTAAATGTACTTATTGATACTCTGTGTAATGAAGATCAACAATTGTTTTTGATCAATATTCATAGCATAATCATTACCATAACTGCATAAACGGTATCTAATACCTCGACTTTGCTTAAGAAACTTCACGACCGATCTCTATTTGTTGTAGTCGAGGTAAGAATTTTCAATAAACGCCGATGTGCCTCAGGGATCTGTCCTATGCCCTACACTATTTCTGCTGTACATCAGAAGCTGGTGGAAACAACATCCAATCCAATCTACAGCTTCGCAGGTGACAGTACATAAATATTGCGCATGGAACCGAACAAGCCACTATCACAGTATATCCAATTATACAGTAGCGCAACTCTCCAGAATTTTGGTGGTTCGCGCATAGCATCCCGCGCATCGTTCGCAGGATGTTTAGCACGGCGATCGCCTGAGTCGTGTTCAGTCTATGAGAGTGAAGGTAGTGTCTTTGACAGAACCGGATTAAGGAATTTGGTGATACGCTGGTATGCATATCGGGACGCGTGAACTCAAATGTTGCGCCGCTGTAGGCTGTATTAACAATTCTAAAAACTGTGACTATAGTTTTTTAAGCTTCCACAAGATGCTGCCAGGTATGCGAATCCTCCAATGTTTAATATGCTCCTTCATTACCTAATAATACTAAAGTGTGGTAGCATAGCTCCATTTGTCCCTAACAAAGTCTGTCGGGTATTAGTGTAGCTGACTGTTTTTTTTTTCAGTTTTTAGAAGAGTTAGACGTTACGGAAGGTCGTTCTATAATTATGAGCCTAAAGTCAGAATAATAATTTCTCACTGTTTCCTCACAGCACCACAACGTTCAAAAGATCTTTCACAACATATAACAAAATGAATGTGATCATGCATTCCAACATTATGAAATTTTAAGCAGGAAGTGAAATCCATTTTAATGGATGCTCAAATAGAAAGTTCACAATAAAAAGAATCAACATGCTAGTTTCAAAAATATATAATTTTCCTCTATAAACATGGATTCTTTTCTTCAATATGCCTATTCATATGTAATGTACAAATACAGAAGGAAAGGTAGTCTTGGTAAGCTAGATAAAAAACAGTTTTGCAATTTTTTTATGAATAGCGACCAGTATAGTATATTTTATCGTTGTTATAAACATATTGATCATTATTTTTTATGTACACCTAACAAGTTTTCATCGGTTTTGCTGTTTACCACGTTTTCGTACCTTAAGTTTTTATATTTATTTAAATGTTTAAGGTTAAGTAAGATAAGATAAAATAAAGTTGAATAAATCTCGCATTTTTGTAATTTACTTACAAAAAATAAAGCCACCTATTTTCTCTGAGTTAACAATTTTCTTTCATACACCGACTATTTCTTGTTTTGCTTCTAAAAAAAAATGTTTACACCCCATTTATATGCAAAGAATCCATGATGAATTAGAAGAATCAGTACAAAACATTTTCACGTACAATAAATGCGAATGCATGGATATAACTTACAAACTGTAATTCAGAATTCCAAAGACAACTGGCTAACCTCGATGAAGAATATCACATTACAACACTGCTCTCAAAATTTACTCTATTTACGAGACATAGCGCGTCCATTAAACTTATTGCAACACAATAATTACGCTTCTTCGCTCGATTATTGCTAAGCCGACCCTGTGCTCAAAACGTAAACGGCAATACTCGCGGCTCGTGCTGAGGAGCCGACGTGGAGTTATGAGAGGCCAGTTTTTCGGAGACAAATTGTCAGCATGATTTCTAGGAAGTTGTGCTACTGTATAATTGGATATACTGTGCCACTATCATCCCAGGAGACGGTACGACAGCAACATGCCGCGCAGATCAACGTGGATATCAAAACGATTGACGAGTAGTTATTCGTTAAGTGCACTTTAACGTACAGAAAACTCAGGCAACAACACCGACAAAGAAGTATCACGTTGGCTTACCAACTGTGGAAATGGAGGGTATACTTAATAATCGAGTCACCTTCCGTCAAGCTTTTGGGGATCAACATCAACAATAATATGTCCTGGCACGAGCACATCATCAGTATTGCTAAAATGGCATCCCAGAGGTTTGGAGTTTTGTTCCGCTGTAAGAAGCTCTATAGCAACTACTACTGCTGCTCTACAAGGCACAGATCCGACAATCGCTGGACTATTGCTCCTATGTGTGGGGATGCGCTCCGAAGCACTCTCTAAAGCTTCTGGACACTATGCCAAAGGAGAACAACTAGACTAATCGATACGCCTAACCTCCACAGCCTGGAACATCGAAGAAGAGTGGACGACCTGTCCCTGTTTTACAGAGTCTATTACGGAAGATGTTCGAGTGAGCTCTCCCAGATAATAACACCGAAGGCCGTCCGAACGAGAAACACTAGAGAAGCTTCGCGAGCTCATCCTTACCAGATCGATGTTCTACTCCCCGAACCAGCCTCCTCCAACATTCCTTCTTGTGGAAAACTTCGACGTGGAACGAGATGCCGAAGAATTTGTTTACCGATGGCTACAACCTGCAACGTTTCAAATCTAATATGCACAGATACCTATCCTCTCGCAGCGCTTCTACACAGGGTTTCAGCCTTTGCGGGAGGCTGACCATAAAAAAATACCAACTCCCAAACGGTTGAAGGTCACGCCTTTTAATCTCTCGTCGCTACGCCTCTGCGTAATATTAACAAACTTTTATTTCCTAATCATGAAAGGATTAAAAGGACCTCATAACGGAAGTGTTTTGGAAATAGCTGGTTTTGGGTATAACCGAAAACAGCATGCACGCCGCTGCCAGGGTCAAATGTTAATGACAGTATTCTGTACAGTTATCCCACGAAGAAATCTGATGGAATTGGAACTATTTATTAACGAACAGGTTTTCGCTGATGAAAAATGTATGACGAAACTGCTTGCAAAAACATTTAGTCATAAAGTCATATGTGCCTGTATGATTTGGTATTCAATCGTTGAGAAAATGCACACTAACGTACGTAGTGAACTGGTTGAAGGTTAAATAGCTATTACAAAGAGATTTTAGTAGTCTGAATCTGCCCAAATTACCTACTAAGTTTACAAAAAAATAATTATACTTCTAGTTAGAAAGCAGTGTATAAGTTTCAAATGGGCAATGTAAAGCGAAGCAAGGCTTTCAATAGTAAATTTATTTGTATAAGTAAACAGTCATTAAATAGAAGATGGGCACAAGCCCCCAGCATCCAGACTTAAATCAAGGAAGGATTTCATTATGTCCACAAATCTACTGACAGACTCCATCAGTAACCAACGAGGTACTGTAGAAGCGACAGCTAACAGAGAACCACATACCAACTTGGAACCGCAACTGAAAGCTTCCCTAGAGGCACGTATCCAGGATTTGGCTTTGGGGGGTCCAGATTATGGGTGTCACTTGGTTGACCTTTCGGGGGGGGGGGGTCCAGATAGATGAGAGTTGCCACCTTAAATGTGCGGAGGAGAGGTGTAAATTTGTTGATTCCATTTTTTAGAGAGTATTTTATAACGTTTCGGGTGGGTCCGGTCCAGGGGGTCCTAAATACGTGCCTGCTTCCCTACCTGATGACAACTGGAATGGAAGACCTAGAAAAGTCTCAACAGGATTAAATGCCAAGTGGGTATAGGTCTGAGAATAACCTAGCGTGTGGGGATACGCTAAGGATGATTTATGCGCCTGCGAGAAGAACCAGACGATGGAGCATCTGCTACCTTGCCCATCCTTGAAAACCCCTTGCACATTCCATCAGGACCTATGGGAACCGAACGACACGGCAGTGAAGTGTGCTAGACACTGAAAAGAGAGAGAGAGAGATATGAGGGAATGCAGATAATCATTTCTAACTTCTCACATCTGTGATCGTCACATATTATATGTGTTTTTCCCTCTAAATACTTATAATACTAATATATACAAAAATAAAAACAGAAAATAAAGTGGAATTTAAAAAAAATGTATAAAGTGTTAAAAAAAATTCATTCAAGTGTAGCTCAGGCACGAATAAATAAAATAAATATTATAAATAAATAGTTACCTTTTAGTAATGACGCGTTTGTTTTTTGAATTAAATATATTTGATATTTTTGGCATTTGTATCCCTGTCCGTTGACTGTATTCGTTTATTTTGCTGTATGTTATTGTGCCAAATATTTTCGATTGGGGTTCAAATTCCGGACATTTTACCGATTTTTGTCATTTTTTTGTTTGCCCATTATCTGTATTCATTCATTTTGCAGTATGTAGTGCCAACTATTTTAGATGACGGCTCAAATTCCGGACATTTTACCGATTTTTGTAATTCCGCCCGCACACGAAATGTCCGGGATTTTCTGGACGGATGGTCACCCTATTCACTGTATAGTAGCAGGTACCAAAAATCAGGTGTGTTGGCAAATGCATTTGTTATTCTCTTTACTAATCTTCTTCGATGTTTTTTGTCCTTTGACGCAAAGGGATATGTTATTCCTTGATGCTATAGGGATGTGCTCGATAGGTGAGGATGTGTGTAATATGCTTTACATTTTATTGTTATTTTAACATTTTAATGATATGTAATAAAAAATGTGTTAATTTTATATTTTCATACAACTGTTCCATAGTTCAATGTACTGTTGTTCCAATTTTGATTATTTACCAAGTTGCATTTTCTAAAAGATTGTGTGAATCTTTTAAATGTTAATTGTTAATTGTATAAAAGAAATTAAATTTGTTTGTAAGGCTGTATTGTTAAAGTTAACGCTCATCGTTTTCAATTTATATACTTATTTACTTATTTTTTTTTCGTCTTCATATGAATTTTATTACCAAAGGAGGCGTAAAATATCGCCGTAACGTAGGTTTTTTGAGAAAAAAACCCTTCATCCGAAGAACCTCTTCTTCCGAAAATGAAAAAAAAATGCTAAGAACCTGTTCTGCATGCAAAAGATAGAGTCAAGTTGTTTGGCTCAGTACTTTCCACACATAACGGTGATATCATATTATTTTTCTTTTGCATGAAGCTATGGTCTCTAGTAAATAATTTCTTAAATCTCTCCGTAG
Source organism: Callosobruchus maculatus (assembly GCA_951848785.1). Classification (NCBI taxonomy): domain Eukaryota; kingdom Metazoa; phylum Arthropoda; class Insecta; order Coleoptera; family Chrysomelidae; genus Callosobruchus; species Callosobruchus maculatus. The sequence continues at coordinate 449,275 of CATOUR010000177.1, forward strand.
GAACTAGAATGACTCAATTTTTATTTTGCGACCTTCAACTGGATGAAACGAAACGATCAGGAACCCCCGAAACGCCTAAAAACGAGGTTTGAGCTGTTTTATATTATTAGCTTTTTATTCTTGCTGCGCCGCCACTGATACAGTTTTTGAAAACCATACGCCATACGAAATTTCTTTAAAATCAATTTCAAGTTACACAATACAGAAGGATATAAAGCAATGCTCGTATGTAACATACATCAGAAAAAGTCGAAGTCCCTTAGTTTCAGTAATACGCAAGGCCATGTTCCGATGGACCTAAAAAGGTTTATTATATCGCTAGGTCCTATTATGCATACAAAAACTTTTTCAGTTTTGCAACTCTCCACCGGCCAACCACCCCAATTTCACCCCCACCCAAAAAAAACAGAAATTATCAGGAACCCCAAAAACGCCTAAATACGAAGTTTGAGGAATATATATATATATTTTTTTTTATGATTAGTCCGCCGCCCATGCACCGATTTTCAAAACCCTATTAGCATTACCTACTACGACCCCATAGCGTATCGCTAAAAACGAAGTTTGAGCTGTTTTATATTTTTAGTTATTTATTGTTGCTGCGGCGCCACTAACACGATTTCTAAAAACCATACGCGTTTCCATCCTTGGCACGGTAATACTGTGGCAAAGCTTCATTAAAAACAATTCCATAATTTCCGTGTTACTCAATACAGAACGATCTAAAACAATATTCGTATGTATTTATATCAGAAAATTCCCTTGGTTTCTGTAGTAGGCAAGGCAATGCTCGAATGGACCTAAAAAAGAGTTTTATGCCGCTAGGACTCTCTTTCACAGGTCAATGGACAGCCTATTATTGATACAACAAATTTTTGAGTTTTACAACTCCCCACCCCTCAACCACCCCAATTTCACCCCCATCGAAACAAAGTAGAAAATGATCAGGAACTCCCAAAACGCCTAAAAACGAAGTTTGAGGAATATTTAATTTTTTTTTATTTTTTGCTAATTACTCCGCCGACAATGCCGATTTTCAAAATGTTGGCGGCATTACCTACTAGGACCCCACAGCATATCGGTACCCAAATTTCATCGCAATCCATGCAGCAGTTACTGAGATTACGAGGGTAGAAAAACGCGGCAGGCAGAGAGACAGACAGGCAGGCAGGCAGACCGACAGACAAACCGACGGAAATGATTGACGTGGATTTTCGTTATGGAGACATCATAAAACGCCCAAAAAGCGTAGAATTACTTTCTACTCTATTACACAAAACAAATGGAAACAATGGTACAATGATTTCAATATCCAAAATTGACAGGCAAATGTTCATTAGTAAGTCTTCAAGATCCAAAATCCAATAACATAAAAATTACATAACTGGAGAGGAAATATCAAAAGAACACGTTTGATGTCAGGACACAGTGTAAAATAATAGGCATCAACTTTCTATACTACACAAGTAGGATAATAAATAAGGAAGATCAACGTAAATCGCAATTTTATTCTTAATTTATCAATGGACTGTGGCCCAGTATGGGTGTGGTTAGATATGCTTCATGGAAGAATCAGATCATTTTCCCCAAACCAAAGGGTGAGCAATATGTTCTTCCACGTGTTGTATGTTTTCTTTTGAGAGTAATTTTAATGAAGGTCTGGGAGATTGTAGGTATGTGTATTTATCATACATATCATTTCTCTACAGGGTTATTCACGTTATTCGACACGGAGCATTATGGCTAAAGTATATGATAAAAAAGAAAATAATAATTTCGGATGGATAGAGACCCATAGAGTCTACATTTTAAAAATATGTTCATGTTATACAGTGTGTCCCAAAACACTAAATGTATCAAAGTTATATTTTTTTAAATGGAACACCCCGTATATTATTGCATATTCCTTGGTGAATTCTAGTGTGACTTTATGTATCATACATGGGACTTAAAGCGAACCCTTTAGGTGTAAATCACCATTTTCGGTATAAGTAGATATCAGGAAAAAATTGAATATCGCAGAGATTATAAAATTTGGAAGGCTGTGTCTTTGCCGTATTACTAAGCATAAAATGCGTCAGCTTTGATGAGACTGTCAAATTTGGAGAAATCGGTCGATTAATTAAGGAAAGTTCGATCAGTGATAACTTGATTTTTTCAAATGGGAATGCCTAATTTTTTTTATACGGTTAAACGTAGAATTTGATAACATTTCAAATGACATAAGGTTGTGAATATCAATCTCTGGTAGTTTTCATTTAATTTCAAATTTTCAAACAAATCGGAGATTTTCAATTTTCCTACCTATAAGCAACGTAGCAGGCCATGAAATATAAACAAAAACCTGTTCAGGTAGAAGAAAACAACTAATTAGCTGAAAATACACACGTCCTAGACTAAAGGGACAAGATTATAAAAATTACTCACAACAAAGTCTAACCAGAAACAACGGCGGTAACATATCTTTGGTCAAAGAGAAGCTGGGGTATGGCAGAAATGGATTTTTTCACGGCCTATTACCTACTGCAATGTACTAGAGATTGGCAATTTCCAAAACCATTAAACATTTTGAAATGAAACGAAAACTACTAGACAATGTTGTAGGCAGTTTATTAGTTTCATAATAAAATTTCACATTTAACGATATAAAAAAGTATGCAATTCTGTCAAAACTCAAGTCAAAAGTACCTCTGACCGGAGTTCTGAAAATTCTTATTAGCAAGATCGCAGAAAATGAAGAATGAATTAAAATTTGCTCAAATTATAAAATGGCAGAAAATTTAAATCTGATTGTCAGTATTCCTTTTTTGCAATATTACTAACAGATATTGAAAAATAGAAGGGCTCCAGTCAGCGGTATCGACTTCGACGCAAATTACTACTTTTTGACACCATTACATATGATTGATAATTGCGTGCTGGCGCAACAGTCGCTGGTTGTTTTTGTTTCATATCAGGGTTTTCAATGTCTTGGAAATTTTTAACCTCTAGTAAATTGCGGTAGCCAGTAGACTGTTGAAAATATCTATTACTGCCATACTCCAGCTTCTCTTTGACCTTAGAGATGTTAACGCAGTTGTTTCTGGGAGAGTTGATTTGTTGTAAGGAATTTTTATAATCTTGTCCCTTTAGTCTAGTTCGTGTGTATTTTTCAGCTAGGTTAGTTGTTTTCTTCTACCTGAACAGGTTTTTGTTTATATTTCATGGCCTGCTACGTTGCTTATAGGTAGGAAAATTGAAAAACGCCGATTTGTTATAAAATTTAAAATTAAATGGAAACTACCAGAGATTGATGAATATCATTAGAAATGTCATCAAATTCTACGTTTAATCGTATAAAAAAATAGGCATTCCCATTTGAAAAAATCAAGTTATCGCTGATCGAAGTTTCCTTAATTAATCGACCGATTTCTCCAAGCATAAACGTAATTTAAATTTGACAGTCTCATCAAAGCTGACGCATTTTATGCTTAGTAATACGGCAAAGCCACAGCCTTCCAAATTTTATACTCTGCGATATTCAATTTTTTCCTGATGTCTACTTATACCAAAAATGGTGATTTACACCTAAACGCTTCGCTTTAAGTCCCATGTATGGGGTATACGAAAAATAAATAAATAAGGCTGAAACATTGTGATCCTAAGACACCGATGCATTTCTTATTCTCTTTTTGGCTTTAACGATACTGCAGATGCAACTATCTGAGTTGTATAAAATCCCATCAATTCTAAAAAACCAAAAGCTGCTTTTGTAATTAATTTTTGGCAAACATTTTCCACATTGGCTTTAGAGGTGACCAAAACCTCAGAAAAGAGTTTTTGTTTCAACAGATCTGGTTATAAATGTGAGCCTGTAAATCGCAGAATAAGTTTAAAAAAAAACATGGATGAACCATAAGATTCTGATTTCACAGATTTTGGTCATAAATAATAGATTTTAAACAACGTTCCGGTTCAGAAGTTTACTGATAAACATGTTAATCTATCGTTTACAAGGTATTTTTCAAAGTCATGCAGTGTCTCTTTAGTGCCGTTTCATCTTACCATCATTTCATGACCGAAACCAATGAAAGTGAATCTCAATCAAATAATACAGGCGAATAAGAAAAACTGTGTCAATTAAAAGCTGTGTATTAGGAGATGATACAAAGCTGGAAGCTGATGTAAGTGCATAACCCTCATCCCAACACCCGGATCAAGCGTACTGGTATTATGATACCGCATACCTCAGCGAAGAAAAAATCTAAAAGCGGTACGAACTTACATCTGTCAATTTGAAAAAGGAGTAGGTCGTTTCTGTGATAATGATTTTGGTCGCATTGCGGCTCTGTGCAGTCGCGTGTTTTCAATCGAACTAACGTGACTGGATGACGGTTGGCGGGTTGGCGGTTAGCGGCGTTATGCCTTTCCTGCTACCAGCTGATCCGATGGTCGATTTCTCGGGCACATGGGACGGTGTAAACACCTCCACACGTTGCTGGGGCCCTGATGAACGGACGCGGAACGCCTCGTGTATATCGGAATCCGCGAGACTAAGAAAGAGAGAGAAAAAGAGCCACTCACTCACTCACTAAACTCGTGTTTACAATACTGAACGATTAACGGATTTTATCGAGTATCCGGAGTATCCCAGCTATCATTAATTAACGGAGTTAACAATTTGATTAACGGGTCAGTTTTAAATTAACTTTTAAAAATTTCCGTTAATATACAGGGTGGTCCAATAAGCGCGTGGTGCTCTCTAGCGGCCATACCGTTTAAATTAGACGAAAATGTTTTAAATAAAAAACGTTTCTTTTCAAATGCTCTACATTTAGAAAATAACTTCAAAGATGACGGGCTTCCGGATATACCGGAAGTAGGCATCAACTTCCTTATTTCAAATGGGACACACTGTATATTATTACGTTTTTGAATTCACCATCGATTTTTAGGTCGAGTTTGTTAACCATTGTTTATGTCTACGAAGCCTACTTTCGGAGTTATCCAGCAATTTTTACAAAATTTGACGTTTGTAGTACTTTTCAAGAAAAGTTAATATCTCGGAAACTAAACGCGATAGAAAGATGCAGTTTTCGGTTCTGAACAAGCAAGAAACGTACTTGTGTTTCAGTAAGATCACTGTTTCAAAAGAACATTAAATCAATAGACCAGCAATTTTCAAGTTTGAAAAGTTGAAAACGTTAAAAACTTTTTTTTTCAAATGGGATGGTGTGATAAGTTTCACATCGGTGGATACGAAATTAAATTCTCTTCCACTTTTATCTAGACACATGTGGTTCTATATTTAATGGTTTTCAAGATATTTACGGTTTTGTAATTATTGCGTAGGAATTGGAAAAATCGTAGGTGGCGTGGCTCGCAGACGAAACAATTGGTAGGAAACCTTTCATCATTGATTAACATATTTAAACGGGCTTTCATCCAAAGTCTTTCGACCTCTAATATTAAAATGTGCAATGTGCTTTCGCTCCATCTAACTGTAACCACATTATTCTTAAAAACCCAAGTGGTGAATTTTCCAACTGGTTTTCCAAATTTTCATTTAGAAAATTTTGGAAAACATTAGTTTATTATGCGGTTTCCAATAATACCACGCCAAATGCTTAGACTCAATGCTGGTTGTCAACAAACCTCTCAAAATTTGGATTTACGTCGGCGTAAAATATGAGAGAAGGAAACATGTAGTAGTAGTACATGAAGATAGTGAGTTTGACATTCTCGCAATTGTAGTTGAAGATCCGCATAGCAGTGCTATAGCAGAAATTAGTCGCTATTTGAGCATTGATCAAACATCTGTGAACATGATCTTAACGGAGTACATATAGCATCCTTATCACGTGCAGCTAAATCAATAATTGAAAGAGAAGACTTTGAAAACTGAATGAATTTCTGTAACTGGGGTTGTGCTCGAGTTCAAGAAGATGCACGCCTTTTCAACAGTGTGTTTACGAATGAATCTACATTTCTTATGAAATTCTTTCGTTTTATTCCTTATGAAATGTAGTAGTAGTAGTAGTAGTAGTAGTAGTAGTAGTAGCAGCATTATCATTAACGGCGATGTAAACTGGCATAATTTATATTTTTATACCGACGCAAATATAAATTTTGAGAAGTTTGTCGACAACCAGTACGGGGTCTAAGCATTTGGGGTAGTATTATTGGAAACCGCATATTAAACTAATGTTTTCCAAAATTTTCTAAATGAAAAATTGGGAAACCTGTTGGAAAATTTACCACTGGAGTTTTTAAGAATAATCTGGTTACAGTTAGATGGAGCGAAAGCACATTTTAGTATTAGAGACCGAAACACTTTGGATGAAAGGTTTCCTGCAAATTGTTTCGTCTGCGAGCCACACCACCTACGATTTTTTCAATTCCTACGCCATAATTACAAAACCGTAAATATCGTGAAAACCATCAAAGATAGAACCACATGTGTTTTTAACGTTTTTTACGTTTTCAAATTTGAAAATTGCTAGTCTATTGATTTAATGTTCTTTTGAAACAATGATCTTACTGAAACACAAGTACGTCTCTTGCTTGTTTCAGATCCGAAAACTGCATCTTTCTATCGCGTTTAGTTTCCGACATATTAACTTTTCTTGTAAAGTACTACAAACATCGAACTTTGTAAAAATTGCTGAATAACTCCGAAAATTGGCTTCGCAGGGATAAACAATGGTTAACAGACTGGACCTAAAAATCGATGCTGAATTCAAAAACATAATAATATACAGGGTGTCCCATTTAAAACAAGGAAATTGATGCCTATATACTTCCGATATATCCGGAAGTCCGCCATCTTTGAAATTATTTCTTAAATGTAGAGCATTTGAAAAGAAACGTTTTTTATTTAAAACATTTTCGTCTAATTTAAACAGTATGGCCGCTAGAAAGCACCGCGCGCTTATTGGACCACCCTGTATATGCAGAGCCCCCTTTGAAGTCAATAATTTGTTTAATGACTGCCAATTCGGTTTCGGATCAGGGAAATCTACTTCACTAGCAATAGATAGTTTTGTCTACATGTTAAACATCTCTCGAAAGGTTTTGATTGTGTTCAACATATTCTATTAAAAAATCTATCATAACTTTCATGAAAAAAGCATGGAACTTCTGTCATCTTATTTAAATAACAGGAAGCAGTACGTCAATTTCAACAAGACCACTTCTACGAAAAAAATAGTTACTACTGGCGGTTCACAGGGCTCGGTCCTTGGACCACTCAGTTTTTTAATTTATATTAATGACCTTACTAACTACAATATCACAATGAATCTAATACTATTTGCCGATGACACAAAACATTACATACTGGAAAATCTATCGAAGCATTATGCAGTGAAAATGCCATGTATAGAAAAAAATTTAGAAAAATGGTTCTCGGCAAATAAGCTGACATTTAATGATTCCAAAACACAAGCAATGATAAATAATTAGTCTGCGTAAACATAATATTGATTCCTTAGATTTAGTAAAATTTTTGGTGGTGTGGGTAGATACGCATATGATCTGGCTCATGCAAACAATACTCTGAGCCGTCTAAATGCATTTTTATAATCAGAAATCTAAAAAACTGTGTTTCCCATGATGTACTCTTAACCACATACCACGGATACTTCCAGTCAAAAATGTCAGTGGATTACTGAACTGAGGCCATTCGGTGCATATAGGTATGTCCAAAGTTCTTGCGCTCCAAAGACGCTGCATCCGATACATTTCAGGACTGAAGTATACGCAACCATATAAAGATGCGTTTATTGCACTCAAAATTTTAACACTACCCTCTCTTTATATACAGGGTGGTCCAATAAGCGCGCGGTGCTCTCTAACGGCCATATCGTTTGAATTAGACGAAAATGTTTTAAATAAAAAATGTTTATTTCCAAATGCTCTACATTTAGAAAATAATTTGAAAGATGGCGGACTTCCACATATACTGGAAGTAGGCATCAACTTCCTTATTTTAAATAGAATACCCTGTATATTATTACGTTTTTGAATTCAGCATCGATTTTTAGGTCCAGTTTGTTAACCATAGTTTATGTCTAGGTATCCTATTTTCGCAGTCATTCAGCAATTTTTACAAAATTTGACGTGATGTTGGATGGGGAGGGGGAGGGGGGTGAAAATGCTAAATAAGAGATCATGTGATTATTGGATGGCCCCTTGAGGCATAACGATAAACGTTTACTTGCGTTAATTCTTCCGAAATGAAACGCTTTAATGTTACCTCCTGTCCCCCGGAGTAATTCCCTTAAAAATAATGACAAGTGGTAGCAGTTTTTTTATATGCCGTGCAGCGCTGCACATCTTAGCTGTCAGATGGCAGACGGCAGTCATCCTTAGGTCCCTTCGTCTACTTATAGGGCGCAGGATTCGCGGACCCAGTGATTGCTCACACACAACAAAACAAACAAAACGAGATCCAACTAGATAGTTTACTGGTCCTTGAACAACTAATACTGATGGGACTGATCTTAGATCACTGTTTCCGTAAAGTGTATAGTCACATTCTATCAACAATCACTGTTAACTGGTTGATTCCTTAGGTGGCGCGGCAACTTCAAGAGATTTAAATGAGTCCTCTCCAAAAGGATAGGAATAGTAATATTGTACTAAATTAGATGCAAACAATCCATTTTAGGCATTAAACAGGCAAGATTAGCAAATTAGAAAATATTCCATTTGTGCATGCGTAGTAAACTTGGACTTTCACCATTATTCCACTCAAACCTCAACTTCATCTTTCAAGTAACAATTTTTTTTAAAAAAAGTTCTTTTTCTTATTAAAACATCATTTACCCTCTAATTAAAATTAAAAAAAAAATATCTCTGGCGATAGCGCGATCTCTAGAACATTTCTGAACAGAAAAGGTCTATTATTTTGGAAAATTTCGGCTGCACCTGAAATCCATATTGCTTTTACTAAAAAATAAATATGAATAGTCCTAGTAAAGTATCGAACCACTCATCCTACAATACAGAACACGGAATACAACAGGTACCAAAAAATTTATTAAAGAACCGAATACATTTATTGTAATTAACGCTTATTATGCTTTATATTAAAAAATAGACAAAAGTAAACTACATCTTTTAACGAAGGTAATGTCCTTTGATATGTCATGTTAACCACATACTGTGCCTCACTAATATACTACACAATGAAGATTGCCGTGATCATATAGTTTAACCAACTGGCAAATTGTATGTAAATTATTCACTATTAGAATAAAACCCACGTACCGCATTTTACCCAGATTTTTTTCCAATTTAACTTGTTTCATAATATAGACTGCGGGATAAAACTTTTACCGAACAAAAAACTTTTCTTTGTCTTCCGAACTTACGTTCTGAAATGCAAGTTTTAAAAGTGTTATTCACCCTGTTTTTTACGCCCCTCCTCGATCCTGGTAAACTTTAACAAACACTTTTCTTGTTGAAACGAACGCGTTTTTTGTTGCAGGGTACACTCAGGATCTGAAAGACATGAGCTTCTCAGATATTCTAAAACTCTCTGAGGATACAAGTAAATTGTCTGCTGTAAAAGAAGACGATGTAAAGTTTTACGTATTTAACAGAAACATTGGAGGTGTGCATCAATATGATGGAAGTAAGTATTAATTATAGCCTAAGGGGATATAATATAAAGATGTAAACTTTGAAACTACATTGCTGAAAGGACCGAGCTCCTCAAATATTTTAATAGCTATTACTGTCAGTTGTAACACATTCATATCTTCAACAACAGAAGTTTATTAAGTCTATACCTTTTAGAACACCGTATTCACTCTTTTCTGCTACTCATTTTTGGTTACTCCAAATATCATGTCCACTCGGACAAAACGACTTTTGTGTATATGTTACGCTCAATACCCGAATTCGGGCAATGCCCGAAAAAAATATGCAGAACTAGTTTTGAGCAAGGAATATTTCCCAAACCCGAAATATGAATCTTATACCGCTATTGAGCATTACCAAATAGGCAGAACTAGTTTTGCGCATCTTGAAATACACAGAACTAGTTTTGCGCAACTTGAAATGCACAGGACTAGTTCTGTATATTTTATGAATGACCAGCAAAAATTCTGCTTCTCCCATTTAATCAGCGCCAGCAACGGACTCAAATAAATATAAAGTTGGAGGAGTTAAATATATTTTAATGAATACCAACATATAATAAATCGCCGACTGAGGCTGGTTTAATTTATTTATTTATTTATAATTGTGTTAGCATCAAATTGGCTTGTGCTTCCAAACCCCTTTTTGTGTTTTCACGATTCGTACTTATATGCAGGAACGTTGGCAGCACAAGAGGCAAGAAGCCTAACCCAACCTAACCTGAACGATAGGTTTTTGCTGGTTTTTGACACACAATGCATAACGAATGTTCACTCTAGTTGTCATTCCCTACCACAGAACTAGTTCTGTGCATTTCAAGTTGCGCAAAACTAGTTCTGTGCATTTCAAGATGCGCAAAACTAGTTCTGCCTAGTTGGTAATGCTCAATAGCCGTATAAAATTAATATTTCGGGTTTGGGAAATATTCCTTGCTCAGAACTAGTTCTGCGTATTTTTTTCGGGCATTGCCCGAATTCGGCTATTGAGTGTAACATATATATTGATTCTTAGTCACTTTTAAGCCTGCTAGAGAAACGTAGGCTCATAATTTTAATTCAAGCGGTTTTAGGAACCAGGGATAGGTATGTCATGTCCACATTTAACTCAAAGGTGTCACAAGAGTTTACTTTTTATTGGACTATACATTATGCAATTCCTTCTTTTTTTATTCATATATCACGCAGTGATGGCTGTAAAAACGTACAACTTGACAAGTGTAACAAGAGCCGTGAGAAATATGAAATAGATAGCAAGAGACGAGAGGATTTTAAATAACGTGTGCGTGTGAGACAGCGGTGAAATTCCCAAGCCTCTTGCTACACTTGTCAGGCTGTACTGCTTTACATTCACTGTAAGAAATTATTTCTATTAAGATTTCATCCAACTCAAGAGAAAGTCGACTAACTCAATAAAATTGGATAACCTCTAGAGAGTTTACAAAAAGAGTAATGTGATAAAAATTACAACTCAATCTTTATAGTTACTTTAGAACAAAATCTTAACAAAAACATTGTTCTGATGTACGATTCACGAATTTTTTAATTTTTTAACTAGTATTATTTTTTATTCTTGAACAATCTTTTCATTTAATAGTAACTTGAAGACGTAATGAACATAGTAGTAGATCTGCGGCTAAACTATTTGCATTACTTTTTTGAAAAACGGTCAATGGGCTCAGAAAAATAATCGTTAATCTTGGGAATCTTAAACTCAGGGTTTCCAATTTTCGGAATTGGGATCCTGGGACAAAAATCTAGTAACAGCAATAAAAATACAAAAATATAGTAAACAAAAGTACATTCTTATTAAAAAACACAAAAAATATTTTTACTTCTGAAAAGTAAGTATCAAACTAAATCGACTTTGATTATAAAACAAAATCAGGAATAGACATTAGAAAACAAAAATGGAAAGAAAAGTCCAGTTTTAAATGTTCAATCAAAATAATTTTTAAACATTTTCGATTTGCTTACTGATCATAAAATATGACCTTAGAAAAATCGAAGAGTCTAGAATCGAGCTAAGTTTGTTCGCTAAACAAAAGGCTCTTTCAGCTTCCATACTAGTAGGTAAACTTTATCCAAAACTTTCAGACACACCAGCTCGCTCTTTGATGGGATTAGAGATTATAAAGTCAATCCACTTCAAGTGTAAGCGGACGAATAAAACCAGCTGAACAGTATTAATGGTATTATTGCTATTTATAGTCATATACCGTATACAACATTATGTAATAGAATGGGAACAGAAATATTTAATTTAAACACACATTTGAAAATAATATATTATCATATTATTCATATTAAAAACCGACTAGTATACAGCTTCGTTCTCTTCTCTTCTTCTTCAACTTATAAAATAGAATTTTATAATTTCGGAAATGTGCCTTCTGGCTCCATATATCAACATTTGAGCCACATCTGACCAGGAAACACACTTCCTGTTTAAACGGTGGCTGCTTAGCTGACGACATGTATGGTTTTCGGGTCAACCCCTCGGAAAAACCAGTACCTACCAGCTAAATTATATCTGCGCTATGGAACGTGTTATTATTATTATTATTCTGATTTTTCAAGTTTCTCTCGCATGACTGCGGTAGCAACAAATGTTGACGGCCTGAGCCAAGTCAACACCTGAACTATTACGGGTCTGAATTTAGGAAGGATCGAACAATATTACAGGTCTTCAGGATTACAGACTTTTGGAATGTTTTGTGTAACTTTTCGTCCAGGCCCAACTGTTGAAGGGGTTATGTAAACGTGTTTGGTGTAAGGCCTGAGACCGACATAATGAGGGGGACAATAGTGACTTTGTTTTTTTTTTGCAAAGTCGTTTTATTTCCATAGCAAGGTATTATTATTATTATATTACAGAGTAGAGTACAAGTACTATAAACTCAAATATAGAAGAATAAGGGTGTATAGACAAAACAAACACAATGACAGACTGAATTATAAAGAAAATATTCACAAGACGCTGCACCACCGGTCATAATTATTGTTTTTAAAATTATTGATAGAAGCTGAATTCACCACGTAGAAAGGCAGGTTGTTCCATGCGTCGAAAATGCGTTTGGTCAGGAAACACCTACGAACTGAAGTGCGGAAAGCTTCTTTCTGCAACTTGAAGTTGTGGCCTCTGAGGTTGCGGTATAGATGAGATAGGTCTACAGTGAACATGTTATTTATGACTTTATATGTTGTAGTGAGGCCGCCCCGCAGTCTTCTGGCAGCAAACGTTGATAGGTCAAATAACACACGACGTTATCATAGCTTGGCCTTTGGATACCAAATGGAATCCGCGTCACATGACGTTGTACAGCTTCTAACAAGTTCTTGTTGCGTATGAGAACTGGATCCCAACTAGGACCAGCAAATTCCGAAATGGGTAGTAAATAAGTTTTATATAACAAACAACAGGTACTAACGCCACATCCATGGAAAGATCTCTCCATCATGTAAAGCAGCCTCTTGGCTTTGGACGTAACGCTATGAATGTGTTCAGACCAAGATAACCTATCTGTGACTATTACTCCTAGATTGGTGTGACTGGAAACTGTTTCAGTGGTCTGGTTGCCGATTTTATATGGCAATCTTGGATTGTTCTTACCCTGTGGCGGCGCATCGGGGGGGCACGGAGAGGCCGAGCCCCCCCCCCACTTTTTATGAGGAGTTAAAAAAATTAATAGAACATTATTTTTTTCGTGTCCATTTTTTAACTTTATTATATATATTATTAAATTTTATTGTATACGTACATACCCATTTTTTTATTATTACAAAGTAGATTATAACTACATTATTTTCCAAATTCCAGCACTCTGCATCTTTTATTCTTATCATTTCGCTCTCTCTGCTCTGCTCTTTCTCCTTTCTCTCTCTTTCAAAATCATATCATGCGTACCACCAAAGGTTTGGCCAAGACAAATCACACGATCGAGTATTGTTTCATACTATACCCGTGGACCATACCACTCCCACCAAATATTCGCGGTCATGCGAGTGCCGGAATGTTTTCGTCTTTTTTGCTTGCTTGTTTGTTTCAATGTGTGATGCAATATACTGATTGTACCAAATTTTCTACTAAGCTGTTTTTTCGTCGTTTGTGTTTGTATATATGATGTTAGTGTGAATTAGTTGCAAAAAACATTGCAGTCTGTCGTCGATTTAATTTATAGGTAAAATCCAAAGTAGCTATATCTACTAATTGTTATATACAGGGTGACCCTGAATTTTCTTGACACGTGACATTTTCGTAACAAAAAATAGTTCAAACGAAAGCTCAGTGGAATTTTTGATAGTACTATATAATCTATCATACCATGGTTTTTAAACCTTTTTTTTGTACTTCAACCCTTGAAACTCACCCCAACTTTCGTTTTTCAAATAGCACCAAATAGTTCTTTCTAAGCAGATTAAGTCCTATGTATTATCTAAAATCTTGCAGTACGTTTGATTTTATACGCAAACTTTTTTTTTTTGTAAAATCACAAGCATAATATAAATAAAACAAGAACTTGCTTTACGCAAAAAACGGACTAAAATAAAACTAATTGGATTTTTAAGGGTACCGACTAATCTATAAAACATGCTTTCAAAAACAAATGTCTTTTTGATGCTTTTTTATTACGAAAATATTACACCTCAAAAAAATGCTGATTATATTTATCTTAGGTTAATGACTACAAAAAAAATTGATCTGTATATGAAGTCAAAGGCACTACAAAATACTAAATAAAATAACGACCTCACTAATGTACGAAAAGATGTGAGGTGTGAGATGTGAGGCTACTATTTGGAAAAAAGTAGGGGGTAAGTTTTAGGAGTTGAAGTAAGAAAAATCTTTCGAAAGCATGGTATGGTAGGTAATTCGGTACCCTTGAAAGGCCCACTTATTTTTCTTTTTTATATTTTTTTCTTAAGAAAAAATTACGCCTCAAACAAATCCTTATTTCATTTATTTTATTTAAGTTATGCTTACGAATTTAAGAAAAAAATAGTGTTTGTATAAAATAAAAGGTAAAATTTTAAATAAAATATCAAGTTAATTTGTGTAGGAAAAACGATTAGTTGCTATTTGAAAAAACAAAGTTGGGGGTAAGTTTTAAGGGTTGAAGTACAAAAAAAAATGTTTTTAACGCATGGTATGATAGACCCTGTAGTATTGTCAAGCATTCCACTCAGTTTTCGTTTAGACATTGTTTTGTTACGAAAATATCACGTGACAAGGAAATTCAGAGACACCCTGTATATTAGTTGTTTTTTTGCCCCCCCCCCCGCATTTTGATCCAAAGGAACATCGAATGGACGCCACGAAGCCATAATCGCACGAAAACAAATAATACAAACATGAATGGAGAGCTCACTGCAGCCCTGACCTCGTCAACTCGCCTTGGCATTTCCGTCCTTTTTTCTGTTGGACTTTGACCGCTGTATCCTATTGTCCCAAACAGTAAGCAGTTAAGTGGGTATTAAAAAAAATATAAAATAAAAATAAGCGAATGCCGAACTGTCGCCTAGAGTTTTAAATAAACTTAACATGTGCAGGAGCTTTTTTCCTCGCAAAATTTTACGCTACCGTAAGGGGGCCCGGAAAAATTTTTGCGAGGGGGGGGGGGCGAATTTGAGCACATTGAAATTTCAACATTTAAAAAATCGCGATCATCGGGAGCTCGTTTTATTAATCCTGAGTCTCGACACCAAAAGATCTACGGTATGTCGGGTTCCCGGGATTTCGGGATCCCGGGATTTCGAGATCCCGGGATTCCGGGATCCCCAATTAGAAACCTTACTTGCACTGACACAAACTCACAATACATATGAAGCCAATAAAAGCATATTAAATCATAAAGAAGCTCACAATGAAAAGTAATTATATTTTCAGTTTTGCTACCATTATTCAAACTTTCTCTGGTCAATAACCAAACTCATACTTTATCAACAGACTCCTACACTGTAGATGCCCAAAAAGACATAAAACTACTCATCCATGGATGGCTCAATAATAGAGAAATTACATGGTACCGAAATGTAACTGATGCATATTTGGCCCGAGAAGATTGTAACGTAATTCAAGTGGATTGGAATCGAATAGCCAGAAGTGCATATATTTCAGCAGCTGTGGGTACGAAAGCAGTAGGTGAGGCATATTACTACATCTGAATAAAATAAATGTATTTATTCTGAATTTTGCATGAGTGTAAGGTATTATTTTATTACGATGATTAGGTATGAAAAGTAGGGATCTAATTGGGCCAATTATTCCATGGAAAAATATATGTGATACAAAGATTACAGATAGGATAGTTAGCTTTTTCAGTGAAAACATATTAATCTTTTCTCTTTAAGAGCATATGATTGCACTTTAATCGTACAAGCCATGTATAACGAACATAATCAAGATCATCATTAAGTTGCAAGAAAAAGCTTTGAGTATAGACTTTAAAAACATATTCTTATAGCAGTGTGTATAAAAAATAATACTAAGTGAAAAAAATGGCGTCAAGTGTCTTGACTCAGTACTTCCCACACATTGTCGGTGATAACAAAGAAGCTCCTCTATATCTACTTCATCGTCATCAAAAGAGTAAACGCTGATCAAGAACCTTTATAGCATCTAAAAACTAAGTTTGAGAAATTATGAATTTTTTTGTTTTTAGTTGATTCCTCCTCCGCCGCCGTCGCTGTAAACATTTTCTCCACGGTAGTAATACGGAGTCACAATATCACCACAGTCAAGTTCGTAGTTTCCAAGTAACAATACATGTTATAGGATTATAATATGTATGTATCAAATTATTCCACGGTTATAAAATCCAAAGGCAACATTTGGATCGGTCTAAAAAGCACATGATATCACGAAAGTCATTTTTTTCAGCGCATATGATTACAACAAATTTTTTAGTTTTACAACCCACCACCCCGATTTCTCCCCAACCCAAAGAAAGTAAAAAATTCAAGGTTTCTAAGGTTCTAAGATTTCGGTGATAGGCAAGGTAATATTCGGATGGATCTAAAAAAGTGTATTAGGTCGCTGGTCCGGCTAGGTCTTTCTTTCACAGGTCAACAAAGAGCCTATTACGAATACAACAAATTTTTCAGTTTTACAACTCGCACACCAATTTCGTCATCACTCAAAAAAAAAAGTAGAAAATGACCGAGAACCCCTAAAACGGCTAAAAACGAAGTTTGAAGCATGTTTCAAATTTTTTGTTTTTTGCTAATTACTTCGCCGCCTTGTATCGATTTTCAAAATTATAGCACCATTACCTGCTACGACCCCCCTAGCATATCTCTATCCAAATTTCATCACAATCCATGGTTACTGAGACTGTGAGGTCACAAAATCGCCAACAGACTGGACAGAGAGACAGCCCGACGGAAACGAGTGACATGGATTTTCGTTATGTCTAAATCTAAATCTAAAATTTTTGCGATCACCTATTGGTGTGGGAAGTAAAAGAGCGTACTTACCTTCGTACTTAAAAAATAAAACAACTATTCTATTAAGTTTAACTAGTAGGACGGTATCTGTTACGGTATATGCTCGACAAATTAATTTTTCAATAATTTCCAACATCGTGAGAGTGGGTAAAAGTGTCCTAATATCCAAGAGTTGACCATGGCTTCGTAGATATTGGTCTCATCACTATACCTATAATCTTAAGGATACTGCGCCGGTACTCTGTAACTTAGAAACGTGTTTCTATGCACTATGTGCTATGGGATCGGGTGGCCTCGTAAATATGACAGCGTGTCGTGACAGCGTAGTAGACACGTGATAGGCATCCGAAACTGCCCGATCGTCATGCTCGTCATGGTGATGGAAACATGTTTCTATCTCTTAAGTTACAGAATACCGACGCTGGAGTACATGGTCAACAAGCATGATACTACGACTTTAGAAGGTATGCTCACGCGCATGATGTCTTCCGTCTCGCTTCCACCTGTGACGTCAGCGTGTGACAAACGGGGTTTGTTTACTCGTTTAGTTACAGGTTATAGCTGAACATTTTCAGTTTATTTTCTTGAGTTTACTCGTTTACCGTAGTAAAGTTTGATAAAACATTAATTATTTGCGATTCTGGAGTTTAACACATATTTGAACAATGGTTTATTGGGTGGTTGTGGGATGTAATAATAAAAAAGTAAAGACTATTCGTCACACTACCGCTACTTGGGATGGTTTGGAAAATTTGGCAGGTTTCATTGCATTTAAGTTGAAAAATAAGGAGAAACTGGGTTATATCCCAGATTGCACCAGATACTTCTCTCAGTTGGGTCAACCACAGAAGGTGGACTACAAAAACATACAGATGAGTTCTTGGCAAAATGTAATGAGCTCGGCCATATATTTTCCAGCTATAATGAAAACGCTTTGAAAATTGAAAAAAAACAGGGGTAGCATCTTGCGAATTTAAACAAATTTAGAGAATGTATATGTGACTGATGAAGCAAAGATGAGCTCGTTTTCTAGATGCAAAATGTATTTCAGAATACGATTTCTTGATAGGGGAATTAGAGAGACCTCGAATATTAGAAAACTGAAATTCACTAACATTGTAAAATAGTATAAAGTAATAAGTATACAGGATCCTGCGACGGTGTATCCAGCTTTCCTAGCGCCTTTCCTGTTTGGAATAAAAAAAAGCTACATAAAATAAAAATGCGCTAAAAGATGGTTGGAGATTTACAGGTTGCAGAACGTATTTTGATATTTCATTTTCAGTTCATATAGAGAAAGGCTAGTTCTATATGCTCTTATTCACCCCTTTTTCAGTTCTTATTGTCTGTCCAAAATATATTTCCCCGTAGACTTATATATACAGAATCAATACCTAACTACAACATAAGAGAGCAACAAATAATGTGGCCTATACCCAGGCCATCAGAAACCATCACTACAAGTGGATCAAACTTTTCAATTCAAAAATATTCAACAGATACATCGTTTGAAAACATTTTGAAAAAAATTGAGGAAAAACCTGTTATTACTAGGAATCTTTACTATACGAGAATTCACCTGTACTAGCTAAATACAATGCCCAGAAAAATATTGTATTGTTGTATTATGATATGTTTTTATTTTATGTTTATATACGCGGTTGTGACATATATTTGAATAAATACAAAATAAGAAAATTTGGTAATGTATTTTTCCACCAATCATTAGCAGAAAAAAGTCAATATTCATTCGCCATAAACATAATGCCATTATGCTTGTTCATGATTTTTAAAAACTTCTAATGACAAAATCATGTTATTTATTTCTTGTCTACCTTTTATTAAAGAGAATTATACAGTCAATACATATGCAAATTGGCTTGAAGAGCTGGTGACGCAACATCATAATCTATATATAAAAATTAAGAACGGTAATCAAAGGCTCCTGAATGGAGTATATAAAAATTCCACCCCCTACCCGAGAAATTTTCCCACAAAAAGATGGTTTCACTAGGCGCTCCAATTAACCTCTTATATGAGATTTCAGAAAAATACGTCCAGACCGCTCTGGCTCTGTTCTTTTTCCACAATGTGAATTTTTTTGAGTACACAGATTCAAATTTTTGTATCTGAAATTCAGAACGCTCGGAACTACTGCAAACGGGTCAGGCGTCAATTAATATCAATTTTCAGTATAACTATTTCACCAATTTTTTATTCAGATACAGAGCAATATGTATCGTTTATATTATACTGTGCATGGAGCTATTTTCATTTTGTATGATTATTAAATATCTAAGACAGATATAACAGGAAACGAAATAAAACTTTCAAAAATCAATGCTTTGGCGCCATGTGCTTGTGCACTTTTGTCACACGGTGACGTCATGCGCAGACCGGTTCGAAATCTGTCCGCCAAGTGATCATATCTGTCAGTGTCGTAGTATCATGGTCAACAAGCAACAAGTCAGTTGAGTCATTCTCTACTTTATACAGAGTTAAGTCCGGCTTCCCTTCATATTCTTATAATTCCCGGCAATCCCGTTCTACGTGTGAAATTGGCCCAGCTTGCAAAAAAGAGACAAGTCGAACTTGTAACACCCCTCTTTTTAGGATTTTCCCTCCTTGCTAACATATTTAAATATGTTAAGCAGACAAACACTGCAAAAATGGACTGACGGTAACTGCTATGCTTCCTAAAAGAGCCTAAATACCCAGAGTACCGAGGCTGCTGTGAAAAGGTTAGGTTACGGGAAGTTTGTTTACGCGGGACTTGAATAAGTCAACACACTCAGGCCCAATATATAAATACATGTCCTAGCAGTCTATTCCAAGGCATGGACACCCTGGAAATAAATGTGCGGTCGTATCGCTCGGTTCCTAATGTATGAGGAACGACCGCCTTAGAATGAGATGCAGCGGTCGCGCGGGTCCATCTGATAGTAGCGGTGAGCGGCTAAACTATAAGGGATAGCTCAGAGGAGCAGACTGTTTGAATATCGGTAAAAGAATGAGAGGTCACCAACAGCACGCCGGTCAGAAAGTCGCTGGAGGTGGCGCGTGAAGGCCAAGTCGCCAATTACTCGAATTTCCCTTCCCTGGACAGCATTTACTACAGATAGAGTAGTAGGGGCAGCAGCTGCCCAGACATGAGAGCAATACACCAGGCCATGACTTACCTGGGCTTTATATAGCGTGAGGAGGTTAGTTGGTGAGAAGTACCTTCTGGCTCTAAAGGTACCCAAGCTTTTTACCAGCAGCTGTTGCAACTGACGCAACGTGTTCGTGCTAGATCAGATTTTCTGTAATGTTGGCTCCTATTAGAGCTTGAATCAGTAACTGCTTCGCAGAGCCCAATTGGTCATTAGAACCGGGTGTTGGCTTGGGCACTTCTTATTGGACAGCGTACAATACTGGGTCTTGGAAGCATCCAATTTTTACCATACTCTTGAGCCCCGAGAGGTAGTGGTCTCCAGATCCTTTGAAAACGGAGCAGCCGCTGCCAGTCTTCTGCGTTCCAGCTCGACCACAGAGATCGATCTATAGCATGATGACTGCATGCAAAGTATTGTCATCCCCAAAACTATGGATTGGGTTTGTAGTGCTAGAAAGTATATCATTGATGTGAAGCAGAAACAATATCGGAGCCAGTACCGATCCCTGTGGAACCCAGCAACGATGCTATGGACGGAAAAGCCGTCCACAATGACAGAGATTTTTTGACCTGAGAGAAACTCTAGGACGGAAGGTTGTTTTAGGAGAGCTGGATGCCACAGTTGATCAAATGCCTTTGAAATATCAAAAGCAACGACGTGAGCCTCCAAAACGAATGGATGAGTTTGCTCCACACATGTTTGACGTAAACCAGGAGATCTCCAGTTCATCTTTGGTGTCGGAACCCATTTGATTAAGTTGATTGGTTGGTTAAGTGATGAAGCTCAAGGTATTCCATGAACTCTTGGTTGACGCATTTCTCAACCACGTCACTGATCACAGAGAGCAGAGCTATAGTTCTGTAGTTGGTTGGATCAGCTTTTTTTGTTACCGACAGGATGTAAGCTGTTTTCGAGTCTTTTGGGAAGATGCCGGTATCGTAAGACATCCGAAAGAGGTGGATAAGTATAGGAGCGAGCTCCGGTGCGCACTTCACAACAATAGAGCCCTTTCGCCTTATTAATATCAAGTGGACTATTATTGTTCTGAATGTTATTTCTCTCATAACTTGAGGGTACTCTCAGAATGGATGGTACCTGGAGACTGAATGGGACATTTATAGTGGAATTTGCTGCACCAACACCACTATTATATCACAATTGATGGCACCAAATGAGTACAAACTAAACAAAAGCAATATTGTCAGGCGCCCTTTCAACAAGCCTGCTACAGGTTCTTAAATTGTACTAAGATCAGGGAATGCATAGGCTGTGAATAAAAAGTATCTAATCATCCATCTAGTGTCTAAACCACTTAGATATCCACATAGCGTTGGTGCCATCAATTGTGGTAAAATTGTATAGTACAAGTGGAAAACTCCTAAGTAGTAAATATTTCCTTCAACAGGTCAACTAATAGCAGATTTCATCATGCGTTTTAATCTGAACCCTACTAGGATTCACATAATTGGTCATTCTTTGGGCGCGCATATAGCAGGATTCACCGGAAAGGCCTTAAAGAAATACAACAAAATGCTTTGGAGGATCACAGGACTCGATCCCGCAGGACCGTATTTCGGGATTTTCAGGCAACATCCTCAAGAAAGGCTTAGCAAAGATGACGCTCAAATTGTTGACTCTGTACACACTGATGGAGGTATAGTTCTTAATGCGCAAAAACTTAAGCAGCAGAATAGCTAATTTTGCATTAGTATTTTGATTTTGCTAAGCATCAAAGCCTCAAAAAGTATTTTAGAGTATCTATAATTCTCACCACAGTTGGAGATAATGAACATCAAATGCAGAAGTGTTTCTCAAAGCCTTCTTCAGGGCTATCGAGCATACCTCTATACCGCGTGATATCATATATTCCTTTAACCTACTCAAAATGCAAAAAAACAGCCAGAAAAAACAACAAAGTAAACAGTAACAAGATGCTTTTGTCAAAAACCTACTTTCTGGCCTTTTGCTGGAGTGTATGTTTGTTATCCTTAAATCTGAAAAGCTTCTGTTCTACTTTGAGAGTATTATATTGAAATGTAAAACTTACAACCAATAATGCTCTTTGATTATGAATAAAAGTAAAATGAATCAAGGTGACTCTTGTGCGCAAATGAAAAACGAGAATTTATTTTATAATTATACCAAAAAAAAACGTTTCCAGGAAAATATGGAGTGGATTTTCCTTTAGGAACGCTGGATATCGTTGTAAATGGAGGATACAGTCCACAGCCCGGTTGTATACAAAGTTTTGCGACGGTTACCACCCTTGGGGAAGCACTAGAACAAGGTAAAATAACAATTACAGTATTGCAAATACAAAACAGGTTCTATTACGCAGCCTCTCAAAAAAATACGATGTATGATGTGATTATGTTAATCGTATGTATTTTTCAATGCTGAAACAGATTCAGCCTAAATGCATCTAAATTTTTGCAGTGAGCGCGAAAATCCAATCTATTTAATTTGATAATAAGAATAATAAGAAAGATTGTTATAAACCTGACGCCTGGTTCGTTCGGAAAAAGGCGAAAACCATATATAACTACCCTATAATGGGTTTCCATAAGTTCTAGAAATAGGGCTGTGTTCCTTTTGGTGAAATATTGGATATCAGTTTTTGGAAACTCGAAAATTCACCAATACTCGAAGACTTTCAACGTTTAGATATCATTTTTATTGTAACAAATAAGTTAGAGATTTCCAAATGGTAGGGTTGTCAAGAATAAGTCAGTTGTATTATCCACGTATAGCTATACTAACTACAGAAATGTATTCTAAAATTTTCTTATGTAGTAAACAAAAATAGCTCAGACCCAATTTGACTCCTCCAAAGAGCACCTTTCAGAAACTATAAGAGGTTTTTCCTTATAGTGAATATTTCACTCAGATCAGGTAAGCACTTTCTAACAAATCAAACCTGCCTATTCCATCTCGATAACCGACTAGTGAACAGAGAACAGCACTGCCCAAATACAGCTTATCTGGCTATTACCTTAGATAGACATATAAATATGTTAATCAATGATACATAAGGTGACCATTCTGCCGAAAAATCCCGGGCATGTTCGGAAATTTAGAGCTGTTCTTAGTGTCGGGCAGAACCTCAAAAATCGTTTAAATATCCGGAATTTGAGTCCTAAAATATTAGGCGTAATATACAGCAAAATGAACTCAAACAAGTAATGGACAAGCAAAAAATACTCAACCCCCCTCCCCCTCCCCACCCGGTAAGCTCTATGAAGAATATGGTCACATTGGTCTCCCTACCTTAGGCAGGACTCTTTCCTATAAAAAACACGTAGAGAAGACTAGAGCAAAAGTGACTACGAGGAACGGTGTTATTCGTAAACTAGTCTACTCCCAATGGGGATCCACACTGGAGTAAATGTCGGACATCCCTTGCTATGTGCTTTGCCCCAGCCAAACATGCATACCCTGTGTGGTCCATATCAACTCAAGCTAACAAACTGCAACTACCCTGAACGACACCTATAGGAAAATCACGGGTTGTCGAAAACTAACCTGGACCATGTTAGCGAGAATAGCTCTCCTACAAATCACGCGAGAAGTCTCATGTATGGTAGACCGGAGCACACAGTCATTAGATAAAAAGTCCTCTATATGGACACAAGCCTCCCTAGCATCCAGACTTAAGTCTAGGAAGAATTTCAACAAACCAACTGACAAAGTATAAGTCAGTAACTACAAAGGGACTGTGGAAGTGACGACTAACACACATACCAACTTAGATTCCAACTGAAAGCTTCCCTGCCGGATCACACCTGGAACAGAGGACCTGGAAGTCTCAACAGGATGTCTGGGAATAACCTTTTGAGATGGAGATACGCTGAGGACGATTTATGCGTCTGCGGGGAGAACCAAACGATGGGGCATCTCCTATTTTACCCCTGTACAATCCAGGACCTATGGAAAGAGAACGACACGGTAGTGCAGTGTGCCAGATCAAACATTGGAAAGGGGGAGTAAATATGTTATATGTTTATTTCTTTCCCTAATTAATAATTAACTAATACCCCTAAATACGTTAATCAATGCTAATATAAAATAAAAAATTGAAAAAAATAAAAACTAAAATAAGTTAAAACATATTAAAAAACTAATCAATTAATTCGTTTTTAATAAGTGTAGCTTAGACACCATTAAATAAATAAAGCACTTTCCAAATTACAAAGTTGCAAATATTTGTGTTTTCTGACAATGAACGGGCAAAAACTATAAAGCTTTTCCGTGTTATACTCTGATAAAAACCTATAATGAAATTTTTATCAGGATTTTATTAGAGTCGGTTCTGCCAGAGTTACAGAATGACCAACAGTTAGTGATTGAAAAAACATAAATCTCCCAGTTATATTTCTCGGCTTATCGACATGTCAAGTAAGATAAGCGTTGTTGATTGGACTGTGTAAACAATTGGGTAATAAAATTTCAGGTTTCTGTAGCCATGCCAGGGCAACCTACTATTTCCTAGAGTGGATAAATGGAGGATCATTTGAATGCATGATGTGCCCACATTGGAACAGCGCTTCTGCAGATTGTCCAAACCACATCAAATTAGCAGATAACTTGGATGGAACTATAACTGGGATTTGTAAAGCTACTACAAATAATCATGCACCTTATTTATCTTAGAAATGCAAAAAAATGTATAAATTTTGGAGCATACATTAAGATGCAACACCTTATTTGTAAGGGGTATTCATACGATAAGACCACCCCTTATTTCTCCTGTACAATCCCCATATATACTCGTTTGAAAGTGTAATAACTGGCTCAATATGTAAGGTTATGACCATAGCAGACTAATCTTTCAATAAATTTCTTTTGTGAACTGCTCAGAATCTAACCTAATGAAAACACAGTTATAGGGCTTTTCTAATAATCTTATTGGAGTACTCTATTAGCCCAGAAGCTCATATTCGCTCTCAGAAATACTTAAGTGTTTTTGCATAACATTGCTAAAAACATACATAATGAGCATTCTGGCATGCATAATCCTACAAAAAAGGATTCCCACTTTTGAATCTACCATCATGCAAAAGGTAACCTCTTTAGTAAAGTGATACAACAACAATTAATAAGAATACTTTTCCAAGAAGATGAGATGCATTGTAAAACACTTGTAACTGTAGTAGCATGGATGGTCAAAAGACCTAAAACCTATGAAGTCAATCTAATCACTCTGGGAAAATGATTAAAAAACTTCCTCAATAAAAAATATTTATTGACTTTAGTTTTAAATACACAAATGATAATATTTTGTTGTCACTTACCAATAAAATACAAACAAAATCATTTGGTGAATTCAGTGATTTTTTCCAATATTGCTTTGAACTTATCTGCTTTAAATATCAGTATTCGTCTGTAAGGTATCACTTGCTTGTCTTCAGTCTTCCATTTACCACCAAGACCCGTATCTGCTTCATTCTCTACACTAAATGCAAATGTAACATCTGCTGCTTTGGAGAACATTTCCTCTTCATCATTCACAAAAAATTCTGAGTCTATAACAGAGAATCAAATATTAGGTTTTCAAATTACAAACTACTGCTGTTGATAACACAGCTTCTTTCACATTTGCAACTGGATGGTGAGCTTGGTGAGTTTGACTGAAACAACTAAGGTTCATTTTTTTAAAAATATTGGAGTCTAGGGACAAATTTTTATAGTGGTAGAAAAAAATGTGAAATCTGATATTTAAGAGATTTTCCCTCACTATTTTATGATAGTGACCTTGCCCTTTGTTATCTTTTGACCATAAGATTGAAATATTAATCTTTTTTTAATCTCAGAAAATAAACAAGCATAAAATTTTAGATTATTTACAAAAATTTGCAATAAGTCAGGCAGTCAAATTAAGCTACACCACTTTACACAAGATGTATTTTTTTTCTGTATGATATAAGGTAAGAATGGTCCACTTTCATGTAGGTATGTCATATGCAGAATAGTTGAATATTAACATATTTCTAAACTAAATTTTCACTTCATCATGTACTGATAAGGAATTATGCTAAATTCATACAGTTAGTTCTCTTATTTCATTTCTTTCATTTCATTTCAACTTATAAAAGAAATTGGTAAATATGTTGAATTGTTGACAAATTTGATAAATTGCAGGAAATCATTAGAAATTCCTTTCTTTTACAAATTGAATGAGATAATGTATATATAGATAAAGGGTAATATTGACATTTGCTACTGTCTTCCAATTTGTTCTTACCTTCCTGATCTTTATTTTTGCATGTCTTGCATATCAGAATATAGTACTGAAAATCATAACTGGAATCCTTCTTCTTTCTTCGTTCTATCTCACTGTGGAGGGATTCTAACATGACAGCAGCAAGCTTAGCAGGTACATTTACAAACCTTTCATTCACAAGGAAACCTAAGCGACTGTTAGATTTTAATATTTCAGTCACTGTATTAGAAACACTTTCTGATGCATGTTGTTTTGACATCTGGTTTAGCAAGGTGAAGAATTGCTTGATACAAGGCGACTCCTGCAACAGGCATGACATCAACAATACTTTACTTATTATGCTTAGTACATTTTGGTCTCATAATTGTCATACTACTAATATATATACTCTTTCCAAATGAATGTCTTGTATATGATTCAAATTAATATATTTGTCTAATACTAAAACTTCTTTATTCAAATTTTTAATTGTAGGTATTTCAAATCAATATTGTTATTCCAATAGCAGTGCCTTCCCTTACAAATCAATCAGAAGTAAATTCATCATCATCAATCATCCCAAATTATGCAATGTACTATTGACCTATATACAGGGCATACAGGGTGTCCCAAAAAATAGTGTCAAATGGAAGTCCAGAGATAGAACACACCTAGTAGTATCTCAAGAACCCCCATATATATGTTACACAATTTTTTGTAGTTTCCGAGTTATGAATTTTTTTCTGAATTTTAGAGAATTCTCTTCCTCGACAACATAAAACTGCTCCAAAAGAAAAATTAAAAGACTTTTTTTCTCTCTTTTTTGGTAACTAATCTCCAAGCGTTTACTGTTTATAAATAAAATAATCGGTTTCGTAACTTTGATGAAAGTCATAAAAAAATTCGTGTAAAGTGAAAAATTTACGATCTGATAATTATGACTTAAATCTTCGACTCGTAATTAAAAATCCAAAGAGATGATTGAAAAAAAGTACTACTTAATGGGGCTACTTTCGCTCCAATCGACCTTCAAAGACAAGAGGCGAAAATTTCTTAAAATTAGCGATTTGATTTTCAATTCATCAATAACTCATGTCAACGCGCTAATAGCAGAATGATTGTCAGTACCGCAATAATAAACATTAAAAACGTTCCATAAATTAAACAATTATTAAAAACCATCCCATTTCTTGCTAAAAAACCACAAGGAGCGCATTCATCAAAACTGGTTTTTACCTGGGCGACAACAAAAAGGGCTAACGCTAACGCAGTAAACGATGGCGATGTTAGAAAGAGATAGCTATGATATTGTGGTGAAGTCTTTTCAAAATGTGTCATTGCATAGTTTGTTTTCATTGTCTTTATTCAGTCGTCTGTCTTTGCGGCTGTAAAACGATACGCTTCTGTTTAGTTTGGTGTTGTTTCTGTTGTCTGACTACTTGGCTATTCCTACGGACCTTGAGTGCACGACAACTGAATTTAACGATGCTCTTTTCTGAAAGAGACTATGCAACAAATGGGTAGGTCGTGGTGGACCCACTGAATGGCCGCCACGGTCACCTGACTTAAATCCGATAGTTTTTTTGTTTGGGACTACTACAAACAACTGGTTTATGCTAAACAGTGTCTAAACGTCAGCGAATTACGCAACAAATTAACACAGGCTGAAGAAACAATAAAAAACAGTTGAAAAGCATTTGTTAATTTAAAAAACTATTTTTTCAGAAGATGTAAATTATGCATCGAACAAGAAGGTAGACATTTTGAAAATTTCTTGTGAAATTTAATAAACTTGGTGAAGAAATCTGATGATTTCGTTTCATTTTACAATTTCGAATTTACAAAAAAGAAGTTGTACATGTAAAAAACATCTTAGCAAAATGATATAGGTGGTCACCACCGACTATAAACCTCACCTATCGATATTCTGGTCGCACCGAATGTTTCTTATTGCAGCACTGACAATCATTCTGCTATTAGCGCCCTAAAATTAGTTATTGTTTCATTTAAAATCTCATCGCTAAATTCAAGAAATCTCCACCTCTTGTTGTTGAAGCCAAAGTAGCCCCATTGAGTACTCTTTTTTTTTAATGATTATGATAGCTGAGAGTCTGAAGAAGTTTTTAGACCTGCATAGAAATAATGAAATCACCTCTTTAGATTTTTAATTGCGGGTCGAAAATCTAAGTTGTAATTAACAGAACGTAAATTTTTCACTTCACACTATATTTTTCATTACTTTCATCAGACTTACTAAGACAATTCCTGAGATGAACAGTAAACTCTTAAAGATTAATTAGCAAAAAAGAGAATTTGGAAAATCCTTTTAATTTTTCTTTTGGAACAGTTTTAAGTTGTTGAGGTAGAGAATTCTCTAAAATTCAGAAAAAAATTCATAACTCGGAAACTATAAAAAATGCATAACATATATGGGGATGATTCAGATACTTCTAGGTGTGCTCTATCTCTGGACTCCCGCTTGACACTATTTTTTGGGACACCCTGTATAAATACTTCCCACAAGAAAAGATATAAAATATGTCGATGCCCATACCTTATGTGCTCCCAAATTAACAACACTGGTAATCCCAAATACATTTTCTTGTTCTCCTGTATCCATAGCTTCATCTTCATCATCGTCATCATCACTATCAATACTCTGCTTAAGCACACTGCCTATGCCTTGTTGATTGATGAGCATATCTGTGAGCTGTGTGAGATCTAGATGAGCTTTCAGAAACAGTTGCTGGAGTAACTGCTTAATGCCATGAAAGTCAACGGATTCTGGGTTGCGACCTTCAAAAGTTGCTTGGATTTCCTATTAAAGGTATAAAAACTTTTGTGGGTATTTGCAAGCTTCTAATTATTTATTATATGCACTAATATCGAACAGTTTAATACCTAGTACGTCCCCTAGCTTTGGGAGTGAAAATAGCACTGGCTTCTGGCTTGTCATAAGTTACTGATACAAAATACCTTTGATCAACAGCACATTACTATCCTATCAGTAAAGCTACATACATTTTTTTAATGAAATCATATTTTCTTCAAATATATTGAACAGAGGCGTATCTGATTCCTGATGGAACTGAGAGGCTTTAATATGGACTTATAAATTTCCTTTTTAAATGGAAAAAAAAATAGGGTTCTTCTGTTGAAGCCGCATCAATTTAAACAGGAGCAACAAATTTACTTTAGTCGGAGCTACTCTTTATTATAGTCCCTTGGAAATTGAAGCTAATCTTCCTGCTTTTCGAGCGCCATTGATTCCTTGCATGTTGCATGTTAATTGAAGCACCTTACACGTTTTTGTATTTTTATTCCCACAAACCTGATTCAAACTATAGTTGTTGAGGAATCATAAAAATTATTTACCTTTTGGCCATCATAGCTCCCTGAATCACTCTCACCATCACCAGAGTCACCACCTGATTCACTTTCTGACTCTTTACGTGATTTTTTAGGGGGCCCTGCCATGGTGATAAGTTTACAAAAAAAATTAGGTTATGTTTAAAAAGATTTGCCGTTAAGGTGGATACGCATAGGCAACCAGTAATGCGGACGGTAGGAAATAAATCACTGTGGTTGCTCATAGAACCTAAACAAATGTTCTACAAACTACATCAAATAATTTTAGCTGGTGAATAAATAGTTGAGGTCAGAAAGAAAGCATTTATTGATTTGTTAACTTAAACCTACTTCCTAAATTACACCCTCCCTCGTTAATAGCATTTTAGTCTTACAGCCAGTACAAGAACAAGTATTGAATAAACATAACATTTTTGTTTTGTTTCTTTATCGTGTTGGAGCTGTGGCTTCTTTCCGTGCAGCATCTTGCAACAGTTGTGTGTCAACTTCATCTGCTGGCAACTGTACATATCGAACAACAGATCCTCTTATGAAACAATTCTTCACAGATAACTAAAAAAATAGTACAAATATGATTTCGAAAATCGATGTTTGGAGTACAAATAAAAACATAACATTTTATATAATACATAATCTTTTCATAGCAGCCGCGATACTCTGGCATTTAGGCTTTACCTTCGCAGTCTACTGTGATCAAAACAATAGGAAAAATAAATGTATCTTACCATGTGAGGATATTTGTCTGTATCTGTCACACTTATATCAGTTAGTTTTATATTTAAATATTGATCAACTGAATGTAGCGTTCCACAAATGCTGAAAATAAAAATTATGATGTTTTTCAGTAGGTACATTAATTTAGAACTATTTATGAATACTACCTCAAATCATTTTTCAACTCTACTACAACGTCCTTCCCAACCAAGGATTTGAAAAATGAGTAAAAAAGCTGAAAAAATATACTTTTATTATATATCTAATACCAAAAGTTTAAAATAATTCTTACCATCGTAGGATTTTGTTTACAAGCAACAGAATTTAAGGTTAAGGTTAGAAAGCCGTCAATCTATCATTTGTCACATGACACTTGCACTTGGCTCGTCAGTCGTCAGTCGTCACCCGTCACATCACCGTCACAGAAGCACAGAACAAGATCACACGGATATGTTATCTGTAGGGAGTGGGGACTCCAGGCAGGATTGCCGGATCAGACTTTCATTTATCGGTAGAAACGGTAGATTTGATAATGCACAAGAAAATCAGTAGGAACCATTTGGGCGCATTTATATTTATTTGAATGTGATAAATATTATTATATAATATTTGACGTTCGATGATCGATGTTTTGACCATCGATGTTGTTAACTTGAACCATCGATGAAAACATCGATGTTCCACAAAAATTTCCAGCGATGTTTTGCTAAAAATTTTAATTACAAATTGAAAATATACTAAAAGTAAACTTAGCGGGTCTGCAATTTTCTGGTCTTCGGTTTTGCTGCATGATTTAAAATAGCAATCGAAAGCGCTTTGGGTTCCTTTGTAGAGGTGTGCAGTGTGCGCTCTACTTCCTTTTAGCGAACTAGTTCATAAACGAACTACTATCCTGTTCGAAAACAACACCGACGCGAAGGTGAACGATTGACGTCAATACGAATTTATGGGATAGGAGGTATAATCACAAGATCTTAGATTTGGCCGATTGATAAAGTCACGGCTAACGTCCTTGATTTCTATGTGAATTGTTTTTTTGTCGTGTCTCGTGTCCTATTCCAAATTGATTTGAGATGACATTTGACATTAATTGATTTCATCTTCTCAAATTCGCTAAGGTTGAAAAGGAGTTTTTTAATCTTTAGTTCCATCGATCGGCCAAATATTAAAGCTTGGGAATCTTGGGATTATAGTCTGATTACGAACATTTGAGTAACTATTTTTAAATTAATAAATTTGTTGCTTTAGCTAGTTTCTGGTAGTTATTATTTCCTGTTAACTATGCTGTTTTGTGAAATTTGAAATACTTAACAGTAAAATACGTATCATTATTTATTTCTAACATTGAAGTTGAAGAATAATAATATCGATGTTTTCTTTCGATGTCCCATGCCTATTTCAGGGCGCTAAACAGAGATATCACGCATGTCGATGTTACCGAATACAGTCTAACAACCATGTTGCACTATCGATAAATGTCGTGTCATCATTGTTGTAATTTGTAATTTACCTATGCTCTCTGATCTCTCTTCTAATTTATAACAGGGTGAATAAAGTACATTGCATACTGCCGCACAATAGAGGACGCTAAAATAAGAAGAAAAGTTCCTATGAACATGGGTCCGCAAGGCCTTTGGTTAAAACGTACGAGGTGTTGAATTTTAATTTTGTTTGGGTTTTTTTATACCTTTAGCCAGAGACCAGAGACGCTAGAAATGGATAAAATGTGGTATACAGGGGTTTTTTATCATGCTAAATACAAATTTGATCTTAGTACAAATGCATCTAAAAGCTGGTAATGGTTGCAAATTATTCAAAAAATTTAATTTTTTTATGTATTTTCAAAAACAATGATAAATACTTCACAATTAAATTTTGATGGTATGATGAAAAAATTATTAATTAAACAAAACATCAAGTTTTTAGAAGATGTTCAAATTTTTGCCCTTCTACTTCAATACATTTTTCCATTCCTCTTCTTAATGATTGACTGCATCTTTGAAATATTCCTAGGCTATTACGAAATCTATCTGCCGATTCCATAATTCTTATTCATAATAAATTGTTCTTCATTATGTATTTCTACAGCATAAACTCCATTTTTCATAAATCCCCAAAATGCAAAGTCTAGGGGATTAAGGTTGCGTTTCCACCAGAGGGATGTGCGAGGATGTGTTAAGAGGGATGTGTTTTTAACGAACCAATAGGATCGATTGAATTACCTCGCCTCGTTCAGCACAGCTCTGGTGGAAACGGCTTAGCGGAGAAAAGTTTCTGTAGGTACAAGACAAAGCATGTTGGCGAGGAATGTGTGCTATTAATGTGTTTCAAGATATGTGCGCTACAAAAGCGTTGCGAAGGATGTGGGCGAAGGACCTGTGCTGTTAACGTAGGCAAGCAAAAAGAGCCCGCTGAATATCCTCACAACGCTCATCTGCACATCGTTTCACAGCTCCGCCATACATCTTCGCACCGCACATCTCTGGTGGAAACAGCCACACCGTTTCACAGCTCCGCTACACATCCTCGCTGCGCACATCTTCCTAGCACATTTGCTGGTGGGAACGCAGCGTAATGTCGGGACTACGAGCTGCCCCCCCCTCGACTAATCCACGTATTTCCAGATCTCCTGTCCAAATATTCCCTTGCCACTCGAGAAAAGTGAGCTGGCGCCTCATCATGCATGTAATACATTCTTCCAATGATGGCCAACGGGACACCCTCTAATAATGTGTTTTTCTCCAAGAAATTTCGATACGGTGCACCTGTCAATCAAGTGGGCAATCGAATTGGGCCAATTAAGTAACTGTCGATTATACCTGCCCACACATTAATAGAAAACCCATATTGGTGGCTCCGAATCACAGAATTTTCATCACTCCAATGGTGCACAGGTGCATGTTATGTAGGTTGAGAATAGCATCACACTAAAACCAGCTTCGTCAGGAAACAAAATTGATGAAATAATGTTTTGTCTTTAGTTTTGCAACCATTCACAAAATTGTACATGAGGAACAAAGTCATGTTCCAATAGTAAATGAATTTTTTGGAAATGATATGGGCGAAGAAGTTGATCATTGAAAATTTGTCGAACTGATTCACTGTTAAGGTTTATTTGCACCACTGAACTTGGTTTCACGGTGCTTGTTCTCGGATTATTTTCTACTATTCGTAAAACTGTTTCTTCGTTGCGCATAGTGCGACGAGTGCTGGGAATCCCACTATTCAATTTTGGTTTTCTAAAACAGCCATCTTCCCCCAAAAGCCTATGCACATCAATAAATGTCCAAACATTAGGAACTTGTCTTAAAGGATATCTTTCTCGATAGATACGTTGAGCTTCGTAAGAATTTGATCTAGCTTAGGCCGTAGACATAATTATGTCCCAGTATTCTTCAAAACTGTAGTCAACCATTTTTGAAAGCAATATTGAATAATCATAACCAATGAAAAACTTAATGAAAAACACAAAATATCTCTAGCAATCATTACATTAGTTTGACAAGTGTCATTAGAACACATTATTTAATTGTTACTTATTGTTTTTGCAAAGGTTATTTTGGCGCTTTTCGAATAATTTACGTGCATTGTCAGCTTTTAGATGCATTTGTACTGGAACCATTGCTTCTAGCGACTTGGGCAAGGTATACCTTTCTTACGTATAAATAAAGAGAGATAACACTTTTTTAAAGTCAAAAATGACATACAGTGTATAACACTCTCTCTATCAGAAATCACAAAAGTAAGACCAAATTTGAATTTAGCATGATAAAAATCCCTATATACTACACTTTACCCATTTCTTGCGTCACTGGCTAATGGTATTAAAAAAACCCAAATAAAATTAAAGCTCAGCACCCCGTATCTTTCAACCAAAGGCCTTGCGGACCTATATGTTTATAGGTACTTTTTTTTCTTATTTTAGTGTCTTCTATTGTGTGGTACTACTATGCAGTGTACTTTTTGTGTCACCCTGTATACGTATATGCTTTTGGTTCGTAACATTTCTGCTATTGCTTAATCGCAATTTGCTTTATAGTTTTTTCCTTTGTGGAATACAGGGACGATTCCTCCTCAAGGCGCAATGCCGCGCGCCCCTCCTCAGCTAACGAGAAAAAAGGAGTTTTTAGTAGGTCTGTATGCAGTGCAAGTTCCTATTTCTAGCCGCAATCCGTTGCCTGATCTGTAGGTAGCACACAGTTCTCAGCCTATGAAATCTGGCACTCGCAGCACACTAAGTTCGGACTATAACCAGTGTCTGGTCACGTGATTGACTGAAGACCGATAAGGCATGGGTAGCGAACCAAGAGTGCTCGTATTGGTCAATCTCACATCAATGGACATTGAAAATGACCAATGAAAACCAAAGGGTTACAGGTGATATATGAACAGAAGCCGCTTCTGCTGACGCATCTCATTCATCTCCTCTTACATCAGCAATTCTAACCTGTAACCACTACTAGCCTATTATTTAAATGGATAATCGGGTGAACGCGTTGCTTAAGATCAACCTTTGCCAACTTTCCTTAGAGAATACAGGGTGGAACTTCGATTTTCAAGCTAGACGATTCTTTTTTCTTGATTAGGCGAATTGATAAGTAAAAAAACTCTTAAGAAATAATATTCTGTGATGAGTGAAAAGTATAATACTACTGGCTTTTTATAATACTATATCTAGAAAAGCTTTTAAGAAATAACTGTAGTTGTGTAAATTGAAAACTCTTGTTACGTGCAGGGTTTCAGGTAGAATTCCGCCAAGAAAACTATCTGATGCACAGTTTAAGAAAGTTGGGGTACAAGAAATTGGAAGTATAAAGAAAAATACAACTCCGATTGATACTCTTTTGAAAAATTCATGAATACTTATAGCTATTATTGACTATTCGAGCTCAACAACTAAACAGCGCTCTACTTTTTGAAAATTGACAGGATCCAAATCTAGACATCGCATTGAGGATTTTTATAATAATGCCGCTAACAACAGCTATATCACGGTATATTACAGCCCACCTGTTTTTAGGGTTAATAGTATGTAGCATTCAGTGAAATTTTACCAGGTGCTTCAAAATTTTATTTACTATTTATCACTTCTGGTTAACGCGATAATCGGCTTGCCACGGGCGCTTCCTACTCGCGTTATGGCACTGACTTGAGAAACATGAGGTACTTCCATCAGTGGCGGACCTAGGACCTTTGGGGCCCGACGCAAAAAATTTTTTGGGGCCCTCTTATGCATTTTTTTAGGTTTTTTTTCTTGTGTTGAAGTATGAGGTGGATGTACGAAAGTTATTTATATTTTTGAAGTTTTTCACAGCCAAAAATAAAAATAAATTTAATTAAAAAACAAGTTTATTAGGAACAATGAACATATGAAACGCAGAGAAAACAAGTTTAACGAAAAAAACAAAATTCAGGAACTTAAACAAAAAAACAACATAGTACATACTACATAGTTACAAAAAAACAAAAGACAAAAAACTAAAATAGGCAATTAGTAAAAACAAAAAAGGAAAGTCAAACTTTAAAATATGCAAACTTAAAAAATTATTTCACTTAAGGAACTAAAAATAAATTATTGCACAGTCAAAAAGTACTAGGAGATCAAAATCCTACTCTACTTATACAGAACTAATAAGTTGTATACAAAAAAATAATAAAAACCATTAAGGGTATTTATTGCTTTCCTGATCTCTTTTTTCTTTTAGTTTTCTTTTTTGATGACCAGATAAATACTGCCGATCAGACATCACGGCAATTGCGCTGCTCCACCTGAAACGAAAGTGACTTATGTAACTATATAAGCTACATTGTATGTCATAGTTAATATGGTCTACATTCACTACAACAATAATTAAAAGGGCATCGGTCCCGCTGAAAATTCTGGTACTATGAGCCGTTTTAATTCCGAGACAATATTATTTGGAGATAATATAAATTGTTATGAAAATATAACGTGTTTTTATTATAAATTTGACAAAGACCGAAAATTTTAGGCCGATATTTGCAAAGATATAGTTTAAAACATTGCTATCTTTTAACACACATCACGGCTCTATATATTAACCAATTTCAGAGATCCGTAATTTTTATAATCTGTAATAATGTGTAAGTGTGCGAAAGTCAATTTTATTTAGGTAAAAATAAAATAAATAGCTTAATGGTGCCCCAAAAATTATCGATTTTTGCCCCTTTTTGATGAGGTCTAATTTTTCTGCTTGTTATTGTTTAACATAAAATAAATTTTGCACACTCTTGTATACATTACCTTTCAATTACCGTTTAAAAATCTGAATTAGCTCACATCGTCTTCTATCAATTTGGGTTAAAAAAACGACTGAATTTTACGGCGGGACCTATGCTCTTTAGAAACTAATCAGTTAATAATGTTAATATAATATCATTTTTTTAAATAAATCAGGTATTTCTTCGAGTCACCCACTTACCTCAAAACTATAAATATTATGTCAAGTATGAAAATGTTTCAAGCCACAACAAGCCACTATTTCCCTTGGCGAGCGCTGCGTTTAAAGTGGTTGGTTAACACTTCTACTAAAAGCACCGTATTCCACCGTGTCATACATGATCTCTGGAGTATGAAAGACAATGGCTGATTGCTGATTGGCTGAAAATATGCGTCCATTCGCCACGTGTTATTCTCGGCGACGTCCGTGGCCGCCGAATCGCGCCGAGCTCAGCATGATTCCGTAGAGGTATACAACGTTGCCGTCTCATTCAAAATTTAATTTCCGATTGATTTTTTAAAAATATTTATGAGTTTATTTTTTATTTATTTTTATAGTGCCTTTAAAACTCGGTTGCTTGTGGGGGCCCCTCAGCTCTGGGGGCCCGACGCAGAGTGCGTCATTTGCGTCATGTTAGGTCCGCCACTGACTTCCATACCTGTAAGCGTACACACATTAGGCCATCTTTGGCTAACCGTTGGCCCAAATCAGTTCCAGCTTCTTCCATACAACATGAACGAAGGAACTCCTCTCCCAGTAATTCAAACCACTACTTACCAGCCACAAAATAGCTACCAGCAATATTTTGGTTTTACATAATTATGCTTCCTACCCAACGACTATTAATATAAATTCATCTACCGCTAAGATTCAGTCGACAGCATCGAGATAGGTTAAAAAAAAATCGTATAGGTATATGTATGGAGTAGCAGGTATACTGTTGTACAGTTCATTTCACGCAAAAAGACAACAGTGACGTCCTACAATTTATGACGTACTCTTACTCACAGTCGGTTCCTTTGTGATGACGTGTTGCAAATATCTGACGTCAGCGACGCCATTTTGGGATAGTTTTATTCGCCTTGACAGGGGCGGAGTAGAAAAAGCTGTACAACAGGGCAGCATTAAGAAATAATACTCAACCTATGCGGTGTAAAAGGTAAACATTAAAGATAACATAAAATTTATGTCGTCCTTAATGTTTGCCTCCCATAAAGTACTAGATTTGCGCTGTGATCTATATTATTTATCTCTATACTGATATTCTATGTAGATAGCCATGGCTCTGCCGCGCCGCCGCTGTTGAAATCTATCTCTCTCTAACCCAAAATATCGATGCGCAAAGGGATCGGCGCAAAGCATCATCTGACCTTGAGTAACGCAGCTGATGTTGATTGTTTGTTGAGCCGTGATATTAGTCTGTTCTTAAGCTCCACCCACTGCCAGTGGGCCACTGGATCCCATTTTCAGCTGTCAGGATGGTCCCTAACCCTAACCTAACCGCCTATTCTCGATTCGATAGTAGTACATAGTAAACAACCAGCATAGTATCTCTGAGGATTTCCTATATAAAAATGGTTCCCACAAAATTTGACATTGGCAGGGTTTATGGATGATTTTGGGTAGAGATGCGGAAATGAAAATATCGATACCGGTACCAACTCGATATTTTTTAGCCTCATAGGCGCGTTTGGTTCGTATACAGAATTTTGTGCAATTGATTACACCCCTCAATAATTATATACCGATACACCTACAAAAGTATCGATACTAGCCTGGAATCGCTCAAAAAGTATCTAAGATAAAAATAGTCGATATTAGTGCAGAAGTACAAGTATCTAATTACCAGTTACCATCCCTACAAAAAATCATCCAAAAGTGGGGATAGGCCTGTAATTTCCGCCAACTTGAGTTATTGTGCTGGTTGTTTACTATGCTGTGGTAGAACTACTGCAAAATGTGCAGTTCTGGCACCCTTGCCTGTGGACACCCCTTCAACGGGTTCTTTGTTCAATCGTCAATGACGTTGGTGACAAAGCGTCAATCTCTTACCAAGGACTAGTCGCTCAAATAGTTATTTTTATTTAGTAATATGAAACATGTTAAAATTCCCTAGTAGGAAAACAAAACATGGTGCCCATGGTGGAGTTGCGGTATATGGAAATGGAGAAATATAGATATTATTCATGAATCTACTATTAAATCGCATTTTAGTCTTAAATACCTTGTTTGAGCTGCAGATGAATTTATTTTAGTGCTATAAACTAGTGTATTCTGTAAATCTGGTGATATTTTGTGACTGGTTGCGTACCCTAAACGGAAAAACAATGGAGCTGGGTGATCGTGTTTATGCCGCTGAAAGGATTATAAAGAAAAGGAATCGAAAGGTATTGAGATTATTTTCACCTCTTTCAGTATACTTTTAATCATAACAAAGTATATTTTGGAATGTTGTAAGCGCCTACTATTGTGAAAGTTGCTTTTGCATACTCGTTTGTTTACGAGAAATGAACCACACTACTTCCATGTGCCCTTTGTGTGGAGTTTTTTTATTATGGCCATTAACATAATTTATTAGTGTCTCAACATAATTGCCTCATACACGTTTACTGCAATCTTAAATTTTGATTGAGTGAATGTGTAATCCTTCATGTCTTGAAAAGTATAGATTGTGTTATAACTTTCACTTACCCTTCATAGCCTCTTGTAAGTGGAGGCCTATTTTGTTTAATTTAATAAGTCAATGTACCCTTGCTTAACATTGTCAGCCTTCCAAACCTAACAGATTATGAACTAATGCCTTTTTACAAAGTCCCAGTTCACTGGCACATCCATCACCGTTTCATATTGTGGCAACAAACATAGCATTAATTCTACACCTTTTCCAGGTGTTAATTGGAAAGCGTCAGTTGTAATTCAGAAAGGATCATATGTAAATCAGAATGTATCAAATGTATATCAGAACAGTCAGTTGAAAATGAGAATGTATCATATGTAAAACAGAATATGTTCTGATTTTCATTTGATTATTCTGATTTACATATGATGCATTCTGATTTTCAATTGCCTATTCTGATTTACATTTGATACATTCTAAGTTACTTATGAGTTACAACTGACACTGATTAACAGCTGGAAAGGGTATAGATGTGGGTAACTGGTTGGGAGCTATTTCTATCGGCCTCCATTTTATAAGATTTTAACACCATTTGTCAGTACATGCTGGGTGATGGTAGATTATATACTTTCCCGAGTTAGCTCTCTGTACACAATGCATGTTATTGACTGCAAAGGGATGAATAGTATATGAGTGCTAAAATATCTCAATTGATTCCCTATCTAACTGTCAAAGTGTTAAGTAGACCTACATAGATCATGCTAACAATGTTAAAAGTAAATATCAACACAGCATTGTATAAGCATGCTCAAAATTAGCCTGCTTTTGAAACTGGCTCATTTGCATTTAACACACGACCCTTGGTTCTTGAGCATGTCTGAAATTAGCATGCTTGTTTGGAGCAAGGTATTATCCAGCTAAGGGTTCTGAAGCTACAGGCATTGATTAAGGTATTAACGGGAAGATGGGCCACTAGATGCTAAGATCACGCGCCTAATTTTTGTTCCTCCTGGAGTGTCGCCACCTATATGAGCACAAATGTACCTCTACTGATACAACTTTGACAATATAACAACCATCGACTTTGATACGAATAAAGTACCCTACTTCCAACGATCTATCAACGCTACTTACTATTATCTCCGCCAGGTGTCGCTGACATTGGCAATTTGACATTTGACATAGTGATGGCAGTGTCATATTTCAATTGTTTAATATTCCGATGTTATTTGGAAAATTTGGGTCAACCACGATCAAAAAATATTGATTGATTGATTTCGATTTATCATCGTTTGTATTGAATTTTTCGCGATTTCGGGAAGCAAAATGGTTTACAGATGTTATTACTATAACTGTCCAAACAACAAAACTCGTAATCCAGAGATGTTCTTTGCTTTCCCAAAAGCAACAGCTATACGTGATATTTGGATCAAGAATAGTGGCAATGTGAATTTGTTCCAATATGTTGGAAAGTCTGACCCACTGCCAAAGCAATTAGGTGACTGCGAACAACACTTCAAACAGAACTATATCCAGAGATCAGATACAAAGAAATTCTTGGTCAGACACGCAGTACCGTACGTATGAGTATAATTCAGGTAAGTGCCTATACCATTGAAACCAAACTATTGCCTTCTATTACTCATCTACATCACTAAAAACTTGAAGCAATACGCAAATTTACCATACTCTGCCATTTTCTTAAGCCTATGGGGCATTCCACCACAACAATTTCAAACATAACGCTTTTGTATCTTGACTGAACTTATATACTGCCCAGCACCAATGCATCAGCAGAAAGAGTCTTTTCTTCAATGGTCTAATGTTGAATGCCTCAAAAAACCCAGTGATTCATTCTGGTTATTAGGACAATGTTGATACCTAAAATGGATATTGAAAACACCTTCTAAAAATGTTATTCCTACTCAAAATCAGCACCAGCTGACCAACTGCATCAAAATAACTAGGTATTTTTCAATAAATAAAACAAAAACTTTGTGAACACTTTTCAATAAACCAATGCCAGTAACATTTCTCAATGCAGTAACTCCAATTTCATGTTACAATTTAAGCTTGCTAAATATTATGGCAAACTGAGCAGCAAAATGAATTTCTTTTGAGAATTACTGATCCCAAGAATTTGGCAACAAACAGACAAGAGTGGTTCCAAGGCATGGCATAATCATTATAAAGATGTACGAGTGGCTGATTAATGGTCACTTTAGGTATACTATGCTCAAGCATTGATTAAGGTATTAACGCTCAAGCTAATGTGTGGGTTTATTAGTGTGAGTAACAGCATAAATCTGCCATACTTCTGGTATTTCGTTTTGTTTTGTTGACAGTCCAAGGTATCAATGGAGCATTCCAATGATCACTAAACTAGATGCTCGCAATTACAGCTATTTAGAACATGACAAACCGTATGGTCTCACTAAATTTCAGTTTAAAAAAAGTTGGTGAGAAAAATGCAGAAAAAAATGCTTGTTGTATTCTTAATTTCAAGTGGCTGAATCACTAGTGAATACACCTTCCTTTTTTTTCTTGTCAGAAAAAGTAAAAAACATGTCTACTTCTTTATTTCACTCAAAGTTTTACTGGGTGATACAAATAATTGGCCTGAACATTTTTTTATAATTTTATTTTATGTAAAATTAATACAAAAGAACAAGCATGTGTAATGTAGAATATCCTTGTTACATGATATTTATGTCAAGTCAATTTTTCCATGTTGTTATGTGAAGCGAGAACAATCTATCAAAAAAAAAATAGTTTTAGAGATTAGAAAGAACCATCCATCCTGTTTTCGCCCATAAAAGCAAACTATACCTACTAAAACAGCCCTTATTTTGTTACAGGTTATGCACTCACAAAGAAGAAATGATAAACCACTACAGGTATGGATTATCGTACTGTCAGATGGTGCTATATCATGTGCTCATTGCACTTGTATGGCAGGATTAAGTGAAGTTTGCAGCCACATAGCAGCAGTTCTTTTCTTCCTTAAAGCACGTCCTAAAAGTGTCGGCCAACAAGAAAGCTATATATACATATTCTAAAAAAAAAGTTGGCATACACAGAGTTGAAGTATCATATTGTTATACATAACAAAATGACAAGAATTTCTGAGACATTAAAAACATTGTTATAGTTTATAGCTACTTCTAATATAATTAGGGACACTATTGTATGATTTAACTACATTATATGAGAATCATCTATCAAAAACTGCATTTTTTGTTTAGGCATTGTTAGTTTCACAGAATTCCTAGTAATTGTGAGGATATAATTTACATATATCTAGTATAAACTTATGTGAACAATATAAATGCATTTGAATATGATGTACAGTTGTGTAAAAAATATTGAGACTAATCAAGGGGAATTTGAGATGGACTAACTCTAGCAATACTACGAGTGGTTTCTATCTCTACTGGGTGAAGTTGCGTCTTACCTTTTGTAAATGCTGGAATATGTAAGTGACCTCCTAGAACTTCAACTGAGTCTCTAATTAAAAAACCTCTATCTGCTAATATTATGTCACCAGGTATAATTAAATTTAAAAAGCCATTTTCTGTTAGATGCTTGTCACTTGTCCTTCCACCATAACCATCGAAAATGTAATTCCCCCACTTCTCCATGAAATACCTTACAATGGGCTAACATTCACCATATGTCACTCAGGTACAAATATTATTTAAAGAAGATTCTACAACTTTTTCAAAATATTGTGGATGTCTTATTAAATATTAACTTATTTATTTGTTAATAATAGTAGGATATTCCAATTTGCAATTTTTTAGTTTATCAATGTAACATGAAATCTCACGTTTTTTAAGTAAATAAGTGTAAATTTTAATAAATAGCTCAAAATTGTACATGGTGAGTAAACAAATTTTTCGAATTTGAGTTTTTTTTCAGTTTTTTGCATTTTCTGAGAAGATTTTCTATAGTAATGTATATTTTTTTACACCATCAGAAAATAGAGATTTCAACGAACGAAAGGCTCCCAAACTTTTTGAAAAAAGCTGATATTTTGACGCGAGAATTTGTGATTGAAAAATGGGGTGCATTTTTTATCTTAAGGTCAAATAAGGCGAAAAAATAAATATTTTAAATCAAATAAATTACAGTGTATTTGGGACATAATAAGGGAAGTATTCACCAAATTTCGTAAAAAAAATATTTTTTTTGAAAAAGATAAAAATAAAGGACCAAAAACTTGGTTTTTTGAATTTTTCACCAAAATTTTGAGGTTATGTGAAAAAATTGATAACACAAGAGTTGTAGATCTTTTTATTACCTACATCTTTGCCATTCAACTTTTTTCCATAGGACTTGTAGTTTTGCCAGAAATCAAGATAAACCATTTTCTACCCTTAAAAGCTCACCCCCTCCCACT
The DNA here is from genome assembly GCA_951848785.1 of Callosobruchus maculatus. Taxonomy (NCBI): domain Eukaryota; kingdom Metazoa; phylum Arthropoda; class Insecta; order Coleoptera; family Chrysomelidae; genus Callosobruchus; species Callosobruchus maculatus. Next base: position 493,042 of record CATOUR010000177.1, read on the forward strand.
TCCCGATCTCGAATCGACCGTAATTTATTTTTCCTTTTATTCTTATCATATTCTCCTCCTTTTCTAATGAGTTTCATCCTACTGTAATTTTTTTTCACTTTTTATTATTTTTGAAGGCTTCGGCACTGGTCTAAGACAGCTTTTAAAGCAAATGTTGAACTCAGCATGTCAGTCCCGAGATGTATTATCTGTGGTTGTTAAAAATGAAACAAAAATTGTAAAGAAAGATGCAACTGTTTATCATTTAGAATAATAAAATTTTTGAAATGTATCCTGTTTCATTACCTCATCGATACGTTTATGGTTAATTATAATAATAACGTTTAAAATTATGAAGTAATGTGATTATTAAGAACATCATTTAAAATCAAATTTGTTAGCAACATCAGACATGAAATTTGTTTTGAATAAACATAACTATAATATGTAATATTTTCATTTTGATTGTGTGAGAAGCATACCCTATAATAATAAATAATTCATTTTAACTCCACCATTTATTAAAAAATATATGGATAGATAACATGAGCATTTATTGGTGCTGTTAGTATACACAGTATGTGGAGTAAAGTCAGCACACTCTTCGCCTCCTGGTATCGGTCTGCCTCTTCTGTCTCGAATGCTTGGGAAGCTGGAGAATTTTTTCCACACCTATAATGACAAAAAGGAAGCATTTTGAAATAGTGCGCAAATTATTCGAATAGAGAAGTGAATAGTCATAATGTACCTATTCCAGAAACTCAACTTTTAGGTTATGTCAAAAAATGAATGTATTAAATGATCCATTTTTTGAACTTGCCTATATGTACATAGGTATACAACTAGCAATTATTACCTACGGATGGATGTTTTTGCTACTTTAACATAATCCACCAAAGGTTGGCCACTACAACTTCATTACTTCTATATACTTCACAGATAAAACTTCCAAGTAAGAAATGCATTATTTTGGAGTATCAAGTGATAAAAATGCAGTATGACTATAACAACTATCGCTCTAGTGAATGTGATAACTCATGGGATAACTGTAATTGGCGAATAAACGTTTTTTTTTTTGCTGTTTTCAATATGCATTATCTCATGAATTACATCATTTTAATTGACAGATGTGCTTACCTGACAAAAAAGGTTCCTTAAAAAACACATCACAACAACAATTATGGTGAAAATGTCCAAGAAATTGTAAAAAACAAATAAAAGTCCTCAATTTCATATGGCGGTATACCGACAACAAGGTTATCAACCGCTGTCAGCTGATCGTTTGGAATTGGAACACAAAGCATATTTTCGAATGTTAGGTTCACCGACGATCCCGACCGACCCGTCGGTGGTTAGGTATGGGTCAGCCATGGTCATTGGCACTTCAAGGTCGTATTTTTATAGCTGGATGCTCCTTTGCTCCATCTATTGGGCATATTTATTATAAAGGATTCAGGAATTTTTGAAGCTTCTGAGATTGGCCAAGAGGGCGCCAGGTGACGGTGTCGTGGTTTCTATGAGAGTGAGTGAGATAGACTAGAGTGAGTGAGATAGACTGCGAGCGCGCGATTTTACTGTGTGGTTGTTCATCTTCCCCTAAATACTTTAATCAATGCTACAGGGTATTGGTAAGAGGGGGTATAGTATTAAAAAAACATGACTGATTTCATTCATAATATAGCGATGGGCATGCAGATTTTACGTGAATAATTCAGGGCTGTGAAGTGTCTTTCCTTTTGTATTAATTTTTAAATAAGACAATAATGATGAAAAACAGTGTACCTAACAAGCTGCCAAGACAATAAACTCCACAGAACAGATATTCAAGTAGTTTGGGTCAATCTGTAGAAAGATTATAAACATGAGATACAAAACGCCACTGGTATTTCGCTATTTCGAGACAGAGAGAGAGAGATGTAGGACATAAATTTGGTGGTAAGGCGGCCAATAGCAAGATTTAATCTCCATTGCAATGGCATGGTAGCAGATCCTCAACCAATAAGGTTCTGTGACAAGACGTTAGGTAACAGGATTTGTGAGTTGTTGCCTATTCACCTGAAGTTGATGATATCTTCAGAAAATATGTACAGATCAAGAAATATTGGTTATTAAATAAAAATACATTAACAACTATATTAGAGTAGCTATAAATATATCTTAAATTGCTGTTACCATTAATTTTGCTTTTTTTATAAATAAACTTGGCAACATCAAACATTTTTGTCCGCATTCCTTTTTTAGCTTCAGATCCGCTGGTCAGATAATAAGTACACATATGCTACAAAGTAGCAGGTGCTCATTAATAGCATGCTTATGTGCTTGATTTGAGCATGTGTATCTATACCTTATCTTTTGTTTAGGTCTAGCTCTTGTACAAATTTGTCACTGAGTGCACCTATACAGGGTATTCATTTGAAAACTTCCCATCCCAGATTTCTCGAAAAACACCAACTAAAACAAATAAGACACATCAAAAAATTTGTCCAGGGGAGAACTTTTTAAACAAAATTACTTCATTCCCTTGTACCATCTTTCCCCTGGGGTCATTCCTTAAAAAAATGTATATGACAAGGGGTATTGAGTAATACCCTGTTTTAAAGGTATTTCCAAGTACTTTCTTTTGATGTTTGATCTTCTAAAACAAGTCCATTCTTCTTTATGTATCTTAAGTTGTTCAAATAGAATACAAAAACACATGAAAATATCACTTTTTATTGCAATATAATGCAAAAACATGTTGTAGGATATCAAGGCGACTTTTGATGATGTGGTGATGAAGGTTATCCAAACTACCCATCACGAATTTGATAATTGCCTATATCATTGTTTGGCCAATAACCGGCAACAGTTGAACACTTATTGCAATAAATGTGGTATTTTCATAAATATGTTTTTGTAGAACAAGTTAAAATACATAAAAATTCTAATTTTCTCGTGAACAAATCAACCGATTTAAAAAACCAAACTTCAAAATAATGGACTTCAACATACCTTTGAAACAAGATATTACTCAATACCCCTTGTTATTTAAAATTTTTAAGCGGACGATCCAGGGGGGCAGAGGGTACTAGGGGGTGAAATAGTTTTTGGTTAAAAGTTGTCACCTTTGTCAAATATTTAGACATGTCTCGGCGCTTTTTCTTTTAATCGGCGGGTTTCAAGAAATCTGTATAATATATATTAATACACAGAAGTACAACTTATGGAACATCAGACGTCTACTATAAAAATATTTTGAAATCAAGCAGCTGTGAATGCAAAATATAAAGGCAGTGGATCAGGTCCCAGCAGTGGAACCTGGAAACTACTATCTAAATCCCGGCAACCAGGATTTTTTATATTTTAATTCAAAATCCCGGCAATTAGCCAGGACCTGAAAATTACAATCAAGTAATCCCGGCATCCGGCATTTCCACATAAGAAGGTTGAGGTTATCTTCATGCTCTCTTTACCTTTAGTCTTTGGTGAATGGTGTTTTTAGTTTTAACTTTGGTTTTTACTATTATTAATGGTGAAAATGAAGCTTGGAGATAAGTTTAATTCATTTGGAGATATCATAAAGGAACTAGAATTGCATAAAAAGCAAACATTAACCGAATACTGGATGAGAGATAATAGAACTTTTATGTCTGCCTGAAAACCACATATAGAGAAAGCTAATGTGAATTTAAAGTATTACTACATCAAATACTGTTGTATACATGGGCGCAAACAATTATATTTCATCGAATTAATGATTCGTCCATTTGTATTTCAGTTCAAAACTGTGGCTCTTATACAGGGTGTCCCATGACGATTAAGGGCCGGTTTCTCAATGTCCAGTTAAAGTGTCAGATATGTATCTGTCAGATAGAGTTGCTATGGATACAACTGTCAGATAAGATCTATGTGACTTCGTAAGTTTAGCCTCAATTGTTTAAACAATTTAACTAGCAGTTGCTGTTATCTTGCAGATAAATATTTAACTGGACATTGAGAAACCGATCCTAAGACAAGCAAATTTTAATGGGACACCCTGTATATTTGTGACTTTTTCTGTTCCTCTCCATAAAACAATTCCAACAAGCTAGCACACTTGGGGTCTAAGGTTCTTTATTTCAGCGCTACGGGTACTTAAAGGATGGTACCACTACCATTGGTTATAACATGTACCCCTACAGTTAAATTACTTTGGTAGTGTTTCATAGTGGTAGTGGTACAGTGCTTTAACTACCTGCAGCTCTTAAATTAATCACCTTAGACCTCATGTGTGCTAGTTTCTTGGAACTGTTTTATCTGGAGGAACACAAAAAGTCACAAATATACAGGGTGTCCCATTAAAAATTTTGAATCGGACCCCTAAAATTATAATTCGCTACTACTGGCCAGTTCCGATATATTGCTTGTCTTAATCGTCGTGGGACACCCTGTATATATTTAACATTAACTGAAGATGGTAAGTTCTTAGAGGTGAAGAGCATAAATGATAGTCGACAATCATCCTCTAAATACTGAGTAAGGAGCTTTAAAATTGTTTTGGGGTCTCATGAACTTTAATGCCAGTGGAATACTCTTAAGAGTCCATCATTAAAAAGAAAAAAGAATTGAACCAGTGGATATGTGCTGTTTGTAACCATGATCTCAATGAAAGTTTCATCAGATGTAGTAGCTGCTTGAATCGGTACCATTTGATGTGTTTTTCTGGCAAGAAGACCTGAACAGAAATATTGGTTTTGTCGGATGTGTTAGTTTAATAAACAAAGAATAAATGTTATAAAACTGTATCCATATGTTAAATATTAATAACTGAGAGTGTGTAGCCTGTAAATGAAATAAAACATACTATTTTGTACAAACGTGTTAAATATAGCCATTTGTTTATTCTCCAAAGGTAATGCATGGTTTTACTATAAAACCGACAATGGTTGTTTGGTTGTTTTCTTTTTTCATTCAAGTACAACTTACAATAATGCAAAATTTTTGATGAACTAAAGGTGCTCCTGGGATTTCTTTTCTGATGTAAAAAATCAGATTGTAATTTTCAGGTCCCGGCAGCCGGGACCTGATCCACATATAAGTACGAGTTAATCAAAATGCTAGTCTTAGTAGCTCTCTAACAAAAACAAAAAAGTTTGTTTTCTTAATATACCACATGCATAGGTCCATCACCTTTGTTTTTATACTCCTGGATTTATAACACATATTTTCTGTTAGGCGTACCATGAGACAATTTAATCAAAACCATTGTGTTATAATAAAGATAAAAACATTGCTTATTGCAGGGCATTACTGAGTATCTAGTAAAATGGAAAGGTTGGAGCCAGAAACACAACACCTGGGAGCCAGAGGAGAACATATTAGACGTCCGATTGATCGATCTATATGAACGCGGTCAGCAGAGAGGTGGAGCTGGAGATGGTAGGCGGGGGCCCAAGAAGCGGAGCGAGAAGCACGCGGCCGCAACGGATGACGCGGGGGGCGGAGATGAGAGCCAAGACGAAGGAGGAGGAGGTGGCGAGGAAATCAAGATCGGAAAGGAAGAAACAGACAAAAAAGAGAAAGGAGACAGTGCGGCTAGGGTGGAAGTGGAGGACGATGATACCAGGACCGGTAAGAATTGTAAGAATTGGTTGCAATAGTTTTTGTTTTTAAAGGCGGGTTCTCACCAGTCAGTGATACCATTGATTAACTTATTCACAGGAAGATGGTCAACCAGATAGCAACATCACACGCTCGCAGTCTATCTCACTCAGATCTCACTCGCTCTTTCATCGTATACCAGAAAACCGAGATAAAACCATTATTCGTCACCTGGCGCCATCTGAAACAACTTTCGCAAAATCCTGAATCCTTTATAAATATGACCAATAGATGGCAGCAAATGACTATGAGAGGTTTATAGTCGGTGACTATGAGTGAAATCGATGACAGGTCAGGTCAAGGTCACTGTACCAGCCATAAAAATAAAATATATGAGAATACAGAGCAATTCCATGATGACGCCCATGCTGTCATGAACAGCTGATATTATGAAAACATTGCTTCATTGCTTTGAGGACCATTATTTGTGTTTTTTTACAATTTCTTGGACATTTTCACCATAATTGTTCTTGTGATGTGTTTTTTGAGGAACCTTTTTTATCAGGTAAGCACATCTGTCAATTAAAATGATGTAATTCATGAGATAATGCATGATGAAAACAGCAAAGAAAAAACCGTTTATTCACAAATTACAGTTATCACATTCACTAGGGCGGCAGTTGTTATAGTCATACTGCATCTTTGTCACACTTGATACTCCAAAATAATGCATTTATTTATTTGAAATTTTATTTGTGAAGTAGAAGTAGTGAAGTTGTAGTGGCCAACCTTTGGTGGATTATGTTAAAAGTAGCAAAAACTTCCATCCGTAGGTAATAATTGCTAGTTGTATATGTACATATAGACAAGTTCAAGCAATGCATCAACTAAAACATTAATCTTTTGACATAATCTAAAAGTTGAGTTTCTGGAACAAGGGATATATTAATTATGTAAATATGCACAAAAAAAGTAGGTACATTCACCTCTATCCAAATAATTTGTGCACTATTTCAAAATGCTTCCTTTTTGTCATTATAGGTGTGGAAACAATTCTTCAGCTTCCCAAGTAGTCGAGACAGAAGAGGCAAACCGATACCAGGAGGCGAAGAGTGTGATGACTTCTAGAAAGTAGAGTATTTATTCTACATACTGTGTATACTAACAGCACCAATAAATGCTCATGTTATCATGAAAAATGAATTATTTATTATTATATATGCTTCTTACATAATCAAATTGTTAATATTTCACATTATTATTAGCAATGCTTATACCCACATTCATACTTTTTTCCAAATATGTAACATGAAATGGTGTCTAGCTACAGCAAGGTGAAAATATGTATTTCAAATGGCACTTTGCTTAACATAGTGTGATTAATTTGTATCTTATCAAACAGAGTGACTATCTAAAAAACACTCATTGGGTGATTGTAAAGTTGCACACACCAGAAGCTAAAGGATTATTACTTGAATAAAAAACTATTAGTTATATTTTCCTCTATATTTATTATATATATATATTTTCCTTTAATGTATAAGGGCTTGTTCCGAACAGTATATAATTGAGTGTATCGAAGGGTGATGAGTGAAACACCATTCAGTGATGTGCTGCTGCAGTCCTCAGTCACACAATATGGGCCAATGTTATTGATACTATTGGGAGAAGGTTGTATTACGTGAAGTTGCAAGGAATTTTTCAGAAACCTACCTAACCTAAATCTGGGTGCTCCAATCAGACCTGCTGAGCGAATCCCATATGAATGGGAATCGAAGAGTTTAAATTTAAGTTCTAATATTTTTATGAATATCCAAGAATGATTGAGCAGCTCTCTCCCAATAATGTCATATGTCTCACTTGAGCGTCCCTACTCAAATACCCTTTGTATGGCAGTCAATGACAATGAGAGATATGAAGCCAATAAAAAAAAAGTAGCATGGTGAAGATTTTTTTATGTACCTACAAAAAAGCTGATCAACTTTTCTAATCATCATTCTATAAGCTGACAATCGGAGAGATATTATCTAACTTGAATTTTTATTCTATTAAAGTTTATATATTTTATGTGTTTATGTATGTGTATATGTAGTACGATGTATTATGTATATGTGTACATATGTATTTGTCAAAATCCCTAGATATATAATTTACATAACAGTAATTATCTGTGCACATATTCTAATTATGTTTATCCAAAACAAATTTCATGTCTGATGTCACTGACAAATTTGATTTTAAATGATGTTCTTAATAATTAGGTACATTACTTCATAGTTTTAAATGATATTATTATAATTAACCGTAAATGTATCGATGAGGTAATGAAACAGGATACATTTCAAAAATTTTATTATCCTAAATGATAAACAGTTGAATCTTTCTTTACAATTTTTGTTTCATTTTAAACAACCACAGATAATACATCTCAGGACTGACATGCTTCATTTGCCTTAAAAAACATATCAGCTGTCTGCCAGTTATTTTCTTGAAGTGTCAATAAAAGCTTTACTGTCCTTCATGTGACACTATAATTATGTCACCTTGTTTTCGCTCATTTATCTTGAGCATGTTTCAATCGGACATTTATCTACCTGAAATCTGTCTGAAAAATGTAAACGCTGAAATGCTCAATTAGTTCCAGCAAAAATGGCTTATCTGCCATCATACCCAGGAAGCTAATAGAATCCAACTGCTGAAAATCTCAGCTAGTTTCGTGAAAAAATAATGGTGTTGTCGTGCACTATAAAAACTACCCGTTTTTTAGGCCTCGACGGGTTCGGAAAGCAAATAAAACTCATTCACTGTTTTATTTCACTTTTACTTGACAGATGTGGTGTTAAATATTCCACGAACAATATAAAAATGCTTAATAACGGTTCCGGGTTCACCCTTACCGAGCGCTTGTTTTGTGTATTTCCCGACCCCGATACCAACTTCTCAAATTCGAATAGACTTCAGGATCAGATCAGCTGACTATCTAAAAATAGATCGCATGCCACACTAATAAAAAAGGGTTGACTGCATCTCTCCTTTAATAACACGCTCGGGCTGGGTTGCCACGTTGAGCACAAATTCAATTGTTAAATACATAATAAAACTGACACAGCTCGATTTATTTTCTTGATCTGGTAAAGGGGTGACACACGTACGAACTTTAAGTATGCGGTTTTTAAGTTCGCGAACTTACTCGGCTCGACGTGGTGACACACGTGAAGCTGAAATCACTCATTTTGATAATTTTCCTAAATAAACAAAACTTTTAAAAAACGCCAAACACAACAAGCGTTGCGCATCGATGGCCTGCCGAAACTAAGTGGTAGCTCGCGGCTCGCAGTACGAGCCGAGACAAGCTACGGGCAAGATTTCAAACCAGTTGGATCGCCGGCGGTTTGCGCGACATCCTACGTTACTGTTACTGTTGGCAACATTGGAAGAATTTGGACAGTTATAGTAATAACATCTGTAAACCATTTTGCTTCCAGAAATCGCGAAAAATTCAATGCAAACGATGATAAATCGAAATCAATCAATATTTTTTGATCGTCCTTGATGGAAATAATTACAAAATTAGAAAATGATACTATTGATGAGAGCTGTCAATTTCCAACGGTGGCGACACCTAGAGTAGATAACAGCAAGTAACGTTTATACGTGGTATGACGTGGTTGACAGGTAGGGTTCTTTGTTCTTATCAAAGTCGATGGTTCTGATCCTATCAAAGTTGTATCGGTAGAGGTACATTTGTGCTCATATAGATGGCAGCAGTCCAGCAAGAACAAAAGCTAAGCGCCCGCTTTTGCTACGTGGTTGACCATCTTTCCGTGAATAAGTTAATCAATGGTGATACTGAACAGATAAAAATGTGAGAACACCTTTTCATTAAAACTGATCATTGGGTTTGTACTTTCAGTCAAAGTGAAAGCCAATCCTACTTTTCATTTATTTTTACTAAATCAGTATTAAAAAATGAATACAAACTGACATTTCCGTCATCAGTATTGGCTATAACGGGGCTCAATCGTTCCTTTTGGTGATTCGATCCCACGGTTTCGTTTCCTTTTTAGGAATCGATTCCTTCGATTCGTTCACGATTCCATGTGATGCCGCGCCCATAAGTCCTAGACCGCGGACTCGCTACATGTCCATGGTATCGATTCCTTTTTCGGAATCGATTACTCCAATTCGTTCACTACGTTCACAATTCCATTAGTCCATTACAGGCCAGTGCTGTCGTTTCGGTACAATTGTACTGAATCCAGTACATTTTCAAGTAATTCAATAAAAAAGGAAAAAATTTAATTTTCTTCTTTTTAGAGCGTTTAAAAAAGTTTTAAAAAAGTTTTTTCTTTTAATTTATTTTTTACTTTTCAGTTATTAACCTGCAATTTTATTCTCAGCGAACCGTTCGCTTAATACTAATATTATAGGAAAGCATAAAAAAAACTTCAAAAGTCCGCCATATTGGATTATGAGTGATTTCAGAATATTTTTCTAATTATATTCTCGGCAAAACCTACATTTCATACCCATATTGCAGAAGTGCCTAAAAAAATAGCTATTCCGCCATCTTGGATGGTCGGCCATATGAGATTTAGACACCCACATTGTACAAATGCATTAAAATTTACTATTCCACCATCTTGGGTGGTCCGTAATATTGGATTTAGAATGACGGAACACAGCTTATTGTATTGACATCTTCGAACATTAAAGGTGATTGACATCAAAAAAATTGAGTAGCAAGATTCCACCCGTACAAACGCACATTGCAAGTTAAAGAAAACCTTTTAAAATTTCTGTACCAGGTACTTCACAAAGAAAAAGTAATAAAAATTGCCACAAATAACTGCACCGCACTACAGCAGCGTCAGGCGTGAATGCCGTGAATTGTTTTGTTCATCTCGTTCATGATTCCGGTACAACGCGACGGAATCGACAACACGATTCACTAGTAAGTTTGGCTAACCGACACCAACATCGACAGTCCGAGTCCGTGCGCGGATTTGTCAGTTCCAATTCCAAACCATCGGAATCCATTCCTTTGTTTCCTATTACGGTATCGGTCCTATGGAACGATTCGTTCGGAATCGACTCACCTCTAGTATTGGCACTTCAAGGTTAGACATGAAATGTGTTGAAGAAACATACTTTTCATTTTGAATCAGTTAAAATTATTCTTTAAAACAAAACTGTGAGAACAAACGTCGCGAACAGCGAAACTGAACAGTCAGAACCTGCCTTAATACTCGAATATCAGTGAATCAGTTTTTGATAAATAATTTTGTGCAGGTACTGAAGATACCACAGACAATACAACATCTACACATTCTACAACTGGATCTGCTATACAGCAGTCTACAGTTGAGTTGGCCCCTACTACTACAAATACTGCAGATAATGATTCTTCAAGTAATTCATCAGATCAGAGGCCCCTCTTGCAGAGAATTACAGAGGTATGAAGTGAACTACCACAATATAGTAACTGTTTTAGGATCATCTTCCTTATACTACCTACAATTTGTTATATAAATAGAGCTCTTAATATAAAACGGGGATTTTTCATATATTATATTTTCTTTAGGCACACAGCAGTGGAACTAAGAGGAAGGCAGAAGTACTCAGTAAGGAAAGTGGAAAAATAGGCGTAACCATTACGACGAGTGGTCAGCAGGCATCTCAACATCAAGAAACAGATTCTCATTCAAAACAGGTTGATCGGTCGTCATCACCACCTGCTAAGGTAACACCAGAAGTTTTTCCCTTAAAAGAGTTTCCATTGCCCTGAGTAAGGGATAACACGCACAGGTGACTTGTTGTTACTCTTATCAAGTCCTGTGATATGTATGGTGATGCTCGCGTGTTACGACGTGTCGATCGGTTGAAATTTTTGTCCACTGGTCGGCGAAGAAGCCTATGACAAAACTGGCACAATTTCTTTGCAAAACGTCACCGCGCACTTGAAGGCGATATTGATAATGATATAAAAAGTGGAAAAAAGACCAGCACTTTTTCATGAAATATTGTAAGAGCATTCAGATATACATTTTTTACGCTTTTCTTTCCTCATAGGGATGAGAACCGACAACGACCATCTCTTCGAAATCCATATCCACAAATGACGTTTTAACTTCAAAAAACGTTGTCTCTATCATCCTTATGACATAGGCAGCGCTTTAGAGACGTGACAGTGACAAAAACTCTTATCACCATGACAAAAGTCACCTGTGCGAGCTAGCTTTTAGATTTACTTTTGGTATTGTGATACCCAATACTTACAGACTCCTTGATATTTCTTTTTTTTTTTGAGGGGGTCAAATCAGTGTTATACAGAAAGCAAGGGGCAACATTATTTGTGTATGACTTTCCATTGTAATGGAAATTGTTGTTCCTGCTGTGGGCTTATAATTTTATGATTCATGTTTGCAATTCCTATTTTGATACAAACATGCTACTTCTATCCTGTATAACACTATTTTTTAGAAACAACTTGTTGGTTTACAACTTAAGTTATCTGATTAGTTAGTGCCTAGCCAGTTTACCAGCTATCTCTTCAAATATGGAAAAACTGAGGTTTCATTAAATATATTGGTCAACGTGATTCCTTGAACTTATCCTGTAGTTGTCTCTGTGATCCATCACAGTTCACTGGCCCATCAATAAAAGTAATCCACATAGGTCGCCAAAATAGCGGTTTATCTTGATTATATAGTTTTTACTGATGAACCAATGAAGCATGATATCAGACATCACAGGGCAATTATAATTTAGCAAAATGAAGAATGGGTACTAGGACCACCACGTTGCTTGCCTCATAAACGAATAATATAACGCACACCATATAATCCTAAGACTAGGCAAAACTGCATCTCCTTTAATATCTAGGATCAAACCATAAGAAGCTCTGCAAAAACTATCCCTCACTCTTGTTTGGAGAACCTTGGTTAAACTTTAAATTGTTCCCTAAAGTTTGTCCGACCACACTGAGTCACGGTCCATTTGCGAATGAGAAATACAATCTTCTTCTTCTTAGAGTGCCATGCAGATTCCTGCGTAGGCGTCCATCCTCTTCCTATCAAATTTCTCTATTCACAGCTACATACAATCAGGGACTAACATTTCAGATAAATATACATAGATCCGCAAACGCTTTGTTACCGATCTACAGGGCGTTGAAGTTTCAATATTTTTTCAGTTCTTTCTTGATAAATCCCTCAATGTTTGGGATATTTATCTCAAATTTGGAACATAAAATACGCAATAGGAGTTACATCATTACAAATAATTACCCGGAACTTTATTGCTGTGCTCCGCAGGTAGACTAATAAAAAACAAAATAGTTTTTCCATCTTGCTTAGAAACTTTTTGCCCTCTTGTAATTTTTGTATATCTCCGATCCTTATCGAGAAGAAAAAACAAAACAGGATTCTTTATTATTAGGTAGATGAAAATAATGTATTTGAAATATGGTTTAGTAGGCTATAGCTTTATTTGGATAACTGTTTTGTTTTATAAAATTTGACATATAGCATTTTAAAGTTGTGTCGTCAACTTTAGAGTTGCAAAGTGTAGAAGTATTCTAAATACTCGCTATAATTTCGTTGCAATGGTCATTTATACGAATTCTGAAGTAATTGAGATGCATTTTATCTATAGCCACCCTGTAGATTCTGCCAACCGTTTGATATGTGTAATTATGTAACACGTATTGCGTTTCTTATATTCAGAATTTGAGCAAATTATCTCAAAAATTGAGGGGATTATTAAGAAAAAACTGAAAAACATTGAAACGTTTGCAGGCTTATGTTTATTTGAAATTTCAGTTATAGAAAAAACCAAATAGTCTCCTTTCGTTTGTACATGATATTTAGGAACACCCTGTATATCTGTATACAGGGTGCTCAAAGAAAAGGTGACCCGTCTCTAGGATAGGTAAAAAAACTGGAAAATAATTGGCGTTTGCTTTGTAAAAAAAATCGTAACGCCATCCTTATTCAAGATCCGAAGAAGAAGAAAAAAATTGTACGCATTTCTTACGATATTGCCGAAACTACTGGCAACGTTGTAATGAAATTTCACACGGATATGTTTTGGAAGCTAGTACATCCTATGAATTTGTTTTTATACCTGACTCCTAGAGGGCGCTAGTTACAAGGTTCATACCAGGTAGTAATTAACATAACTTTTTTTAGGTTAGATTTATAAATTAAAATTTTAGGTGAACTTGAACGTCATTCAATTCTACACCAAAAAGGTGCTCTTGGTAAAACTCGATACTGTGTACCGTTTTCGGAATATTTTGATTTGAAAATTATGGAGTAATATACGATGCGAGTATAAAGTAATGATAAAGTCATTAATTGAACAACAAACCACAAGAAGAATATTTAGATATGACTAATTATCATCAAATTGATATATTGCAATGTCTACATTTAAATACTCTTGAACATAGGCGTATTGTTTTTGATTGATGTTTTATTTATAAAATATTGGTCGGATTAACCGATTGTGATACGTTATTATCATTAATTAATTTTAATGTACCCTCTAGGCGACTGCGCAATAACAATATGTTTGTCATTGCATTTCACTCTACAAATTATGGTCTGCATTCTCCGCTTGACAGAGCACTGCGACTGGTCAATTCCTTTCAGTCCGAAATTGATGTTTTTGACTACGCTTTCCGGTTTTAAGAGGCATATTTTAAATAGTGTTTTATAGCAAAAATTTTATTCTGTGTTTGTTCCATTATTGTAATTTCAAAACTGTAAAAATGGGGTAACCCGTAAATTTCGTAAAATAAAAATAAAAAAAAAACATTATAATAAAGAATAAGAACATAAAATAAAGTACAATTAGAGTAAGTGTCCAAAATGACCTCCGTTTCCCGAATACACAATTCTATCCTTTTTTATAAAGATTCCATCGTCTACTCTAAACGGTTGGGCATCAGCTAAGAGATTACCAAAGTGATGTTGAATTCTGTCTTCCTGTTCTTGACGTGAATTTACCTCTGTAGCATCATAGACTTTTTTCTTAAGATTCGACCAAACTGTGTAGCCCAAAGTATTAAAATCGCATGTATAATTTTTTTCTTCAACGCCCTGTATCTTGACTATGGATGGCGTTACGAAATTTTTTTACCAAGCAAACCCCAATTATTTTTCAGTTTTCTACCTATACTAGAGACGGGGTGACCTTTTTTTGGAACACCCTGAATATGAAAACTCTTTCTTCTACTATTATCCTCCTGTAACGTAGCATAGTTTTGACCCTATCAATATACTTGACATCGTTTCTCATTCGACAGGTGTGCAAGCAGTCGTCGCCCCCCGCAGCCGTGCCTCCGGCAGCACCCACGACGACGACGGCGATGTCGACCACCGCCCCCTCCATCCCTTCCGCCTCCCCTCCGGCCGTTTTGACGGCGGGGGCGCCGGCCGCCCCCCGAACCTCCTCACTTGGTGACAAGCAGCGCTGCGCCAGTGTGGATGCGACGTTGCCACATGCCGTGACGAGGGAGCCCGCCTCGCCTAGGCGGACCGCCGCTTCGGAAGGGGAGGAGCTTATAAAGAAGGGAGTGGCAGGAGATAAAGGTAAGGGTGTGGTTCACAGAAACACGACTTTGTAATGGTAGCTGCACTATAAGCCGGGAACAGCAACTAAAACGGACATTTAAGTTTAAAGGCCGCTGCACGAACGGAAATGGTGACGGAAAAAACTTAAACTGCATATTATGAACGGAAGCAAACCCGGGAGCGGGAGGCTTGGTCAAGATTCAACTTTCCCGTTCTCGGTACCAACAGGATCGTCGGATTCTTAGTACGCGGATAGCACGCGTCATTGTCAACTAGATAAACCTCCATCTTGTTTGTTTACCTAACCTATATTTGTGTTATTAGGCGATCCAAGCCACGTGAGGTTGGGCAACAGTCAGGCAACAACAGGGGGAGGTCAAAAATTTGTGGATTCCGTTTTTTAGACGGCATTATATAACGTTTCGGGGGGGGGGGGGGGGGGTCCGGACCCCCTGGACCCCCCTCTAAATACGTGCCTGGTGACAACTGAACATAGAGGTAGTAAACAAACCACTTCAGCATGGCGTGCTGACCTGAAAATTCTTCCAATGCAACCCATGTTACAAACACCCAGCTTCACTACAGTTACCAACAAATAGCCAATTCGATTTTACTGACCAAGCATAAAAGACGCACAAACAAAACAAACGTTTGACAGTCAGGCTTCTACCGTAAACAAATCGCAGGAAAATTATATTGGCGTTGCCAGCTCCTCAAAATTTATGTAAGACTTCAGAGTTTGCGTTTATGATGAATAAATATGTAGTAACGCAGTAGAGGTCAACATATCTATTGATTTGGCTGTAATCATTCCTGAACCATCAAAATACCGTCTTTTTTAACGTGGAATGGAATATTTCTGGATACTATACAATTAAGACGGTAGTAAATAATCATGATTGCCGTATCTGGTGGTCAATATGACAACGTAAGAAAAGATGTCGGCCCATTAGAATTAGTTATTTACTACCTCTATGTTCAGTTGTTATTCTGAGAGTATATGTTTCCTGGATGTCACGTTTTTATCGTTCTCGTTTTCATTACCATTCCCGGGCAATTATGCAGCCTTAATTGTACATTTGGAAGCTGGTCTCTTAGTACTTTCTATTCCCGTTACCGTTGCAGTTTTGTCAATTGACACAATTGTGCTTCAAGTGTAAGTGTATCGCCAAGAATGCTTTACTAGGATTTCTGTTACCATATCTGTGATACCACTATTGTTCGTTTTGATATTATGAACATATATTAGATGTAACCAGAAAACTCAAATTTGTCCCATACCTCCGATAAATATAATTTCACATATTCTCAGACGTATACGTGAACCTAACCGTGATAGGTGATACCTAGAACCTAAACCATTAAATACGATGGCTCTGACAGTCATATCAAAAGGATTCCTCAAGGATTGTCATCAATAAAAGGTTAAACCTGCATATTATCGGATTATATGAGCATATTTTACAGGTGTAACAGTATTAAACAATTTATAAAATGAACACTATCCAACTTATTAAACAAATGCATTTGAGGTTAAGTTTCAATTTTGACTTTTCCACATGACACTGTATTGACTGAACCATTGAATCAACGTTGCAGAATCCTCCTGGGCTAATTTCTTAGCAAACGCAGATTTAGTTTTCTTTAATTTTTGTGCCCTCAAATTTTAACATTATAATACAAACATCATACAAAAGACCTTTTTGTATATCCGATATTTTCAAATGCAAATAGATGTATCTAGGTATATAATTTTACCGTCGACGGTTTCAACATTGATATGTGTAAAAACCGCGTCTGTATTTTCTCTGATATGCATTGTACGCCGGCTCGGTGGAAACTGGGAGACAGACAATCAATCTGAAGTACCCTAAATATTTCTGCTGCTTCTGCGTGGGTACTCTCTAACTTAAGAGATAGAAACGTGTTTCTATCACCATGACGACCATGACGATCGGGCAGTTTCGGGTGCCTATCATGTGTCTACTACGCTGTCACGACACACTGTCATATTTACGAGGCCACCCGATCCCATAGCACATAGTGCATAGAAACACGTTTCTAAGTTACAGAGTACCGGAGCTGGTATTTACTCATGATTGTATCAATTCAAGAATGATGTGTTAAATCTTATTGATTGATTAAGGTAAACAAAGAAAATTGATAATCAGATTTACCATTATTACCGTCAGATGTGAAGCCCGATGACATCATCAAACCAGTGAATGGCCATCATCACCACTATGATAACAATAATGAACACCATCACCATCAGGTGCCATCACCCCCGGTTCTGGCTAGTCCCGGATCAGAATATTGGTTAGCAAGGAATCCAGTGGCTGATCAGGTAAATAAAAAGCGGCTCTTTGTTTTGTGGTGACTATATTACAAATTTTTTAAACTGTTCTGAGTTATGTACAATCAGGCCCCTACTATCGCTTCGCTAGTCTGGATGGCAGTGACGGGTTATACAAAGTTTAATTTCAGGTGTTCTAGATTTCCTGGTATGTTCCACAAGGCAATCAAAATAAAATAATGCCCGTTCATAAAACATTATCACCGTAAACAAATAACAAAAACAACTCTAATAATTCAATAACTTTGATTGACGGACACCAATGATGCGAACCAAATCTGGTCTACGGTAATAACTGCGATTGCTTTAGTTGAGTTGTCCGTGCCACTGATGGACAGATCATCATCGACGATGTGACTAGGCCGCAATCAAGTTGCTTTATGCCCTTCGATTTCATTATGATATCCATTTAGATTCTTCAGCCTATAATTTTCTTTCTATGCTACACATTTTTGTAATACAACTCCGTCCAGGAGATCGGCGGCTTCTTGTCGATCACGTGAATACCTCATAACAGTTTTCAAAATTCGTAGTATAAAGAGGTGCCTTATGTTTATGTATGTATGTAGACTACGTAGTTCCGATTCTGGTCGGTTTTTAATGTAGCAAAAAAAAGTGCTGTAGAAATCGTAGAATGTCTTTCATCTAGCCACGTACTTTGTTTCATTTTTATTTTATTTTTTTTGTTAGCCGAATTATTATTGGAAGCTACCGGACATAGGCGTAGTTAAGTCCCTGAATCTGGGGGGGCTTAAGTCTCTGGATCTGGGAGGGGGGGGGGTTAAGTCCCCGCCCTAGATACAATAAATTTAACAAATTATTTTTGGATTTTTGGGGGGGCTAATTTCATTCTTGGGGGGCTAAGCCCCCCGAGCCCCCACCTAACCGCGCCTATGCTACCGGATAGTAGGGGAGCGAAGGGCCTCTAAATTTGCAGTTACTAAAGCGTCATGAGGACTTATTGGATTGTGAAGTTTACGTTCTAGAAAGAAGAAAGGTTTATGCCAAGTTTTTCATTTCAGTGGGGGAGAGAGAGCATGTAGGAATTTTCAAAAATGTAAAAAATAGTCACATTAAAATACTCGAACGCGTCAGACATTAATAGAGTATACGCCCTTTGAATTTCTGATAATCGATAGATATTAATTTTATGATTAGTTAAAGGTGGCCTCAAAAAGAGGTGGAAAGCAAAACAAAAGTTTATTGGGGCGTGCAAGAAATGTGAATGTAAAGTGAACTCAAAAAAGTGTTATATTTATTTGTTTTGTTTTTATCTATTGAAAAGTGGTATTTGCGATTATTTTGATCTACGACTTTCTGAATTATTGTAATATATATTTTGAATAGATAATTACATTTTTATCGTTACTCAGGTCTACATAATAACGTAACTGCACTATAGAATTGTCGGCACTGATTGAGACCTGAAAGAAATGTAACCAGATCATATATTTCTGACTTCATCTATATCTAGTAGGCGTTCTTCATGACCCAAGGGTAGAGCGTGAGTTATCAAAAATAATTGACGATTTTGTTTATATGTAGTATTACCTATTGAAAAGTAGATAATCTCTGTATAAGTTAATGGGATTAGATAAACGTACTTTTACTGAAATAATTTCCTCAGGTATTCATCACAGACGTAACCGTCAATTTGAAAACCGTGACTATTCGCGAGTGCAAGACCGAGAAAGGCTTCTTCAAGGAACGAGATGCAGCTGCTGCAGCTGCAGCGGCCGCGGCTGCAGCAGCTGCCGGTGAAGACAGAAGTAACGCCAGAGACGTTGCGTGACGTAGGAAGAAACTTTAAATGGGTCAAGCTTCGTGGGTAAGGTCTCTACACAATCTGTCAGCATTTGATTCAATCTAAAGCGTCAGGTTTGTGAATAAAAATATCTGTACCTGATGTCAACTAATGACAAGTCAGACAAAATGTACCAGTTGTTTGTGATTTCACAATCTCGAAATACCGGGTGTCCCAGAATCCCCTGACACATGATATTCTCATAAAAAAGGAAAGTTCATACCAAAAATTTAGTGGCATTTTTGAAACTACTATAGGGTCTATCAATACTATGCTTTAAAAGCATTTTTTTTGTACTTCAACCCTTATAACTCCTACACAAATTAAGTTCTTATTTTGTTCAAAATCTTATAGTACCTTTGGTTTTATACATAAACCTATTTTTTTTTCGTAAAATCATAAGCGTAAAATAAATATAATAAGTATTTGTTTGAGGCATAATATTTTTGTAAAAAACAGATAAAACAGGAGACTAAGCGGGCCTTTCAAGTGGCCCATCATACATGCTTTCGAAACATTTGTTTTTGTACCCCCTAAAGCTCACCCTCCACATTTTTCAAATAGCACCCTACATACAGCTTTTGCTACATAAATGAAATCATTATTTTATTTAAACTTTTGTAGTGTCTTTGCTTGCATACACAGACCAATTTGTTTCGTAAAATCTTAAGCATAAAATAAATAAAATAAGGGTTTGTGTGAGACCAAATAATTTCATAATAAAAAAGGATAAAAAACCATCTTGTTTTTTTTGTATACGTTTTTTTTTGCAGAAATATTAGGCGTCAAACAAATTCTTATTTTATTTATATTATGCTTATGATTTTACGAAAAAATAAGTCGAAGGAACCACAAGATTTAAAAAAAAACGCATATAATTTATGTAGGAAAACCTATGGGGTGCTGTCAGAAAACAAAAAGTTGAGGGTCAGTTTTTGGGGATGACATACAAAATAATGTTTTGAATGCATGGGATGATAGATCCTATCGTACCTTCAGAATTACAACTCAGTTCTTGCTTGGACCGTTTTTTGTTATGAAAATATCACGTGTCAAGGGAATTCTGAGTCACCCGGTGTGCATTTTTAATCTGAGATTACGAGGTTTTATCCACCTTTTAATCGTGTATATTTGTCTGCCATTTATTGTTATTGAAATATTATCGAATTTGGAGACAATACATATGTACCATATATTATGTGGTATTATTTTTGTATACCACCATCTGTTTTTTTTAGCTTAAGATTTTTATCTCTATATTTAGATGATTTCGAAATTACCTGGTTCAAGCTCTAGTTGTCCTAATTTTTCACATATTTTTTATAAATTGTTCCGCAATATTTTTGCTCACTTTTTATTATTCTACGTATTCCATTTTTGCACCCAATATTTTTTGTGGGTACCAAAACAAATTACATCATTTTTATCGTGTACAAAATGATTATTCTATTTTATTGTGAATATCTGCAATAATCTTTAGTTAAACTATACAAAATAAATATTTGCACACAGCACTTTACTCGTCCATAAATAACACTTTCATTGGAATAAAAATGTACTACTTTTGACTTGATCTAATGTGGATTAATTTATGGGCTAGCAATGTGCGATGAATCGGAAAGGAGTATAGATGAGTTTAAGCAGTTGCATTAAATACAGAGACACATTAGTAAATTGTAAAATAACAAATGCTAGCAGTTTGTGATGAGTCTATAACTATACTTGATGAGTTGCAAATAGATTTTTTCCAATTCGCACGACAGGAACAATTATTAAAAGTACAAAATAAACAAGAATCTGAAGCTTTAGTGGCAAGTCGATCCTTTTAAGGTACTGCGAATTTTAGTATTAAAAAAATAAGAAAAGTAATTTACTCTTACAACTAACTCCTTCACCTGTGTACTCATTAGATGATCTATTTCTATTTGCAGCTCATCATGTGGGTTTTTATAGTTAAAAGTGATAATGTGCCAGTGGTATTATCAGGACACTGCTTTAATGATTATATTTCACCAGAAGTTGATCTTTTTGATGGAATATAAGCATAGCGGCGAGCCTTAATTCATATTTTAAAAAGATTTTTATCTGCTTTCTAGCCTTAGATTGCGCCTGTACCATAGTAAATGGTACATATCACAGCATTACGATGCGTTTTGGATCAAAGTTGTGTGTAGGATAACTTTGTATATTTTGATGTCGGTTTTATTCGTAATCTACAACTTATATTTTATCGTTGTTACTATGTACTGGCTACCTCATTCATATCAATTACTGTAAATATTTCGTCAAGGAAGTTTCTTGATCGTACAATGGTCAAATTGATTTTTTATGAGTTTTTGTTCTACCGAAGATTATTCCATTGACCAATCTTTATATTTAGTATGCAACAAAACACAAAACAAAGCTGAATTTTTGTCGTAGAATAACAGTAGATTGTGCAATTTGCTGATCATCACCACCATGCGAATATTGCTGGTTGAGGTAAAGCAACCACATGATAGTATGATAATGATTTTAAAAATGTAATGTTCTATTACCTAGTAAAAATAATTCTCAACATCACTCAACTCACCAACTTATCACAGAGTTAATAATTGCTGATATATGTGTATTAAGAGTACTGTGTAAATTGATTGCAGATTTTTCTCAGATAACACCTATTCCACGTTTTATGACTAAAGCTAGCACTGCTTGCAGATATATTTATTTGAAAATGAATTTTTCAATCATTTTTCATAGTGAGTATAGATATAGGTGAGCCAGTTCTAATACAAGTTACTAGCTGTAGTGCTTAGAAATTGGTGATTGGCATTGAAATAAATGTTGCAGGCCAACTTAACATTGATGTTCATGTAAAATATGATTCGAAATTGAAATCACCTTGAAGGTCAATATCTAAGTCAAGTCATTTGAGCCAGATATAATGTTTATAATATATTGAGGACTTCCCTAACGCAATATTAGCATTGATCGATTGAAAGAGGGTACTTGATAGTACGTTATGAAGTGAAGATCCATATTCAAAAGTTTTGTTATGCTGGCACTTCACTTGGCGTAGCGTATTCGTGTAGCGACCGCTATATTTGCCCAAATGTTTGATGTATTCGCAAATATCACAACAAATATGCCTACCCTCATTGTCGGTCGGCATCGTCAACATAAATGTTCAATCTTGTTTGAGTCCTTTGATGTGTGATTAAAAGTCTGATAAGCGAACGCAAACGCATATTGCCTTCTGTGTCCTGTTTGTTCAAATATGGCAAATACAAGAATGTGCTACGCCAAGTGATGTGCTGGCATTACATTAACATACTGTTATCCTTCACACCAAGTATCAATTTCGTAAAGAACGAAATGTTAACAAGGCATTTTATAACCATTGTGATGTTTTTCAGAAAATTGATTACAATCTGTGGGGTTTGTTTGCGTAGGAAATGTTCGCTACTTAATTGTGGTTAAAAAAAAGTCCCAAAATTGAATCATATAGACATATATACCTTGTTATCACAATTGATGGCACTAAATGAAAACGAACTGAGGAAAAGCAATCTTGTCAGGCGCCCTTCTTACAAACCTATTACAGGTTCCCAGATGTGAAAGAGAGCTTCTAATCCTCCATCTAGTACCCAAACCACTCAGATATCCACATGACGTTGGCGCCATCAATTGTGGTAACAAGGTATATGTTTTCAGTGTAGACTTTTTTTGATCGATTCTGATAAATCTTCGGTTAGTACGAAATCGTTAATGCTCATCAATAGCTGAAAATATTGATGCACTGTACTCCAGTAGACATAAACAAATAGTGGCTCCCTGATTTTTTGATAGTGTTGAGATGTTCACGTGGTAGTCCTTGCCTTAAAAGGGCCTATGGTGGTCACCGGCTGTGAAAGCAGGCGTATGAACCACCATAGTGAGGAAACGCCTGCACCTATGTTAAGGACGGTTTCCCGACAGCGTCTGACCCCAGGTTAGGGGCGGCTGATAGCAAACCTGGCAGTAGGTATAAAATGCGCCCTCAGGAAGCCGGCCAACATCAAACGGCTATTCGGTGCGTGGCGACACTGCGGGGATAACCCAAGCCAGGGATGAAAGCCGGCCGGCAACCCGTACAGGTCATCCCTAGGAGGCAATGTGGTCGGCTGCCTCCGAAATGTCGGCTGGGGGCCCTAAGGCTAACCACCGGACGGGCCCTACCTTCTGGTTCGACCGCCCTAGAAGAAGGGCGCCCCTGCAGCTTTGTATCTCAAGGCTACCAGGTTTAGGTTTCTCGTAACTGAGAAACTAAGATAGCACTGTCAGAATAAAGAGGGGGATGTAGAAATATAACTTAACATGATGGCAAAAGGTGCCATTGTGCCTACTTACCAGAGCTGGTGCCTGGAGGTAGATGCGTGCTCGTGACGTGCTGCTCCCTAGAAGAGTTTCATGCTTTGAAAGAGCGACCCCATTTTATGTCCTTTCTCCCATTATCCTACTAAATGTCCCTGCCGTTAAAAAAAATGTATCATCGTTGTCTGATGGTTACAAACTTAGTCTATCATTTTCTCTTTGGTATCTCGTGCTTAATATGGCCACAAATAGATTCGAAGAAGGGAAATAGCTTTATACTGACGTTTCAGGTTTCAGATACCTCATGTGGTTGAATTCTTGGTCAAATTAGACGAAATGAAAGAACACACATTTTTATCAACCACTTTATTGATATATTTTTTTTGTATTCTAGAATAATAGAAGCTTGTTAACCTTTGCGGAATTGAACTTGATCCTAAATACTCTTGTAAGCTGTGATACTTCTGTTATATTCTAGTATACTTGTACATATTTCTCGACTCCAAGAGTATTTTAGGTTATATTTTTAATTACATGTACTTGATGAAGATTTTTTCTGGTCGTCTAACCGATCGGAAATGATACTGTACAGGGTAGCTCGTATTTAGAGCGCTTAATTTATAATCTTTTTTTGGGAATGAGGTACTGAGAGTCGAAGCTGTTACTGTTAGCTTTGGAGGATCTGTTTTTAAGAAAATTATAAGACAAGATGGTACTTGAAATTTCCCCTCAATTTTCTTCAAACTTGTTTCACCTTTTCGATGCAGAACATTTTGCAAAAGGATGGTTGAAAAGGAAGGTTCCATATTTGAGAATACCCTGTATATACAGAATCATGTTCACGGTAATTACACAAATGTTTATCGAATCTCACTATTAGTGCCACTGATGAAGATGAATAAGGCCTGGTTTTTTGGCATGATAAATGTACCGTTCTTTCGCATACCTAAAATGTACTAAAACCATACAAGACGATGGGGTATTGCATGATATTGTGATTTACAGATGGTAAGTTGTAGCAGAGAAAGAGAGATGGTGGCAACTTTCTCTACATGTATGTCAATAATTATTTATTTTACTGTAGATTGTAAGTACCAGGTACTAGCGGCACATTTTTGTACCTTTTTATGTATTCCGTATTTTAAGTTAGTATTTATATTATTTATTAAGTATTTTAACTACTTGTACATATATGTGTATATTATACAAAAATTGTTTTTCGTTAATAAGATATTTTTTTAATAAAATAGGTAATTAAACTTTGGTTGTTTTTTTCAAAGTGGTAAAAATATTACTGATATTACTGGAGGCAGTCAGATCCGTATCTGGAGATGAAGCCAATTAAATATGCTTATTATAAAATGTTTTGGCCAATGGATATTAGGCTTTTAACCAATTAGACTGGAGATACGACATTTTTACAGCACATAGGAAATTAGTCCAAAAGGCGGTCGCAGAATATATTGCGAATTTTTGTGGGTTGAATAATAATAGAACAAGTGGATAACTTCAAAAATTGATATATATTAAAATGCAATAGCAAATATTTGTGTACAAAATGGCACTAAAATAAAATACACTTTCAACATAATATATTAGTTATAAAGACTTATATATATATATATATATATATATATATATATACATCATTATAACAAACCTGAGCCAATTGGAAATTGACCATATACTGAGCCACCTACTTAGAGATGTGCTAGATAAATAATAGTTTTATTTTCATCTCCAGATATATTGTGTTGTATCTAAAAACCGTAATATACATAAGAAATTATTTAAAATAAATATTTTTGAAAATGCTTATATATTCATATTTATAGTACATACATGAGCCATGCATACATTTAATACCATTGTGAGCCTTTGATATACAAGTTTATGTAAATTATCGAATCTTCCTGAGCCAAGCAATGTTGCCAAGATTACAGCTGGGTTTCGGCTCAGAATAGTTAGCAATCAAATATATACAAATAACACGCCCACTTGACCTTGAATGGGTGGAATTATTACTCCTGATGTACTGTGTGAGGCTTTCTCGGCCACCGTCGAGTGAATTTGTGGTTCTTGGGTTGTTAAGCCGGCGTCGTTTAGCGTTAAGGCTTGACGTTTCGCCACCACGAGTGGATGGCATATTCAGAATCTATTTCACTTTGGCGACTTCCAAAATACTGTAATTTGGATTTTGGATACTGTAATTTGTATTGGTCAATATGGTCAAGTCATTCTCACGTGATGCCGTGACCAAGGGAAAAGGGATTCATTTTTATTCAGGGTGTTAATTAAGTATGTTAACAAACTTTAACCACGAATAGTACTCTGAAAAATAGAAAGAAAATGTCATATGAACATGGGTCCGGAAATGCTTCCTAAGGGAGCTACGCTCCTTTGCATGGGGCACCCTGAAGACGGTTTTCCCTCGATATTCTCGAAACCATTCATAACAAAATTACGAAATTAGGTACGATGGGTAAACTTTTGACGCTGAATCTGATTCTGAATTCAGAATTTCATAATTTTAATCAGAGGCGTATCATACGGGAGGAGTTAGGGGTAAAAATAACCCCATTTTCTAAATGGTAATTTTTTGACATTTTGATTTTAGAATATGGTGTTTCAGAGTTTGTTGTCAAGTAGAAGTGTACTGATATTCAGCTGGTGGCGGTCACTTCCACTTTAAGAAAACATTCTCTATTTGTCTTAGTATTTTATTTCTTATTTGTTCAAACTCTTATTAAATAATGTTACTAAAAATAATACCTAAATGTTTTGTAATAACTCTAAACTGAATAAACTGACAGTTCTTAAGTTGTTTATCAATTATTTCAATTGTTCTTCACAGCACACTTATTAAATAAATGAACATTTATTTATTTACAATAGCCTGCATCGATTCAATGCTTTGCATTTTTCTCGAAAATGGCTAGCCCTTTCGAGATGTACCAAAAAACCATTTGTACGTAGAAATCTCTGAAATGTCTGTCTGTTGGCGTTTTTCTAGCCTCCCAATCTCAGTAACCGCTACATGGATTGTGATGAAATTTGGGCAGCGTTATGCTGTGGGGTAGGTAATGTTTCTATAATTTTGAAAATCGTTATACGGGGGGCGGAGTAATTAGCAAAAAACGAAAAATTTCAAATACGCCTCAAACTTCGTTTTTAGGCATTTTAGGGGTTCCTGATCATTTTCTACTTTTTTTTGGGTGGGGGTGAATTTGGGGTGATTGGGGGGTGGGGGGTTGTAATACTGAAAAATTTGTTGTATTCACAATGGGCTCTCTAATGACCTGTAAATGAAAGACCTAGCGCCATAATACAATTTTTTAGGTCCATCCAAACATTGCCTTCCTTATAATAGAAACCAAGGGACTTTGAATAATTTGTGATGTATACAGGGTGGCCAATCGGGTGACGATAATAATTTTTTTTTAGATAGCCCGTACCGAGACCTATCCAAAACACCTCTATGTATGTGTACCGATTATTGATAGTTTTCGAGTTATGATTTTTTTTTGAAAATTTAGAGATTTTCCAGTTTTTGCAAGAAATTATCAAAGACAAAAACAAAAATGCTTTTTGGCTTTTATTTTTTTCCGCAATTATACTCAGTATTAAGCCTATTTTAATATCCAATAAAGAGAACCTGTACATCCGAACAATAATTAAGTACATTTTGGGCCCAAAATTTGAAATCTCTGTTTTTTGTCAGGAGACCAAAACCTTCTAAATAAAATTAAAAATACTTATGCCTGGTTCTGGAGCTCCAATCTAATCTTAAAAACTCTGCAAGTCATTGCACTTTCGAAATAATAACGAAAAAATAGCACTTATGGGGGCATTTTGCGCCGTACGTGACTATTAAAGGTAAAAAGGTGATAACTCACGAATTTCCAAAATGATTTAAAAAACTATTATTATACTTTATTATGACAAATTAAAGAAAAAAAGCTCATAACAACTAATAAACATGATAATCATTGATGTTTTAATCACTTTTAATAAAAAAAATTAATACCTGTGCTTTTTGCTGTGTGCTATTGAATTTCTGCTAAATTAAGTTGTATGGAAAGTTAACAAAGGAAAAGAATAATAAAACAACAATCTGACTTTTAATTCCATGGCGAAATTACCTGGGAAGCGTTATCGTAGCATACGCCATCCCTTTTACTTCCCTCACCGATAGGTGAGGGGAGGATTGTGATCGTGAAAATTTTCGATTTTGAGATAATAGGTTTTTTGGGCGTTTTATAATGTCTACATAACGAAAATCCGCGTCACTCATTTCTGTCGTTCTGTCTGTCGGTCTGTCTGTCTGTACGCGTTTTTCTAGCCTCGTAATCTCAGTAACCGCTGCATGGACTGTGATGAAATTTGGGCAGCAATATGCTGTGGGGTCTTGGTAGGTAATTTCAAATATTCCTCAAACTTCGTTTTTAGGCGTTTTACAGGTTCTTGATCATTTTCTGTGTTTTTTGGGTGGGGGTGGAATTTTGGTGTTTGGGGGGTGGGGGGTTGAAAAACTGAAAAACTTGTTGTATTCATGATAGGCTGTCTACTGACCTGTCAAGGAAGACCTAGCGATACAAATCACCTTTTTAGGTTCATCCGATCATTGCCTTGCCTATTACCGAAAATTAACACAACTGCGCTCCGCCGACATGAGCTCGCAAAAAGCTACTCTGAAAGAAAATGACGGCGTATGCTACGACATCGCTTCCTAGGTAATTCTGCCATGAAATTAGAAGTCAGATTATTGTTTATTATTCCTTTCCTTTGTTAACCTTCCATACAACTTAATTTAGCAGAAGTTTAATAGTACATAGTAAAGACACTTCAAAAATCACAATTTGGGTATTAGTTTTTTTATTAAAACTCATCAAAACATCAATGATTATCGGATTTATTAGTTGTTACGAGTTTATTTTCGTTAATTTGTCATAACAAAGCAAAATAATAGTTTTCTAAATCATTTTGGAAATTCGTGAATTATCACCTTTTTACCATTAACACTCACGTACGCCGCAAAATGTCCCCATAAGTGCTACTTTTTCATCATTATTTCGAAAGTGCAATGTCCTGTAAAGTTTTTAAGATTAGTTTGAAGCTCCAGAACCAGACATAAGTATTTTTAATCTTATTCTGGTGTTGGTCTCCTGACTAAAAACAGAAATTTCAAACTTTGGCCCCAAAATGTACTTAATTATTGTGCGGATGTACAGGTTCTCTTTATTGAATATTAAAATAGGCTTAATACTGAGTATAACTGCAGAAAAAAATAAAAGCCAAAAAGCATTATTGTTTTTGTTTTTGACGATTTCTTGGAAAAACTGGAAAATCTCTAAGTTTTAAAAAAAAAAATCATAACTCGAAAACTATCAATAATCGGTACACATACCTGGGGGTGTTTTTGGATAGGTCTCGGTACGGGCTATCTAAAAAAAAATTATTATCGTCACCCGATTGGCCACCCTGTATATCCGAGTGTTGTTTTAGTTTTAGATCGTTCTTTATTGCATAACGCCAAAATTATCGAATTGATTTTAATTAAATTTTGACACAGTATTACTGCCACGGCGAGGATGGAAAACGCGCATGTTTTGGAAAAATCGTGTCAGTGGCGGCGCAGCAACAATAAAAAAACTAAAAATGTAAAAATAGCTCAAACTTTGTTTTTCGGCGTTTTAGGGGTTTCTGATCATTTTTTACTTTTTTTGGGTGGGGGTGAAATTGGGGTGGTTAGTGGGTGGGGGGTTGTAAAACTCAAAAATTTATACCATTTATAACAGTGTCCATTGACCTGTGAAAGAAATACCTAGCGGCATAATAGACGTTTGTTAGGTCCATCCGAACATTGCCTTGGCTATTACAGAAATCAAGGGATTTGGTATTGGTAGGGGTAGGTATTGATTTAGGTCGTTCTGAATTTAGTAACATGGAAATTATGGAATTAATTTTAATGAAATTTAGACACAGTGTTATTACCGCGGCAAGGATGAAAAATGCGTATGGTTTTCAAAAATCGTGTCAGTGGCGGCGCAACAATAATAAAAAAACTAAAAATATAAAAATAGCTCAAACTTCGTTTTTAAGCAACTTGGGGGTTCCTGATTGTTTCGTTTCGTCCAGTTGGGGCTGAATTGTGTCGCCTACGGAGAGATTTAGGAAACTATTTACTAGTTTTTGTGTTGGATGTTTTTTGACGACAGGTGGGCGATGATTTGGTTGCAACTGTTATGTGTGGGAAGTACTGAGTCAATCAACTTGACTCCATTTTTTTTGTTTAACAAAGAGTTTAACAATTGCTAATCTCAACCAATCAGATTCCACAGAAGTGGAACATTTAATCACTGGATTATTTGATAATGATATAATGATGACAAGAAATTAGGGTTTTGAATTGAATACATTTTTTAGTGATACATGGAAATAACATTTAAGTTTTATAACAAAACTATTTTTGTTTTTTTCACAATAATTCAAAAGTTATTTCAAAATAAAAATGGGCTTTTGTATCCAGTACCGAAAACACGCCCAAAGCTCCCGAACCCACGTGTCGTCAAGTATGGTTCGTTGAAGCGATCCGTTCTGCAGAGGGTCACATGACGTAGTGGTAAAATTCGATTCAAAAACATATTCATGTCGATGGTACAAAACAAAATGTGTGTAACATGAGTGAAAAGCATATCAATATATTTTTTGGTTAAAAAAAAAATAAAAAAAAGTTGCAAGCTTGTGTTTCGAGCCAACGCCCGCTTGAACACAGCAATTTGCTGCATAACACTATACCACTACGCCACCCGACCCACCACTGCTGAGCGGATCGCTTCAACGAAACATATTGACTTCACATGGGTTCGGGAGCCATCGGAGTGTTTTCGGTACTGGACTGAAAAGCCCATTTTTGTTTTGTTACAACTTTTTAATTATTGCGAAAAAAAGAAAACGAAAATAGTTTTGATACAAAACTTATATATGATATGATCAAAAGTGACATCCAGCTTTGACGTTTGTTCCCAATATTAATAAAATGCTATTGGATGATATTTATTAACTTATCTCTCGATACCCAATAGAAAGCTAAATGTGAAAATAAGCGCGGTAAAAAGAAAATAACTATAATACCCATATATCCCTAATGAGAATCACTCGGAGGTGACGTCATGCGCACAGCAGGCGAAAAACCGGACAGCGGAGCATCTAGCCCTGATAAAATAGCATGGACCTGATGATCGGTGTTGCCAAATCCTCTGGCTCATGTTTATAACAATTTCCGGTATATACTTGTATATAAATTATGAAATCGCAGCGCCATTTGCGGAAATTCTGTGAACTATATTTCCTAGCAATGGTATTAACCTGAGCCACCACATTATGACGTTTATTACCTTTCTGACATTAGAGCACGGAACATGTTTTCGTTATTTACAATCTGTGACATTTGATCTACCAAAGCTTTGTCTGAAATTGACTGTAGTAGGCCAAATGTACCGAGAAACAAAGGCAAACGGA
This sequence comes from Callosobruchus maculatus, assembly GCA_951848785.1. NCBI lineage: Eukaryota > Metazoa > Arthropoda > Insecta > Coleoptera > Chrysomelidae > Callosobruchus > Callosobruchus maculatus. Next base: position 524,174 of record CATOUR010000177.1, read on the forward strand.
CCTGAGCCGTCTATATGGCTCACATCCGTCGAAGTGGCTCAGGTTAATACGCTCAAGTTCCTATTAGTGGATCAGGTTAGTATCAAAGAGGAAAATATATATATATATATATATATATATATATATATATATATATATATAGATCATGAAGCTACATTACGAGTTTTGACTCATTGTATTGTATAAATTTTACACCAGTGAAATCTTATATACGGTGAATCTGAAATAAGCACTTCAACCGTCATTGTCAGTGCCAGATCTCTTCAAACGAATCTCATTTTTCTTGAAACCAACGAATTCGAATAGGTTAGAAGAAGTAAACAAGGGTTTCGTTTGTGCCCACAATCCTAAAGCGGCAGCTTGATGATTGTGGCACACTGACCGCTGAACGCTGATAAACCCGTATCGTACACCCGCGATGAGATAGCAGGTAAAGCACCCTAATAGTGGCTTAATATAAATAGCTACTTTGTTTTGGTTGATCGTTTCGGGTTAATTGTTATAGTTTTGAGTGAATTTTGAGCTTCAACGGTGTATAAGTGTTAAATTTCTATTTTAAATAATTGCACAAGATTTAAATCTTGCGGATTTATGTAAAAATAACATTGTGTTTGTGAACGCAGTAAATAATAACAACGGGGTCTTGGGAACACGCTCGTGCCTGTTAGAGCATGGGAGTTGCTTTTTCTAACCTACTCGAATTCGTTGCTTAAGTAAGCAACCAATGTTTTGGTTTCCATTTTTCCCTCGAAAAATTTACGTTACGCCAATCTACTGACTAGTACTAACGATTACTAAAACCAAGTTTCATAAAGTGTTTATAGCTGCATATTTCATAATCCAGCTACAGTGTCATATAAGATTACTTTTTGCTCTGGGTAAATTCTAGCATCAGTGGTTATTGCACTTATTTCTGACTTCCTGTATCTACCATCTACAGTGTGACCCAAAAGTCGACGACACAGCAATACATTTGTTTTCAGGAAATGCAACCTCAAAACCAACTTCTATTACTAAATGAATGTTGAAGGTTGAACATAAATTACGATGTACTTCGTGTTTAAAATCAAAATATACTGGAAAATGGATCTCGGCTTGATTTTCAAATACTATAAATCTTTTCCATCCTCAGAGAGTTACTCAGAAACGCAAATAACCTGTAACTACCAGAAAATCTACAGTAATTTTGGGAATAACTTCTATCATGTTTATTTGATTGGACGTCTACTTTTGGAAAACATGTCTATGGGTGGAAGCATATCTTTGCTTAATGTACTGGAAGAAGTCTATATATTCAAACCTCTAGGGTGTTATCTTCATTATGACAACAGCCACGAAGGTGCATTTTTTGATAACTACTGCTCCAGTTGTTTATTCCACTGGGTAAAAAATGTCATTGCTCCTATAGATATAAGAACTATTTTGGAAATTGAAATATTTCAGCATAATAATATTTCTTTTCATAAACTACATATTTAAATTCAGCATACTGAGCGGATCTCTTTACTGGTATCAGGAGCAGCTTACATGCTTACCCTAACCTTGATTATTCAAATGGCAAAATGACTGAAAAGCAAGAAGACGCAAACGTAAATCTTAAACCTTAATCACCCTGATCAGTTTAATAACTTGAATTTTTGCGTCACAACTTTCGTTGTGACTTCTCGAGAATACGGTGTGAAGTGCTATCACAAAATAGACAATCAGCAGGGTGACTCGTTCCACTTTCCAGACAGACACCATATACCTCGAGATATACTGAACGCGAGCTCGACGAGAGTTGGGAGACTAGACTAATAACAAGCTGCAACATACGCGCAGCTAATATGAAAATACATAGAGAGATTGCTATCACCGTACATTAACAAAGACAAGTAGGGTCACTCGCCGTGCCGACTTTGATGTGAGTCATAAATGCGAGCCACCTCGAATTCAGAGGGATTCCCTTCGTGCGATCTCGTTTTCTTACAGGGAATCCGACTGTGCGATATTGTCGACGTCAACGGTCGACGTTCACTTTACTTAAACGGGGGTCAATAGAAATGAATTCTATGGTTTAGACAGAATATAATTTATTATTCAATAAACCATTCAACACAATAACTGCAGATGCAGCTACGGGGGTGGCAAATAGCTCAAGGGGTATTATAGATCATGTTTTGTCAGATAATGTAGTAATTTGAAATGCACGATTCAAGTAGTAACTGTAACAATCTGATCATTCATAATTTGTTGTCAATAACCTTAGGTGTAAACATAAAAGCACTTGCGACAAAATATAGAAAAGAAGTGAACAGAATAGATCATAAAAATTCATCTCAAAATGTGAAAAGAATATTCAAACTACAGAAGTTCAATCATTTCAGGAACTAATTGACTTAATCACTTCGTGTAAAAAAGATTCGGAATTCAAAAAGACGTATAAGATACGTGAAAATAACTACTGGATAAATCAAGAAATTCTCGAAATGATTGAAAACCGAGTCAAAATTTATAAACAAAAAGTTAAAGAATCGGGAAACACGAATTTGGAAAATGAATTTAAAAAACTTAAGAATCAAGTCAATAATAAAATTAAAGTATTAAAAACAGATATTTTAAAAATCAATGGGAATAAGTAGGCACAAATATAAAAAAACAATGGGGCCATATACAGAGCATGTCCCGGCATTTTTTTGTGAAATACGCGCAAAACACTCAATAACACACAAACACTACTTATTTAGGCACCCCGGTAGATCCGACCGATTGTATCCTGTGCACCGTGTCGCGTGTTAGGTGGACTGACCCTTTAAACCACAGCTGTTAGCGTTCGGCTACTGCTCGAGATCGCCGGGCGCCAGAATCCGTCAGCTTGCGTAATATCCAAGAGCACAGCTGGAAAGACCACATAGGGGGCGGAGCTTAGAGTGACCCTACTTGTCTTTGTTAATGTACGGTGTTGCTATGTTGTAGCCAATATATGCTGTGTAAGTATGATACTATGTGTGAAATCTGGAAAATGGTTTGAGGCGGTTTAAAGACGACTAGTAAAACATCTATTACTTTTCAGTTGCCGCTGCTTAATTGAGGTTGGGTATATGCACAAAGTTTTACTAGCTGCAAAAATGCTTACCACGTTTTAACGTGATATTAGCATATTATTATATCCTACAAAAACTAAGAAAACATACAAAGTAATTAGAGCACTAGAATATTTGCAAAAATATATAATTCCCCCTAGGTCATATATCACATTCTATAAAAATAAGGTATAAAATATTGCACATTCTTGGAATATTATTGTTATAATTATCAATACTTTATATACAGGGGGTTATTTGAAAGCTTTCTGTATCTACAAATAAATTTAAATACGGTACTTGCACCAAAAAATGTTTTAGTTAAGGTTTCATCCGCTATCCAAAATAGAGATAAAAATTGGCTATTTAAATTACATTACCCAAGCTTTTTTAGTTACATTCAGGTAAATTTAATTAGACAATTCCTCCGTTGCGTATTTTTCAGAGCAAGTGGGGAAGGAGTAATTGGATATACAATGGACTAGTGTCATGATTTTTTATCATTGTTCATGGTAGAGTAAGACACGAAAAGTATCCCGTATTTTGTCTAGATTATTTTGGGTATACAAAAGTGTAAAGCTGTAAAGCTTTTTGTTCTAGAAATCAACTGGTAAGGAGTTCAACGTCCGGTAGCAGCTTTTGTCCGATTTTAAACATCAGTGTTAAGTATTTTCCAATTCTATGGCAGTTTCATAGTAAAGTAAGAAAGCATGAAAATAAAAACAAAAGGTATTGTTACACTAATACCTCAACTACCATATCCTACAGATTTAGCCCTTTCTGATTTTTATTTTTTCCGAATCTGAAGAAATGTCAAGGTAGTAGATTTGGATCGAATCAACAGGTCATCGTTAATATAAACGTTAGAAACACGTTGGACTAAATGTACCTAGCTAAGGAGATTATGTAGAAAAATAAAGTTATTTTTGCAAAAATAAATGTTTTCACTTAAAATTGACGGACATAATAAATGTCAGAAGCGTTTATAGTAATTATAAAATTGAAAAAAGGGAAATTGTTATGACCCCGGCATGAGCTCTTGTTACTCTTGACCGCTATTGATTACTGGCATGCGTTTAAGACCGCTACAAGGCCCTTATTTCTGTATGCTGTATATTTATTGTAGCTCGTAAGCTGAGTCCGAACAATTCATTAATTTCATAACAATATGAGAATAATGATCTTTTCAATGAGAATGCGTAAATTACATTGACTGCATTTGAATTATGTACTTTTGAGATTATAAATCGATACTAAACGTTGAACAAAGCTAACGAACTATTACTCCATTATCATGATACTAGTCCATTGCGGAACTGGTCACATCAGGCTTTGACACGCAAATACAATCGTTTGATTGTTAAACTTAAACTTTTTCAATTAATTACACTTCAATTTTCACGCGAAAACAGGAACTCAAGACATTGCGAAAGAAAGTACCACAACTTCTTTAAATTTGGATACATCGGAATGCGTCGTATGGATCTGTGGTAGTAAACTATTTTACAGTGTTAAATCCAGTAGTATCTTCGACCAGAGAATCTTCCTAATTTGAATAAAATGCAAGATCCCTATTATAGAAATCGTTTGTAGTTCCTGGACTATTCTCACCTGGCCGCCTCATTTATAGCAAGCATCATGCATATAATAGAACGTGCACTACTATAACCACTATACAATTTTGACGACGCTATTGCTTCCATCGCTAGACAAAGAATTGACCCTCACGTATCTCCTTCCTTTCAAATTTTCCACTTTTTCGCTTAGCGACACCCTCCTGGAGAAAAAGTCCACCAAGGGCTGAGCGTTCAAGATGGAGGCAAGGAACTGTTCGCAAGTTATGTACCATTGGATCTCCGCCAATGCGGTGCTGGGAGATTTTGGAGCTTGCTTTGGAGTAGGGGTGGAAGGGTTGCCGTTTTTGTCGGGCGACTGCAAATAAAAAATCAGAATGAAATATTCGATTCACATTTGTACGTGGTATTGCTTGACATTTGTATAGATCGTACAAATAAATAATAATTACTAGGTACAGACCAGTGTTGCCAGGCAGATCAGACTGAAATTCGCTACTGAGCCACTTTGAATGTCGCTACGTTGTTGCTACACAAAAATAATGTATATTTCAGCGTGTAACTTGGAGGGGGGAGGGGGAGAGGAGCAATTATTGATGTTAGCATCGACGTCCTACTGGACGTCGTTGGATGTTAGGTATATGTGCCTGAATATTTCATTCAAAAATAGTGGATTACCCGATACATATGCTACGTTTCAACGGACTTTCAAAACTGTTTTCAAAACGTTTTGTGATTTTGGATTGTCGGTGTTTTCACGATAGGTTTTCAAAACGATTTGCGGAACGCGTTCAAAATGTTTGCAACTGACAATCTTGACAAACGTCATTTTCTAGTTTTTTAACCTCTATTTTGTTGTTTATTATAAATTTTCAGTTTCGAATTTGAATAAAATTCAATAATATAATCTCAGACAACAAAAGAGAGAGGACGGAACGCGCGACTGACATTTCTGTTACCAAATGGCACCAAAAAACTACCAAAATTTGCCTGTGATAAGTATTTCCTGGCTCCTTCTTGCTGCTGTGGCTCTTACAACCGTAAGCTGCAGAATCTATCATTATGCACACCACAATATTTTACAATGATTGGTCTTAAAAACGCTAAATATCATAAAAAATATTTTGGTGGCTATTCATTTTTGGTAACAGCTAATGACAGCTAATTCATATAGTGCATAGTTCATTTCACAGATTATCAGAATAGGTTAGGTTAAGGTTCATTTCAAACCATTTTGAAAGTGACAGCTGGTGTTTCCACATTTGGATCTCCATACGATCCCAAAAATTCGCGAATCGACCTTGAACAGAAAGCGTTTTGAAAACGCATCTAATTGACGTTTCCACGATATATTTCAAAACTCAAAACGTTTTTAAAACGTTTCGAAAGCCCGTGGAAACGTAGTGATTATCTCGACACCAATACAAGACAGTCTGGGCAAAACCGAAAAGAAGAATTAAGACAAGTAGTAATCAGTGGCGAAAAGTGGTAGTAGTAACAGAACTTTTCAAAAAGTCTCTTCAAATCGGTTTATTTTATTAAATCGCCACTACGTCTCAACGTAATCAAAATGTCGCTATTTTCGCGACAAGTCGCTACGAATGGTATCACTGGTACAGACTTCCATTCTCTCTCATCTGCAAATAGTATTACATTTAAATTCGGATGAAAATTACTTATATCATTTACATAAATACCAGAAATAACAAAGGACCCAGAACCTAACTGTGGTCTCCTTGTTTTATTTGTTGTTGTTGACACACATTGACAGACATTTCCATCAAAAGCCACTGTGAGCGATTTTGCAAGTGTGAATGAATTAATTTGATGCTCTGAGTATCAAAGTTGTAATATTGCAATTTCTGCAGAAGAATATCGTTCGTGTGAAACACAGTCAAAGGCCTTAGTTGAATCATAGAAGGATGCAAACGTAACAACACCTTCCTCCATGCTTTCTGTTATCTTGTCAATAAGATTATTTATGGTGTGGTAGACCTCTTATTTCTAAAACCATATTGCGCATGGTGCAATGTGTTTTCTTCAAAAAACTTATTCATTTGATCTTTTAACATTGACTCAAAAACCCCTGAGAAAATTGGAAGAAGCGATTTGGGATGATAGTTGTTTCATCATCAGGGCTTCCTTTATTGCCATTGCTTTCTTAAGAGATGATGGAAATACTCCTACTGATATACAATGACTTATTCATTCGGTAAAAGGTATAATAATTAAATTTTGTATAGTTTCAACCATTTGAACACTAATGCTGTAACAGTTCTGCGCTGCTTATTTTTTAAACTGAAAATTTTAGACCTCTCTGTAGTGAAAGTTGTTGGGTAAAGTTGGGCGTTCATGGGTATATTGTTAGGCATAAAGGCACGAAATGATCTATCAGAGGCTGGGAGCTGCTCAATCACCTTTTGAGTTATGTTAATAAAGAAATGATTAAATTTTTGAGCAATTAAGTTATCTGTGCTTGGAGACACCTGTTCCTGTTTCTGTCTGCTGCATCAGTAATAATCTCCAGAAACCTATTAAACCTCTTATCAACATTCAGGCTGCAATCATTCACAAAGCTCCAGACCACCTTCCCTGCCTCACTGTACCTCATATGTAAGAGGTCTAAAGTTTACTCGTTTTACTGGTTTTGCGATGTGAAGGGGCATGAAAACTATAAATAATGCCATCATGATCTGAGAGATGATTCATTAGAAGAGGTTCCGTATGATTACATTTGTTAACAGTACACCATTTACCTCACAATGTAATTTCTCTGAATACTTGGAGATGTTTAGATCATGATATTGATCATGTCTTTTTTTAAGTAAACAGAATCTCTTTATACTAGCAAACAGGTTCAATGTTATCTAAATTTCCTGTAATTTCCTGCTGTTGGGCAACGACGTCCTACTGATACATCGTTGCTAATGGGAATAAATAAATTACTAAAAAATGGCAGCCAATTCACATAATGATATTACCTTTGTCCCACATTGTACTAAGAAAAAAGTTGCATTTGAGCAGACGACGACCATTTCACGAATACTCTAGTTTGGCTGTATACAGTTAAGAATAATTATCACGTTGATAGATTCAAATGTTTCAGTCATTTTTGCCCTGAAACTATCTACTGCAGCTGTTTAATTTCTTTTTCAACTCTACCCTTTTCACAATTATTTTAAACGCAGATGATTGTTTATTGTACTTACCCCTTCTATGACTAATTCTTCATCAAAAGCTGCTTTAGCTGCGTTAACTAGACTGTCGTCAGATTCATCTCTACTGACGAAAAACTGTTTGCCCACATCACCTAGCTCGAAAAGCAATGTGCCGACATTTGCTATCGAATGATAAATATCCTGGAAAATAGTTCAAAGCTTGTCAGCATTTCAAAATAAATCTGGCAGGAAAAAACAGTTCGAGAATAGCATCGCTCGTTCTCATTTTGAGCATAAAAAAAGCTTAACATTTAGTTTCGCAGAACTGTTTCAAGGCGTTAAAAAGCTCAACTTTTAGGGTCGTATTCATAGTCGATACCTTAAGGGTCCCTTAATTCTTGAGGGTCCCTTAAGTAGGGTTTTGTGTTTCGAAACCTTAGTTGAGGGTCTCTTACGTAAGGCTTCCTTGACTAATACTCCTAGGTCGTAGTATCATGAGGGTCCCTTATGTAAGGCTCCTTTGAGTAATACTCAGGTAACGAAATGTCAACATGACATTTCGTTGCAGTCAAGGCGATTTTGTAGGTTAATTTTGGACTACGGTGTCGTCAGTTTTTGTCACATCCGGAAAGATGTCCGGCACAAAACAAAAAGTGATAACAGAAAACATCAAAATGCGTCGGCATAGTCGACATAACAAATTGACTTATATTTAAAATATGACAACGTCGCTGAATTAACCCCGCCGTCTGGTAGTTGTTGTCTAGGAAACAGATACACAAGGAAAGCCACACTTGAGGCAACTTGAGGGTCCCTTGAGTAACCCTCAAGTATCCCTTTAGTAATACTTAAGGGGTATTTGAGAAACGACTATGAATACGGAACTAAATTACCTCAGCAACGGTCAGTTTTAAAATAATGCGAGGAACAAAAATACTTGTTCGCTCTTTAGACATTAGACATAGAATTTCTTATTTGAGGTGACGATTGTCATATGGATGTCTATTTTTTATGATATACGGTATGGGCATTTAAACGTTACAAACAGCGATGTTACTATCCGCCTACTACTGACATTAATTGCATTGGCATTGTAATAATTACATACTATTATTGTGTAATGTCAAGGTGGTGATACTATCCAAAATCAGAAGCTATACTTTGGTACTGAAGCACTTTCCCGATCCAAATGCCGTGAGAATTTTTTTATACCAAAAAACAGAATTACCGTTTTCTGGGTATTCCAGCGTCACAAACATATAATTTTAATCCTATAATATAAACGCCTTTAGAGAAATAGTGAAAATAAACGATTGTGTATTTTCTTTTAAGGCAGGAGAAAACGTTATCCGTATTCAGTTTTTTGTGAAGAATCCCACGAATTTCAATGAAGGCTTTTGTCTTTCCATTAGTAATTTCTACAATAGTTTAATATTTCTCGTTTAAATCTGACAGACTTAGCTATACTAAACCTCATGCGCAAGAGTGGTACAGAAACCCTAGAAGCATTTGAAGGTGATCTCCTGCGGGTTTTCCAAATTCAGAATTTGCTTCATATTTCTCGCCAAAATTAGGCTAAGCAATACGATTAAAACTAAAAAGACTCTAGAAAATGAAAGATATTCTGGTATATATCTAGTGTAGCTCATTGTTGTAATGTATAATATAAAATATATAAAATTTCTTACCGAATCATCTGGTTCAGATAAGAAGATATCGTATACAGTCTTCCATAAAGTAATGAAATGGGGCTGCGACATTTTTGGAACCGACTTCATGTTGCTTTTGCTGTCTTTTGACTGGACCAAATTTCTTAGGTTCGTTAAGCTTTTGACTTCCCAACTTGCTCCATTTTGGTGATTGGAAGCGTTCTCCATTGACGTTTGAGAATCAAAAGATCTCCTAGGGGTAAATAGGTATGCATGAGAATGTACCCTATCAATAAAAAGATCATTATACAGTTTTAAATATATGTTTAATATATTGTGAAACTTGTCCTTTGGTAGTCTCTTCTTTACTCTATTATGTTTCACTGATCTAATTTAACTGACGCTTCGGCTCATCTGTTGCCTTAATCAAAGTATAAAATTTTGTTTGACAGCTGTCAGGCAATGTTTATTAGGAGGCCAGTGAAATACGATGGCATTTTTTAGTACATTGCAAACTACATAAGTACATAGTCCTACTTTGTCCCCAAAGCATGTCGGTGCAATGGACAGATAGGCCGTAAGAAATGATAATAGCTTTCCGTGTTGTGCAAACGAACATACATATGCAGTATTATTAAAAATATTTCCTTGGAGTGTGCGTGGAAAGTAAAATCCGAAAAAATCAACATCCTGAAACTAAAATCATTACTTTTATGAATAAATAATTATGTCAAAACTGGATAAGACAAAAAATCAAGTAAATCTTCGATTTTGAGATAATTGACTTCTGGGCGTTTTATGATATCTACATAACGAAAATCTACGTCACTCGTTTCCGTCGTTCTGTCTGTCTGTCGATCGGTCTACCTGTCTGACTGTTAGGAATAGCAGCGATAATCAGAAAACTGAAAATATACAATGTTTGATTGATAATTTCCTACTTTTTTGGATGGGGTTGAAGTTGGGGTGGTTGGGAGTGAGGGGTTGTAAAACTGAAAAATTTGTTGTATTTATAATAGACTGTCCATTGGCATGTGAAAGAAAGACCTAGCGGCATAATAACTTTTTTAGGTTCATCTGAACATTGCCATGCCTGTTACAGAAATCAAGGGACTTCCTTTATATCGTTCTGTCTTGTGTAATGTGGAAACTATAAAATTGAATTTAATGAAATTTTGACACAGTATTATTACCATGGCGGCACAGAAATAATCAAAAAACTAAAAATATAAAAACAGCTTAAACTGCGTCTTTAGGAGTTTTAAGGGTTCTTGATAATTTTCCACTTTTTTGGTGGTTGGGGGTGGGGGGTTGTAAAACTAAAAAATTATAGTATTCATCTCCATTGACATGTGAAGCACAGACCTAGCGGCATAACACACTTTTTTGCGGACGAGGGGGCGATGATTTGGTTGCACGGGGGTCTCAGACTATAGCTTCATACTATGGGAAAATAATAAACTGGCATCATCTCAATGTGTGGAGAGTACCCGAGTCAATCACCTTATTTATTTTTTTTACGCTGTTCTTATGAGGTTGAGGACAGAATTTTTTATGAACATCCATAAATAATATAACGTCATTGAAGTTAGAAGTTCAAAATTATCATGGTTCCACCTTGTATAGGGTTTCCCTATCTTAGCAACACTTCTCATACATGTTTCTAAAATCCTGCTGTTCGATTTATTATTATTATTATAACAAAACTCTTGTAAACCACAAAGTTAGTTGCTCAAATTTTAATCCATCGCAGAATTTTTGTGAGATCAAATGTTCTTTTCTTTCGTTTTTGGTCAAATGGTTCGACTATCGTTATTTATAAATCTTTTAAAATCGAGGGAGAATGAAAAATAATTGAATATTTCCTTTATTGATACAAATTGTACTCTGTATAAATATATACGAGTGGGTACAAAGATGATTTATTAAGGATATGGCTTTCTTCTTACACTGCAGACCATCTATAACTGTCTGGTGATGTTTTCACAGTAGCACTTTCCTTGATAGCAGTACTCCTTCTGGCACCCCTTGAGAGAGCACCAACCATTGCATTGATCGTTACATTTCGCCTGAGTACTAAATTTGTGGTTGTACTGTGTACACGCTTCTGTCGGAATCAACTGGATTGAAATCAGCACTGCCAGGAACACAAGTACTTGAAATTTTGGAGACATTATGGTAGTGGCACTATTTTGCAACTTTGTATGAAGAATGTTCTCATGATTTCATATTTATACTACTATTAATATACGGAAATTTGCAAGATAAATTATTGTTTACCAATTAGTTACTATCATTGCATAAACAACGATGATAATTGTAGGTGCTGGGTATTCCAGTGATCAAAATATTAGCATAAGTCAGGCATAAGTTAATAGTACAGATTAAAATCGAATGCGTTAAAAATGTATCGCATTAAAATTAAACATAAACACATTATTTAGTTTTGAAACTTCCACAGGCATTGTAGTCAGGAAAACTTCAGATAAGACCTACGTTTGGTTTGAATTAGACGTAAGACGCAGAAATTGCCATGCAGTGCCATGGTAATTGGTTTTACCACCCTACCATGAAACACACTACGATACTTGACAACCTGAGGTGCGATATACTTGAGATGCGACCCTACATAATGTCAAGAGTCGTGGATACTGAGATCCCATATAAAGTCAACCTAGGTGACAGACCCGAATGGGCTCTAGAGGAATCTCGACATATTATGTCGAATGGTACACTGATAGCTCCAAAAAATCATCAGATACAGAACATAAGTATCCGCTACCGTTTTCCAGGCAGAAATAGCCACAATTTTGGAATGCGGCAGAATATGCATAGATAAAAAATACAACAAAAAGACTATATAAACACAGACAGTTGGCGGCTCCGATGGCCTTGGCGAGTAACCACTATACTTCAAAAATAGCGTGGGGACTGACATAATACCCTAAAGACACTGGCGAAGACCAACAAGCTAACATTATTTTGGGAGCCTAGTCACATAGGAGTGGATGGTAGTCAGTTGTGTCAAGGAAGGCGCAGAACTCCCTCTCATCAGGCCAGAACCACCATAAGGTATATCATACAACTTGATACGGACAGCTGTCACCAGATGGGTGTCAAATGAACACCAGAAGCGCTGGGGATTGTTCAGTCTAAGAGGATGCTGAGGAGATCCTCGTTTTCTAATACCGCAGACGCTCTCAGCCTGAACAGAAATAAGGAACTACGAAAGGTGGTTGGATTTATAACTGGCCATCGGATGTTCAGTGTACACCTGCAAAAACTGAGGATTGAAGTGGCAAACCCATTATGCAGGAAGTGCGGTGAGGCAGAGGAAACAGCGAAGCATGTTATCTTCGACTGTCCTGCCTTGAGTGAAAGCAAAAACTCCTATCTGAATGTAGGCCAGAAGGAAAGATAGGAGAGCATAGTCCAATGCATCTCAAAGTTCGCGAAGAACTTAGGATGGGACTCTGTTTGATCCCTTAGATTGGGGTTTCACAATAAGCCTTAGGTCTGAATGCCAACTCTTAGGGCAACTGAACCCTAACCTCATTACAACAACAAAAAAAAACGAAATTTCATCCGCGATTGTACGGGATCCGCCAAGGCACTGCGACGACTAAGATTATACTGTGTAAGGCTTTCGCGGCCATCGTCCAATGAATTTGTGGTTCTTGGGTTTTTAGGCTGGCGACAGTATTTTGGAAGTCGCCGAAGTGAAATAGCTTCTGAAGATGCCATCCACTCGTGGTGGCGAAAAGTCAAGCTTTAACGCTAAACGACGCCGGTCTAAAAACCCAAGAACTACAAATTCATTCGACTAAGATGATCTTTTGCACTAACCAGCCTGTATATATCTACTTTTTGGGAGAGTTATGATAAATAGGGGATCAATATGGTCAAGCGTCAGTTGGTTGTTGATGTCATTTTTTAGAATCACAATGGATTCTATAATTTCCTTTTGAGAGAAGGCTTTCGCAATTACCTTCGTGTCTTGCAATTTAATTTTATAACCTGTGTTTGTGTGACCTGTGTTGTGAAAAACACCGATTTAAGATGAAAAAAATTTTCGACGATCTTTGGTCATAAAAATTTTAAAGTCGTGACCCATTGTACTTAGCTGTTTTTGCTAGTAAACCTCAACGTTGTGAGTATTATTTATAGGTTTATTATTGATCGTAGTTTGAACTTGTTTTTCTGTAACTATTGCAGAACGGCCTGAAGATGGCTGTGGAATGAGCTGCCGTGGAATTTGTCTCCCGACGGCTACAACCTGCAGTGTTTCAAATCTAACGTGCATCGGCTGACCATAAAAAAAACAAACATTGCCGGAAGCTTGGTAGTTAACACCGGAGAATATCCAGTGGCTCTCTTCAAAATTCTGGCCACAACCCCAAGATATTTCCCCTCTAAACTAGTATCTTGGCCATGAGCCTCCTTTGGTAAATAAATAACAATATGTGAATCAGGCTTAAATCAATAACAACGTTAGTAGGATTGGTACAAAAATGCACTCCCACCAAGATGAAATGCAACAAGTTCTACCATGGTGGAATAAACAGCAGATGACCGAGGTGCTTTACTGAGTATTTCGTTCGGAGGGTCTCACACTCGGGACGCGAAAGACTGATAGAGAAACTCTATAAAGCTTTTTTTCCGGATAGGGATATAATAGATTTCCCCTCACTAAAAAAGTTGCAACCAATGGTCCAGGCATATCATAAGCAACTGGTGTTTCATTGCATTTTGTGAAGAAAATATTCTGAAAAAAAAAACAAAAGTTGCTTCCTGGTGCAATGTCAATTAGTGAAAAGCGGGGTGAAAAGTTTGTCTCTCGACAGATGCTTTTAATTCTGAGCCTAGAAAATGACTCGAAATTCAGTTTTTGGCTAAAGTTCGTGCTAGCGAAACCCGAAACGGGCGTTGAGATTGGTGTCAATCGACGCGGATTGACACCCTGAGTCGAACGACATCACTCATAGACTGAGGAAACGCCCCAGTAAAATTCTGTGACACTTTAAAGTTTCAGTACCTAACCTGACTTATGCCAAACGGTCAACTTATTGAAGTCAAATTCGGTTTAATTGGTCGTTAAATAAGTGTTAATCAATTCTGCTTGATCTCCTGAGTCGAATTAGATCTCTCCAAGACTGAGGAATCGCTCCGATGAAAATCTGCGCCACTTTAAAGTTTCAAGCTTAACCTCAAAATTACTTCGATATTTCCATGATTTTTAATGAAATATGTGGTCAAATTATATATCATGCGAAAGCGCTAGATGAGTACAACACAACGTCACCAGCCGCAACATCCTAAAATGAAAAATAAAAAGTTATGATACTATTGAGGACATATGAATAACCGAAAACCAGGTTAGTTTATGTTGAATTAGGTTTGTGTAAATGTATAACGGGGGGCCTGGGGGGGGGGGGGGGGGCAGCCGCCCCAGACGTCACTGTCTTTGAATATTTTCAATAGTCTAAGCACCACAAGTTTCCCAAGTAGGATTCTCACCTGTTAGGTTTTTTCCATAGCATGCAGGGGTAGGGCCCAGAGGAACTTATTTTGAGTAATTTCCAATTGAGAATCAAAATAAACAGTTATACAGTCAGGATTTGGTACAATTGAAATTGAAGTCAAGATATCAGGTTGAGTCACTAGACACACCTTTTTACCTCAACCGATTTGCTTACTTAATATTAGATAAGCTATTGGAATTTGGGAATTTCAAAGTAGCGTAGACTTTCACCAAAATGTTTTCTCCCGCTGGTAATGGTCTAGTTCGTTTCAGGACTTCAAGCCCAGTCGATTAAAACCCATTTTAGCTCAATAATTCAACTAGTTTGGTTAAGTTAGGTTAGGTTTGGAATCTTCAAAGTGCTGTAGTTTTTCACCGGAGCGTTTCCTCAGTCTGGAAGTGGTATCGTTCGACTCAGGGCGACAATCCGCGTCGATTGACACCAATCTCTACGCCCGCTTCGGGTTTCGCTAAAACGAACCCTTACCCGGTCTTTTCAAAAATCATTTTTTCAATTAACGTAATGTAATTTTCAAAATTTATATATTTTTATTTGGTTTTTTGGTCTAGGATCCAGGAGCCCCGGTCATATTTCAAAATTATCCACAGCCCACTTACAAATAAATAGTGTACTATAGTCTGTCCACTGAAGAAAAGGAGTAAAAAGTTATTTCAAACCCATATTTTGGGGCTTTACTCGGATAAATCGAACTTAATTTTTCTGTTTATAATAACATCACTGCTCTCAATATGCAGTTTTGTAGACGGTGTGCATATAACCCTTGACCATACAGTAAAAATTTACATATATTGTGCATGGTTACTCCGTTTGTTCGGTGGATAAGGTATAATAGTATATAGTAAATAATAATAGCAGTAGATGATGACATACAATTTAACAAAACTTTACAAAGTAAGCTTCGTCTGAGAATGGCACTGACAACCTGTCAGTGAAGTCATTAAAAAGCGTTGCACCCACCAACCTTTCTGGCGATGCAATCCAAATTTTCACAGCAATGCAACCATTGATAATATGCGTTCATCGGAATAACGTGTTCATCTTCACCAAGGCTACATTCAGAGCAACGAGTGTGTTAAAGAACAAGAATGGGAATATCTTTTCTGACTTGCAGACTTGGAGCTACTTCAGGAAGAATTTTGGTCAAAGGAGGGAGGTCTAGCGGAAGGACGTTCGCTACATGTGTGAATCCACCTAAAGGTAATTACCCCTATTTATTTTTCTTTTTTATCACCTAGTGTTTCTAAATTTCCGGAAAAATTGGGTGGCGGAAAAACCGGGTTACATCCCTGACAACATTGTTGTCGGACGAAACTGAATTTTCCTACAATGCTAGACCATTTCCGCTTTTAGAGCAGGTCGAAGTGGATATTGAGCATATTCATGAATCCTAGGATGGCGATGCTAGGGAATCAGAAACTTTCTCCGAAGCCCCAGGTCTTGACGATGAAGTGCGTATAAGACTTCTGGCAATAGCCAAATAATGTTTTTTAACTTGTTTTGTCAGTTCTTTTGAAGGTTCTATTAATGTTAATTTCTGTTTATTATATTACATGTTCTCAAGTTTGTTATTTTGTTAACCAAATCAAGAATTTTTCGTTTTTTATATATTTATTTTGAAATAATGGTGGCTTTGCCCAAGAATATTTTTTACCTATTTTGGCAGTTCTATTAATTTTTTTTCATATACTTTTTTTTTAATATATTTTTACTTCCCAATCCGATAGGTGGCGGGAGTATTGTGATCACGAAAATTTTCGATTTCTAGATAATACGCTTTTTGGGTATTTTATGATGTATACAGAACGAAAATCCACGTCACCCATTTCCGTCGTTCTGTCTGTCTGTCGGTCTGTTGGCATTTTTCTAGCCTCGTAATCTCAGCAACTGCTGCATGGATTGTTGGATTGTGATGCATCATGAGTAAGTAGTATTAGGTAATGTTCCTATAATTTTGGAAATCGGTGCATGGGCGGCAAATTAGCAAAAATCAAAACATTTCCTCAAACTTCGTTTTTCGACTTTTTAGGGGTTCCTGATCATTTTCTACATGCTTTATTTTGACTGCGATTTTTCCGGTTTTTCCAGTTTTTTCTGAACCTTTAAATCTCTACGCACACCACACAATTTTTAAGCAACTTGTTTTTTGAACGTTTTATGCGTATCTGTCTGACGGTCTGATGTTGCCATTTTTCTATCAGCATGATATCAGTAACTATACCCTGTTACCCGGTACTTTAAACTGTCATCCGTGTCAACAGCGAACAGATGTTTGGCTAGTGATAACTAAAAATCCCCCAGAATCAATCTTGACACATGCTTTGACGGCATACGTACAGGGCTGCACTTGGTGTTCGTACGGCTACTGACGTGTAATCGGTGTAATTGACTTTTAACAATATATAAACGAAAACATGTATTTATTTCGGTCAAGCCTTTTTGATGGGAATGTGTAGATAGTGAATCAATTTCTTTGTCATAAAAATGGTCATTATTTTTTGGCAATTAGATATTCAGTAAAAATATCACTAAGACAGTCCTGACTTGCAGGATTGCCAATTCAGACCACTACTAAAAAATTGAATCTGAGATGTACTTCTTCGTCAGCTGATATCTATCAAATAGACGTCAAGCCAGTTTAAAGTATCAGGTAACAGAGATTAGGTCTGTTTTTACAGAGAATCACAAACCAGTCAGAGCCAATCAGTATTCCCCATTGCAGTTGTCAAACTATTTCTGACTAGTACTGGCCAATCAAATTGACGCTGACTAGTTTGTGATTGCTGTAAAAACAGACCTTATATTTCACCGTTATTGATGAAATTTGGAGTCTGATATGCTATATGGGGTCATTGTAGATAAGGTTGCTGTTTTAGAAAATCGGCGCAGTGGCGTCGGAGTAAATAGCAAAAATTGAAAATTTTCAGCGTCTGGTTTTTACGCGTTTTTGGATTTCCATTTTTACTTCCCATACCGATAGGTGAGGGGAGTATTGTGATCGCGAAAATTTTCGATTTTGAGATAATACGTTTTTTGGGCGTTTTATGATGTGTACGTAACGAAAATCCACGTCACTCATTTCCGTCGGTCTGTCTGTCGGTCTGTCTGTCTATCTGTCTGTCGCGTTTTTCTACCCTCGTAATCTCAGTAACCGCTGCATGGATTGTGATAAAATTTGGGCAGCGGTATGCTGAGGGGTCGTAGTAGGTAATGTTCCTATAATTTTGAAAATCGATGCATAGGCGGCGGAGTAATTAGCAAAAAACAAAAAAAATTAAATATTGCTGAAACTTCGTTTTTAGGCGTTTTAGGGGTCCCTGATCATTTTCTACTTTTTTTTGGGTAGGGGTGAAATTGGGGTGGTTGGGGGGTGGGGGGGTTGTAAAATTGAAAAATTTGTCCACTGACCTGTGAAGGAAGACCTGGCGACATAAATAACTTTTTTAGGTCCATCCAAACATTGCCTTTGCCTATTACAGAAAGCAAAGGACTTAGATTTTTTTGATGTAAACATACGAGAGTATTGCGTCAGATCGTTGTAACGAGGAAACTGTTGAATTGATTTTAATGAAATTTTGAAACGGCATTACTACCATGGCGAAGATGGAAAACGCGTATGGCTTTGATAAATCGTGCCAGTGGCAGCGCAGAAATAATAAAAAAACTAAAAATATAAAAACAGCTCAAACTTCGTTTTTAAGCGTTTTAGAGGTTGTAAAACTGAGAAGTTTGTAGTATCGATAATAGGCTGTCCATTAACCTGTGAAGGAAAGACCTAGCGGCATAAGACAATTTTAGGGGGGGGGTTGGCAATTATTTGGTTGCAAGGGATCTCAGACTAAAGCTTCATGCTATGGAAAAATAATAAACTGGTGTCAGCGTAATGTGTGGGAAGTACTGAGTCAATCAACTTGACTTCATTTTTTTATTTTGGGAGAGGGTAAATTTAGGGCGACGAAGAGGGAGCTCCAATATTTTTTAAGTTCATAATGAACTGCCATTACCTTGAAAAAATGACCTTGGTGATTTCTGTACTTTAGCAACCTAGCTTTCCAAGATAATATTATGTGTGTTGACTGTGGAATTTTTCTTCCCATACCAAAGCTGGAATGAGCATGATAAATTCTTGCGTAATCTCAGTAAATGCTGCACCGATTTTGATGGAATTTGTAATGTGATACGATGTGGGATCACAAAAGCTAATGCAACATATTTGAAAATCGTTGCATTAGCGATGGTGTAATCAGGAAGATAGAAACATCATCAGATACTTCGTTTTTAGGTGTTCTAGGAGATCCTGATAGTTTTCCATTTTTTGGAGAGGATAAAATTGGAGTGAGGAGGGTGTTGATAGAAAAGACTCCAAATTATTTTTGTATTCTTAAACAATTCCATTAGGTACTTCGTGACCATATATTGTACTTTACAGACCTATCTGAACATTGATTTTGAGGACACATCTGTGGACTTTGATTAATTGTTAATACCCTTAATAATAATCTGTACGGTCTGTTGACGTTTCTGAGATCCTGTAGGTAAGGCTGTCATATTCTTGAAAATCGGATACCAAATTGGAATCTTTAGAGTTTTCTAATCATTATCCTTTATTGGGATGTGTTTAAATTTGTGCTGAGGATTCCAGCGGACTTAAACGGCTCGTTTATAAACGATTAAATTTTACCCTAACCTACACAAATTTGTACTTGTTGAAATCCTGTACTCTTGAAACCCAGCGAAACACTACTTTTTGTGTCTTAAGTAGCGTTACAACAAGCATTATCTTGGGTATCCGGATACAAACTTATACATTTGTACTTTTATTTACATCTCCCGTGTCTTGCTTTTTTGCAAATGCGCCCCCGACACAATTTTTAATGGAATTTCTTGAATTTTCTTCATACATTGTATCAGGGTATTCCAATAATTATTTACCATAGAGGGTGTCCGGATATTCGACCGACAACGCTTGACTGGTGATAGACCTCACATTTTTATGAGCATTCAGATAGGAACATGAAGACTTAAAATACTTAATTTTCGTTTATTTTGTTTTTTTCTCAATTATACTGCAATAAAATGGTACAATGATCTAACATTACGTATCCGGGGTTTTTTAAGGCGAGAAATCCAAATTCAACCACAGTTTTGCTATCATGAATAGAGGGCGCCACCTAGGGTACATTGAACTTATTTAAATTATCAAAACCTTTTTCCGGTTTGTTGCAACAATGTAAGTATCAAAAAAAAATCGATTCCTAAATATGTTTTACGTGACAAAGGTATACTTTGTTTAAGTCTCTAGAGACCGTTTTCGAGATAACCGAGGAGATAACCTTCATTGGAATTTCCAATGCGACTGATTTATCGGTATTTCTCGCCTTAAAAGCCCTTCCTATACGTAATTTTAAATCGATGTGTCATTTTATTGCAGAATAATTGAGAAAAAATGAAAATCAAAGTAAAACTTTGACGCCACTGTCATGAAAATTAAACATTTTAAGGCTTCATGTTCCTATCTCAATGTTCATAAAAATGTGAGGTCTATAGCTTGTCAACCGCTGTCGGTCGAATATTCGGACACCCTGTATAATATCTGCCAGTATAGAAGGTGAAATTGGACAGTAGGGAATGGGGCAACTTCAACATTTTTGTTAGTATCTACACCCTTTCCAGCTGTAGTTTCTAAAGCGTCAAGTGATAATTCAAAACGGTCAAGTTAATTTTCCAACTCGTCAATTGTAAATTCAAACTGACAGGTGTAATTTGTACCGCTCGCGGAAATTTGGAGCGGCTAGTATTTTCCGCTAGTTAAAAGCGGTTATTAGATACAGGGTGTCCACGACGATTAAGACAAGCAATATATCGGAACTGGGTAGTAGTAGAGCATCATATAATTTTGGGGATGTAAATTAGAGCAAATTTTGTGTCTTTTCTTGTTATTGTGTTATCCAATGAGGTATCTGTTTTTGGTCACGGGACGTCCGATTCAAAATTATTAATGGGGCACCCTGTATATTAAGGCCTTTTTATGTTCCTCCCGATGAAACAATTCCAACAAACTGGCACACTTGGGGTCTAAAGTGATCAATTCAAAGGATTGTACCACTACCATTGATTATAACATATACCCCTAATGCTAGTGTTCGTTTAATTTTTTGTCTTAATGGTAATGGTACAGTCCTCTACACCTGTAGCTCTTGAATGAATCACTTTAGACCCCAAGTGTGCTAGTCTGTTGGAATTGTTTCGTCGGGAGGAACACAGAATGGAATTAATAAACAGGGTTTCCCATTAAAAATTTTGAATCGGACGTCACGTGACCACAAACAAATACCTCATTGGATAACGCAGTAAAAAGAAAAGATGCAATATTTGCTCTAATTTACATCCCCAAAATTATAATTCTCTACTACTGCCCAGTTCCGATATATTGCTTGTCTCAATCGTCGTGGGGCACCCTGTATATGCAGGTTCAAAGATGTTATACCGATCTATTCCACAGATAAAAATAGATCAAAGTGTCGTTGGTTATATGTCATAGGTATAGAATCTGTGTCTGGCTAACGTGTAGATTTGCATCCATCATTTTGATACTGGATACTGATCCTAGGACATCTATCCATCCGGAACTACAAATCTCGATACGTTGTGACGTGAACGAATGAGGATTGAGGTTAACAACTCCTGTTCTGAAAATTATTTATTGCCTATTTGTCGCCAGTACAAAGCACAGTGTTACATTATCCAGCAACCAAAATTCATCTTCACTTTCTGAAGACATTCTGGCAACTGAAAATGGCTATGATTTAGTTAGTTCTATACATTGATGTCTTAAAACGTCAAATGCCTCCTTCGCTCCCTCTCACCTACTATGTTTGTACCCTAAGTCAACCTGCTGCAACCGCCATTTTGTTGTTTTAAAATATTATTAGTTGCCCACCAATTTTTGACGCTGGCGGTACGCTGTGTTAAATATCCTTGAAACATTTCTTACAGCAGTAAGTTCCTAACCCTATTTGGTGTAAAGTCTGGCAATTTAAAGTGAAGTTACTACTTTACTAGTACTTAGTAATAGTACTTTGATGAACTGCAGTAGGTGTTAGTACGTGTGCGAGCTTCCGCGACATGCACCTTAACCATAGTAAAAACGCTAAATTTTACACTTAGGTCCCTGTCCCAGAAAAGAAAAACCTTACAAACCCAAACCTTCTTGCAAGAAGCGCGCTAAGCTACCATGGGAAACGTTCGACGACCAAGTGGAAGAATGTCTGAATCGCAAGGTGCCAACATGGGACTGTCCCGATTGCATCCCACCGGAAGTAAAGGATCGAATCACGATGAATCGCTGTCAGCTTAAGAGGTTCGAAGAATGTATGAAGAAAAAGAAGGACAGAGATGAGTGTATGGAGTTAATGGAACCAAAAATTACTGAAAAAGTATGTACAAGAACCAGTTAATTAGTTCATCGCAATTTTACTGGCCCATAAATAACATCACATTACTTTTTTCTATTTTGGATTTATTAAATCCAAATATAATTAATTTCTTCATTACAATAAAAGATATATAGGAAGTCCGGGCTTTTGAAAGGAAAACATTTTTTTGGACAAAAAATTCAACGTGTTTCTATTTTTTATTCCTCGTGAAATACGAAAATCCCCAAAATAGAAGTATAACGTGAAAGTGGTAAATCTGACAACACTGGTGTTGGCATTTTTAAATTATGCATGTTCAATAACCCTCAGGTACTTACTACTTTTTACTGAAAAAGCGGTGTTGCCGTATCTCTGTAATTAATAGAAACAAAATTTTCAAATTATGAAACCTTACTAAATTTGACATGTGCAATTTATTGGAATACAAATTAATATGGCATTCCACTTAAAATAACAAAATTATGTCTTGTAACGTAAAAGTGGTAAATCTGGCAACAGTGCTGTTAAAATTTTTGAAATCTGCATGTTCAAAAACCCCCAGGTATTGAATTTTATCGTTCCAGCTTTGACAGTTTTGGGGCCGGTTTCTCAATGTCCAGTTAAAGTGTCAGATAGGTATCTGCTAGATAGCGTTTTTATGGATACAACTGTCAGATAAGATTTACGTGACTTCGTAAGTTTAGCCTACAATTGTTTAAACAATTTATCTAACAGTTGCTGTTATCTTGCAGATAAATATTTAACTGGACATTGAGAAACCGGTCCTTAGAAAAATTTAAGCGTTCCCGTATAGTCCGATACAAGTAAAAAATGAATAAAACAGGTTATCAATCAACTCACAATACTGATTCAACTTATGGCTGACACATCAAAGAAGGTTAGATAACTAGTTTACAAAACACAAGATGTTATCTCGGGACATACAATCAAACAATAAATTCAATGATCCAAATTATCTTTTTTCAATCTTCATGGACTTTGAGGAAGGCATGCGAGGCAACCGAAACGTTAAACAGTTTTAATTCGAACCCATGTGGTTTTATTTATAGGCCAGTAAGGCGCAGGACAAGGGTGAAAACATAGTACAGAAGTACCGCAGGCCGCACTGCTCGCAGCACGGCGACTAATAAACAGTACCCCAGAAACAAATGAAGAGAAATATACCGGAGTAGTGCACCTAGCCTTTCACCTCGCCGCGCTCTGCTTTTCTATCAGTCACCGTGTGGCGAGCAGCACGGCGAGATGAACTACTCTATTTTTTTATGCTTAGTTTCAGATGTTGTATTAAGTCAAATAGTTTGCGGTCTGACGTTAAAATATGTTTTCTCCAAATGCGTAAATTTATTGTTTTGGATGTTTTACAAAGCTTTTCTTTAATGTCTCCCTCCCTTTTATTTTTTGAACGAATTAACTCAGAAAATTAAAACTTGGAATAATGAAATTGGTTCATGTATATTATACAGGGTGGGGCATAAAAACCAAGTGTTTTTGGTTTGAATAGTACTCATATATTAGAAAAGGGAGGAGCGCGCGGTTTATTACAATCCATTCCTTGACTCAAACCATTTCACTTTCTTACTTGCCACTTGCCATCATGGAGCGGTAGACGCTAGAACAACGCGTGGCATCATTGGGTCATATTTTTTTGGAGAAAATGCGGTCACCACTACATTAACATCTGAACGTTACATTCATGTGCTGAATACCTTTGTCATACCTGAATTGTAAAGAAGAGGTGTGGATATCAAAGATTTGTGGTTCCAGCAGGATGGGGCCACGGCACACACCGCCAGAGCATCCATGGGTGTTCTTCGCTACCTGTTTCCAAATCGGTTAATTTCGAGGTTTGGTGGCATTTCATGACCTCCTCGATCTCCCGACTTATCAATTTGTGATTTTACTTCCCACACCGATAGGTGAGGGGAGTATTGTGATCGCGAAAATTTTCGATTTTGAGATAATACACTTTTTGGGCGTTTCATGATGTCTACATAACGAAAATCCACGTCACTCATTTCCGTCGGTCTGTCTGTCTGTCGGTCTGTCTGTACGCGTTTTTCTGTCCTCGTAATCTCAGTAACCGCTGCATGGATTGTGATGAAATTTGGGCAGCGATATGCTGGGGGGTCGTAGTAGGTAATGTTCTTATAATTTTGAAAATCGGTGCAGGGGCGGCGGAGTAATTAGCAAGAAACAAAAAAAATTAAATATTCCTCAAACTTCGTTTTTAGGCGTTTTAGAGGTTCCTGATCATTTTTTACTTTTTTTTGGGTGGGGGTGAAATTGGGGTGGTTGGGGGGTGGGGGGTTGTAAAATTGAAAAATTTGTTGCTTTCATAATAGACTGCCCACTGACCCATGAAGGAAGACCTAGCAACATAAATAACTTTTTTAGGTCCATCCGAACATTGCCTTGCCTATTACAGAAACCAAAGGACTTAGAATTTTTTCTGGTGTAAACATACGAGAGTATTGCTTTAGATCCTTCTATATTGTGTTACAAGGAAACTGTTGAATTGATGTTAATGAAATTTTGACACAGTATTACTACCGTGGCGAGGATGGAAAACGCGTATGGTTTTTATAAATCGTGCCAGTGGCGGCGCAGAAATAATAAAAAAAAGTAAAAATATAAAAACAGCTCAAACTTCGTTTTTAAGCGTTTTAGAGGTTTCTGATCATTTTCTGCGTTTTTTTTTGGGTGGGGTGAAATTGGGGTGGTTAGGGGGTGGGGGGTTGAAAAACTGAGAAATTTCTTGTATTCATAATAGGGTGTAGGGTAGGGGCTGTGAAGGAAGACCTAGCGACATAAATCAACTATTTAGGTCCATCCGAAAATTGCCTAGCGTATTACGGAAACTAAGGGACTTAGAATTTTCTGTATACATACATACGAGTATTTATTGCTTTAGATCTTTTTGTATTTTGTAACGTGGACACTATTACATTGATTCTAATTAAATTTTGACATAGTATTATTACCGTGGTGAGGATGGAAAACGCGTATGTTTGTTAAATATCGTGTCAGTGACAGCGTATATAGCAATAATCAAAAAACTAAAAGTATGAAAACAACTCAAACTTCGTTTTTAGATGTTTTAGGCTGTCCATTGACCTCTGAAGGAAATACTTAGCGGCATAAGACAATTTTAGGGAAGGGAAGGCTGCCGATGATCTGGTTGCAAGGGGATCTCAGACTAAAGCTTCATGCTATGGGAAAATAATAAACTGATATCACAGTAATGTGTGGGAAGTACTGAGTCAATCAACTTGACTCCATTTTTTTCTATGGGGGTAACTCAAGTCACGTGTTTGAAAGGCCAAGCCCCGTACGGTAGACGCAGGGAAGGAAGCGATTCGCCATGAAATCTCTCAAAAATCAACATAGACATGCTGGAAACAGTGGAGTGGAATTTTCGTGAACGGCTGCATCATATGCCAGATGTAATTCTTGCACTTAGATATTTCAAGATGGTATATTATCAGCTATGTTCTACTACCAATATATTTTTTTTAGCGTAAAAACTAATAATTTTATGATTATTTTAAAAACACTTCATTAATATGCCTGACCCTGTATTATGGAGTAAAATTGTTAGATGAAACTTCCAAGATCCAAGATGGCGACTGAGCGCCATCTGAGAAAAAAATTAAATTGAACGGAGAGTCTTTTTGAAGCTCCCGACTAGTACTTCACAACCCTTAAATATAAAATCAATATTAATATCGATACATCTAGAAATATTTGTTTAAAGTTTATGTTTGTATGTAAATTCATTTTAATTTAGAAAAACAACATGTTTATAATTTTATTATAATACAATTGAATCGGTGAGTCCAAGAACAGCACAAGTCCAAAAAATGACTTAAGATGGACAAAACGTTTAAAATACGAAGATCCATCGGTTGCGCTTAAAAAGATTACATCATCATCGTAGTCACAATGTCTTAACAGACATGTTGTGAACTCGTAAAATGCATTAAGTCGGAGCTTAAGTATTGCCGACACGAATATTATCAATAGTTTTGAGCACTGTAGCTCGCCATCGTTCGCAATTTGTTGTCAGTTTAGTGGCGCTCTTGACACTCATATCCAGCAACTGTTTCGTCGTATCCACCCAGCGTGTAGGGGGACGGCCACGGCGCCGCCCACTCGGGGCATGACCCTGGACTACAAGTTTCTCCATATTATCGCTTCTGTGTATATGTCCGAAGAATGTAAGCATTCTCGTCGACACAATGGAGGATAGTCTCTTTGGATTACCGACCTCATCCAGTATGGAGACGTTAGTTCGATGGGCGGTATAAGGAACTCTCAGCATTCTCCTCCATGTCCACATTTCAAAAGCGTCTATGCGAGCTCGATCTGCCTTTTTAACAGTCCAACTTTCCGAGGCATACAAAAATATGGAGAACACAAGAGACTGAACCAGCGACATTTTTGTAACTTTAGTGATGTTATGGTCACGCCATATTTTAGTAAGCTTTGTCATCATTTCACAGCTACCCGAATTATCGATCAAAGAACCGAGGTATATAAAACTTTGAACTACTTCACAACGGCCTATTGACTTTATTTCTCGATAATTATCATGCTCTCTATCTACGATCGAAAGATTACAAAGTATAAGAATAACCCTAGTATACGCACCATCTGTTTACGGCGTTGCGATGAAAAACATTACAAGTCTACGGCGTTGCGGATGAAAAACATTACAAACCCCAGGACATGTACCGATTTTAACGTCATTGGTCAACTTATTGTAGACTGTCAGCGCCACGGTTCGCGATATCGTTAATAATAATCAAACGATTTTTACATACTTAGCACCCTCTATTGACGTTGTCATAACCTTATTATACGCTAAAACTTAAAAATACAAAAAAGCCTGTAAAAATAAGACAGTCCAAGAACTTCAACGTTTTTTTAATAGCTTGGAGGAGGGCGGGATTTTTGGATCTATTATGTTGGACTCTCATTGATCTAAGGAATTACAACAACTTTTATATGATGGCGAACACAGTAACTGTACTCGTTTTGGAGTTAATATGTTTTTTTAATTTATTTCAAAACTATGTTTTTGGACTCGTACTGTTCTTGGACTCACCGATTCAATTATGATTCTATAACTATGTATTCAGGCAGTTATTACATATTTCGCCATTTCTTAGTAGGTGAAGATATTGACTTTATAATCTAGTTTTGTGAAGTTTTTGTCATGAGCTTTAAGAAGATGTGTCACAAAACCCCCCTTTCAATTTTTTTCCAAGAGGGCGTCCAGTCACCATCTTGAAAGTTACATTCAATTTTACTCCTGACTATAGTATAAGTATTCATGCATTAATTTCATTATCCCATGTTTCATTTTTTGAGTTGATCCAAAAACATATTTTTTTAAGAGATCGATGGCAACACTTTTCCAGTGAGGTTTTTTAAATAGATATTTGTATATAAAAAATACCTTTCAAAATATTTCAGGAATATCCGATGATACATGCTGTCCAGAAAAAGTACCTTCCAGGATGTCCAATGGCCGGGTGGAACAAACTTACAAACAAGCCACCAAGTGAATGCTGTTAACTTGCATTGTAGTGAAAATTTGGATTAATAAACATCTAAAAATTATTGATGTGTATCATATTTGGACTATGCCAATTCCACTATATCTGCATATCTGAAATCTGGACAGTGGATGAGATAACAGTTCCTAACCCATTGATGTTTTTAAACTGGTGCATTGTTCTGATGATATAATGCTTTTGGCTTCGCGGAATGTAGTCGTTTCTGCTTCAAAACAGTGTCAAATCTGTCCAACAGCTGTGAATAATATTGATATATCTAATCTTCGACAAGGGCGTGTCTAGACCAGTGATAGGCGGTGGGTAAATACCCAACGGGCATGTAAACAAAATTTGGTCAAGTGAAAGGACGATTGAAGATAGCAAACAAATCGAAACGTTGTGCTAAAAATTGACAGTGGAAGTCCGAAACAAATCTTTTGAAACATCTACCTTGTCTACAAACTTCAAACATCTCAATTATTGCTATTTCCATATCTGGATTCAAGTCCTCTGTAATCCAGCTACCCAAATATCTAAATTTCTAAATATTTGTATGTCAAACATAAACTAAATGACTCAGCTTGCTCAAACTTTTATACTCGTCTGCCAACCGATGGCAGTTAACAGGAAAAGTCGACTCATTACGCCATATTCATAAAGAACAGCATTTGCTCTTACCTGAAGTCGAAGCATTTACTTTACAGTCTATCAATAAGCAAAAAGAAGAAATATATTTGGACTTGGATCGAGAAGATGTTTCTCTAGAGGCAAATATTTCACTTTTTCGGTTTGAGGAAATGAACGTGCAGTGGTTAGCCGACTACTCCATTGGCGAAAATCTGGAAACCAGGTGCGGGGCGCTTTCGTCAGTACGCAAAATGAAAGTGTTTTTACGGTACATGGCTGATCCGGATTTCAAGAGCGGTATTTATAGGTCAGGAACTGGGAAGCAATCAACCTAAAGTTCCCAGGATTGTCGGTACCACTCTTTGTCGTACTGTGGACAAGGCGGCTGACTGGACCAAGTTCCCATCGACTGAAAATGAAGCGATGCAAGTCAAAATGAAATGACTAGCAAACAAAAGTTGCTTTTTTGCTTTTTTCGCTGACAGTTGATATTTTTCCAATATTTCAGGGTATTTGTTTTACCCTTTCGGCAGTGAACTTACACTCAGATTGCTTTTTGGCTGTGTTGACAGTTCCTCGTCACTTTCCATCCGTATCACAGCTATCTAATACAATCTCAAAACTCTGTCAAACTAGGCTGAACCAGCAGACACTCCTAACTTAACATTAATAATGCTTTGCGCATTTGCCTCTGCAACTGCAAGTTGAACCAGTCGGCAACATACCCGTATTAGCGCGTGTCTACTTTTTCCTTTTTTCAGCGAGGATTTGCTTGCAAAGAAAAGGAAAAATTATCAATACGAAATAAAGCAAAACCTTTTCATTGTGAGCTCTACCTTTTCCTCCATCCTTGACCTTTGAAGGAAATACTTCATTTTTATAAATACCAGCTAATGAAATTATTATGATGAATAATTACGAGTACATACAATACTTATTCGTTTTGTTTCGCTAACATAGTATGCTCTTCCCCTGTTTCCCTGTTTGTGTTGGAAGTAAAATCGAAGATATACGGGGTGTTCCTAAATATCATGTACAAACGAAAGGAAGAGATTCTTTGGTTTTTTTATAACTGAAATTTCAATTAAATATAGGTCCGCAAACGCTTCGTTACCAATCTATAGCGTTTGCGGACCTATGTCTGTTTGAAATTTTGTTCCTTAAAAACACCACAGAGAATCTTCTCCCTTCGCTTGTATATGATATGTAGGAGCACCCTGTATAATATAAAAATCGATAAAGGCGAAGATCGATTCGAATAGTGCATCCCTTTTATAAATACAGCCCATTAAATTTACTGCGCGGGAAATTATAAGTCACGGATTTATCAAACCATTCTCGTACTGGGACCAATTCTCTCCACATATTCTCAGATAACTGCATACTCAAAAACATGACATTTTTTTAGCTACACAACAACGTTGATACTTCCGCGGAGATGAATGGACGTTCTTGTGTTAAATCGTTAACGATCGTCTGTAGCGACCTTTAGCGATAAGTAAAAAGTAAAAACCTAAATACTTAACCACCAACCAACTTTGACATGACAGCATAAAAATCACCTGTCACCATTCACTCAATTTTTATGATACATATCCAAAAAATCTTCAGTATTGTTATGCAAGCGAAAGGGAACTCAAACCGGCTTTTGCAATACGTGAGGAAGAATATTTCGCCCAGGAGGACGTTACGTATCGGACAGAGCTGCGAAGAAGTAGATTGTTGCGGAAAACCGTTACAGCCGACGTTCCCTCAAGACCCTGTGGTGGAGAAGGCATGCTGCCCCAATTACTTTGAACGATGGACACCTAAGGTACTTAATAAATATACTACTCGCAACTGAAAACCGAACACAGAAAAAAAGGGATGCGGTTATAACAGAAAACGAGCCTTTTTGCCTTAGTTTATAAAAAATACAACAGGTCAATAATAGTTGGGGCCTCCATGTTGACGAATACACTCCTCTGGCGTACGCGGCATGCTTGTAATCTGGTTGTTAATAAACTCTAGAGGTACAGCTTCTCAAGCTGCTCTCAGTATGTTTCAGTTCCTCCAGCGTGATCGGAGGATTGGGTAAATCACGAATGTAGTGACCGATCCAATTCCATACTTTTCAATTGGCGATAAATCGGGTGATCGTGGAGGCCAAGGGAGCACCCTAACTTCAGCTTCCTGTAAGAACCTTATCGATACTCTTGCAACATGACGACGCGCATTATCTTGCTGGAAGACATCCTCTTCGAGGCCTTGGACATATGGAACGACAACTGGTTCTAACACCTTTATAATGTTTTTCGAAAAGGCAAAGTTTAGCCAATACATAGTTGATTGTAACATGCTGCCTCTAACATTAATAGAAATGAATTTGAAGATTTTATTAAATATAACATATTTGTTTTAGGCTTATTAAAAATGATATTTGATTTGATTGTTAGAAAAATTAGATACAGTTAATATATAATAGGCATTCTGTCTTAAGAACGGTTCAAAATGAAGGATTTATCATTTTGATTTCATTTTATTATCACAATATAGTGTTCTAAGATATACCTTGAATAATTGTCCATAAGATTTCACTGTTCAATGAATGCTCATTTGGATTTATCTAAACACAGTATAAATTAAACTGAAACGGTAAAATATTTCTATTTTTTAAATACTAAATAGTAAATATTATGTACATACAGACCAAATGAATGCCCTATGAAGTGAAAGAATGATTGCGATTAACTCGAGTGTGTTGACAATATATTTTGAATGCAGAATATTTAGAAAATTTCCGAGTCGCAAAAGTAGCATTAATAGCAGTTAGGTTAGTGTTAAAGGATTTTAGGTAAGTGAAATTTACTGTAATCAACCTATTCTACCACATGTATACAAGAGTAAGTTATATAAATGACGTCGAGTCGTTATTGTGCTACGAATCACAAGTAAAGGTGACTTGCTGTTAAGTGCAACAGTACCTACAACCATCAAACCAATAGGACTGTGTACATGGCGCTCAACAGCGAACTGGAGATCACGTCGTTCACTCTGTCGAGGTCTAATGCTTTGGCGCCCGTCGTGTGCCCCCAGACAAAACGTGGACTCGACGGAAAGGACAGTCTGATGCCACTCAGCATGCCACTGTCGGTGTTCTTTGCAACAATCTAACCGTTGGCGACCATGATCTGCATTGAGTGGAAGCGCTAGATGCGGAGGATGTGATCATAAGCTCATATCACGCAATCTGTGGTACACCGTGCCGATTCGAAGGGGCTTTCATTAGCTGACTAGCAAGCGTTCAACAACAGTTCGAGTGGATCACATTATGTCTCGAAGGGCCAGTAGTCGTAGATGACGATCTTGCCAGTCTGTAGTTCCCCTACGTGCTCCAGAACCCCTAGCTCGTTGCATTCCCCCCTCATCGATGCATGCGCGCCATGCTGCTACAACTGTAGTCACGCTACGCCCCATGGTTACAGAATTGCTCTGAAAGAAGCTCCAGTGTTGTTGGTTGTAGACCAAAGGGAGTTAATTGCCGTAAACTTTGTACTATTGTTGAGTTCATACAACTAACTAGTATCTCGTCACACTTGCCACAGATATTATAGTTTTTGGATCAACCTAAATCCAAGCTCTGTTCTACACACATAGTTTTGTTGGAGGTACCATGTAGGTAAATAGCACCTGAATGAACAACAAGGGTTAGATATGTGCTAGAAAAACTATGTATTGCCAAGATGTGCACACAGTTGTAATGGGTATATCTCTTTTTAGGTGTTCGGATTTCACTCGCGAGTAGTATATTTTTAACAAATACACAAGTGCCACAAAATTACTCGACCTTTGCTTTAAATTATATGTTTCCCTTAGATACCTTCCTTATGTGCTGCACCTAAGAAGGTCGCTAAAACATGCAACAGACCGAAGGTATGCGTGGCTGAAATGAAAAAGACCGTGAGATGCACTAAGGATGAGAAGAAAGCCGCCGAAGAATGTTTTAAGAGATTTGCACCTGGAAATGTACCGAGAAAGCCTCAGGAAAAGAAAGCTATGCACAGGCTTGTAAGTAACATTGCGAGAATCATAAGTAGTTCGATAGTCCTCTTGCTGTTTTCCGACTTGTGATAGTTTAAAACGAAGTCTTATTCATGAAAATGATTAGGATCTACGACTTAATAACTTCAGCGAAATGTGCCATGAACTGCCACATATTCAATCAAAAATAAGGTCGATTTATAAATAAATCAATTGTTTCTTACTTTTCTAGGCGCAAAAGGCTACATCAGTAGCGAAGAAGAAAAAGAAAGAAGAATTTTGTATGCCTATCAGTGATTGGGACCATAATGGACATTTAGAATGAATGGTTACAAAAATGCAATAAATTCTAACACATAAATTTTGATAAAACTTTCAATGTTTTGGGTGTTTTATTCATATTTTAGACAATTTGGTGTTGTAACATACGCTAAAGACCAGTTTCACAATCGTTAAGTAGTGGTTAAAACAAATTTCCTTCAGGTTAACCAGTAGTTTAGATTGGCTTTGTTGTCGTCAATCGATGACAGATAACCTTAATTAGGAGGTTTAAAAACATGGATTTTGATTATATAGATTATATACAGGGTTATTCACGTTATTCGATACGGAGCATTATGGCTAAAGTATTTGATAAAAAAGAAAATAATGATTTCTTATGGATAGAGACCCATAAAGGCTACATTTTAAAAATATTTTCGTGTTATACAGGGTGTCCCAAAAACACGAAATGTATCAAAGTTATGTTCTTTTAAATGGAACACCCCGTATATTATTGCATATTCAGATTCCCTGATGAATTCTAATGTAACTTTATGTACCATACATGGAACTTAAAGCGAACCGTTTAGGTGTAAATCACCATTTTCGGTATAAGTAGACATCAGGAATAAATTGAATATCGCAGAGATTATAAAATTTGGAAGGCTGTGACTTTGCCGTATTACTAAGCATAAAATGGGTCAGCTTTGATAAGACTGTGAAATTTAAATTACGTTTATGCTTGGAGTAATCGGTCGATTAATTAAGGAAACTTCGATCAACAATAACTTGATTTTTTCAAATGAAAATGCCTGATTTCTTTTTATACGGTTCAACGTAGAATTTGATAACCTTTCTAATGATATAAGGTTATGATGATCAATCTCTAGTAGTTTTCATTTGATTTTAAAATTTTAAATAAAAATAAATAAATTAAAGGAACAAGATTATAAAAATTACTCACAACAAACAAAGTCTAACCAGAAACAACGGCGGTAACATATCTTTGGTCAAAGGGAAGCTGGAGTATGGCAGAAATGGTTTTTTTCACGGCCTACTAGCTACTGCAATGTACTAGAGATTGGCAATTTCCAAAACCATTAAAAATTTTGAAATGAAACGAAAACTACTAAACAATGTTGTAGGCAGTTTATTATTTTCATAATAAAATTTCACATTAATGATATAAAAGAGTATGCAATTCTGTCAAAACTAAAGTCAAAAGTACCTCTGACTAGAGTTCTGAAAATTCTTCAGTACCTATTAGCAAGATCGCAGAAAATGAAGAATGAATTAAAATTTGTTCAAATTATAAAACATAAATAAAATGGCAGAAAATTTAAATCTGACTTGTCGGTATTCCATTCTTGCAATATGTATTGCTAATAGATATTGAAAAATAGAAGGGCTCCAGTCAGAGGTATCGACTTCGACGCAAATTACTACTTTTTTACACCATTATGTATTATACATATGATTGATAATTGCGTGCTGGAGCAACAGTCGCTAGTTGTTTTTGTTTCATATCAGGGTTTTTAATTGTGTTGGAAATTCTTAACCTCTAGTAAATTTGCGGTAGCCATTAGACTGTAAAAAATATCTATTACTGCCATACTCCAGCTTCTCTTTGACCTTAGAGATGTTACCGCCGTTGTTTCTGGTTAGACTTTGTTTGTTGTGAGTAATTTTTATAATCTTGTCCCTTTAGTCTAGTTCGTGTGTATTTTTCTGCTAAGTTAGTTGTTTTCTTCTAGGTAGAAGAAAACCTGTTCAGGTGAACAGGTTTTTGTTTATATTTCATAGCCTGCTACGTTGCTTATAGGTAGGAAAATTGAAAAACGCCGATTTGGTTGAAATTTTAAAATTAAATGAAAACTACTAGAGATTGATCATCATAACCTTATATCATTAGAAAGTTTATCAAATTCTACGTTTAACCGTATAAAAAAAATTAGGCATTCCCATTTGAAAAAATCAAGTTATCGCTGATCGAATTTTCCTTAGTTAATCGACCGATTTCTCCAAGCATAAACGTAATTTAAATTTGACAGTCTCATCAAAGCTGACGCATTTTATGCTTAGTAATACGGCAAAGTCGCAGCCTTCCAAATTTTATAATCTCTGCGATATTCAATTTTTTCCTGATATCTACTTATACCGAAAATGGCGATTTACACCTAAACGGTTCGCTTTAGGTCCCATGTATGATACATAAAGTCACACTAGAATTCACCAAGGAATCTGAATATGCAATAATATACGGGGTATTGCATTTAAAAAAAAACATAACTTTGATACATTTCGTGTTTTTGGGACACCCTGTATAACATGAAAATATTTTTAAAATGTAGCCTTTATGGGTCTCTATCCATTGGAAATTATTATTTTCTTTTTTATCAAATATTTTAGCCATAATGCTCCGTGTCGAATAACGTGAATAACCCTGTATAGCGGTGACATAAATAAAAAATATGAATACAAAGTTTAGGTTATGTTTTCGGAACACAACTACGCCAGTCAATATTCCGAGATCCATCCGTAAAAAATTTAAAGATAACTGAGCTTAACCATCAGTTTTCTTTGTGCAACAGAGCTACACAATAACTACTGGTTAACCTCCATCTGTCGGTTGAGTGACTGCCAGAAGTCACCAATTATTGTGAAACTGGGCCTAAAACATAATCTGTTACATGTCAAAGTGTGATATTAAAAATATCTATTAATTTCGATTCAAAGAAGTCAATTCCGAGGTATATTTTTGTCTCTGAGAACTCGTAGACATGGTAAAAAACGAAATTCTTTGCAAAAGGTATGATGCTCTAGCAATCGGTTTAAATAAAGTGGTTGCGCCACAATCTTTACCTATAAAGATGGGGTACGGTAAATTATTGAGGAAAAATACTTACTACTACTTCCCACAAATCCACCTTTTTCATAGCGATTACGGCGATACGAGTTTCTTTTTGCAAGGATATATTTTTCCGCAGAATGAAGCTATATTAAGAAATCCTCTATTAACTTCAAGTCTTTGCCCACTACAAACTACTGTGCCAAAGACCCAGTGAAAATTGAGTTATCGTATCATCCCTTCACGCCCCACCACGCATTTTATCATACTCAAAATAGATACAGAACAAGCACTAAGTCGCAGATTTAGTAATGAATTAATTCTACGAAAGCTTATGTTGCACAAAAGAAATTTTATGGAAACCCAAATTTGATTGAGCGTGACGTTTTACATTCACATATGTTCCGACGCATATGCCTGGTAACCAGAGATCGTTTAGAGATATTTTTTTGATACTACACAACCGTCTTTTCTATTATACGGCTTTTTACTTATGTTGTACTGTTACAGACATCTTTATCTGCTTTCTTTTGTCTTTTTCGTATTTCTTCGATCCACTCGACGTAGTTCAGACGATATGTATACGTTATTTTAATGAACCTCTGCACCAACCGATCGACTCGAATGGATGAAAATTTAGTATTTAAACGTACCTGACCTAAAGAACCCCACATAACACCACTCTCCGATCTAGTTGTCTCAGAAACAGTCATCAACTTTAAAGAATTACCTCGTTTGCAGTCTATTCATATTAAAAAAAAGTCAAATCAAGTTTAATACTCACTGCCACTGGTACATTCCAATATCACCCGCACCTACAGACGAACTGAGTTCTGGAGTTTTTGGTAGCTCAGCTTCGCTGTCAACTGCCTTTTCTACTTCGGTGAAAAAATCCTCAGCCTCAGCGGCCACCTGAAAGAGAGGACCATAGACCACATAGTTCAACCACGAGTACTTTTCAATATGGAATATTTTCATACCTCTGCTCCACATTCACTTTTAGGTGACGCGATATCGGCCATCGGCAATATTGGAGGTAAATGGATCGCATACAGAAGTTTCAATCTCTGAGTAGCATCTGTGAAAAGAAGTAAAGGTTAATGTTATAGAAAAGAGTCCAGGATGGTGTTCGAAATGGTCAGAAAAAACCATAAAATCTCGTTCTTTTTTGTTTTTTATTCAAAAAAGCATTCGCCCAGCACCTGTGCGTTTTTACTTTAAATTTCACCATTTCGATTTACTCCATTGATTCAAGGTCAAGGTAGTCTACAACAATCATGGGCGTCGCTGCTGGAATTTCTAAGGAGGCAAAATCATGAAATTTCAAATTTCAACGGAAAAGTAAATTATTCCCATTATTCCCATTCCGCCATAATTTCCCGCGCAACCCAAAATTTTGAAAGAGCATGGATCTCTAAAATGGTCTAACATTAAATAATGTAAATTAAATGAAGTAATAAAAAATTGGTTTCTGAACTCTACAGATTTTTACTCTAAACTCAAAATAAAAGCAAAACGTCGATTAGGTTACTTTTCAAGATATAAAGAAGCTAATGCAAAATGTCTAGAAATACTGAGTAGTTTCAAACCACATCTCATTAAGAAAAATTAACATCTTTAAATTACCCATCTTCTCTTTCCTCATCTTCGTCCAATAGTTCATTAAGGAAAGTTAGTAAAAATAGGATCGATTCTTTTTAATTTATAATCAAGAATTCCTGGACAGACAGAGGGACAGATTGATGGCCATAGGCGTCATGTTTTATTATTGATGATTAAAATATATCGAAAAATCACATATATGTGTGAATCTCGGTTCATAAATATCACTATAACACATATTCTGCTGTAAAAATGAATTACCTGCAGAACATGTAAGACCTAGGGCTGCAGCCAGTTCTCTGAAGTTCAAGTAACCGTCGCGGTTCTGGTCCATTAGCTGTAAAGGAGGATCAGCTTGAGAGATGTTTTGTTGTAAAATAGTTTTCCAAGCAATTTGACAGATGCAACATATAATTTTCTACTTACAAATATTGACAATGATTGAATTCGCGCCTGCTTGACAATACTAACGTTCAAAGTTAGGCCAATAAAAAAATTAAGTTCACTCTCCCACTTGTGTCAGAGTGGACAAAATATTTTGCTAAAAAGAAGATTCACTCGCTCTACTGAAAATACGTTTGTCGTGCTCACCATAAATATCCTAGCTGCTAAAGATTCTGCAGTTTCACCTTTTCCCCAAGGTGAAAGTGCCGCAAAAAGTATTTTGAAATAATCAAAATCGACTTTATAAGCTTCGTAGGGCTGCAGCGAGGGATCATGCTTATCCGGTATACACTTTTTCTGACGGATTATCTCTTCTCTTACAAGACTTAGTAAATCCTGTAACGGTAAAATATAAATCATTGGCATCGCTGGTGTCTCAAATTTTTTTCAAGCAGTTATTTTATTATAATGTTCAAGGTCCCGAGGATCATTTGGCGTTTTCATTGGTTTGCTTCAAGAAGTTATTTGAATCACTAGTTATTCGAGATCCGACGCAAGGCAGTCGAAAGGCATCACGAAAGTTTTATTTCATGTTTACCTGTTTGTCATTGAAATAAGAATCTACTTTTATTGCTCACCAGCGATAAAAAGCACCATTTAAAAACCAGTATAACGATATTTAAAAAGAGCTTGCACCAGAGATAAAAATCACCATTTAAATTCATTTTGATTGTTATATAGCTCACACAGCCGCTTCCTTGGAGATCACTGTATTGTCCAAAATCAATATCAAAATAACGATATTTTGGAAAAACAAGCAGCACTGCTAGGGTTTATGTATTATCATCATAAGCCTTATAAATTCTAATCCAACTAAGTATGTTATTCGGGTAGCACTAACCTTCAGTTCTTCTTGTGTGAAATATCCATCTCCAGAAACACACCTAATCACATTCCTTACACTAGTATCCTCTAGCTCTTGTACAACTTTCAACCTGTGTTTCAGCCTCAGCCTTTCTATTTGACCTGTCGTAATAAGAGATCCGTATTTTCTGTAAGCTTCGTAGATCAGAACTTGAACAGAAATGCTCTGCAATGAAAGAAAACTTGCCTCAGGAAAAACTGTTTACTAATTTTTCGGCTGCCTCTCTAACCTTTGATAAGGTACAACATCTTTTAACAGAAAATTATCAGGCTGAGCTACTGTGACTATTCAAATTTATTGCCGAAGGAATATCACTATTTCTTGTTTGGCCAATATCCATAGGTTAGAAGGTATTCTACTTGACTGACGTTGCTTATATAAAGCGAATCAAAAAATAATACTAACCCTTTTTTGGTCATCATAGCTTTTGTTTCTTATTGCACCTCTTCCTTCGTCGTTGAATATTCCCATTAGATAATCAGCCAATAGTTGCATTGCTTCCCCTGAAAAAAATATATTTCAAGCTGATTATTTTGGGCACCTCCAAGTCGACAATTTTCGGCTCTTGAGAAAATAACGGTCCAAGGCCACATACATTCTATTATTCGTATACATAAATATTTTTTTATTACTCATAATCACTTCTTTACTGTATCGGTATCACCGGTATGCATTTATACATTCCGTACATGTATACAGCACCTAGCACAATCCCATTGGTCAGATTTGAATTTTAAACCAACCAAATTCTGCTATATGCACTTACGGAATGTAGTACTTAATGCAGCTGAAAATTTACAAATAGGAAAGCGATTTAAGCGAAAACCATTTTTCAACTATATATTAAACTGCAGTAAACTTTATTACAAATTAAGTTATAGAATGGTGTATAATTTTTGTCCTTGTTTGCGAAATATTAAATGTAATAATTGTAAACATCTGGTGTACTAAGATAATTAAGTATTAAGTTTCAGTGGGCAAAGCAAACACATTACAAGATTAAACACGTTATTAAAGAATATAAAAATACAAAAAGCTTGCGTCTAAAATACCTACCTACATATTTATGAGCCTAGTTGTGGTCGTTTTGAAACCCGCCACTTTACAATTAGAATTTGTCAAAGACTCAAATTCTTCTACCCATCGTCTAGCATCATTCTCAGTCAATAGGTTTGATCTATATTTTCTAGGACTCAGTTCAAAATATTTACAATTATTAGGACTATTAGGAGGTAACTTTGCCACAGCACGTATGGCGATTTCAAACACCACCCTGTCGCGCCGCAATCGCAAAAATTAAAGAAGAGTCTAGCCATAACCATACGTTTGACATGCGCATAACTATATTACATTCCGTAAGTGCATATGGCACCGATTTATATTTCGCACACACGTACGGCACTCGAAGTTTGATTGGTTCAAAATTCAAATCTGACCAACGGGATTGTGCTAGGTGCTGTATACATGTACGGAATGTATAAATGCCACCGGTATGAGAATGACCGAATATGGATAATACTTCATGAATCAATAAACAATTTCTCAATTTCGACACGTTCGCGATCATAATACTTTACCCCTCTACTGATAAATGAAGTAAAATAAACTACAACAAATAATAAGCAACCGGCTACCAATTATCTATTGGGAATACATTATTTGGCCGCTGAATAGAATATTCTTGTATATAACAACCACCTTGTTTACATATCACTTTAACTTACCAACGCGAATTGGTTTTACGGGAAGATATTTTGAATGTCAAGTTTGGAATAATTGAAGTTCACCTATTACCTTCACTTAAATTCGAGTTGTTATTTTAATGGAAACCTTTAAGTGGAAATCAAAATACTAGAAATCGCCACGTCCTTCTGTCACCATGAAATTAATTTTGATCTAAGGTTGTTTATGGTAAAATTGATTCCGGGGCTTAAAGTTCAGGTTATATTAAAACAATGATTCAGCCAAGGAAAATTAGCCGCTCTAACTATGACGAGGTTTGAAGTTAGGGGTAATCAAAATCTATTCGACCTTCAAACGATCAACGTCAAGCCATAGTTACATCACCATTTGATAACCCCGTGGCAACCACACACCTCTTGAGGTGAGTAACGAATGTCACATTTTGGGCATTCGCGGATGCGAATATCTGCTGAAAACATTTGCGAATGCTAATATTCAGCTTCTAATTGAAAAATGGCACCAATTTTTTCAATTTAACGTCATTTGTCTATGGCTTGGTGACCTTGGTGGCAGTCCCATTCGAACGAAGAGCGTTCCGTTTGCTATTTTTACGAAAATTTAATTGTAAGCTTCAATTGTCCAAAGTTAAATAAATAAACGATACCAATAAATGATAGAGAGATGTGATAATGTGATTACGAGTTTGAGTTAGTTTTTTTTACATTAAAAAACTTAAGAAATGAATGAATTTTGTTTTAATAGGCAACTATTACATACATTTTTTTATTCGCAAAACATTCGCAGTATTTTCGCGAATACGAATATAGAAAAATATGCGAATATCTGCGAATGCGAATATTCGTTCCATCACTAAACACTTGTATATAAGGTTGAATCCTTACCTTCATCTCTACATTCCAGAAGCTTATCTTCGTTCCATTCAAGCAGCATGAGCGCTACTTGAAAGATTACTTTGGCGCCATCATAGAAAAAGCAGTCCATGATATTGACAGCACTTTCATAAGGCATCACACACAAAAATATTGTCAGAAACCACGACAGAGAGATCATGTTTGTCATACCTGTAAAAAATATAAAAGACCAGATTTATTCATATAGCGATTGTGAACTGAATCAGATTTTATTCAAGCTGATAATCCAGGGTGCATTAACTGCATGCGCCATCAAGTAATAAATTAACGCAAAACATGTTCGAAAACCATCTGAAGACAACCGATACTTGATGATTCCATACTCGAGATGACCGAGGTGGATGAGGTGCTTAAAGTTTAAATTATGTAACAAAATACGTTTTGTTTGGAAATATAGGAACAGTTGTGTTAAACAATATTTTTGAATACCTGTGATAGAATCACAGTATGTGAAATATCGCTCATGAGTTGGTAGACCTATATAATACAATTTATTATAGTTATGTATAAGCTAGTCAAATATATTTTTTGTTGTAAAATGCACCCAAAAATAGTTCACTATCAAATCAAATAGTGTCATGCTGACCTATTTAGTATGTTATTAATGCTACAACAGTGCTCCAAAATTGATGGAATGTTAATGTGACAACTAACGCTAAGGCCGCTTTTTTGAGGTAAATCAGTAAATCATGTTATTTTTAACAGCCATTTACTGAAAAAAAATCGAGGATGCAAGCTATGTTTTGTTTATGATTATGACAGTTTTTCGTAACTGTAATTCTGGCACTCTTGAAATGTCGTCCTAGTTGCATTTCTGCGGTTTGCAACAAGTAGGTACCACTTATTACATATCCTAGAAAATGAAATATTTGAAAACCCTTGTACTTAAGTGGTCTGTATTGTATACTGATTTTCAAACGATAAAAAGACAAACATATTAAAAGTCTTTTAGAGACGCAAACTAAGAAAGCATATTGGAAAGAGTAAAAGTGGAAGTCTAATCAATATTTATTATGTTATATGTATCTATAATATATAAATTATTAATTCATAATGAAAACTAAATATCTGTCTCGCTGCCCATGCTTCTCAAAGAAAATGCCGATTGTCTGTCAGGACTTTGTTTTTACGGCGATTCGAATCACAATAGTTATACGATAAGGCATAACACGACGTCTGCCATAATGATTGCATTGTCTATGTTTGTTATTATCATAGTTCACTTAGAAATTCCGGACGATTAGGAATGCTCAGAGCTACTGAAGAAGATAGATAATGGAATTAAAAATATAATTTTTATCCTACTCTCTTCACGTTATCTTACCTAATTGGTTTAATTTATCGTGCAGGTTAGGAAGATGTTCTAATGTGAGTTCATCTAGTATACCCTGATCTACCACAGCTCCCACAACTCGGGTGTTATAATAGTCTGGTAACAAATTCTCACAGATGGTCGCTAATAACCAGAATGCTTCCTCTTCGTTACAGTATATCAGAAGAACCGACGCTGAAAATAAGAAAATATAAATAAATAAGAAATAACGTATAGTTATTTTGATAACAATCTCGTGTAATTAATAAAATCGGGAACTTTCAACTATAAAAAGCATAACGGGACAATTTCGAAAAATTTCTGCCGACTGCCATAATAGAGATTTGAAACGGAGAAAATAACTCTTAAAAACCCACTATTGTATTATTAATAGGTGTATTTTTTGTCCGAATATAGCCAAAGTCAGAGCTGAAGCTTTAGTCAGAGCTACCTACCGACAATGTTCATAGCCTGGCAGTATCCAATGCTAGGATTGTGTAAGGCATACGCGCATAGTACCCTCCTCAGCGCGTCAATCCCTACATCATCCTGGAAAGCTGGATGTTCTGGAAGGGAACGATGCAAGTCACGCTCTATCTCGTCGTTGGCCGTGGTGCGTTTTCCTAGGGCCTGAGACACCAGATGTTGGTACAGTGTGGGATGGGACGCTTTCTCGTGAGCCGCACCTGCCACAAAACAAGAGCAAAGTACATACCTTAACTGTATATAGCTACATTAATATGATTTATAAAACTCAACCTGTGGTTGTCACTCTGTTCTAAGGCGTTTCACTGTCCACCCCTGTATCCTTTAATGAAGCACAAAATCTTGCAAAATATCAGTATTTTAGAAGTCGCTGAAGTGAAATAGCTTCTGAAGATGCCATCCACTCGTGGTGGCGAAACGTCAAGCTTTAACGCTAAACGACGCCGGCCTAAAAACCCAAGAACCACAAATTCATTACAAAATATCAATTTTCCGAGAGACAGCTTTTATTTTTCTTGTCAACTAACTTCCTCCTTGTGTTTTGTCCTGTAGAGCTATGACAGGACAGGACTGTTGAGAGAGCGCACCCACCAAGCCTTCAAGGCTGTGTGGTATGACCTTTGGCTGCTCAACTGCTAAGGAACTTCTAAGCTACCTGTCTATACCCTGACAATGCCTCCGAACTGCACCAATTGTCCAGGTGTCTAATAAATGTGAGGAAACGCTAACCTTCCATGGCCAGGTTGAGGGGAGTCCCGGGGAGCTGGATGGCAGAGCACTGAGGGATCCTTGAGAGAATGTACAAGGGGCCCAATGGAGCCTAAGTGCTATGATCTATGCAGATCACAGTCCTTCCAATAGAGAATTAGTAAAAGATCTTGATATTGTGTGTCTTATGAGTGACTAATGTGATACACAGAATGCAACTCCAAGATGAGACACCTGCATCTCATTTAGTACCCAACAACAAAACATAAGGAAGCCTACCCACTTTTTTGTTAGATATGATGTTTGAAAGAAAAATG
Source organism: Callosobruchus maculatus (assembly GCA_951848785.1). NCBI lineage: Eukaryota > Metazoa > Arthropoda > Insecta > Coleoptera > Chrysomelidae > Callosobruchus > Callosobruchus maculatus. Next base: position 568,259 of record CATOUR010000177.1, read on the forward strand.
CAATGAATGTTTTCCAAAGCAAAGAGTGAGCCGTAAGTTCTTCTCATGAGAAAAGCTGTCTCATGAAATACCTGTCAAATAATGTCACTTATGCAAATTAATTTTCAAACTTTACACTTTAATTTAGGCCATAGGGGTGGCCAAAATGTCAGTAAACTTTATCTTCCAGTATATTTGATTTTTTTATTCATAGGGCAGTAATGCGCGATGGCAACCTTTTTAACACGCTTTTATTAGCTTCACTTGTGTGTTTGTTTGTGAGTTTGTAACTCTCCTTTGGATTAAGAGGTCGGACCGAACATTGAAAGCTCAAACCGCCGCGAAAACGATTTTGACGGCTTCAAATCCATCGGACTAGCGGTCGTATCTGCAGGCGCAGACAATTTAAAGTTTGTTAATATTAACAGAGGCGTAGCGACGAGAGCTTAAAAGGCGTGACATACAACTGTTTGGGAGTTGGATTTTTTTTGAAATTTAAGGAAGTACGACAGTTTTAACATTGATCAAAGTATTAAACTTTATATAGTTATATATACTTTAATCAATGGTTTTAATTATTGTTTATGCAGTAATGGCAATGATTGTTGATCAAAAACAACTTTTCATCTTCATTACACAGCGTATTAATAAATACAGTTTTAATAACAAACAAAAAACACGCTTTAATAATATATTTAAAAAACTCAAATACACGCTTTTAAAGAACATCGAAAAAAAAGTTGAAAACGATTTTTAAAATAAGCTTAAAACAATAATAAACGAAAAATACCGACACTTTTTTCACAATCATACTAGTATTTTTCATTCGCTATTATTTTTAACTTGTTTTAAAAAATATTTTTTAATTTCTAGTCCGATGTTCTTCAAAGTGAGAAAAATGTTCATAAATAGTTTTTTAAAGGGGAAACGGTGTATTATTTTTGTTACCTGAAAACGCCATCCAGACATCCATCCTCAAGTGATCAGGAATTCCGTTCAATACCAAACCAGCGACTTCGTGAGTTCTATACATTGAAACACCTCTACCGTATATCGAAAAGTGTTCCTCCCACTCTTTTGCCCTTTGTTCTTGTTTTTTCTTAACTTCTGGTATGGGGCTCAGTGGGAAAGAATGCATCAGTGCCTGCTGAGGTCGCCATGGGGAATGTGTAGGGGAGTCGGTTCTTAAATAGTAACATATTAACAGATTATTTATTATTGGTTATGTTTTTGTATAATGATAGAATTTGTTTACCAAGTTTGGAAAGTGAGCTATTTCATAAGACTGCAGAAAATATAATTTGCAGGAAATACAGTTCCGCAGCTCCTATTATCATCAAATATGAGTGCGATATAATTTCACAAGGCTGTAATAATTGTCCTATTTTGGGGATCAACATCAACAATATCATGTCCTGGCACGACCACGTCGTCAGTATTGTTAAAACGACATTCCAGGAGCTTGGAGGTTTGTTCCACTGTAGGAAGCTGTATACACCAGAGCAACTACTGCTACGGTATAACGTACAGATCCGACCACCGTTGGAGTATTGCTCCCATGTGTGGGGATGCGCTCCGAAGCACTCTATAAAGCTTCTGGATACTATCCAGAAAAGAGCAATTAGATCAATCGATACGTCTAACTTTACAAAGGACCTCCACAGCCTAGAACATCGAAAAAGGGTGGCTGACCTGTCCCTGTTTTACAGATTCTATCACGGAATATGTTCGATTGAGCTCTCCCAGATAATAACACCAAAGGCCGTCCAAACGAGGAGCACTAGACAGCCTCTACGAGCTCATCCGTATCAGGTCGAGGTCCCTACTCCCCGAACCAGTCTCCTCCAGCATTACTTCTTTTGGAGAACTTTGACGCTGTGGAATGAGCTGCCGGGGACCTTGTTTCCCTACGGTTACAACCTACAGCGTTTCAAATCTAACGTGCACCGACATTGATCCTCTCACAGCGCAGCGCCATAGGCGTTCGGCCCTTGCGGGAGGCTGATCATAAAAAATCTTTGTTACACTGAAAGTGGAAGAAGGAGGTTATCTATTCCGTGCAATATAATCACACACATGTGATATGATATCGCGCGCCTTGGAATGATTGGACAGTATCTACTGTTTTCTAAAGAACAAAAGATTCTGTATTAACAGTTTAGTATTATAGTATTAACTTGGAAGTAAACAAAACTCCACCTAGCAAAGCTCATGTTATATAAATCTCTAGTCACGTTATACTGGTATACAATATTAATAATTGATATGTAGTGATGAAGAAGTCTTCATGTGTCATCAATACTGTAAAGTATACAATGTGTTCCACCATCATGTCGACAAACTTTGAGGTATGAAAATATAATTAAGGTTATCGAGAAAAAATGCGAAAAAAAGGGGTCAACCTTTTGATTAATTTTTTATTACATTTTCAACTTCTTTATCACAGCGCCATGTGTTCACGCAGTTGTAACGCCATATCTTGATTATCTACCGAGCGATTCACGACTTTTTGGTCTCATTTTATAGGGGAATGACTGGGTATATCAACTAAGGCAAAAAATACCATATCTGACAATTTCTAAGGCTAAAAAAATTCAAACTGAAAAAAAATTTTGTAATGCACTTGTTTTGGTTACTTGCAAATAATTTAAAAAAAAGCCGTATTATTGCGTATTTATAAACACAGCTTAATGTTTACCAGGATGTTTCCTGCCTAACGACACGCAATTTGTTTATGTAGCACTAAAATCATCGACGAAATAGGCTTTTTTATTACGACCAATTTTGAAATAAACAAGAATTTGGGATGCACATTGTCTTTATTGTACTTCGGAACAGAATATTACTTAAATGTATTTTACATGAACAAATGTGATTATTTAGTATTTCGATTAATCAACTAAATTTTCAAAACGTCCGCCATTTTTATTTAGGCACGCTTGACTTCTGAAACTAACGCTCTGGGTTACTCGACGCTAAGGTACGCTCCAGTTTGTTTTCTTTGATTTCCAAGTGATTCCAACATATCTCATTTCAATTAGTTGCCTTTCAGTCGTTTAACTGAATACTAAATAAATAATACTATAAATAAAAATAATAAAATTTGTTCATGTGAATTGCATTTAAGTTATAATCTGTACCGAAGTCCAATAAAGACAATGTGCATACCAAATTCTCGTTTATTTCAAAATTAGTCGTAATAAAAAAGTCTATTGCGTCGATGATTTTAGTGCTACATAAACAAATTGCATGTCGTTAGACAGGAAACATCATGCTAAACATTAAACTGTCTTAATAAATAGGCACTAATACGGCTTTTTTTCAAATTATTTGTAAGTAACCCAAATAAGTGCATTTCAAAAAAAAAAAATTTTCAGTTTGTTGAATTTTTTAGCCTTAGAAATTATCAGGTATTATCTTTTTTTGCTTTACTTAATATGCCCAGTCATTCTCCTATAAAATGAGTCCAAAATGTCGTGAATCGGTCGATAAATAATCAAGCTATGGCGCTACAACTGCGCGAACCCATGGAGTCGTGATACAGAAATTGAAAATTTAATAAAAAATTAATTAACAGGTTGACCCCTTTTTTTTCGCATTTTTTCTCGATAACTTTAATTGTATTTTCATACCTCAAAGTTTGTCGACATGATGATGGAACACATTGTATAGGCATCTGTTTTTTATATGTTCCATCCGCTGTATTTTTGTAATTTTGTAATAATACTGGGAACACTTACTTTTTGACAGCATTCTCCTGCGTTTTCGACAAAAGTTCAGAGATTTTATCAACAACGAAATCCCTATCCAGTATTTGTGCAAATATGAAGTTGGTTTTATTCAGTGCATCTCCCGTTGTTACTATTATTGCTTTGTCTAGAGCTTGACTACCACTGCTACTTTCTATCATTTCGGTCAATCTGATATCCCTAAGTGGAATCACCAAGCTGACCTGTGCTTTCACCTGTAAAATGACATATTCCATCAATAGTAAAATTCGTATTTTGGCTTTTTTAGTACTGAGGGTGTTAGATTTCGGTCACCCTGATAGTTGCCGCTTAGCCTCACCCCGGTAAAAGCGATCAGATGGAGTCCCATCCTTAGTTCTTTGCGAACATTGAGATGCATTCGACTCCTGTCTTCCCTTCTTGCTTACATTCAAGTAGGAGTTCCTGCTTTCACTTGAGTGAAAGGGACAGTCGAAGATAACATGCTTAGCTGCTTCCTATGCCTCGCCGCACCTCCTGCATAAAGGATTTTCCACATCGATTCTCAATTTTTGCAGGTATCTACTGAACTTCCAATATAAACCCTACCACCTTTCGTTGTTACCTCCTGCTCAATCTGAGAGCGTATGCGGTATTAGAACACAAGGATCTCCTCAGCATACTCTTAGACTGAAAATTGCTACCCACTCCGTCCCAGCGCGTCTGGTGCTCATTTGACACCCAACTGGTGACAACTATCCAGCTATCCGTACCATGTCGTATGATATACCAGATGCTGGTTCTAGCCCGATGAGAGGGAGTTCTGTGCCTTCCTTGGCACACCTAGCGGCCCTCTCATTCCCACCTAGTTCTATGTGACTAGACACCCAAGATAATGTTACCTAGTTGGTCTTCACCAATGTCTTTAGGGTATTATCGCCGTCCCACACAATTTTGAAGTATAGCTGTTACTTGCAAGGGCCATCAGAGCCGCCCGGCTGCCTGTCTTTGTACAGATAGTATTTTGGCTTTACTTTTTGTCTAAAGATTAGGCAACAAAGGTTTTAAATTGCAGTATAATACAATTTTTAGACAATATAATAACAAGTTTAATTAAGACGAATTGTTATTTTTAGAAATACGAAAAATATTTTCAAATAAGAATTTTCATTGAATGTCCAATGCTATGTGTGATCCTCAGAGTAATAATTCTTCTCTCTAGAGGGAGCATAAACATACAATTATACAGGTTTGTTTTGGACTAAGGGCCGGTTTCTCAATGTCCAGTTAAAGTGTCAGATAGGTATCTGCCAGATAGCGTTTCTATGGATACAACTGTCAGATAAGATTTACGTGACCGACAGACTGACAGACAGACAGACCGACGGAAATGAGTGACGTGAATTTTCGTTATGTAGACATCATAAAACGCCCAAAAAGCGTATTATCTCAAAATCGAAAATTTTCGCGATCACAATACCTATCGGTGTGGGAAGCAAAAACAGATATTTTGTCCATTTTGAACTGTAATGCCAGAAAATTGCCATATAGGTAAATTTCTACACAGCAGATAATCACTATCTTCAATTCTGATATCTAAGCATCAATATCCTCATCAGCTCTTATCAATATGAAAACAGAAGATTCGTTTACTTCATTCATTTGACAAAAATATTCATTGAAGTACCAGATTTACCATCTTATATTTCATGTTATATAGCCAGTTATGGTTATTTCTTTTATAGATATTTTGGCATTACCCCGTTTTCAACATCACTGCTCCACTAAACAAGTCTGTACTAACCTGTGATAGGTTATATTTCCTGGGTCAGAATAACCACAAACTACACCTCATTGTCACTACAAAGTCTGTTTTATCAATTTGTAGTTTATATGAACACCAACACGCTTTTTAATTGAAGTAAAACCATTGATTAAAGTATTTAGGGGAAGATGAACAACCACACAGTAAAATCGCGCGCTCGCAGTCTATCCCACTCACTCTAGTCTATCTCACTCACTCTCATAGAAACCACCGACACCGTCACCTGGCGCCCTCTGGGCCAATCTCAGAAGCTTCACAAATTCCTGAATCCTTTATAATAAATATGCCCAATAGATGGAGCAAAGGAGCATCCAGCTATAAAAATACGACCTTGAAGTGCCAATGACCTAACCACCGACGATAAAAATACGGTTCGTCGGTGGACCTAACATTCGAAATATGTTTTGCGTTCGGAACTTCGGATTTCGGAATGAACAGCGATCAGCTGGCAGCGGTTGTTGACCTTGTTGTCCGTATTTTATTTGTTTTTTACAATTTCTTAGACATTTTCACCATAATTGTTGTTGTGATGTGTTTTTTAAGGAACCTTTTTTGTCAGGTAAGCACATCTGTCAATTAAAATGATGTAATTCATGAGATAATGCATGCTGAAAACTTGAATGCATATTGAAAACAGCAAAGAAAAAAAAAACGTTTATTCGCCAATTACAGTTATCCCATGAGTTATCACATTCACTAGAGCGATAGTTGTTATAGTCATACTGCATTTTTGTCACTTGATACTCCAAAATAATGCATTTCTTACTTGAAGTTTTATCTGTGAAGTATATAGAAGTAATGAAGTTGTAGTGGCCAACCTTTGGTGGATTATGTTAAAGTAGCAAAAACATCCATCCGTAGGTAACAATTGCTAGTTGTATACCTATGTACATATAGGCAAGTTCAAAAAATGGATCATTTAATACATTCATCTTTTGACATAACCTAAAAGTTGAGTTTCTGGAATAGGTACATTATGACTATTCACTTCTCTATTCGAATAATTTGCGCACTATTTCAAAATGCTTCCTTTTTGTCATTATAGGTGTGGAAAAAATTCTCCAGCTTCCCAAGCATTCGAGACAGAAGAGGCAGACCCATACCAGGAGGCGAAGAGTGTGCTGACTTTATTCCACATACTGTGTATACTAACAGCACCAATAAATGCTCATGTTATCTATCCATATATTTTTTAATAAATGGTGGAGTTAAAATGAATTATTTATTATTATAGGGTATGCTTCTCACATAATCAAAATGAAAATATTTCATATCATTAGCTTATACCCACATTCATACTTTTTTTCCAAATATGTAACATGAAATGGTGTCTAGCTACAGAGAGGTGAAAATATGTATTTCAAATGGCACTTTGCTTAACATAGTGTGATTAATTTGTATCTTATCAAACAGGGTGACTATCTCAAAAACACTCATTGGATGATTGTTAAGTTGCACCATTGATTGTTGCACACACCAGAAGCTAAAGGATTATTGAATGAAAAACTATTAGTTATATTTTCCTATGTATTTATTATATATATATATATTTCTTCGATGTATTAAGGCTTGTTCCGAACAGTATATAATTCAGTGTATCGAAGGGCAATGAGTGAAACACCATTCAGTTATGTCAAAATCCCTATATAATTTACATAAGAGTAATGGACTAGTATCACGAGGTTAAGAACAATGATTTAATTATTATGACCGCTTAGTGCATACAAAAATAAACGTTCTGCTGCATTTCGTTACTTTCTACATCATTTTGTTTTTTAGTAATTTCATTCTAAAGTTTAAAGAACGGAATTCAAATTCAGCCAATCAATGCCAACCGCGCGAATTATTAGCAGTGCATTGTTGCCAAGAGCAGCTCCGACTAGCAAAACATTTACATTTCACATAAGCATGTTATTTGCTATCCCAAGTGTTATAAATATTTTGAAACTCACTTCTTAGCTTTCACATTTCTCATCTCCGTATTGAAGAACTGCATATTATCCACATAAAAGTCGTTCACCATAGCCATATCAACTTTAGGCAGGTTATCTGAATCGGCTTTTGTGAATCCACTATCGATTTTACTCATACTTGTTGGTTATGTTCTGATAAAATAACTTGAAACCTAGTAAAATGGAATAAAAGGATATCCTGTACAAATAAACGCAAACAAATAATAATAACTTTAAGATTGTTGAAAATTACAGCCAAAGCCCAATGGAATTTGGAAATGACAATGACCGAACGACGATTGATTGACAGGATTGACGGATTGAACCTTAACTTAGCTTTTGGAAGGGCTGTTCCAAATTATGGTTCTATCACCGTCATAGAACTGTTTTCATCAAGCCCTACCCATTTTACAGTTCTAAAAACGGTGATTGGTTGGTCCACCAGAGTACCAACCAATCATCGATTCTAGAATCACAAAATGGGCGGGGCATGATGAAAACAGTTCTAGGACGGTGATAGAACCGTAATTTGGAACAGCCCTGGAATTTCGGATCACGGGACATTAAAACCACAAAACATATCAGACGGGAACAGAAGACAAGATAGATGAGCCAGCCCGCATACAGCTCCGGCATTTCGCGCGCCATCAGAATGCGGCAACACAGCACACATATCTCTCTTTTGATTGGATGTTCGCCTATAGGGCAGTGACGTCACCGCCCTAGGAGAATTCAAATATTTTCCTTATTTTCACGGCTTTCCTGTGCCCAAAAAAATCGGAGAAAAAAATGAGATGCTTTTTATGACGTACTCTATCATATGCAACCGGAAATAAAATTCATGATACTAGTCCATTGTCTGTGCACATATTATAGTTATGTTTATTCAAAACAAATTTCATGTCTGATGTTGCTAACAAATTTGATTTTAAATGATGTTCTTAATAATCACATTACTTCATAATTTTAAACGTTATTATTATAATTAACCATAAACGTATCGATGAGGTAATGAAACAGGATACATCTCAAAAATTTTATTATTCTAAATGATAAACAGTTGAATCTTTCTTTACAATTTTTGTTTCATTTTTAACAACCACAGATAATACATCTCGGGACTGACATGCTGAGTTCAACATTTGCTTTAAAAGCTGTCTTAGACCAGTGCCGAAGCCTTCAAAAATAATAAAAAGTGAAAAAAAAAATTACAGTAGGATGAAACTCATTAGAAAAGGAGGAGAATATGATAAGAATAAAAGGAAAAATAAATTACGGTCGATTCGAGATCGGGAAGTGGGAGGGGGTGAGCTTTTAAGGGTAGAAAATGGTTTATCTTGATTTCTGGCAAAACTACAAGTCCTATGGAAAAAAGTTGAATGGCAAAGATGTAGGTAATAAAAAGATCTACAACTCTTGTATTATGAATTTTTTCACATAACCTCAAAATTTTGGTGAAAAATTCAAAAAACCAAGTTTTTGGTCCTTTATTTTTATCCTTTTCAAAAAAAATATTTTTTTTACGAAATTTGGTGAATACTTACCTATTATGTCCCAAATACACTGTAATTTATTTGATTTAAAATATTTATTTTTTCGCCTTGTTTGACCTTAAGATCAAAAATGCACCCCATTTTTCAATCAAAAATTCTCGCGTCAAAATATCAGCTTTTTTCAAAAAGTTTGGGAGCCTTTCGTTCGTTGAAATCTCTATTTTCTGATGGTGTAAAAAAAATATACATTACTATAGAAAATCTTCTCAGAAAATGCAAAAAACTGAAAAAAACTCAAATTCGAAAAATTTGTTTACTCACCATGTACAATTTTGAGCTATTTATTAAAATTTACACTTATTTACTTAAAAAACGTGAAATTTCATGTTACATTGATAAACTAAAAAATTGCAAATTGGAATATCCTACTATAATTAACAAACAAATAAGTTAATATTTAATAAGACATCCACAATATTTTGAAAAAGTTGTAGAATCTTCTTTAAATAATATTTGTACCTGAGTGACATACGGTGAATGTTAGCCCATTGTAAGGTATTTCATGGAGAAGTGGGGGAATTACATTTTCGATGGTTATGGTGGAAGGACAAGTGACAAGCATCTAACAGAAAATTGTGGCTTTTTAAATTTAATTATACCTGGTGACATAATATTAGCAGATAGAGGTTTTTTAATTAGAGACTCAGTTGAAGTTCTAGGAGGTCACTTACATATTCCAGCATTTACAAAAGGTAAGACGCAACTTCACCCAGTAGAGATAGAAACCACTCGTAGTATTGCTAGAGTTAGTCCATCTCAAATTCCACTTGATTAGTCTCAATATTTTTTACACAACTGTACATCATATTCAAATGCATTTATATTGTTCACATAAGTTTATACTAGATATATGTAAATTATATCCTCACAATTACTAGGAATTCTGTGAAACTAACAATGCCTAAACAAAAAATGCAGTTTTTGATAGATGATTCTCATATAATGTAGTTAAATCATACAATAGCGTCCCTAATTATATTAGAAGTAGCTATAAACTATAACAATGTTTTTAATGTCTCAGAAATTCTTGTCATATTGTTATGTATAACAATATGATACTTCAACTCTGTGTATGCCAACTTTTTTTTTAGAATATGTATATATAGCTTTCTTGTTGGCCGACACTTTTAGGACGTGCTTTAAGGAAGAAAAGAACTGCTGCTATGTGGCTGCAAACTTACTTAATCCTGCCATACAAGTGCAATGAGCACATGATATAGCACCATCTGACAGTACGATAATCCATACCTGTAGTGGTTTATCATTTCTTCTTTGTGAGTGCATAACCTGTAACAAAATAAGGGCTGTTTTAGTAGGTATAGTTTGCTTTTATGGGCGAAAACAGGATGGATGGTTCTTTCTAATCTCTAAAACTATTTTTTTTTGATAGATTGTTCTCGCTTCACATAACAACATGGAAAAATTGACTTGACATAAATATCATGTAACAAGGATATTCTACATTACACATGCTTGTTCTTTTGTATTAATTTTACATAAAATAAAATTATAAAGAAATGTTCAGGCCAATTATTTGTATCACCCAGTAAAACTTTGAGTGAAATAAAGAAGTAGACATGTTTTTTACTTTTTCTGACAAGAAAAAAAAGGAAGGTGTATTCACTAGTGATTCAGCCACTTGAAATTAAAAATACAACAAGCATTTTTTCTGCATTTTTCTCACCAACTTTTTTTAAACTGAAATTTAGTGAGACCATACGGTTTGTCATGTTCTAAATAGCTGTAATTGCGAGCATCTAGTTTAGTCATCATTGGAATGCTCCATTGATACCTTGGACTGTCAACAAAACAAAACGAAATACCAGAAGTATGGCAGATTTATGCTGTTACCCACACTAATAAACCCACACATTAGCTTGAGCGTTAATACCTTAATCAATGCTTGAGCATAGTATACCTAAAGTGACCATTAATCAGCCACTCGTACATCTTCATAATGATTATGCCATGCCTTGGAACCACTCTTGTCTGTCTGTTGCCAAATTCTTGGGATCAGTAATTCTCAAAAGAAATTCATTTTACTACTCAGTTTGCCATAATATTTAGCAAGCTTAAATTGTGACATGAAATTGGAGTTACTGCATTGAGAAATGTTACTGGCATTGGTTTATTGAAAAGTGTTCACAAAGTTTTTGTTTTATTTATTGAAAAATACCTAGTTATTTTGATGCAGTTGGTCAGCTGGTGCTGATTTTGAGTAGGAATAACATTTTTAGAAGGTGTTTTCAATATCCATTTTAGGTATCAACATCGTCCTAATAACCAGAATGAATCACTGGGTTTTTTGAGGCATTCAACATTAGACCATTGAAGAAAAGACTCTTTCTGCTGATGCATTTGTGCTGGGCAGTATATAAGTTCAGTCAAGATACAAAAGCGTTATGTTTGAAATTGTTGTGGTGGAATGCCCCATAGGCTTAAGAAAACGGCAGAGTATGGAAATTTGCGTATTGCTTCAAGTTTTTAGTGATGTAGATGAGTAATAGAAGGCAATAGTTTGGTTTCAATGGTATAGGTACTTACCTGAATTATACTCATACGGTACTGCGTGTCTGACCAAGAATTTCTTTGTATCTGATCTCTGGATATAGTTCTGTTTGAAGTGTTGTTCGCAGACACCTAATTGTTTTGACAGTGGGTCAGACTTTCCAACATATTGGAACAAATTCACATTGCCACTATTCTTGATCCAAATATCACGTATAGCTGTTGCTTTTGGGAAAGCAAAGAACGACATCTCTGGATTACGAGTTTTGTTGTTTGGACAGTTATATTAATAACATCTGTAAACCATTTTGCTTCCCGAAATCGCGAAAAATTCAATACAAACGATGATAAATCGAAATCAATCAATCAATATTTTTTGATCGTGGTTGACCCAAATTTTCCAAATAACATCGGAATATTAAACAAAAATATGACACTGACATCACTATGTCAGATGTCAAATTGCCAATTTCAGCGACACCTGGCGGAGATAATAGTAAGTAGCGTTGATAGATGGTTGGAAGTAGGGTACTTTAGGGACTAAATAGAGTGCGGTAAGGTAAGAGGTAACGTAAGACGTAAGGTAATAAACCTGTGGAATCAGATGAGAGTGTTGCGTTAGCTCTTACGTTACGACTATAAACACTCTCATCTGATTCCACAGGTTTATTTTCTTACGTCTTACGTTACCTCTTACCTTACCGCACTCTAATTTATACTTTATTCGTATCAAAGTCGATGGTTGTTTATATTATCAAAGTTGTATCAGTAGAGGTACATTTGTGCTCATATAGGTGGCGACACTCCAGGAGAAACAAAAATTAGGCGCGAGATCTTAGCATCTGGTGGCCCATCTTCCCGTTAATACCTTAATCAATGGTTCCAGGAAAAAAAGGCATGCAAAGAATATTCTACATTGTCTATATCTGTTCAACGTACAATTTATGGAACAAAAAAAATATATATTTACCCTGCTTTCGAAGCATATATAGTTTTGGCTCAAAAACAATCTCCCATTCACATGTTTCTTATTATATGGTGTTAGTAGAGTACAGTCGATAGAACCGTCCAGTTTTTCAGTCAATGGTAACCGGAACATCAGTCTGTAAGCTTCAGAATGAGCTCTGGCATCTAGATCTCTTTTCAGGAAGGACGCTTTCTTGGGTACGTTTTTACTGGAAATGAGTTTGATTAAGGCACCTTAATTCAAATAATATAGCGTACAAGGTACATTTCCAATAAAATATAACTCAACAATTAAATTAAAATTGAATCTTCACCACTAAATTGAAGATGTTGTGTGAATGTGAAAAATATCATCATCAATATTGATATGCAAATACGTTAAAAATAAAACAATTTTATAATAATCGGTGTTAAAATAAACTGGCAAATATTTATACTTATTGTGCCTGTCATGAACATCATAACTGTCATGCATAATTTTTTGTGCTTAAGCTATTCCAGCAAAACTCTGGGACATTACACAAATATTACATAAACTACAAACATGATGTTTCACTCTTTAGTTTTGCAAGAAAAATAAAAACTATCTCTTTTACTTTAAAATTTTGCATTCTGCCTTATCTTCTAGTGACTTCATGGAGAATATGATATATAACTACAGTAAATTCTCCTACGCACAACTGAGTATTCGGTTTTTAGATCATTTCCTTTAGATAACAAAAAACCTAGATAAAATATTTAATATATTTATATACTTCCAGAAATCTGAACCAAAAATGTAGTTTGTGGTATGAGAAATTATATAATAAATGAAAGTTCATTGTTAAATGACTATTTTGATATTTTTTGCAATTCAGATTTATGACAATGAATTCGTGTAATTACCTACCTTAGTTTATTGAGCAATTCTTTGTCTTCACTATAGCTTCTTTTATCATCTATCAATCTGAAAACATTAAAGAGGCAGTGAGAAATATAGTTCACACTTTTCTATGATAGTAACTAGTGTTCTCTAAATAAATCCATCAAAAATTTGTGGTGATCCGGAACGCGTTCCTGGCTGCCAGACGTTAGAACGCACCTTTAGCGGTCATCGACGAAAGATTTATAAAAATTTGTAAGATATGAGTATGAGTGTAATTAGTCGATGAAGCTCAGATAAGTAATGTATTTGATTATTACTACATCCTATATTGTTCAGATATTTTGTTATTTGTCGGATCATGAGTGACTTTTCATAGAGTAAATAGTTCCGTGTTTATTTTCAATCTGTGCCTCAAAGCTACAGTTCTGTGATGCTTTTGGGTTTTGTCACTTGAATAAAGTAGTGGGTTGTGATAATCGTTGCCATGGTCTTGTTTATGAATTACGAGCGGGGGTTGTTTTTGAAAACAGGGAGAATTGAGTCACCAAAATTTACACAATGCATTTTGGAGTCTTTTTCACGAATATTTGCAGGTATGTTGTCTTTTGAGTTTGTATTATTAACTAATGTGATCTGGCTACAAAATTTAAAGTGTTTCAAAAGGTATACTATAACATCCTGCTTTTGAGACGATACTAGGTCTCTGATTTACGTCTACTCTAGGTATTAGGTCCTGAGGGATTGCAGGCTGATGGTGAACAGAGACAAACTGTCTTATTGAGGTGTATCTATTTCAACCTTTACTGATTCTCTTTATTTATATATGATATGGCAGCAACCCAGGTCGGACCTATTCCATTTACCTCCTTTATTTACTCTTTTATATGGTTGGTTATATTTATTTATTTATATATGCTGATAATCTGATATTTTACATTTTTCCACATCCTATTCCTATTTCTATTTCTCTCCCTGACGTTGAACAGAGATCTAGCCCACCATGTATTATTATTATTATTTAGCATTTAGACTGTGAATGTTTATAACCATGTCTTTATTATACAATATCAATAACAAGAGCCAGTTTACCACTATTATTAAGACACTTTTGAATCGTATATTTCAACATATCAATATAAATACTTCACCAGTAAAATATATGAAATACAAAGCACTCATGATTTGATGAATACAAGAATCAAGTAATAAAATCATACCATAAACACTCAGCACTCATGATTAATAAATACAAAACAAATGTTAAGAAACAAATAATAAAAAAACCATATCATAACATTTCTGTGTTTTGATTTCATTCTCTCTGAGTTGGTACACATGCATGCTAAAAGAATCTGGTTACCACGGGCACACATACAACATTGGGTTCTAAATTCCACCACTAGACGTCTTGATCACTTTGGCTATTTCTAAATTTGGTATCGGTTTTGACAGTGACAAGTTGCTCACTACAAATTATATTAAATGAAACGCACTGCTAATTAGTCCAAAGGATAGTTGATATCTAAAACTGTAATTCAAGATGCTGATTTTTTTTTGTATAAGACTGTTCAATCTTTCAATCACATTAGAAAAATTGACGTCAACTGTCTTGACTTAGTACTTCCCACCCGCACATTATGGGTGCTAACCTCAGAGTAACAACTGAACATAGAGGTAGTAAACAACTAATTCTAATAGGCCGACATCTTTTCTTACGATGTCATATTGACCACCAGATACGGAAAACATAATTATTTACTATCGTCTTAATTGTATAGTATTCAGAAATATTCCATTCTACGTTAAAAATGACAGTATTTTAATGGTTCAGGAATGATTACAGCAAAATCAATAGATATGTTCACCTCTACTGCGTTACTGCATATTTCTTGATCATAAACGCAAATTCTGAAGTCTTACATAAATTTTGAGGAGCTGGCAACGCCTATATAATTTTCCCTCCGATTTATTTACGGTAAAACCCGGCTGTCAAAAGTTTGTTTTGTTTGTGCGTCTTTCATGCTTGGTCAGTAAAATCGTATTCGCTATTTTTTGGTAACTGTAGTGAAGCTTTACGGACTTGCTGTGCTATATTCGAGTGTAGTTTAACAGTTTTTGAAGATGAGACAGTGCAGTGCCGTGTTTGTAACATGGGTCGCACTGGAAGAACTTTCAGGTTAGTTGGCAATGTTTGGAGGCTGAAGTGTCAAAAGATGATGCCTTTGAGCACGCCATGCTGAAGTGGTTTGTTTACTACCTCTATGTTCAGTTGTTACTCTGAGGTGCTAACAAAACATTTGGAATTTTCACGAAACAAACTACTTTTTGTGATTTCTCTTCCGTCAAGGGGTTGCCCTGTGGGTCTCACCTCTTGGCTGTGTCACATGAAGAAAGGTTCTGTGAGAGAAAGCTATGCTTTGTGAATGGTGCAGTTGGTTGTCGAGTTTCGGTTTCCTGACTCAAATTGAAGCTTTTTGTGTCATTAGTTATTGTGCGGTGAATGATTAATTCAGCAAATTTGAAAAGTACATATCATTTTCGCATTAGTAGATACTCATCACGCGTTGCCCTTATCGCCGTATTATCTCTACTAAACACAAACCTTTCAACCAAGTATCAACCAGGTTAGTAAAGGCTGCGTCAGTGACCGCTTATATAAAATTATGTAATTTTTTTTCGAATGTGTGAGGATCACATAAAGGTATCCATTCAATATCGGTTACTCAAGTAAGAACAGCAATACGGCACACATACTCGTCTTCCGATTGGCTATTCCCCTATAGGACCGCGACGTCACGGTCCTAGCTTTCTCGTACCCAAAAAAATATAAGAAGGTTCTTATGTCCTACTCTATCATATGCAATCATAAAAAAAACATGATACTAGTTCATTTCATCACAATCATGTTCGTAGTTTCCAAGTTACACATTATTGGATTAAAAGACCGCCAGATGTAGACATTAACGTTCAAAAACAGTATCTCTTCAACCTAATCCAATCAGACATTGAAAATAAATTAGAAAAATACTTTACCTACCTTTTCACAGCCAAATCGACAAGCTGTTCCATAAGTGTGAACGTTTCGTTTCTGCTGAGGAACATGCTGAAATTGTATTCCTTCTCCCTAGTGCACAACTGAACAGAGTCAGAAAACACCAAAGTGCTCTTTTTGCTGAGTGACGTAACGTCAGACCATCGAACGCACACCTTGGTGTCATGGCCTAGAATGAACGCGTAGAAACAGCAGTAATTCATACTCAGGTACATCCAGCCTTGTCTGGGTAGTTTTCCCTTCCAGTAGCTATAATAACATATGACGTTAATAGCGTTAATATGTTTATGATTTAGATTTTATAGTACTAACGAACTAGTTTAATTGTGGATTTCAGGAATTCTTCCTTAGAGGGTGGGAGATCAAAACAAAAGAAACTGACATATGCAGCGACTTACTTCAGAATGACTATATCTCAAATATTCATTAAGTTGTTTAAGCTAACCCACTCACTCAAATGATGATCTTGCTTAACCTTGAGTCAAATTTCGAAGTAAAGTAGACTTTTTAGACAGCAATCCATATTTTTGAACCCGGAAATGAAAGAGAGGAAACCCCTATATTCAAAACTAAAATTTGGCATGGACGACATGGTAATAATGCACTGTTCCCGATGGTTACGAATATACTGTTGAAATTCAACATTTGCTATAGTTTATAAAAGCAAATGTCTCAGTATATCTGGTCAGCATTTAGTAATTCGTTGGGTCATAAAAATATGGAGACAGGGAAAGTAGGATCACCGAGTTGACTGGGTATCCATTGGTCAACTCTTTTGGGCCATCTGGTGTCGGCCATTCGACATACATGTCCATACCACCTCAATCTTTTCGCATCTATCGCTGGTGGCGATGTTGAGTCTGTTCCTTATGTCTACATTTCTTATTCTGTCCTGGTACCTCAGTCTGCAGCAACTCCTCCAGAATCCCATTTCCATCGCTAGGAGTTTTTTTTCCCAAACTTCAGCTCCATAGGTGGCGATGCTCTCCACTATTGTCTTGTACAGTCTGACTTTAGTGTCGGTCTTTATTTGCGTACTCCACAATAGACTACTTAGCTGTTTAGTCACGTACTTTCCCTGCCCGATACGATTTCTTATTCCAGCTGCACTTGTGGCTTGCTTCGTAACTGTCACACCCAGGTACTTATACGAGCTTACATCTCTAATCACCCCTTGTGCTGTACATATATTCTGTTTTATTGGTATTAATTGTGATTGTGAAATGTTATATAATGCCGCCTAAGAAATGTAATCCACAAATATCCCCCCCCCCACGAGAGCAAATTTAAAAGGTGGAAACTCTAATCTGGAACCTCCCTAAACTAAACCACAAAAATCTGGACACCCCACCCTCCCCCCAAACGAAATCCTGGATACGTGCCTGCCACTGCCAAAAGGTTGAGCATCTCTCTGTCTTTATCCGGAAGCCATAGCGTACGGCCCTTATCCGGGCCCGCTATGAATTTTTTAGCTTGCCAAGCCAAATCTGGATGGCTTGCATTCTGTCCCCTAAACCAATCGTATACAGCAGCCGTTTTATCATCAGCCGGTACCATCAGTACGATATAGGTCATGAGTCAAATATATATATACAGGGTGTCCCAGAAGTCAACGTCAAGCCGCAACGGGGGTGACAGGGTTGGTTGTAACTATCATGAGAAAAATCAGAAAAAAGATCTATCCCATGCAATTTGAAAATTATGGGCATTTAAAAAAACCTAAAAATTTGGTCAAATTATAACAATTTTTCGGTTATTGTGGTTAACTTTCATTATTTTTGTTCATTTAAACCTTGGAACCGTAACCCTAAATAACATTTCTAGAAGCACAGTCAAAAATAATGATACAATTGCCCCAAGTTTTCGAGAATGAAGACTATTTATTAAACTATGAATTTAAACTTTTCAATGTTTGCCGACTTTGAAAGGCCCTCCTTTAAAAAAAATGTACTAAAGTGCCTTGGCAAGTGCCATTAAAAGTTGGCCCGTTTAACCAGGATTGTAAAATGGCACAATACTTGTTAGTTTCATACTAAAAAAAAAACGAGTAAAAAAAGGAAAACCTCAAGTAACCCGATTTTTGCTAACCCATTTCACTCAGGTCAGATGTCCTTTATTCGCACAAGCTTCTGGTAGGTTAATTTTACGGTAAAACGATGAGAGAGGTGCATAGTGGACATGTTTGCCATGAGTGAGCAAGACAGATAGTGACGCCACTTTTAGCAAAGTCAACAAAAACAAGTAAAATTAATAAAATAATGAAAAATTTTGACCTAGCTTAGCGGTTTATTGTATTAGAAGTCAGATAGGGAAATAAAATTTTTTATTACAATAAATGTTCAAATTGTGTACCATCAGCCTCAATACACGCCCTACATTTTCTTAAAAAAGATCTACTTATTGGCCACGCACATTTAATGCGAGAAGACGGATCCCAGTATCACTTTAAAGTAAGCCTGTGGACCGGAATTTTAAACGGCAAAACTGTTGGGCCTTTTGAGCTGATTGAGAATTTGAATGGCACGAATTACCTAACATTTTTTACGATAAAATTTACTAACTTTGTTAGAGGACGTACCACTAAAGCGGCATACAGACGTTGATGTAAGCTGCGATTTCTCAATCAACTCAAGGTTTCATGAAACTTGCATTAGTTGCATAAGTTCCTACTTAAATCGAAACCTGTTGCGATGCCTGAATCGACTTGATATTTCATGCACGTTTCATGCAACACAAGAATAGTAGGGTGGGCTTATTTCTTTGCATCGACGCAATACTATACACGTTGAAACCTGCATCACTGCATCAGCGTCACCGGCTCGGGGACATGGCGCACCGTCCATAATAGGACTCCAGAATCTGCATCGCTGCAAGCCGCAACTGATACTGAATTCGTGATTCAGTACCACAACACACACGCTGCTTCTTGCGTTATGAAACGTAGAAGTCGATACCTGAATCGCAGCATGCATCAACGTCTGTAGACCGCTTAACGATCGTCGCCACACGAAGTATCAACAAGATGGCTGCCCAGCGTATTACGCAGTGCAAATAATAGGTTTTCTTGACCAAAAATATCCGGAAGGTGGAGATGGACGTTCAGGCACTATCTCGTGGCCAGCCCTTTCCCCAGATTTAAATCCCCTGGAATTTTGTTATCGGAGTGTTCTCAAAGAAAAAGTTTATTCATAGCCCATTGAGAGCGTAGCCGAGCTGCGTAAATGAATTTCTCAAGCTGCTGAGGACATCAACTCTCGAGGATATGCCTGGCTAATAAGTAGATCTTTTTTAAGATGTACTCGTAGGGTGTGTATTGAGGCTGATGGTAAACAATTTGAATATTTATTGACTGGCCTTTATTCGAATAAACCTAAACTAAACTATAGTTCAAAATTTTTCACTATTTTATTAATTTTACTTATTTTTGTTCACTTTGCTAAAAGTGGCGTCAGCATCTGTCTCGCTCACTCATAGCAAATATGTTCATTATCCATCTCTCTCATCATTTTGCCGTGAAATTAAGAACCTACCAGAAGCTTGTGCCAATAAAGGACATCTGACCTGAGTGAAATGGGTTAGCAAAAATCGGTTTACTTGAGGTTTTTATTTTTTTACTCGTTTTTTTTTTTAGTATGAAGCTAACAAGTATTGTACCATTTTACAATCTTGGTTAAATGGCAGATACCAAGGCACTTTAGTACATTTTTTTTAAAGGAGGGCCTTTCAAAGTCAGCAAACTTTGAAAATTTTAAATTCACAGTTTAATAAATAGTCTTCATTCTCGAAAACTTGGGGCAATTGTGTCATTATTTTTGACTGTGCTTCTAGAAATGTTATTTAGGGTTACGGTTCCAAAGTTTAAATGAACAAAAATAATAAAAGTTAACCACAATAACCGAAAAATTGTTATAATTCGACCAAATTTCTAGATTTTCTTCAAATGCCCATAGTTTTCAAACCATATGGGATAGATTTTTTTTCTGATTTTTCTCATGATAGTTACAACCAATCCTGTCACCCCATTGCGGCTTGACGTTGACTTCTGGGACACCCTGTATACAGATTGGTCCACTTTATAATGGCACAACTTCAGACATCATAGATAATGTTAAAATAATGACAATTTCCCAATACAGTTATATCCGGGAAAGCTTCGCTTTAGTGATACAGGGTGTTCAAGTTTTTAAAAAAATATATTATTTTGAATATTTCATAAACCGCTGCTTATAAAATTTTGAAATTTGGCACACAGGATAAGCTAAGGATCCTCCATGATTTAGGAAATATGGTGAAAAATTACAAAAACCAGTGGTGGAGATATCGGTATACAATTACCCTTTTTTTGAAAAACCTCCTACGCCACTGACTTTATTACAAATAAAAATAATATTTTTCAATGACCCATGCTTCTTGAAACAAAAAAGTATTCTTGCATTTTTTTCCTACGACAGACAGTTTTCGAGATATTTGCCATTTTTTCAGGTTATGTAAAAAAATACTATTGCATTTTGTTCGTACGCCGCCGCAACATTTCGAATTTGCTCAGGTACTGTTAGTATTTATTAAGAATAACATAACAAGGCATACAACTTCTAATCAAATAACTTTTAATGTAAGCAATGACTACAATTGACAACAACAACAAAAACAACAAGATGAATTAATGTGACAACTGTTCGAAATGAAAACCATTTTGTTCAATGCACAACTGAGCGCGTCTTCTTATGGAGTCGTTTAAACTAAGTAGCACTTCACGATTAATTTGTGTACACGCGTACTGAATTCTGTGCAAGAGTTCCTCTCTAGAGGGCACTGGCGTTGCATAGACAAGATAGAAATCCATGGGGAGAACGGACGGACCGGCCATGCAACTGGACCACCTTGACCAATCCATCTACCTTCGAAATTGGTATGCAACTATTCTCGAACATGTCTGCCAAGATGAGCTGGACACCCATCAAGTTGGAACCAGGCTTGCCCTCGCATATCAAATGGGATGTCATCCCACATATTGGGATCCTCAGTTTCCGAAAATTCCAGGAAGTTTCGAGAATTCAATCGCTGTGGAAGTACATAAGAGCCAAAGAGATTACCATTGTAGATTCCCAATGCTAAATTCATGCTTAAACTTTCGTGGTTTAATTTGATTGGGATTTTCATGTGCCCATACATGTTAATTATGGAAATTTGCAATCCCACGTCGCGTGAAACATGATTTGTCGGTCCACAGAACTTTTTTAAAGAAATCGTAATCGTCTCCAGGTTCTAAGCCGTGGACGCTTTGCAAATGAAAAGGATATCGGTAATCCCGTTTTAATACTCTTAAAATAGTGGTTTTAGAAATTCCAGTGGTTAGACTTACTCTTCTTTGACTTTTCGTTGGATCTCCATCAAATTCACGCAGTATGCGGTTGTTCCTTCTTACGGTATTAATATTATCATAATTAGGATTTCTGGGAATGGCCTTCAAACCCTGATAAACGAATTGATTGTGCACATTTGAGAAAACATTACAATGTGGCTGTCGTCTGTAAGGAAATCGTCTGTGGTATTCTTGAGCTGCCTCGGCTGATTTTTTTTTCAAACGTTTAGTGTTCATTATACACTTTTCAGTTACATATGTTTTTTTAATTCCCTAAGCACTATATAGCAACACTGCTATTGGGAATATTAACTATTCAATGCAAAATTACAAAATTTCCATCACAAAATCCATAAATAAAATCCATATCAGCATATTCTTGCTTAGAAAATTGGAAAGGCATTTTAAAGTTCAAAAATAACATACAGACTTGCTTTACCCTAGTGACACTTCGAAAGTATTAAATTGGAGAAAACGACAAGAATAAATTATAGCCTACTTGCAGATTATTTTTACTGTCAGTGGTCCTACATAACCGGAGAAAATGGCAAATATCTCGAAAACTGCCTGTCGTAGAAAAAAATGCAAGAATAATTTTTTGTTTCAAGAAGCATGGGATGGATCATTGAAAAATATTATTTTTATTTGCAATAAAGTTAGTGGCATAGGAGTTTAAAAAAAGGGTAATTGTATATACCCATGTATCCACCACTGGTTTTTGTAATTTATCACAATATTTCCTAAGTCATGGAGGATCCTTAGCTTATCTGGTGTGCCAAATGCAGCGGTTTATGAAATATTCAAATTAATATAATTTTTTTTAAACTTGAACACCCTGTATCTCTAAAGCGAAGCTTTGCCGGATATAAGTGTATTGAAAAATTGACATTATTTTAACATTATCTATGATGTCCCGAAGTTATGCCATCATAAAGCGGACCATCCTGTATAGAGCAAAGACTTATACACCACCATGCCAAATGATTACTAGAACGATGTCGCATGTTTAAACAGGTCGACAAAACTTTAAAATAGACATGGAAACCTCAATACGTGAGATAAATAGAATACTAAAACAGGATTCAAAATTTCATAGCTTGTAATTAACTTCCACAACTGGTTATGTGTACTGCAATTGCTTGTTGTTTAAATAGTCTTCATGTGGGACGCTTTTCATTATCAATGGATTATCATATCAAGGACACACGTCCAATTATTATTGTTCATTACCGTTTATCTGGAATACAAAAATAATCAATTGTAGTTCGAGATATAAATGCACATGCATTATGGAACATCAACTCTGACAACAGATAAAAAGCGAATTCGTAGTACACTTTCCAGTTATCATATCACTGACAGTGTAATTTCCAATAATACCTCTCTCTACATATTTCATCATCCATTTTTCACAAATTTTATATAAGGTCGGAATTTTTACTTTTTATTTCGAAAAATAATGTATGAAGTAACTAGAATTCGATCTCTAAAGATATTTCAATTTTTAAAACTACAAAATAATGATATCGTAGTCGTAGTTCAGGGGCATATAAAAGAGAGTTCGTTGGTAGAGTTAGGAGAATTAAATGGGTTACTGTTTTAAATATGTCACCTAATTGAAGGAAGGATGCATACCTCGAAAATTCCTGGAACCTACAACTCTTCACTCTGCAAGGGTACGTCAAAGATACGAAAATGAAATGTACTAGACGACCCAGTACATATTCATTTCTTAGCTTTTGCGCGAGAAATGCATTAAACCGTATTAAGTTCATTCGACCCACTTAATCTACGAGCTGCAATAAAATAGCGCTAAAAAAAATTATCGAACCATATACCAAGAACAAATAAACTTCATTGACTCATCAAACAAAAGCTTATTTATCTACTTATTAGCGAGCACGATACCGTTATAATAAGGTATATATGTTAATAATTTTGTTTTCCTAAGACGTTAATTGGTTTTTTTTGTGTAATCGCGTAATCGTGCAATACACGAATTAGATAGATTTGTGTGTTTCCAACTTTTGCTTTTATTCTGCAACACCTTACATTGTTTTACATATGCAACATCAAGTATACAGGGTGGCGCACTCCATTCACGACGATCTTTATACGAAAAAGTATTGAGTGATTTAAATTTTTGTTTATTGTATATACAGATCTGATAGTAGCACGTTTTCAAATTATTTTCATTTTTACGTGGTGTTTTTGTATAAAAAAACTAGGGATTCCAATTTGAAAAAATCATGTTATCTCTGCTTAAAGTTTCCTTATTTGATCTACCGATTTCTCAAAGTAGAATAGTATACCAAATTTGACCGTCCAACTTAAGCTGACGCATGCTTAGTTGCAATGCAAAGTCACTGCCTTCTAAGTTTATCCATCGCTGCGATATAAGTTCCATGTATGATACATAAAGTCATACTAGAATTGATCAAGGAATTCAAATATGCAGGTTTTTCAGAAACACCCTTTATAAACAAAAACAAGTTAAAAACGTGCTCCTATTGGATCGGAATATTATACAATAAACAAAAATTGAAATTACTCAATACTTTTTGTCGTGAAAGGACCGTCGCGAACACACTGCGCTTTCATTATTGAAGACCCTCATAGGATACATCCCTTGGTGATAGTATTTCTAAAAATTACTATTATCATTTTTATGAAAAATATATTATGAAGCATGGATTATACTTACCTACAGGAATAGTAATTTACAAGTTTTTCATCTTTGGGCAAGCCGAAGAGCCTCAGAAATTTTTCTGTAGTGACCTTGAAGGATTCTGTGTCTTCATCTATATAAAAATTGAATTTCAATGAAAAATTCAACGTGGAATATATTTTGTTTCAATTTTTTTGCCTTGAGAATAGCTATGTGTTTTATTAACTTTGACACACTCTCCCAAATTTCCAGGAATAAAATTATAAGCTTTTTATGGCCCTCATATTAACGTTTATTTTTAAAAGATATAGCAAGGCCAACTTAACAACAGATTTCATTTTGATTAGGCAACTACACTGCAGGATTTGTAAGTGAATTTCTGAATCACTATCAAGCAAGTCTCCCTTATCTTCATAAATGGATGACCTTAGATGTAACCAAAAATATTTATACTGGCCTAGTGACATAGGTAGCTTGACTTCATTAAGAATTCAAGACATTTGTGTTATTACTTCAGATTTGAAACTAATGTTTGCCCTAAGTACAAAACTGGATTCGTTTAAGGAGCTTTCCTTTTTGCAATAGGTCAAGGTTATTGCCAAATGTTTACTTCTGCAACCATCTGAACAATAGTGTTGTTGTTATCAGACATACCATATTTAAATCAAGGATTTTATTAGAATATTTATATTAAAGTTACCAAAGCTTCCAGAAAGAATCAGAGCAATTAATGTCAATAAGATAACTATAGCGGAAAAATTTGTAAACCAGATGTTATAGTGTAAAAGCAATCTTAAGGTTCATTGTATTTTGTAGAAAAAAATAATATCTTTGAAATGAGTAAATAAAGGCAGATCAAATTGATACTTTGTTTTCTAAACAATTTAAATGATACAACAGGAAATTAGGCAGACCTGCACCCTGTATTTTGCAATGACAGCTTGACTTTTTCAGACTTTCCGGTTCACTAGATAACAATTGATTATCAAATGAACTTTTCACTGACTAATCAGCTGTTATCTATCCAATCAATGTCAATTTAGTCTTAAAAATAGTGTATAACAATAAATTAATGATAGAAAAAAAAACAGACAATGACCCTTAATTTAATATCTAAAACAGTTCTGTTGGAAGTTTGAATTTGAATATTGAATGAGTCATGTGGTATATTCAATGATTATACCAATTAAACTGGTTTTCTGCACTACACCACAAATAACTCAATAATTGCTTATTTTTCCATGAGGTTTAAATACAAAACTGATCATACTTATTTTTTATGTTATTATTCCTATATCTGTTTTACATCAACAAGTCTATGGTTTTAATGATGGTTTCAGTTTGAGGTCAAATTTGACAAGGATAAAAAAGAAACTTGACATCAAATAAGTCCATAGATTTCTTCATGAATTTAGAACCTGCTTTAATTTCTTGGTCAAGTTCAAGTTTGACTTGACTTCAAATTCAGTAGTATCAGTATGTTATGATTCATGAAATGCATGTTGCATACCCATCTCTATCTATTATATCATTGTTATTAAACATTTTCTAAATAAAAATTCGCAATCAAATCAAGAGTTATACAGATTGAATAGATCTTGTGAAAACTACCAAATCACATGACAGCAACAATGTTTTGGCAGCACTGCATACTGTCACAAAATACATGGTTTTGTTCACTTGATGTAAACACTTTGACCACAAGGGGGACTGTGGATTAATCCATGATTAAATTTATGAAGTAATTGTACATGTAAAATGGGAAATGGGTATTACAGATATGTTTCATTGTACTTAATCTTTACTCCCAGTGCTAAACTTTGTGTATGTGCAAAGATGTAAGAGGACATAGTTACTGAACTGTTCGCTACATGTTAGGGTTACTGCAACAAACTATTTGCTCATTGTGACTAGTTTTACAGACAGCAAGTCAGTAGGGTACTTGCAGAGGTCGTGAAATCGCCTCGGGAGTATACATAGCATAAAGAAAACCATATCAAGAAGCAGTAGGAAACAAAAAACATGATTTTACTGACGGCCAAAGAAAGATATTTGCAAAATAAAATAAGGATATATACAAATTTTTCCCACTTAAAACAAGGGCTGACGTCACAGGTATCTTATCAATATCGACAATCGATACTGCTACAGCACAGGTCAGTGAGATTCAACTGCGCATTCGACTAGATATGATCTGAATTCTTTAACAATGTGACTCAATGCATTGATACTTAAACATATTTGATACAGGCAATTAACCCACTAGCATTTTCGTTGCAATACATTTTTATATCTCATAGGTATCACAGTTCATCCTATTTGTGACAGAGATTCGCAACTAATCGAAGCCATCATTTTATTTCGGCGCATCCCATTATGAATGGATCCAAAGATAGAATCTAATTCAAGCCCATCCCTACAAAGTGAATTAGTGATCTAGCCTAACTTTTATTCTTTTGACTTTTGTACTTTTGTGTGTGACAGTGTTTTGTGGTTATAATGATCAATGTCAAAATGTTAGGTTAGCACTGGCTATCGATATCGAATATCAATACTTTACATCCCATCACTATAGGATATCACTGACATCAGAGGTTGTTTGCACGACATTTCCCGGCATTTAAAATAATTTTTGGCATATCTCTCACCGCGAATCCAAAAAACCAAACAAGTGATTTTGTCGTGTTTACTAGGCTCTAAGGAACACATAAACGACATAATATTTTTCTCTGCAAGTACCCTATTGGTAGTTAAATTAAAAAAAAATCTTTACTAAATATCTTACCTTCAACATCATTTTCATGTCTTGTGGCAATCACAGATTCTATTTTGCACATCACAAAATCTGTAATGTCATTTTCATTGTCAAATGAATGTAGGGTCCCACAGACATTGTTGAACAGCCATTCCCAATCTTCGAGAATTTCTCTCCTTGTCATTGAGCATGCCACCACTAAAAAGCAAACATATTTTTGATATACTCTATGGAAAATCACTTGAATATATATGCAATCTTCAGATGCATCTATACTGACTTGTTAGAGGATATAATTTAGATTATCAGTGTATCACAATAAAAACAAATGTTCTGGAGTACAAAATGTTCCTAGTTATACATATAAACAACAAATTAATCTGAATAACCATGGTGGAACAGCAGTTAAGTCTATCTATACAATGTGAAATCAGTGCAGTACATTAAATCTCATCCTAGAATCACTCCTGTTAGTAGTTTTGTCAATATTCAGTAGAAAAAATAATATGGTTTCTAACTTACTGTAGTACACTTCTGATGATGGTGTCTGGTGTAAGATCCTATAAGGAGCAGGCTTGGTATCAAAGATACTATCCATAGTTCCCACAATAAGTGAAGAGAGGTTCTTGACAGTGCCATGGCCCTTTCTATGCTGTAGTACAAAGTATATAGAGCTCTTCTCAGTCTCCCTATTGAATAAATGATTTAGCTTTATGAAATATCTATGGCAGAGAGTGAAAATTGTTAAACAATATCAAGTATACTTGTATGTTAACTTGTATGCTCATATTTGTCTAATTTGTCTAACTTTTGGTAATCTGACACATACATATGAGGTATCAGATATATACCTTGGGTCATGAGATAGGTATAAAGCAAGGTATAAAGTATAGGGTTTAGCCTGGTTTAGTTTTGTTGTTTTTTTCATTTCTTCATATGATTAAAGGTATACATCAGAAGATGACAGTAGATATGAAACAGTATTGCAAGTTTTCTACTGTTGCATCTTGCAGCCTACCTGCATCTCACATTCAATTTGCCTTAACTCAGAGTTTCCAAATCTATGTGTAAAGTCATAAGTAATAATCTTACAATAACCTAAAGTGGTGGTTCAATACATGATTTATGGTATAATAGGATAAATAAAATAATATCCTGTCCATTATAGCATTTCTAAATTATGGCTGCTCATTTATTCCCCAGTATGCCCTGATCTTGATCTGCCATACCTTTTTATGTATAATACATCGTTGTTTTAAACATTCATTACATAGGTATAATACCCCACAAAGCAGCAATACTCTAATAAGATATTTGGAACAAAAATAGCACATGCACAAAATTTTGAAATAAAGAGTTGTATTTAGATCTGAACCTCCTACATAAACTGGATTTTTGTATGAGAAATATGTAGTTACCAGAAAGCGTTAGCTATCAGAACCTCTTGAGGTTTCACAAACATTTTGCCGAACTTTCACTCGTTCATGATTGTGAAATACATGTACACTTATAATGTTGTGATGAAAACAAACAGAAAATCGATGACCTAGGAAGTTTGGGTGCGGATCAAGTTGGTTGGAAATCAGAACACTTTCAACAGGGCACATAAACCGAATTTTTTTCTTCTTATCAGATTGCGTCTGATAACGAGTTCACCATGTACAAAAAAATCAGACTTCAACAAACAGCTGATGAAATGACACTCAGCTGACACTCTTGACAGCAGCATACTGTCAATTCTCAACTACAGTGTCACTGTATTCTCAACTCGTTTAAAATATAGACATCTAGTGGGGATATCGAGATAATGGTGCACATCATTTTGATGTTAGCGTTATCTGTATGAGGCTGAAAACCCGATTTCGTGGTTAGATGGGTGACCACATGTCGTCTCTAGTATCGTCCTGAGTACAGTAGTAGTGCAATAAAGTTGTCGAAAATGAAATATTTTTGTTTAAAAATTGCTCTATGTTTTATGATATTTCATAACGAACATCCACGTCACACTCGTTTCCGTCGGTCGGTCAGTCTGTCTGTTGGCGCTTTTCTAGCCTCGTAATCTCAGTAACCGCCGCATGGATTGTGATGAAACTTAGGCAGCGATATGCTGGGGAGCCGTAGTAGGTATAATAATATGTATAATGCTGCTATAATTTGAAAAATTGCGGCAATGGCATTAAAACAAGAAAAAGCAAATATTCCTCAACCTTCATTTTTAGGCATTTTAGGGATGCCTGATCATTTTCTACTCTTTTTTCGCTGATGGCGAAATTGGGGGGGGGGGGGTAAAACTGAAAAATTTGTTGTATTCGTAATATTGCGGTTTTTTCGTGTGTGCTACTTTTTTGTGAAACTAAAGATGCCGTCAACAAAATTATCATGGCCCTCTTTGGTTTTTGAGATATAGGGTGAAATCGATTTTGAGACTACCCTCGTATCTCGGCTGTCTTTTATCTTATTGAAAAGTTTAAAAAAACGTCTTATAGAATTTTTTTGTAGAGTCCAATGGTGTAGTTTGGTTTTTCTTACTCTAACCATTTTTCAGTGATGAAGACATATATTTTTTTAAATGGAACACCCTGTATATTATTTTTTACGTCAATCGGAAGTACTTCAAGTTTTTCAAAAATATATATTAGTATGACTTTTTTCTCATTTAAAACCAAACATTATATTTGAAGAATATCAACACACTATTAAATTTGAATTTGAATCTAAATAAAAACTAAAAACATCGAGGAGCTTTTAGAGATGTTGGTTCAAGTTGGAGACTATTTTCTCGATTGCAAATCTGGCACAATTTCTTATTCTTTTATTATGGCATTTAAAAGAATTATTGGTCTCCATGTTATGGCGATTAAAAATTCCCAAACTTTGATCCTCTGCAAATGTTGAAGTACCTTAAACTTGTATAGATGGTAATTGTATTTTTTTAGAATTATTTCTGCAGTTTATTTTTGTACCCCTACAGCTTCTTCCTTGCTATAAGATGATGAATGTGTTGCTTCTATGTAACCTAATACCTTTGTTTCCCTTTGCTGAACTTTGCTCCCTATTCTCCTTGAAATAAGTTTTATGACGCGGTTTGATAAAGGATCCGTGCCGTAACTATATTTTTAGACGAGCAAATATAGTATATCTGCTGTCTCTCTGGGTATCTAAGCTGAGATTATTATAGAAAATTGACAATAATTAAAATGAAAACACAGAAAGAACAAAGCTATATTTAATAAAAATATAATTAAAAGCTGACAGTCTCGCAAGTTTTCCCACTATCTACTCAATATTATAATAACACAATCATAATTTTAATGAGACATTATTATTTAAAAAAGGTATTTTGATTCTGTTTTTTCGAATTTGAGTAGGAAGTCTCTTGTAGAGTAATAACTGCTTAGATGCTTATTTATTTATAGTTGACTAACCATGGCCTGCTACTGCTACAAATAAAGCAAAAATTGGAAAATACAAATTTTGAGCGTAATTTTCAAAATAACTTAATACTAATATATATTTTTGAAAAGCCTGAATTATTTCAGATTGACTTCAAAAATAATATACAATGTGTTCCATTTAGAAAAATATATGTTTTCTTCATAACTGAAAAATGGTTAGAGTAAGAAAAAATCAAACTACACCACTGGATTCTACAGAAAAAATTCTTATAAGACGCTTTTTCAAACTTTTCAATAAAATAAAAGACAACCGAGATACGAGGGTGGTACCAAAATCGATAATTTTCGATTTCACCCTGTATCTCAAAAACCAAGAGGGCCATGATAACTTTGTTGACGGCATCTTCAGTTTCACAAAAAAATAGCACGCTGTCGCGAAAACCGCAACGCTCTATCTTCTAAAACAACCGAGATGCCCCGCCCCGTAAAAGTGCCCAAAATGGGACACCCTGTACAGGTAAGTATACAGACGAATATTGTTTTAGATCGTTCTGTATTCTTTAAACTGGAAATCATTGAATTGTTTTTAATGAAATTTTCACATAGTATTATTACCGTGGCTAAGGATGGAAAAGGTGTATATGGTTTTGAGAAATGTTGGCAGAGGCGTCGCAGTAATGATAAAAAACTACAAATATACAAGCAGCTCAAACTTCGTTTTTAGGCGTTCTAGGGGTTCCTGATCATTTTCTCCTTTTTTTTTTTTGGGTGGGAGTGAATCTGGGGTGGTGCGAGGGAGGTGGTGGTGGGTTAAAACCTAAAAAATTGTTGTATTCATAAAATACTCTACATTGCGCTAAAAAAATTGAATTTGGTGATATCGTGTGCTTTTTGAATTTGATATCTGTAGAATAATTTCATACATACATATAATCATATAATATTATGTACCTTGGAAACTGCAAACTTGTTTGTGATGAAATTGTGCCACCGGAGAGGAAATGGTAAAAATGTATTGTTGTTGGAACTCTTGCCAGTTGTGGGGGAGAAATCAATAAAAAACGAATAATTTCAAAATCGCTCAATCCTAGTTTCTTAAAAGGTGCCTGATAATTGTCTACTTTTTTGATGATGATGGTGCCATTTTTAGCGAATAATGTTTAGTAGTCATTAGAAATCACTGTAGGTATGTGACAAGTACTATATGCATACCTAAGTATAGCACTTAGTTTCTGTTACTTATGTTATTGTTTTGTGCAACTATTATCTTTAATGAATTTTAACGAATTCTTAAGCTAAAAAAATCTACATCAGCCCCTGTATTTAAGAATTAGGAAGTAGGCACGCTAGATCAAATGTGACATGCGTGTAGAACTGGTAGAACCTTTCCAGCCACAAATAAGTACATCTCGGTCCTGAGAGCGGCTTGACTCAATCAAAGGGTGGAAAAATAAGTGAACACGTCGAGTTACGGGGAGTTGCGGTCGACGACTAACTGATTGTAGGGTTGATTGTTAGGTGGCTAAGGGAAATTTTTCTCCCTACCAGAAAGATTGATGGTTAGCTTTGCTGGGATTTGTTCTTTTTTAGGGATCAGCAAGAGTCTCTGTTTAAATATAGAATCTGAGTATACGCTACCTTAGCTCTAGATTTTAATATCGTATGTGCAAAACCTCCTACCAGGCACGTATTCAGGGGGAAACGAGACGTTCGGCTTCCACACAAAATAATGCACAAGTCTAACGATACCCCCCACCAATATTTTGTTTTGCTCATCAAGTGCCTGTCAAGCAAAATTAAAAGGTGCTAACCCTAATCTGGACACCCCTCAACTTAATCCTGGATACGTGCCTGCCTGATACCACTAGAATAAAAGATCCAGTTGAGAGAAAGGGCAGTCTTCCTTATATACCTAATCATAACTAATATAAAGATTTTTGGATTTTACTTAGTCGTTACATTTAAATCATAGTGATATATAAAAATGGCGAACCTACGGCGTCAAAGAGAAAGTCGGTGGTTATGGAACTACGAGAAACTGTCAAGTTAAAAATAGATGCATTGGGCATTTATGACAACAGAAAATAGATATTTGATCTAACGATGGAGCAAAATATACATATAGGTACAGAGTGTGCCACGACGACTAA
This sequence comes from Callosobruchus maculatus, assembly GCA_951848785.1. Classification (NCBI taxonomy): domain Eukaryota; kingdom Metazoa; phylum Arthropoda; class Insecta; order Coleoptera; family Chrysomelidae; genus Callosobruchus; species Callosobruchus maculatus. The sequence continues at coordinate 600,996 of CATOUR010000177.1, forward strand.
GACAAGCATTATATCGGAACTGAGCAGTAGTAGCGAATTATAATTTTGGGGGTGTAAATTAGAGCAAATATAGTATCTTTTCTTGCTATTGTGTCACCCAATGAGGTATTTGTTTTTGATCACGTGACGTCCGATTCAAAATTTTCAATGAGACACCCTGTATATTTGTGACTCTTTGTGTTCCTCCCGATATAACAATTGCAACAAACTAGCACACTTGGGGTCTAAAGTGATTAGTTCAAGAGCTACAGGTAATTAAAGGATGCTACCACTACCATTGATTATAACATGTACCTCTACAGTTAAATTACTTTGGTAGTGTTTCATTTTATTTTTGATTTACATTAATGACCTCCCCAGTATTGTTACAACTGCTAAGTATACACTCTTTGCTGATGATACAACAGTTTCTTATGCTGCTGACAACCTTGTAGAGTCGGTGAATGGATCCATATTGGCGCAAGCAAAGGCCCAAAATTGGTTCAGTGCAAATGGGCTCTTGCTAAATGCAGAAAAGACAAGCCGAGTTGTATTTTCCATGAGAGATCTTTCGGATGTAGATGGTCCCTCTGAGGCTAAATTTCTGGGTGTTATCCTTGATGCAAGCTTACAGTGGGGAAGTCATATCAATAAACTGGCAGCAAAACTTAACAAAAGTCTCTATGTATTGCGGGGCTTGTACTTTTGTGTTTCGGCTGATATATTGCGAACTGCTTATTTTTCTATTTTTCATACACATTTGTCTTACGCAATTCTTTCATGGGGACACTCAGCTGGGATGCTTAGGGTATTTGGCCTGCAGACAAAGGCTGTAAGAATCATTTCAAGCCTGAGGTATAGAGATGACTGTAGAGCTATGTATGTAAAGCTGCGCTTACTGACTGTGCCAAGTGTGTATATATTGGAATGTTTGATGTATGTGAGACAGAACATTGGTCTGTACCAAACTCATGAAAACATTCATACATATAACACCCGTGTTAGGAAAAATTTAATTCCTGCATACTGGCGGCTAGGGAGGTGTCAGGATGGTCCAGGATACTGGAGCATAAAATTTTTTAATGCATTACCTGGTGAGATTAAGGTTCTTCCAGAAAAGGTTTTTAAAGTGAGAGTAAAAACATATTTGCTAAGAAACGCCTTTTACTCCTTTAATGAATTTTTAAACTCTGATTTTAGCATGTTGTGAAATGTCAGTTATAGGTTTTTTTAGTATTTTTAAATGTCGATGTTTGGTGTCTCCTAATAATATGTAATATTGTATCGTTTTAGTATTGTAACTTCTATTTTCTTGACGTGTGTAAACAGATCTTGTATAGACACAAATAAACTATCTATCTATCTATAATGATAGTGGTACAGTCCTTTAAGTACCTGTAGCTCTTGAATTAATCACTTTAGACCCCAAGTGTGCTAGTTTGTTGGAATTATTTTATCGGGAGGAACACAAAAAGTCACAAATATACAGGGTGTCCCATTAAAATTTTTGAATCGTACTTCACGTGACCAAAAACAAATACCTCATTGGGAAACACAATAATAAGAAAATATACTATATTACACCCTCAAAATTATAATTCGCTACTACTGCCCAGTTCAGAGATATTCCTTGTCTTAATCGTCGTGGGATACCCTGTATTTAACAACATACGATGTAATATACATTTTTAAAACAGGTGAGCATTTACAGTATCAGCTGATACCTTAAAAAAAGAATTTTAGGTAATACAACTAATACATGTGTGGGTATCTATATTAGGGTGGGCCTTTTGCAGAAATTATATGTTACTCACCTCTCACATGGCTGATAGGGAAATACAGGTGGTAAGTTTCGCTATTTAACATCAGTTTTTTCTCCCATTTTGAAATGCTGATATTAGCCGTATTCCATTATATGCACTCTCTTAAGAAACGCAATCAAGCAAAAATCAATTAGAAGTGACGGAAAAGGAAAGCAGTAAAGGGCAGAAAACCGAAGATTTGGGATTTATGAGCGACGATTACGGGTTGTCTGTGGATGATTTACGGGCACTGCCGGGGATGGAAACCACCCCCTGCCCTCCCAACCACTCAAAGAGTTATGGACGCTTTCAGATCACGCCACCGCCTAAGCTGCACCTCCCTGGTATTGTTTCTTGCAGGCCGTTTGAAGTTTGGTCGAGAAATACTGAATGAGCTTGTACGATAGGTGTCAAAAATTACACACATAGATAGAAAAGGTCGAGATACATCAGTGGCGTATATAGAAATCGATTTCGGGGGGCCCATCGGAAAAATTAAAGTTTATTTTATACGTTTTAATACTGGCGTATTATAATCCTAACCTAAATATAAAATAACAATGTGTTAACGAAAATAATAGGGTACTTGCAGAAGTCGTGAAATCGCATCGGGAGTATACATAGCGTAAAGAAAACCATATCAAGAAGCAGTAGAAAACAAAAAACATGATTTTACTGATGGCCAAAAAAAGATATTTGCAAAATAAGGATATATTCAAATTTTTCCACGAGGCTTAAAACAAGGGCTGACGTCACAGGTATTTTATCGATATCGACAATCGATACTGCTATGGCGCAGGTCAGTGAGATTCAACTGCGCATTCGACTAGAGATGATCTGAATTCTTTAACAATGCGACTCAATTTATTGATACTTAAACATATTTGAAACAGGCAATTAACTCACTAGCATTTTCGTTGCAATACATGTTCATATCTGATAGGTATCACAGTTCATCCTGTTTGTGACCGACATTCGCAACGAATCGAAGCCATCATTTTATTTCGGCGCATTCCATTATGAATAAATCCAAACATAGAACCTAATTCAAGCCCATCCCTACAAAGTGAATTAGTAATCTAGCCTAACTTTTATTCTTTTGACTTTTGTAACTTTCATGTGTGACTGTGTTTTGTGGTTACAATGATCAATGTCAAAATGTTAGGTTAGCACTGGCTATCGATATCGAATATCAATACTTTACATCCCATCACTATAGGATATCACTGACGTCAGAGGTTGTTTGCGCGGCATTTTCCGGCATTTGAAATAATTTTTGGAATATCTCTCACAGCCAATTCAAAAAAACCAAACAAGTGATTTTATCATGTTTACTAGGCTCTAAGGAACGCGTAAATGACATAATACTTTTTTCTGCAAGTACCCTATTATACAGGGTGTCCCAGAAATAACACGCCAGAGTGACATGGAAGGTAGATTGGCTTTAGACCAATCAGAAAACATCGACATGACCTTAGTAAAAGTCTTCTAGTTTTCGAGATATTGCCACTTTTAAGGTTTTTCAAAAAATTCCTACTTTTGCTCCTTTTGTTGCCTGTTATGGCTATAAGGATTTGCTGACTTATGATCTTTTTTTTCTCGGGCTACTATTAATAGTTGTTTGAGACGATAAGGTATTGACTTCGTTGAAAAATATCACGGTATGTTAAAAAAACAACCGAATTCTTAGATTTTGTGTCAATGCGAAAACCTTAACCAAGGTTTAACTGATTACTGTGACAACGAATGAACCAGACTGAATCAGCAAATGGTCTTAAAAACCAACCTACTTAATGCTCTTTTAAAAATAGTATAACATTTATAGGTTCTTTTTACTAAAAATCGAATAGCTGCAAGTTTTGACATAGAAGTCGTAATACTTCTACGTCTAAAACGCCTAGATACATTGTCCTTTTTAATTCGTTGTAGGCATCAAAATAATAAATAGAACATAAAACTGGTTCTTTATTTCCATTTATTTTTAGTCACTATAACAGATTTTCAAAATGTTTACCACCCACTCTTATACACAACCTGCATCTTCTTAAAAATTGTCCCTTAAAACTTCTCAAATCTAGATCAGCAATTTCGCCTGCTGCTTGATGGCTTCGTTGTCGCAATTCATCGGCTGATCGAATTGGTTTTCCATACACTTTATCTTTTAAACATGCCCAGTAAAAAAATCCAGAGGGTTCAGGTCTGGAGAGCGTGAGGGCCAAGAAACTGGTCCTTGCCGGCCAATCAATCTGTTCAATCAATTCTTCGCACTGTCAATTCCTACCAAGAAGGCAGAAATCCTGGCCGGAAGGGTTCTGAGGGAAGACCCCGTAGTACTCAAGTGGATGAAATTGTATTAGAGCAAGTGACGGAGGACCCATCAACTTCAGTACGTTTAATCGAACGACGTACTGGCGTATCTAAATCACAGGCGCAACTTATTATGAAGAGATATGAATACCACCCGTACCACATCCAAAGAGTTCAAACGCTATTAAGCAGTGATTATGCTACACGTATTTCGTTTTGTCGGACAATGCTGGAGAAGCATCAGGAAGACCCTAATTCTTTCGACAGGATTTTGTGGAGCGACGACTCGGCCTGTAAAAGAGATGGGTATCTTAACTTGCATAATATCCACAGCTGGCAGTTGGAAAATCCCCATGAAATAAGAGAGGACCGTTCACAGCATTAGTTTATGGTAAATCTTTGGACGGAGATCCACAACGGATGCATCATTGGCCCATTCGAACTTCCTGCGACCCTCAATGCAGAAATATACCTGGATTTTTTGCAACATCACCTACCCATTCTTTTGGAAGATGTGCCTCTTGAGTCAAGAAGAAGGATGTGGTTACAGCAGGATGGGTGCCCTGCGCACTATGGTCGTGCAGTAAGGGCTTATCTTGATGAAACCTTCGCTAACAGATTGATTGGCCGGTAAGGACCAGTTTCTTGGCCCTCACGCTCTCCAGACCTGAACCCTCTGAATTTTTTTAGTGGGCATGTTCAAAAGATAAAGTGTATGGAAAACCAATTCGATCAGCCGATGAATTGCGACAACGAATCCATCAAGCAGCAGGCGAAATTGCTGATCTAGATTTGAGAAGTTTTAAGGGACAATTTTTAAGAAGATGCAGGTTGTGTATAAGAGTGGGTGGTAAACATTTTGAAAATCTGTTACAGTGACTAAAAATAAATGGAAATAAAGAACCAGTTTTATGTTCGATTTATTATTTTGATGCCTACAAGGAAATAAAAATGACAATGTATCTAGGCGTTTTAGACGTAGAAGTATTACGACTTCTATGCCAAAACTTGGAGCTATTCGATTTTTAGTAAAAAGAACCTATAAATGTTATACTATTTTTGAAAGAGCATTAAGTAGGTTGGTTTTCAAGAGCATTTGCTGATTCAGTCTGGTTCATTCGTTGTCACAGTAATCAGTTAAACCTTGGTTAAGGTTTTCGCATTGACACAAAATCTAAGTATTCAGTTGTTTTTTTAACATACCGTGATATTTTTCAATGAAGTCAATACCTTATCGTCTCAAACAACTATTAATAGTAGCCCGAGAAAAAAAAGATCATAAGTCCGCAAATCCTTATAGCCATAACAGGCAACAAAAGGAGCAAAAGTAGGAATTTTTTGAAAAACCTTAAAAGTGGCAATATCTCGAAAACTAGAAGACTTTTACTAAGGTCATGTCGATGTTTTCTGATTGGTCTAAAGCCAATCTACCTTCCATGTCACTCTGGCGTGTTATTTCTGGGACACCCTGTATATAACACATATGCATGTTACAAATGTAAATTTGTATTTTTATAGATAATAATTCTAAATTGAAGCAAAGAAACCAAGGTGTACTTCCTAATCAGACATCGATGATCGTCAAATTTGCCCTATTTGTTTTATTGTTAGCTTACATTTTGATGTCGCTGCTAATTTTATTCAGTACCTACTATATTTTTTGACATTACTTTAGCCTCTTCCCAGACGTCAAAACTGAATGCGTGGCCCCTTATATACGCCACTAGATACATTAAAAACGTACCCATCAGACTACACAAGTGGCGACACTGTGTCATTGCTCCAATCACTGTTGTCGATATTGATACTTATAGTCAATCTCAATCTGACTTGCTGGAATACAGAAATGGCAGCCGAAAATTTCATTGACCTAATGTTGATCAACTTGGCTATCTGCTCGGCTATCGGTAAATTGAGACAAAAGTTACACCTATGCTTGAGTACAATATTTCTAAATAGACATGTACGAAACTTCCTTCCTTCCCATTGACGTTGTAATACAAGTTGTCAGATAGGTTGGATATTATAATGTAAAATTATTTCTAGATACAACTTTTTTAGTGCGAAAGAAGCTCTTAATGGAAAATCATACATTCTTCAAATGTCTGGAATGTAATAACCAAACACAATATCAACCTGAGCTGCCCTAGCGCAAGTTTTATTCTTCAATTTGCTTCTTCAATCATGACAACTATTTTCGATTTTCTCAAAAAAGTTTTTTAATGTGCAAAAAAACTTGCAATGCAGAATCATACATTCTATAAATGCCTGTAATTCAACAACCAAACACGATATCAAAAAAAGGCTAAATAGTTGCACAAGCGCAAGCTTTCTACTTCAATTTGCTCTTTGAGTCATCACTGTAAGTTTAAAGGTAACGTCAGGAGCTTGGAAATGCGATATTCATTTTTATGTGACCTTTGGACCTTATCTTTGGACCTTTTGACCTTACCTTTGTATTTTTGGACTTGTCTCCCCTCATCTTAGACACACACTGGACAAAGGGAACAGGCGGCCAGGACTCCTCGCTAACACGGGAATACGTCTTTTCTTGATTCTCAATTTCGCGCGCTATACCCTAGACCCTTAAATCGAACTAATTCGAAAGGCACCTTTCTTCAAAAGACCATATTTTACATTCTCAAACAGAGTAAATCGTGCTGAGTAATTATGAGGCACTGATCACAAATTCGGCCTCTGTTTTGCGTTTTGTTGCATTTGCAGAAAAGTTTGGAATTCTCTACTAGCAGGTTAATCAAAATTTTTTGTGAAAATACAGGGTCGCACGGTTAATCTGAGTATTTAGCGGTAGATTTTAAATCAGAATCAGTAGGACATATGGAGAATCTTACCATCGGCGTCGAAGATGCTAATTGCGTATTATATTTAAAAAAAAACTGCCTGATTAAGGTATAATCCACTAATATGTTAGGATTTTGTCTTCTCTCAGATCAATACTTTCAAAAATATATCGACTTAATTTTGTTTAGCTGCCGTTGTTGTCAAATTCAGGTGCAGACTGCACCGTGCAGGTAGCGTTCAATTTACAAAATAATTTTGAGCCACTGTTTTGTTCACATCGTTAGATACTGTTTCCTCTGATGTGTCAATTACTAAAAAATTAATTGATACATCTCATAACTTGGGTTACTTTTGTAAGTACCTAACTAATTACTGTTTAATGAAACTTTTTGAATACAAAAGCTACCTTTTTACAAAAGTAGCTTGAGTATATTATACCATGTTTCATGCTATTGCCCGCATGTTGGGCTTTCAAATCGAGGTGCTACCAGAAAATGCCGGAAAAAGAACCGAATGCCAGCGGGATTCGAACCCTCGCCTCCGAAATTCTAGTCCAGCGCATGAAACATGGTATAACATTCATTCCCTACACAGAGCTGTCTGTGCTGGCTCGACCTGGTGGCGTCTGGAGTCGAACGCGGTCGGGGATCAATGCTGACGCAACAGATTTCCTTCGATACACAGATACGAGCTGCTCCGCACTACCAGAAGATGGCGGAGGTGGAGCCGTCAGTGGGCTTGAAGGGAATTCGATGTTTCTTGAGATCGCTTTGCAGGCTGGATTGCCATGATTGCCATGGCTCAGCTGGTAAGAGCGCCGGACTAGAATTTCGGAGAAGCGGGTTCGAATCCCGCTGGCAGTCGGCTCCTTTTCCGGCATTTTCTGGTTCACCTTAGCTTGAGTATAGTTACAATTACCAACAAATTAGCTAAGTTAGTAACTTAGTTGCCCAGCCCAGTAACTGGTTACCGTCCAGATATGCTCTCTAGCCTGACCTTTGGGTAACCAGTCATACTGAGTCCCTTTAAATCAAGGACTAAGTGACACCAGGCGTGCTATGAATAACAAAGGTTGAAGATACCACATCCACCATTTTTCAGCACAGTGAAGTAAGCATGACACCTTCACCATATTTCAAAATGATCTACACAGGAGCAAAGATGTAGCCACGGGGTGGGGGCAGGCACGTATTTAGAGGCGGGGGGGACCCCCCCGAAACGTTATAAAATACCGTCTAAAAAATGGAATCTACAAATTTGCACCCCCCCTCCGCAAATTTAAGGATTTAAGGTGCAGGCACGTATCCGGGATTTGGTTTTGGAGGGGGGTCCAGATTATGGGTGTCACTTGGGTGACCTTTCGGGGACCTTTTATAACGTTTCGGGGGGGGGGGGGGGTTCGGACACCCTGGATCCCCCCTAAATACGTGCCTGTTAATCTGGACCCCCCCCCCGAAAGGTCAACCAAGTGACACCCATAATCTGGACCCCCCAAAACCAAAGATGGGTTCTGGATCCACCAATGCTGTACAGTGGCGTAACTTCAAATTCGGGGTCCCCCGCAAGAAATTGTCGGTGGCCTCTTTTTCATATTTTATGTATTCATACAGGGTGAGTACTAAGTTGATTCTTTTTTTAAACTGTGTATAGATGTCGTTGAAATAAACTACTTTTTCAATTAACTCTTATCCGAAATCTGCAAAATAAGCGAGACACAGAATCAAAAAAAGTAAGTCTAAACGCCGGTCTGGACTTCTGTATTAAGAGATACCTAGCTAGTCTCTTTATGTTCAGTTTTTTGCTCGAATTTTTGTCTTATCATTAGGCATTGTACCTGTCAATAATAACTAGTCACTTTCAGCTTATCATAGTTAGTTTTAAATTGGTAAATCCTAAAATTTGCGTTTATAATAATTTGTCGCCTTTAGGAATTACCAATTTAAAATTAACAAATTTAAACAGAATAGATAAGACAAAAATCCAAACAAAAAACTAAACATAAACAGACTAGGGTAGGTACGTCTTGATACTCATACATAAGCCTAGATTCACATTTTTTATTTTGGAGCTCGCATATTTTTCAGTTTTCTGAAATAAAATTACATGAAAAACTGTTTTATTCAAACAACTTCTGTATACAGCTAGAAAAAGTATCATCTTAGGACTCATCCTGTATATATTAAAGAGAAGACCTTGAGGTTATGGCATTGTGGCCAAAATTTTGAAAAGAAACATGGGCCACTACGTAAAGGAAACTGCCAAGCTTTCGGCAATGTTTATTGCCATTTTCGGGGCTTTAACGTTGAGGTTTGCCCGCAAAAACAGAAATGTGCATTGAGTCACAGATTTTCAAATGCAATTCTGAAACAAAAAAAAGTCAAACCATTTTTGGCTAATTTAACTCGGTGTCTTCCACAACACAGGTCACAGAAGCAACCAACACATAGGTGTAAAATACAAACCAAACAACGACCTTTACATGTTTAAATCACCCGACAAATTACAAAATTTGTGGTTTGAAAACATACAATCTTCGGATTTAATTTTTTTTAGGTCATTGCTTAGTTTGTATTTTACACCTATGGCAAATTAGGCACAGAAATGTGTTGTGGGCCCCCAAAACGACAGCCCCCCCCCCCGCAGCTGCGGGCCCTTAGTTACACCACTCCTACTGCACAGTTTACAGATAAGGTCGCAGTTTCTACTTGTTCTACCATTGTTACAGTTTATATTATTTGTATTGTTTCTTAACTGCTTTGATGAAAAGTAGACATTAATTACAGTATAAGAAAAGTCGAAAAGTCTACAGTGAATGCAACTTTGACAACTTGGAATAAAAATTTAAAGTCGATTATCTATTTTCGAGCTTGCGAGAAACAAAAGATAAACGATTGAATCTGGGAGGTGAAACATCATAGATGAACACAAATATACCAAGTATTTCTCGAATTTAAGAAATTTTTGAATATCGTCTAGGGTAGATACATACGTTATCTGAAAAAATTCAGCTACCAATGTAGTATACCACTGTACCTTTATAACCTAAAAACATGAATAAGGCAATGTACTCTCGCTTGTAGTTTTGATCTGTTTTTCAGTCCGGTCGAAAACAAGTACTTAAAGATGCTAAACTTCTGTCTTTGTACACATAATGTGTCTATCATTCTAAAATGCAGTTTAAGAAACTAGTCGAGTAATTGCGAGGGCATTGTAAAGTTTCTTGGTAAATCATATTTTCGCTAGGTGAAATTAAAAGTAACCTTTTCCGCTTCTCTAATGGTGCAGTCCTAAAGTAACTGGAACGCCATCCACAAGATGATCAAAATAATAACGGCAGAAAAAATAAAGGAATCGCGCGTGAGTAAGAACTAACTCTCTACAAAACACTTGATGATGTGAAAGCTAAGAATGCTGATTAAAAGATACCCGCAGCAATGACGCAATGCTCACATAGTCCCGTTGCTGTGCGGAGAAGAGGCAGCGTGCAGAGGTTTTTCACTGGGTTGGACCCCCAGTCGCCGCAAAGAGCGGTACGTGCAACATAACATCATTTTCAATACCCAGAAGACCATCATGTTTTTCCTTTGCTGATTAAAAAAAATGGTGAAAATATACTGAACAAAATTAACTGCTGTGCAGATGCGATACGATGTACAGTTGTAGTTGTTCAATGCCATGGACCGACATGTCGCTTCTTAAGCGGTGCTTAGCATCATTTTATTCAATCATTTGGACGCATTTTATTAATTTTAGCTAACATGTTAATTAATGCTCTACACATAAAAGTATCTCTCATTTAAAAGAAACATTTATGTTTTATCTACGAGAGTTCTAGTCCAGGTATGTTCCGCAAGCAACGAAAGATATAACGTGGGCTTACAGTAAAATATCTAAAACTTGGATAAATAAAGATGACAGGCAAGCAAACCTTTTTAGTGTAGGTCCGGACAAGGGCCGTGTGCTATAGCTTTTGAATAAAGGCAGACAAGGATCGCAGGGCACAGCCAGATGTGCATCATGGCACTGATAAAAAACAAAAAGATTCGATAGCTTTAGGTGTTTGTAAGAAGACAAAACTTTATTTCATTTTCTGGTCAGATGTAGTCTGTAACTCAACTTTAGACGTGGGTTCAGCAAGAAGAGCCAAACCCTGGTCTTGCCTCCACATCACCATTTTTACTAGATAATCTTCCCTACCCTTCTGCAAACAAAGCATACAAAAAATTGATACGTCATAGCAATTAATTGATTCTGTTATTGATCAGGCGTTTAGCACATCAATCTTTCTTTCACACTTACAACTCAAAATGGAAAATGCCGCATCCAAAGTTTGCCATCCTGGACCAGGTTGCGTATTCATTTCGAGCGTCAAGGCTATTGGAGCCGTATTAGACATAATTCATTTTTGTACATTCTACGCAAAAATACGATTATACTGATAAAGTAACAGTTTTGTCCCGTTTCAAAAAGGATAGTCTTGAAATAGCACAAATGAATACCATAAAAACGATGCAATTGGTTTGAACTGCTCTAAAACCGTCCTTATACAGGTATAAAAATAATCATTTTGAATTTTTTTCCCTTGGCCTTAAATTATTTTCACACAAATTGTGCGGTACCTTCAACTTTTTCTTTGACATACCTTTCACTTTTCTTCCTGCTTGAATTTTGCCTCTTCCTTAAATTACTCCTGTTCTGCTTGGGACAAAAGTTGACTGGATTGGTATTTTGATTCCTTTTCTGATTGTTGATTAAACTTTTGATGAAAGTGTTCCACAGTTTCAAAAAAAAAGTTAATAGGCCACACATAAATGTAGGAGGTTCTCTATTCGTGTTATAATAAATTGCTAATAATATGGTCTACAGCAGACGAGAAGCCATTAGGAGCATTTCTCAAAATTATCGCGTAGATTCATAATTATCACAAATACTCTCATCTACTCCCGTTAGGTTATACAGCCATTACCAAACTACTTTTGACTATCTATAAATAAAGAGTGTGAATTATTTAATAGTATAGTAACGCCTACTAGATACCAGTACCGATATATTGGAACTGCGCAAAGGGGGCAATGCCATGAGACGTCAGACGCTAATTCGATGCTGTACAGTATTTATATTTTACAGAAGTGAGGTTGAGTTACCAATGATTCGTAATTATTATGTATTTGAGCCGCACTATTAATTGCTTCGGTCGTAGATGAAGTATAGTATTCAACTTGCGGTAATGATAATAACATTTGCTGATTTCACTTCACTGCAAACTTCAACTGCGTGAGTTATTACCGTCATTGCCGCATCGTTGAACAATATACTATTAACCTTTGACCGTACGTTTAACGAGCGTCTAGGAATGGAGATTCTATGCCATGAAGAGCGCTCGATGTAGATCATTACTCCTACCTATATACCTACCTTAAGCCTTGTACTCACTAGTAGACATGTTGCGCGATTTGGTCTCAGCGACGTGTCTAAGGTTATCTAGGTAGATATGTCTACATATAGCCCAATTGCCGCCTACGGGCCTGTTGCGAGACCAAAAATCGCAAGTCTATGGTCTCCCGACAGAAATGGGAGACTTCATGCAACGTTCGACTTGTTGCGCAACATTTTGATAGTGTGGAAGTCAATCGGAGTCTAGAGACGTGACGAGACGTCCCAGTCTGTCTCCAACTACCGAGTGGCATGGTTCGACTATTTTTGTATTCGGCTCTTGGTGTGGTTCGTTATTTTTGTTTTTATGCAGAGCCTTGTGAAGATGTGGTCGAACGAGAAGGTTTTAAAAATAATCGAAGATGTAATGTATTGCCGAACGTAGGTCCTTCTACGAACACTTCTCGCGTCCACCAACGTTAACGTTGCCGCTTTGTTTCGCTATTAATTAACACTAAGCAGGAACTTATTCCGCACAATGCAATGTCCGCCATAGTGGACAGCGAAGATGCGACTGATGAGAAATTCGTTGTCTCGTCTAAATCTGCACATTGTAGTGTGGACGCTAGACGAGACAAAAAATGGTGTCTCTAGACGGTCTATAGACCGTGTCTCTAGACAAATCGCGCAACAAGGCTTTACGCTCGATATGAATATGCGACCGGATTGCCCGCCGCCCTTGATTCTTGCTACGCCACTGCTCAAAATCTTTCCTTCCACGTCTATGGCCAACGCTTAGCACACACTATTCCATGCTCAACGGGGGGCCGACAACAAAAATCTCCCGAACAATCGGCGGTACGACGAGGTACTGCTGGGCTGTGCCTGCAGCCACTCACCAGAGTTATTGCTTCTTATTCGTTGCTCGTCGATTGTCCTGTCAATCATTCCCATGCCTACTGAGACTGAGAGAGGCCCCAGATACATCTATGCATGCGTGCCGTATACAAATGGAACTACCGAGAATCGCGGTTGGACAGAATCCGAACAAAATGGCGGACGTAGTCGGTACCACCACGGAGAAATGGGTGTAGTATGTGATGCATCTAGCAGCAACTTTGAAAATATGTTTTTCAAACGAAAACAAAATAAAATTTAATGTCTGTTTCAGAAATGTAGGAAGCAATAGAAGCTCATTAGGCATGCTCAGCGACTACTTAAGCCACTTTTAATAATTTGCCATTGATTTTATTGCAAAATTATGTCTTTTTATCAATTGCAGGTAGTACCACCATGGTTTAGGGTAATTAATGGGTTTTACCTATTGTTATCTTTTCAATAGCATTGAAAATGGTGTACCAAAGACGTGCAGGTAGGATACTTGAAAAAATTAAAGAATTTTGATGAACTGTTGGTTCTTGGGCTGTTCAGCCGGCGCCGACGCTGTGGGCGGCATCCTCAGAAGATGATCTCACCCGTTCGGGTGACTGAGTCTCTCGGAACACGCCGAACGGGTGACATCAGCTGTGTTGGCGAAACGTCAAGCAGCGAGGCATGCCGACGCCGGGGCGGCGGAGCATGTTGGGGCCGGCCGAACAGCCCAAGATCCAACAGTTCATCGGATCATGGCCGCGAAAGTCTTACATAATACATTAAATAATTTTACTTTCATAGTATAGTATAGGTACTCTTATTTTTTATTAAACATAAAAAAATACATTATACAGAAATAAAATTATAAAAAATCATAATATTCTTCGTCATTTGAGAAACTGTCATCTTTTCTTGATGTTATGATTAACGTGACGACGGTCACGGTCTGATCAGTTAAGTAGTCAAGATTCCACATTTTCTCATGTTGAATGACATGCTGATCTGCTTTTCGTCAATTCTGTGGTGATACTTCCTCAATGGCATCATCAAACAGTATAGCTTAAGGTCTTTCATTTTGAATTTCGTGTTATGATTTGCTACAAAACTTACGCCCATATAAGTTCTATAGGATTTAGTGCGCAATGATATGGCACTACAGTTACACTATATTTTTTTGCTATATCTTCTACGGCATACGGCGTTATCCATAACCACCACTGAATCAGCCGGAAGATGTTTCATCATTTCACCAAAATAGTCTTCAAAAGCATCCGAATTAATTCCTCGTGGTAATCCAAACTTTTTTTTTAAGAAATCGCTCTTCGCTTCCAATATGGACGAATATTAGCCCCCTTCCCTTTCCTGTATAATAAAATTCGGCTAATCGTATTTTATGAAATCATGTTCATTTAAAATAATTATTTTTTCACTCACTGATAGTGAAGAATTATATATTGCAACATCTTTTTATTGGTGTGAATATTTTCTATAATATTCTGTAAACACTACGGCTTAACAGAAAATACTGGTGCATTGAACTAAACAAATTTACGAATACAGGCGCTACCATGTATTACTTACATTACTCCGTGTAAATGAATGAGGGGCAATACAGGGCCGTAGCTGGGCGTTGACCATGGGAGGGTTCATGTTGATCTTAGACGGGGGTCATGTTGACCTTGGTGGAGGTTCATGTTGACTTTGAGGGGGGAATCATGTGTAAAAGAAAAGACTTTACTTTGTAATGTCTTAGGTCCGTATTCATAGTCGTTCCTCAAGTATCCCTTGAGTAGTGAGGGTTATTTGAGGGTTACTCAATGGAGAAGGGAACCTCAAGTGTGGCTTTCCTTGGGTATATGTTCCCTAGGCAACATCTACCAGACGGCGGGATTCATTTGGCGACGTTGTCATATTGCAAATATAAGTCAATTTGTTATGCTTATGCCCGCGCGTTTCGATGTTTTCTGTTATCTCTTTCTTTCTCGGTATTTTGTGCTCTGTTGCGAACATTTTTCCGGTTGTGACAGAAACTGACAACACCGTACTCCAAAATTAACCTACAAAATCGACGAAATGTCATGTTACATTTCGTTACTTGAGTATTACTCCTGTATTACTCAAGGGAGCTTACGTAAGAGACCCTCAAGTAAGGTTTTGAAACACAAAACCTTAGATTTGCTTAAAGACTGTATAGATTGTATCGCTGTTAATGTGTCATGAGCGCCGAGCGACTGGTTAATAGTAGAATAAATGACTAAGCTTGGAGAAAGCATTTTGATTATTTTTATCTTGTATTATTTTAGTAGTTATTTCATTGACGGGAATACTCATGGGGGGGGGTTTGACCCCCTAAACCCCCCCCTTATATACGGCCCTGGGGCAATATATGGGGTAAAGTTTACCTACGCGTATGACAGACACCGGAATTGTACCAAGCAGATAGGAATTTCCCATTTGGTTGCTCTACACATTTTTGAAATGCACTAGTAATTAAAACTAAATATGTTGGATGATAAACCCTTTACTGATGTTTCAGCGATCTCTGTAGCCTTTATCAAAATATTTGTATCTGGTTTTTCTAGTATACACTACTATTCTTGAGTTCTCCCTGTCAGTTGCTGTTTCCTGTTTTTTACTGGATCAAAGCCAAATAAATGTAGTCATTTTTGCACTCATAAGGGTTAGGTGTTTGGAACGGAACTTGTCGAAGTCAATGTCTGTAAGGTTATGGTGGAAAAATGTGTTTTTTCCAATTTCCTCGTATTAAGGCATTTGATCTGCACGTGTGATGGTTTAATAGTGGCCGAAGAAGACCTTCTAACACCTGCTATAGGTCTTGTTGGTCGTTTAGTTGGAAAGCCACCATATTTGAGTAGGGTCGAACAGCTGTTCAACTAAGCTGCAGCACATTAGTAAGTAGTAAACCAGATCCAGAGCTGAAGATCACAAACTGGCAGCCTGTTGTCAAGACTTTTATAAAAGAAAGAGTCCTGTAAACTAGTTATTAACGGGTCCAGTTGTTGATGAGCCTAGTGTCCACAACACATTTTGTGGTAACAAAATACTCATACTCGATCTCTATTGAACAGAACCTAGACTATAAGTTTGAAGCTCGAAATCGCCCTGTATATGAAAGGTAGAATGTACGGACGCGACAAACTACACAGGAAATGTTTCTGGTTGATATAGTGCCCTTTGACGGTTTTGTTTGCATTTCTCAACACGGTGACAAATGTGGTAAAGATCCGACGTGGTATGTGCACCTGTCTTCCTTTAATGTAGCCCTCAAAATAAAAAAAAGAGACCCTTTATGTGATATCGGTAGCTACAAGCAAAAAGATCTGGATTTAGGCATTTATCATGTAGTACAGACGAATATAATATGTAAGTAGATGCATACTTGCGGATCCTTGGTATGCAACCAAATTTGAGTGATTAGAAAAACCCTATAAGATCACAATAGGTAATACTAGTATATTTTTTAAAATCGGTGCATTGGCAGCGAAGTAATTAACCAAAAATGAAACTTCTCAGTACCGCATCCAACCTTGGGGTTTACATGTATTTTTTTACCTCTGGGAGCCGTCAGGACGGAAGCCTTTAAGGCCTATTGTTCTATAACTCCCAAAGGGGGGACGGTGCATGGCCAGCTCCGTTGGACTGATATACCATCATTATCCCGGACGGTCCGACGGGGGTCCCCCGTCCGGTCCTTTCGGTCGATCATCCAAAGTGCCAGCAGCGCAAGATGCTGCGCTCAACGCTCGTGTGAGCGACACCTGCAGCCGTCCGAAACTGAATGCCCAGTGTATAGTCAGTCACCCACCCAAGCGCTAACCACGTACAAGGCTGCTGCTGCCCCCACTTTTACGTGTATTATTATGTACTTTAATATTCTTTGAGAGCGCTAAACTGGGGAGACTATCTGCATGTTTTTCTCATTTTGGCGACGTTGTAGCTCTGTTCTACTAAGAGATAGTAGATAGAAGATATAATAGAACGCTTATTTACCTTTCCGCCGACTTACTTATTTGCTGTCAGATACTGCCCCGAAAGAATTTAAATTTTTTATTCAACTTCCAGTATTGTTCACTGAATCAATTATTTACTACAAACGCTGTACACAGGTATGGAAATGAAATTGGATGGTGGAGAACTTGGATCTTTAAAATGTTTGTTATTGCCGAGATTATGTGGAATGTACTGAGTCAAGCTGCTTGACGCCATATTTTAATAATATACAATGAGACCTTAATCCTCGAACGTGCACCGTAATAGGGGCAAAATAATTCACTGGCGGTCATAGCTCACTTGACAGGGAGGGGGGACATGGAAAATTCAGAAAGTATGTAGCAGTACTCGTATAAGTTGCCATGTCCCCCACTATACAGATATATGTATATAAAAATACGAAACATGAATTTTTATTATAATGAAGTAACTTAAGTAACGTATGTGCTGTTTAAGATTTAGGGGGGGGGGCATGGCCCCATGTTCACCCCCTATGACCGCCAGTGAAACAATTGTTTTCACGACATTCCTTAACGTTCAGCTTTGCATTATATCCCCTTGTTAAGAAAAAAGAAACAGTATCTTAATTTTGTTATGGTTTATTTTTTGCCGCTTAGAAAGTACAAACTTCGAAACTGAGTGTTTCCTTTTCTGCTTACTGCTAGTAATAATAATGAAAGACTGACAAAAAACAGAGAATGTGTATGAAGCACCACATATTTAAGTTCAAAAATGCTCGTCAAAGAGGCTATCTTCTTCGCTTTGGAAAGGGATCAAGGTTCCGGACTCTTCCTCAACATCATATCTTCCAACTAAGTTCCAGGACTCTCCAGGATTCTCTACAGATATCCCATCCTCCTTAGGAATGATATACATTGTAAACATTTGGTCCAAGTTGTCCTTATTCGAAGATGTAGTTGGAAGCTGACTCACTACAGGATCAATGTCGCTGTTGAGCTTCAGAATGTTTTCGTTCTGTTCTTCCATTGGGGCTGGCGGTGATTTGGAGGTACTGAAATTAATATAGTCTTGAGATTTGGGATTTCTCAGAAATATGACGACAAAAATGACAAAACTGAAAAACTTGGGAGTTTAGGTTTATGTTTAAATGGGATAACCCACTGGCTCAACTAAGCTGGGGGGTCTATAGTAATGTCTGTTATTGTGACTTTTCGGATGTTTATAAAGGAAAATAGGTGTTGTATCTTTGATTCTAAAAGGTACAAACACTATTTTTTATTACATCAGGATAGCGGCGCATCACCGATTGTTGTACCATTGA
This sequence comes from Callosobruchus maculatus, assembly GCA_951848785.1. NCBI lineage: Eukaryota > Metazoa > Arthropoda > Insecta > Coleoptera > Chrysomelidae > Callosobruchus > Callosobruchus maculatus. Next base: position 619,425 of record CATOUR010000177.1, read on the forward strand.
TTACAGGAGCTGTTTTTAAATAAGTATTCATAATTCGTAATATATGTAGGAACCTAGTTAATACATACTGAATTCTATTGGAAATTTAGTAATCTAATAATAAGGTAACAGCTTTCTGAAAAATCCAAGTCAGTTTTTTCTTAGAGAGAGGAGGAGCAGCATCGTCTGAGGGGGCCCAACCCTGAATACCCCCGTAGGCCTGGATAATCCACCTTTCTCAAGCTTTCACTTTTTTCGTTACTTAAGATAACTGTAGAAAAATGGGGTATACAATTCTCATATCTTTATAAAACTAAAACATACTTGAAGGTTTCTTTGGAAAGAAATATTGTTTATAATTATTATACGTAGCAAACGATTTGCACTATCCTCTAATCCTTTTCAGGTTCTTTCCATTTTTTTCATTCATTAAAGAAAACAATTTTTATTACCGACAACCAGTGATACTTTGAGTATGTCCAATGCCTTTTTACTTTCTGTGACAGACATACGGTAATAGAACCAAAAAGACATTGTACATAGTCAAAGTGTCAGTGGTCTTTCAACTAAGTTTTCTACGAACATCCAAACGTAATAGCATCAGCCTTCATTTTTTGGTATCAAAGAAAGATTAGTAAAAGGTGGGATATTACATCGAAAAGTAAACTTAGACTCCAAGTGTTTATTTTAACAATAGTAGAGAAGAAATAAAACCCAAAAATGACCTCAAAGAATGTGAAAGCAATATAATGAATATATAATTAAAAGGAATATTAATTAGAATAATACATGAATGAACTTTTTATGTCATAAATTTTATGTTAAGGATCTATGGTTATACACTTATACGCAAGTGAGAATACCAGAATGCGTGGATTGAACCAATAAAATACATACATTTGTCAGGTTTTCCTGAATATGCTGGTCGACTATATTGTAAAATTGGTCAGACTTGTCTAATAAAAAATAACATAAATTCCAGAACCCAACCAGAAGTAGAAATTTAATAATTATGAAGAATAAAATGAACTACTAGTTTCTGTACATATTTGCTGTGTCGTCCCACAGATTACAAGTTTTTGTCATGCCCTGTCTATTTTCTTGACTTTGTCCTGGGAAACAATTCTCACTTCAATTATATTTGGAAAAATAGTGATAAACTAGTAAAAACATCAATACAAAATAAATCATATACTTAAATTTTGACAATATTAGTATTGTAGTCCAGAAGTGAAAACAACTACCAAACATACATGGTGAAAACTACTACATTTTTCTCAAAACGTATCCTCGTCGAGGTGGATAGGGTCACTTAACCCTTACCTGTGTTGTGGGGTCTACAGGGCCCCGGGAGAAGTTCGCGTAAGCCTAACATATTTAAATTTTAACATGCCGACTGTGTAGAACCTTCTACCTTCAATTCTTACCCTTTAAATACCATCAAATAGCTACACATTTCACGTCAGTATTGTTTGGTCCAGCGAGTGATAAAGTTATCGTGGGGTCAGTGTGGCACGACAACGCCAGTTGTGTATTTTGAAATGGTGAGAACTTCAGGAAGCGTGCGTTATGGTGATGCAGGTTTTGAAAAGACGAAAATGAATTGGTGTGATGATGTCGAAAGCGATTTTAGTGATTTTGGGGAGGATAAAGACCCTGACTTTTGTCCGCACAGTAACCATGATACCGGGTCAGAGTTTGTACAAGAAGAGCAACAAAACGACGATGAAGAAGACACTACATATACATTAGAAAGTCAAGTTATTATGGAGAAAATCGCTATAAATGGTCTGATATTCCTCCAAACCAAAACTTAAATTTTAGAACCAAAAAACATAATACCCTCAAAGTTCTCCCAGGTTTGAAGAGCGTACGTGTGCAAAAATCGTGCGTAAAAAATCATGAAACCTTATCGTATGTAATTGTATTGCAAATGTTGTGTTTTGTATTTGATTTCTATCCCTACAAGTTGTATGTAGCCTCGCCAAAGGCTAAAAGTCAATAAAATGGTTTCGTTATTCTTTATGCATATGTATATACTCATTATAATGTCGCCTTCCGCTTTTAGGTAAAAATGTGCATGCTAGACCAACATTCCATAGATTATACGTATCAAAATAAAAACAAGCCTGAATGAAATTTCATACATTTGAATGATTTTCTGAATACACGTCGTTTTTTTTTAATTAAAAAACATTTTGGTGTCCGCATTATCCCTCGACACTGTTCATGTGCGAAAAATCCACAAAGCCAGTTAAGGGTTAAAACTATTGCAAGAAAATTTAAGTGCACTTCTTCATTCGAATAGTCATTAATACTTCTAACCCAATCCTAGGCTGAAATGTGTGTGCGAAGACATTAAAAACAGCTTTCGACAGATCATTCATAGTCGGACCAAAAGTCTGCGTCATGTGTATCAAGTCGTGATGCTGGTTATAGATATGCTAATGTCGGCTACACACGTTCCGGCAGGCCTGTCAGTTCAAACTGAACGGTCTGCCTGAAGACCGGTCGCCTCGCCCCCACACGTTCAGGCAGGCCTGTCAGTTCGAACTGAACAAGGCCGCCTAAAGACCTGATTGGCTGACGCCCCTCCACACGTTCAGGCGAATGTGAAATATCAGTTGCTACGTTTCCACGGGCTTTTAAAACATTTTGTGTGTAATTTCTTGATATCTGGCAAGGTATACCTGATAGAAGAAAATGTCAAGTACAAAAGATATTTGGTTACTTAAGACGCATGTCCTAAAAATATTTTGAAATATATAGGGTGTTGCGGGAAAGTATTGGATAGTGATCAACTTGTTTTTTATATACAGAACTATAACTTTTTTTAAATTCTTCTAGTTTCCATCATTGATTTCTATTCAACCCTAAAATATTTTTGGGTTCGGTTGCGACGTTGCCAAGTTATTATTTATTTTCTATTAATTTCCGGATTTGCAAGGTCGCAAGTAATACGTCCAAATTGATATATCCCTTCACCTTTTCTCAATATTATTATACAGCGAGTTAGTTAATATTAAATGAATATTATTTTGGATGTTATCAGCAATGTGCATCTACAGGGTGGTTTTGGCAGAATTTTAAATTACGGCAATTTGATGGTGATTTTACTTTGTTTTTTTTTAAATGTAACAATGTATGTTTTATTTTAAATCAAAATATCCACTAATAACCTATCTCGCCTTGTAATATTTTTTCGTGTTTGCGACGTTGCCAAGTTATAAATTATTTTTCCAAATTTTCAAACAAATATCTCCGATTTTTATTAATAGAACACACTGTATATATTTTATTTAACATAGAAGTACTCCAAAGTAATGGTCTATAGCGTGAACAAGTTTTAACTGGTGTTCCTAAAATAATAAAACCGTTTTCCTTGCACACATACTACTATTTCGAATACCAGCTCAGTAAAAGGTACAGGAACGCTTAAATATCTTCAAAACTGGCACAGCCGGAACGAGAAAATCTATAACTGCAGGTTTTTTGAACATGCAGAATTCAAAAATTCTAACAGCAGCGCTGCCAGATTTTACCACTTTTACATTTACTCGTCATAATTTTGTTATTTTCAATAGAATCCTCTACTTATCTTTATTGCAATTAATTGCGTATGTCGAATTTAGTAAAGTCTCACAATTTCAAAATTTTGTTTCTATTAATTACTGAGATACGGCGACACCGCTTTTTCAGTAAAGTACCGGAACGCTTGAATATTTCCAAAACTGCCACAGCTGGAGCGGCGAAATTCAGTACATAGGGGTTTTTGAACATACAGAATTCAAAAATGCTAACATCGGCGTTATCAGATTTTCCAATTTTACCTTTCACGTCATTACTTCGAATGAAATGCCCTATTTATGAAGTCTAACGTAAAAGTGGTAAATCTGACAACACTGATGCTAGCATTTTTGAATTTTGCCGTAAAAAACTCTCCGATATTGATAATTTTTGCTTCAGCGGTGGCAGTTTTGGATATTCAAGCGTTCCGGTACTTTTTACTGAAAAAGCGGTGTATCTCGTAATCAATAGAAACAAAATTTTGAAGTTATGAAATCCTACTAAATTCGACATGCGCAATTCATTGCAATAAAGATAAGTAGAGGATTTTATTGAAAACAACAAAATTATGACGTGTAACGTAAAAGTGGTAAGCCTGTCAACGCTGCTGTTAGAATTTTTGAATTCTGCCTGTTCGAAAACCTGCAGATATAGATTTTCTCGTTCCAGCTGAGCAAGTTTTGGAGATATTTAAGCGTTCGTGTATCTTTTACTGACCTGGTATTCGAAATAGGTAGTATGTTTAAGGAAAACGGTTTTGTTACTTTAGGAACACCAGTTAAAACTTGTTCACGCCGTAACCATTACTAGGGAGTACTTCTATATTAAATAAAATATACAGTGTGTTCTATTAATAAAAATCATAGATATTTGGCAACGTCGCAAACGCGAAAAAAAAAAATATCACAAAGCGAGATAAGGTATTAGTAGATTCGATTCGATTTAGAATAAAACATACATTTAAAAAAACAGAGTAAAATGACCTTCAAATTGCCGTAATTTAAAATTCTGCCCAAAACACCCTGTAGATGCGCATTGCTGATAACATCCAAAATCATATCCACTTAATATTCAAGTACCACGCTGTATAATATTATTGAGAAAAGTTAAAGGAATATATATACCAATTTGGACGTATTGCGACCTTGCAAATCCGGAAATTAACAGAAAATAAATTATAACTTGGCAACGTCGCAATCAATCCCAAAAATGGTTTAGGGTTGAATAGAGATCAATGATGGACACTAGAAGAATTTAAGACAAAGTTATAGTTCCACATAAAAAAATTAAGTTGATCACTTCCTACTTTCCCGCAACACCCTCTATATTTCAAAATATTTTTAGAATATCCGTCTTAAGTAACCAAATAACTTTTGTATTTGACATTTTCTTCTATCAGGTACACCTTGCGAGATATCGGAGAATTACACACTAACTGGACCCCCTGTATAGTGGAAACAGCAATTGGATACGTTTTCAAAACGTCGGTCGATTCGCTATTTTTTGGGATCGTATCGAGATCTAAATGTCGTGGAAACACCAGCTGCCACTTTCTTTTTTGAATGGACCAATCGTAGTGCGTCAGGTCGGCCGGATGGACGAACATATATGTGATTCTTCTCCGGTCGCCTGAACAGTCGTAACTGACAGGTCGACCGGACCATACACACGCTCAGGCGACCGGACGTCATGCTGGACGGAGGGACGAACATATATGTGATTCTTCTCCGACCGCCTGAACCGTCTTAACTGACAGGTAGACCGGACCATACACACGCTCAGGCGACCGAACGTCGGCGGACCATTCAGTTCGAACTGACAGGCCTGCCGGAACGTGTGTAGCCGACATTAGGTGCATTCATCGGCGTCACTAATGAGAGCAAAGGAAGCTATCATAGCAACTGGAACTATTAAATATAAATATTTTAGACTGACGTTTTCGATTAGATGCTGTTTAAACATATTATGTTGCAATTATATCGAATCTATAATACTAAGGGCCGGTTTCTCAATGTCCAGTTAAAAGTGTCATATAGATAGCTGCCAGATAGCGTTTCTATGGATACAACTGTCAGATAAGATTTACGTGAATTCATAAGCTTAACCTTCAATTGTTTAAACAATTTATCTGACAGATAACCGTTATCCCGATAGGTGAGGGGAGTATTGTGATCGCGAAAATTTTCGATTTTGAGATAACACGTTTTTTGGGCGTTTTATGATACCTACATAACGTCCGTCGGTCTGTCTGTCTGTCGGTCTGTCTGTCTGTCTGTCTGTCAGTCTGTTGGCGTTTTTCTAGCCTCGTAGTCCCAGCAACTGCAGTATGGATTTCGATTTAATTTGGGCAGCAATATGCTATGAGGTCGTAGTAGGTAATGCTGCTATAATTTTATAAATCGGTGCATAGGCGCCGGAGTAATAAGCCAAAATCTAAAAAATCCAAATAATTCCCAAACCTCGTTTTTATACGTTTTAGGTGTTCCTGATCGTTTTCTACTTTTTTTCGGTGGGGGTGAAATTTGGGGTGATTGGGGAGATGGGGGGTTGTAAAATTGATAAATTTGTTGTATTCGTAATAGACTGTCTACTGACCTGTGAAGGAAGACCTAGCGACATAAACAGGTTTAGTAGGTCCATCCGAACATTGCCTTGCTTATTAATGAATGGACTTTTTCTGATGTAAACATACGAGTATTGCTTTAGATTGTTCTGTATTGTGTAACGTGGAAACTGTTGAATTGATTTTAATGAAATTTTGAGACAATATTACTATCGTGGCGAGGATGGAAAATGCATATGGTTTTTATAAATCGTGCCAGCCAGCGGAGGCGGAGAACGATTAAAAGAATCTAAAAATATAAAAACAGCTCAAACTTCGTTTTAAAGCGTTTTAGAGGATCCTGATCATTTTGTACTTTTTTTTGGGTGGGGGTGAAATTGGAGAGGTAGGGTGGTAGGGGGGTTGTCAAACTGAAAAGTTTGTTCTATTGATAATAGGCTGTCCATTGACATGTGAGGGAAAGACCTATCGGCATAACACATTTTTTTTTGGGGGGGGGGGGGGGGGGGAGGGGTCTGGCGATGATTTGGTTGCAAGGGAATCTCAGATTATAGCTTCATGCTATGGGAAAATAATAAACTGGTATCACCGTTAATGTGTGGGAAGTACTGAGTCAATCAACTTGACTCCATTTTTTTTAATAATTTTGATGTTACATATTTTGTCTGTTATTTCTAAGCGTTATGCTGAAACACATCTGCGCAGAAAGATAATGTGGGATTTATGAACTTGCTATCAGCTTCTCTAAATTGCGGAAAAAAATTTTATACATCCGAGTGATAAGGGCCAGCCATCTTGTTACCCCCTGGAAATCAGTAAACGTTTCTCTTGATAGAATGTTTAAAGGTTTAATTTTGGGAATAGTACCTACTTACCAACTTACTTACAAAAGTAGATATACTTCAACACAACGTTGAAATACGTACGCATGCATTTTTTGCAACTGACTGCGATCAAAGAACTAGTATTTGTTCAACATGCCTTTGTGTTATAGACTTTCCATGCTAAAATTACACCCACACATTTTTGTGCTTCAAATTTATATGGTGCTCATGACTACAGAAAAAAGGATACTAGAGAAATAAAAAAACAACTTCACCCACCTTTCATGAGTATCGAAATCTTCGGTCACTAATGTTGCATCATCCTGTACGTTGTACAGCCCAGCCACATAGTTAATTGCCTCAACGCTGTTAGCAAACATGTCTGAGTGCCTGGTGAGGAGATGAGCTCTGAAGTCCTTAGCTACGTTCGACTGGAACTTCTCTTCGACTTCACTCGTGCAAAGTTTACATTCGTACACGCTCTTACCTATGTGCTTCGTGGTTATTAGAATGTGCTTTCTCAGGTTCTCCTAGAAAGCCATACAACATTGCATTATTCAGCAAAAATATGTAATGTAGAATAAATGAAACATCTGGAGCAAAAGGCGTCTGAAAAAGTACGAGATGAAGACATTTTTGCTCCTCTGAAGTCTGTTGAGCAAAGGAAAAAAGTGCTTCAATTTTGTTTCTTGTGCCTTCACCAAAGAGTCGTACCCTCCGCCCTTTACAATAATGCCCCAATATCAGTGATATGAAATCGTAATTAAATGTAAGCATAATGATTTTACCAAATTTGTAATTTTTGAGCCATTTAATCAAGATATTCAGAAGTTAGCGAAATTAGTGAAAAAGAATTTTATCATAAATATAATTGTCCCTTGATGATTGTGATTTTACCTCCCAAAGGATACGTGACGGGAACATTGCAATTTGTATTTGCAAAAAATTTACGATTTTTTGGTAAGATGCTTTTTGTGTGAAGTGAATGAATCTTCCACACCTTCTTGCGGAAGTTTTGGTTTTTTCCTCTCCTCCAGTTTCAGCCAAAATGCTATTCTCTAATTGGGGGAAAAAGTGAAACAAATAAAAAACAAAGAAAAATCTACCACTCTCAATGTACTTTTCAAAACTTCGTCTCATGTACCTTTGCTGGCTACTAGGATCTCCAATTTTCTGGACCGCGATCCTGTTCTGAGACACCGGGATGAAAATACAGATATCGGGATCCCAATATGGCGGGATTACGGGATTAGCCTCGGGTTTAACCCCAATAATTTTGTTAAACTCTAACATCAGTAATAGCAATGATATCCGGGAATTGGAAACCCTACTGGCTACCCACAAATATGTTTTACAACTTTCCAGTTTTAGACGCGCTCGAAATAAATTAGCAGCTAAATAATAATTGAAATAATAATCATTTTATTGCTCCCAAATGTATTAGTAGCCATACATTTATTATCGAGAAGTCATTCACAAAAAACGGTGCCCTTCAAGGATGGCAGTATTTTTCATTTTAAACTTTATGTCCTGTATCCATTGCCGTAAACTTTGGATACAGCACTGAAAGGGTACTTTGCTTTGAAGCGCAGATTACAATAATGCCTGGACTGTAAAAATATCTCCTCCTGTTATATAAAAAAAATAATTTGAAATAGTTAATTTGTCAAAAGTTGTAACAGTTCGATAAAGTTTATAGGGGTCGTCGAAACATCAATAAAGGGTTTATCATTCAACATATGTGGTTTTAACGAAGGACCAATAAAGCGCAATGAATCAAAGGGATAACTTCAGGATAACTACTATAAAATACATCCATTTATCTCATTTTAGCAGTATTTGTCACTGATGACTTTTTTGTAGGTTTAGTTTTGAAATTTAGTTGAAGGTAATTCTTATCCCAATTTTTTTAGTAGAAAAGGTTTCTTCGGATTTTGGGATAAATTAATGCAAGAGGTTTTAACTCAAAAAGCCGACGTTTCCGCGTTTATTTTTCGCCTTCTTCAGTGCTAAAGTCCATACGAAGACGAAAAATATATAAGTAAAAAATAAAGAGTGCCAAAACGATGAGTATAAGCGTTGACAATTCAGTGTATCAAGCAAATTTAAAAAAATTAAAAATATTTACACATAAAAGTTACAATTGAAATTTAAAAGATTTTAACATTTAAAAAAGATAACTCGGCAAAACAATCAAAAATAAAAAGCCGGTACATTGCATAAAAATATAGTTTGAGGTAAAACCTCTTGCATTAGTTTATCCCAAAATCCGAAGAAACCTTTTCTACTAATTTTGTAATTACTCACTATTCATGTAAACATCTATCTGATATGAATTAAGACAAACAATTTTAGCAGTAAGCTAATAAATTAATGACACATTTCAATTAAGTTACTCGAATAGTTGCCGCTCAGCCTTAATGCTTATTGTGCCCCCACCCTCCGGTCAAAGCATCAGACAGAGTTCCAACCTGTTCTATGTGAACTTTGAGATTCATTGAACTATGCTTTACTGCCTTCCCCATTTAGTTAAGTGTTCTTGCTTTCACTCAAGGCAGAGCAGTGGAAGATAACGTGCTTTGCTATATCCTCTGCCTCGCCGTACTTCCTGCATAAAGGATTAGCTACACATATTATCAACTTTGGCAGGTATGCACTGAACGTCCAATGGCCAGTTATAAATCCAACGACCTTTCGTAGTTCCTCTCTGTTCAATCTGAGAGCATCTGCGGTATAATTAATTCTAAGATCCCCTCACCACCGTCTTAGACTGAACATTCCCCTTCACTCTGTCCCAGGGCTTCTTGTGCTCATTTGACACCCATCTGGTGACATCTATCCATGTTGTATGATATACCACATGCTGGTTCTTGCACCCAAGCACCGTACATTAACAAAGACAAGTAGGGTCACTCGCCGTGCCGACTTTGATGTGAGTCTCACAAATGCAAGCCGCCTCGATTTGAGAGGGGTTTCCTTCGTGCGATCTCGTTTTACTACAGGGAATCCGACTGTGCGATATTTTCGACGTCAACGGTCGACGTTCACTTTACTTATACGGGGGTCAATAGAAATGAATTCTATAGTATAGATAGAATACAATTTATTATTCAATAAACCATTCAACACAATAACTTCAGATGCAGCTACTGGGGTGGCAAATAGCTCAAGGAGTCTTATAGATCATTTTTTGTTAGATAGATGTAGTAATTAGAAATGTACGATTCAAGTAGTAAGTAACAGTAACAGTCTGATCATTCATAATTTGTTGTCAATAACCTTAAGTGTAAACATAAAAGTACTTGCGACAAAATATAGAAAAGAAGTAAACAGAATAGATCATAACGACTGGATAAATCAAGAAATTCTCGAAATGATTGAAAACCGAGTCAAAATTTATAAACAAAAAGTTAAAGAACCGGGAAACATGAATTTGGAAAATAAATTTAAAAAAACTTAAGAATCAAGTCAATAATAAAATTAAAGTATTAAAAACAGACATTTTAAGAATCAATGGGAATTAGTAGGCACAAATATAAAAAACAATGGGGCTTTGTAAATAGGCTTGTCAATAATAAAGCAAGTAAAACGTAGATTGATTGTATGATCAAGGACCAACAGGAAATACACAATAAATTAGAAATTGTAAATCATCTTAATGATCATTTTGCTAATATTGGTGCTAATATTGTTAATGCCTTGTTTGCTATTGCAGCTATATATATATGGAGCATGTCGCCGGCATTTTTTGTGAAATACACGCAAAACGCTCAATAACACAAACACTACTTATTTAGGCACCCCGGTAGATCCGACCGATTGTATCCCGTGCACAGTGTCGCGTGTTAGGTTGTGCTAGGTGGACTGACCCTGTAAACCACAGCTGTTAGCGTTCGGCTACTGCTCGAGATCAGCGGGCGCCAGAATCTGCCAGCTTGCGTAGTAACCGAGAGCAGAGTTGGAAAGGCAACATTGGGGGCGGGGCTTAGAGTGACCCTACTTGCCTTTGTTAATGTACGGTGACCCAAGCTAGTGTTACCGTGTTGATCTTCGCCAGTGTGTTTAGGGTATTATGACAAATCTGGACTTCAACAATCACTGTATAACTGCCGTGTAGGTCACTCTGACCTCTGTGGAGCAGAAAGGAAACAAAAAGAGATACTACCTGAAATCTCGCCACTTCATATGCACCTGCATGTAGTAGCGGACCATTTAACCAAAAAATATGTTTCGTACGTACAGACTGACGTCGCAAAGTTTTCAGTAAAGTTAGAGTCGATACGCGTTCTCCGATTTTTCCAAACTGCTGTTTGTTTGTCAACGTTAGGACATTCATAAATTCAGCGCAAAGATGGGGATTTTATGCAATCGAAACTCGTTTGGTACAACGACACTTTTCAAGTCTGCCTCTGTCGCCAGTGAAGCTGGATTTTCGGGAAGGAGTTTTAAATTTTTACCAAGCAAGGCGTTTGTATGTAGCTGGGAGAAGCCAAACAGCTGATGATTTCACTCTAGGTTATGTTGAATTTGTACTGTCACAAGCTTCAATAGTCTGAGGAGATATCCTTATTAATATAGAAGATTCAGCCCTCAGGGTACCCGGATGTCAGATTAAAAGCAAAGTTCAAATCATTGTAATACTCATTTTGTTTGAGTCATCTGGAATAAGGTGATACACAATCAAATGAAAAATCTCATAAGCATTTTATTAAAAACTTTGATCCATGTCAAGCATTCCTCTATGGACGGGAACTTGTTGTGAAGATTTCGGATTCTATTTCATCTCCTAGACCAGCCTTCAGTGGCGTCCGCAGGGCTCTGTCCTGGGCCCGATCCTGTTTCTTCTGTATACCTGCGATCTACCAAATCTCATAAGTTCAACGTGTTCCTCATATGCCGATGACACTAAAATATATAACACTCCTGTTGACAACTGTACTGTTATTCAAAACGATCTGAACAGACTATCCCAGTGGTGATACCACTAATGGTCACTACCACTCAATTTGAGCAAGTTTTATATTATTCAAATCGGTAAAAACAATCCTAGGTATACTTACTTCATCGATCGTCATAGATGGTCCCTTCCCACAAAAGTCGCTGCGACCTAGGTGTCATGGTATGTGACAGTTTATCTTGGTTGGAACACATCAACCTTGTTTCTTCTAAAGCCAAAAAGTCTTTGTATCTGATGGAAAAGTCATTTCGTGGATGTGACACTGCTGTCTGCTCTCTTTCTTATACAAAAACTATGTTCGCCCTCTTCTCGAATTCGCTGGACCCGTTTGGAGACGTCCATCGTTATGAGGAGCGGCTAAGAATAGAAGATCTACAACTTTTCGAGAGTAGACGTGCTCGAGGTGACTTGGTCGTTACATATCGCGCACTAACTGGGCTCTTCAGAGTAGATTTGTCATCTCTGCTCTGCCTTTATACTGGCCATCTGTGAGGTCATTCAATGAAATGAAAAAATGAATCCTTCGAGATCACCGTTGGACAGCATCTCCTGCCCAATAGAGTATTTGATGCATGGAATAAGCTCCCCTCTAGCGTAGTGAATAGTGAGTCCGTGAACTTGTTCAAGAACAGACTCGATAACTGGAACAATGTGCGTTCGTGATGTGTCTTAGCTTAGTTATGTTTGTATTGTATCTAACTGTTATTTGCGCTTTGAGTTTATAGCGCCCTGCGCTCTACTCATGATAGAATTGTAATAATAATAATAATAAAGTGTATTTGCTTCAGTGGCCCTCAACAGAAAACTGCATATATTCGAAAAACTTCGGCATGGAACATTAACAAATTCAATGCTTACCAATGTGCTGCAGGTATATTCGCAATAAGGGCATTTGAAAGGCTTGGCCCCAGTATGCTTCCTGATATGCCTTCTCAAATGCGAAGCAGTTATAGCGGCAAAGCTACATTTGGGACACTGATGCCTTCTTTCGGAGTGCGTTCTGGAATGCCTTTGAAGAAGTTGCTTGGTCTTGGTTGTAAACTTGCATATATCGCACTTGAAGTTCTTCTCTTCAAGATGAGTCGAAAAATGAGCTTTGACTTCCGCGCTAGAGCGAGCTGAGTAGAGACAACCCACAGAAGGACATTTGAAGGGCTTGCCAGTATGCCGGAGCATGTGTTGTTGGAGAATGGATCTGAAAGTAACAAAATAATGTGAAATGGAAAAATCATCTCCAGGGTATAAACGTTATCGTTAAGCCAGATAAGATCAGAGATCTCCAAGACAATTCGTGTCAGGCACTCGTGAATACATTTAATCATTTAATGGCAATAATAGAATAGTTCTTCAGGTTTAGGTATCAAGTCCATTAAATGAGAGTCGAGTCCAGTCCCTGACGTTCTTCAACTTGAGTTGAGCTGCGCCCCAGCCCTTTTTTGCCTTTGATTTTGTCTTCTACTTATTAGTTTCACAACGACATATTAGAAGTATCGAGAAAATATATAGCATATGACGAAATATTAACATTGGTTAAAAAATGCTACTTGCTACGGACCGATTAACTAAACCTAGGCATTCAATCCGTAGCCTGTTAATACAGCTTCCTATTAGTGATGTTCTACAAAATCAATAACGATTTTCTTATTCTTCGTTCTTTATGTTATAGTATGTAGGTCCGAATAATATAATATTAGTTTAGAGGCATTTAAAATTTGTTTTATTATTTTTTAGTAAGCAAATTCAATTTTGTAAGTGATTAATTTACCAAGCTTCGCCCCTCCTGAGCAATCATTGCACCACACACTTTGAGAACAGCTGATTTAGTATAAATAAACAAAGAACAGACAAAATTTGAAAATAGACTAGAAGAGGTTAGGTTCGTTTGACAACCAATCAGATGAAATCCAACGACTACTAGTTTTCCACCAAAATTCAATCAACTGATTTAACTTACTTTAAACTTATTTAACTAGTAAATGACCCAGTCATGCCGAAGGGTAGTCGATAGTGACACAGAGTAGGCTAAACACTCACTGTCGACTTCGAAAGTAGAATTCAATATGTCGAATTCTATGTGACATGGAGTCCCACTGCAGAACCTAGAGCTTCAGATATATTTTATGTGAAAACAGCAAGGTTAGTTGTTCGTTTTCAGTACAGCCTTACCATAAAAAAAGCCATATTGTGGTGGAATAATAAGTTTTCGAAGTACAGCATTCATGGAGCAGAATCCTGTAACTGAACGAGATGGGACGTCGGAACCCGATCGGTGGTGGAGGCTTAAGTTAAATTCAGATGCACTCGACATCCGACGATACGACGGTACGAAACTGTTCCTATTGGTTGAAATATTCAAAATGATGTCAAATCAACATATTTCAACCAATAGGAACAGTTTCGTACCGTCGTATCGTCGGATGTCGTGTGCATCTGAATTTAGCTTTATATCGGACGCACTTCACTCATGGCCTACGTGACTCACTTGTGGAACAGAGCAATTGAAAATCATGGCCAATCCCGTGTTGCACTTGACATATCGAAAGCCTTTGATAGAGTGTGGCATGAGGGATTTCTGGTCAAGATTGCTGCTTATGGAATACCACTTAGCCTGCGCCAGTGGCTGAATAGCTTTATGAACGACCGATCTCTGTTTGTTGTAATCGAAGGCTGTTCATCAGATTTCGAATAAACGCCGGTGTTCCGCAGGGATCTGTCCTATCCGCTACACGTTTCTGCTGTACATCAACGAGTTGCCGGAAATAATATCCAATTCAGACGCTATCATTCCAGGAGACGGTGTATCGGCGGCAGATCAACATCAACAACATGTCCTGGCACGACCATGTCATCAGTATTGCTAAACCGGCATCCCAGAAGCTTGGAGTTTTGTTCCGCTGCAGGAAACTGTACACACCGGAGCAGGTACTGCTGCTTTACAAGGCACAAATACGACCATCATTAGAGTATTGCTCCCATGTGTGGGGGTGCGCACCGAAGCACCGTCTAAAGCTTCTGGACACTATCCAGAAGAGAACAATTAGACTAAGTATTATTCAAGGGATACTTGAGGGTTACTTGAGGGTTATTCAAGGGACCCTCAAGTGTGGCTTTCCTTGTGTATCTGTTTCCTAGACAACATCTACCAGACGGCGGGGTTCATTCAGCGGCGTTGTCATATTTCAAATATAAGTCAATTTATTATTTCTATGCCTACGCATTTTGATGTTTTCTGTTATCCCTTTTTGTTTTGTGCCAGTATTTCGTGTTTTGTGCCGGACATTTTTCCGGATGTGACAGAAACTGACAACAGCGTATTCCAAAATTAAGCTACAAAATCGCCTTGACTGCAACGAAATGTCATGTTGACATTTCGTTACTTGAGTATTACCCTAAATACGTTATTAATCAATGATATTATTCAAGCCTTACGTAAAGGACCCTCAAGTATTAAGGGCCCCTTACGTATCGACTATGAATACGACCCTAGAGAGGCTCTGCGAGCTCATCCTTACCAGTTCAAGATCCCCTACTTTCCGAACCAGTCTCCTCCAGCATTCCTTCTTTTGGAGAACTTTGACGCTGTGGAATGAGCTGCCAGGGAATTTGTTTCCCGACGGCTACAACCTGCAGCGCAGCGTTTCGAATTTAACGTCCACAGACACTTATCCCCTCGCAGCGCTTCTACAGCGCCATATGCTTTCAGGTTTTGTGGGAGGCTGACCATAAAAAGAACTTCAAACAACCGATGCCAAGTGAAGCTACATTCACTCTCATTAGCAATTTGACAGCAAATTTATGTGCTTAACCTATGTCAAAACTGTGCTGACATTTACATTGCACAAAATTTGAAGTTCACTTCGAATTGCAATTTGGACTGGCGCAAGCAGCTTGCAAAAGCCAATCAGAAATAAAATTTTTAGGTTAGAAAAGTCGTGGATCTGTCATTCTGTGATTTTAAATCACTTCGCTATTAATATTATCAATTAGTATTATGAATCCACGATGGAGATGATACCGCCAGGTATCCACATCCTCCTATTTCTTATTTTTTTACTTCACATTTTATACCTCGCCAAAGTAGCCAACGATGCGGCAGTGCCCAGTAAGATAATTAGCTGATAGTCCATTATTTGAATTTAATTTCTACTTTGGTTCTAGGTTCTAATAGTTTCTTTCAGTTTATTTATACCCTGTTACCTGATACTTTAAACTGTCAGCCGTGTCAATAGCGAACAGCTGTTCGGCTAGTGATAACTAAAAATACTCCAGATTGAGTATTGACCTATCAATTTTAAGCTTTGAAGAAATACAGGGCTGTACTGAGTGAAAATACTGTTAATAACGAATAATTGTCACTTGGTGACGTTTTCCTCTATGCTCTGAGGTCTATGCCTGTTTTACATTTTCTCGGAAAATCCGGCGTTTCTTTCAGTATTTCAGTATGGCTGGTCTGAATTATAATGATTACGCTTTAAATGAGGTAAGAATGAAAATAAAAGCATTTTTAACTTAACCATACACAAGCACTGAGGTTCTAACATTTCTTTTTACGGCAATGGAAGAAAAGTATAACGTTGAAGAGCAACGTAATGGCTATACAAATGGTAAAAGATGTATGGAGCTATTTCAGAAAGTTTACATAGGTTCGATTTCCTAAATTAGAACTGAACATTACTGAGGTACCAAATAATTAGTTATTCAATTAGAAACATTTTTATAAAAAGGGGAAAACATTTGATTATACAAATCAATAAAATAATCTATTTCTTTTAACCAACCATTTTTGCTGCGAATTTCTGGATATTGAAGCAATTTCTTGTTTACAAAAATAGTCATTCCTTTTTGGCAATGAGATATTCAGTAAGAATAGGTCTGTTTTTACAGAGAATCACAAACCAGTCAGAGAATCAGTATTCCCCATTGCAGTTGTCAAACTATTTCTGACTAGTACTGGCCAATCAAATTGACGCTGAATAGTTTGTGATTGCTGTAAAAACAGACCTAATATTAATACGTTCCTGATCGCAGGATTGCCAATCAACACCACTAGTAAAAAGGTAAATTTGAGATACAGTTCTTCGTCAGCTGATATCTATCAAATAGACGTCAAACCAGTTTAAAGTATCAGGTAACAGAGTATACACGTTTCTTTAACCTCTAAATTTGGTAATGTAAATGGAGAGAAATGAAATGTCAATTCCAACTTCAAGTTGAAAGTCAATGTAAATGTAGCTTGAATCTTCTTGTTATGTCTATGTGCAGTGGCAGTGCCTACGCCCCTGGCGACATGCACAGCTCCCAGTGACTTATGCCCCGAAACCAGTTCCTTCGCTAAGTAGCACCGTTGACATCACCGCGGGCAGGTCGGGTACCGCCGAACAAGGCCGTACCGTATCATTATATTGTGGTGGTGCTGTGTGGTGCCGCCGCTTGGCCGCTAGTCGCATGCTTGCATAAATATATCCATACCGAGTCAACGCTAAATGCCTATGTGATTTCGGTCATTACCTCTTATTAAAAACCGAGTACCGACTAATTTTATTACGAGGCCTAATTAGAGAGAGGAGGTTCGTAAAGAACCCTAGGACACCTGCCGTACAGCGAAATTATTTTAAATTGCACCTTTCGTAATTGACGGGGAATTTTCCAGCTGTGAAAAACGATCGGTTCACTTCTATGTGTGATTCGGTTCTCTAACTTGATTCTGTGGATGACAAATCTCTTTATTTTACGAGCCTCGAAACGCCGCGGGGCGCCCCAAGGTACGACTGTGAGACCGCTCCGTTCGTTATCTCTATCGAATGACTCTTACTTCAATTATATATCTAGAAAGATTATGTATATCGTTATTTGGGAACTAGAGATGATATTATTTTATAAGTTTTGTATTATGAGTAAAATCATGAACCACCATATACTCGGAATGGTCTCTGACTCTATGGTTCCCCAAGCGTACACGGAAAGACCATCCAACGTCTTTTTACCAGGAAGAGACGAATGGAAGAGGAGTGACAGTTTCATCACCTCCCTTTCCTGCGCTGTTCACAGATGGCTCCAAGTCAAAATTGGAGACAGGAGCTGAAGTAGCTGGTAGTAATTCAGGAGTTGAAATCTCAGTAAACTTTGGAAGGTATACCACAATCTTCCAAGCAGAAGATAGCCACAGAGTAAGGACTCAGCTGAACAAGATATCACTGAAAGCACTGAGCTACAAACGGGTTGACTCAATACTGCATAAATCTCCTCAATGAACTGGGAACAAGGAACAAAGTAACTTTGGTTTGGGCTCCAGGTTAGAGCATATTGAAAGGAGGAACCGAATCTGTGTTTATAGGACCAGAACCATTTGCGGGCATTACGAAAAGCACTGCCAAGAAAACCATCTTAGATTGGGCAGAGAGGAAGGCACTCCTGCACTGGCGAGATGCACCAGGGCTGCTACACTGGAACACACTGGAACACTTGCATCTAGCTGGACCGTGCAACTTTTCAACCCGCAGTTCCGCATGCGCATTTGTCATGACTACCAAGATGGACATTGACAGTGACAGTACTGACAGTTCTGTTTGCCGTTTGCAGAATTAAAAAATGTGTACTGTATTTTCTTTTCTTCTATCCACCATCCAGATCCAGCAATGAATAATAAAGTGTTTTGAAAAATGTTTTCTACTTTTATGCTATGTGTAGAAAAGTCTTAAAAGTCATTTATCCAAAATTTCCTTGTTATTGGCATTACTTGATCAGTATTGAACCCAGAAAATTTAGCTAGTGAGGGTTGAAATTCATTTTGGGTACCTACCTATCATACTTTATGTTGCATGTGTTTAAAATTGAGGATTTTTTTTGAGGTATTCCATTTTGTTACATTAGTGTATCTATATATATATAAGGGAAAGTTGATGCAAAAGGTAACGAGAAGAGTTGTTTCTTCAGAACTGGGTCCACCTTTCTTATATGTTATATACTAGGTTAGTATTATTAGAGACAGTTTGTAACTTCACTAATAATCCTTTACAACTAATCTAAAACACAGTGATAGGTATAATATGTACCGCATTTGCTCTTTATTCATTAATTCAAAGGGATCAAAGTTCTTTTTACTTTTAAGGTTAAGGACGAATTATTTTCTTATATTTTTCTATAATTTTCTAAACATGATAAATTTTACTATTTATTAGATGACTCACACTTTTCTTTTGAAATTTGTTCACGAAGTATATTATTTTTTAGCTACAAATAATCTTCCACATTTATCCCCAATGTTGCACAAAGATAGACAACTTTTGCTGTATTTATTAAAGTATCCTACTTTGATTTTTTACATTTTGAACTGACAATAAAGGCAACTTTTATCGTTTTCCCCATCGATGAAGCATTTTTTTTAGAATAGTGAATATCCATTGTAATAACTAACATCAGCTCCTTCATGAAATAAGGTCTTGAATCAATTCATGTAGAAGGCAAGCAATGAAGTTACGTTAGATATTTTAATTTGGCGCCGTTGCGGCATCATCGGATAATAATCGGAAACCTACGGCAGTCTTCGGGACTGCTGGTTGGAAAGTTGCATGGTCCGACTAGACGCAAGTCACTGGAACGCGTTGATATCATACCTCTCTAGTCAGGCCCCCCGACTCCTGAGGATCATAGAATGGAGCAAAAATGATCTGCCCATTCTGGTTGGTTTGTTGACGGGACATTGTAGTCTGAGGAACCACTTGCGAAAGATAGGTGTGAAACAAACAACGGACTGTCGTTTCTGCTATGTGGAGGACGAAACAGCGGATTACATATTGTGCTTATATCCACGACCATCGCCTTCGTCAACTCTAAACAGGTGCGAGCAACAATTAGGGCTGCCAACCATACTGTTAAAAATAGTATTATACTGTCTTTCGCTATATAATACGTTTTACTGTTTCACTAAGAAAGGTATTTTCTGAGATAAATCCGAAATGGCGAGGTGATAGGGAATGAAAATATTGTTTTTTCCGCCTTTAATCCTTTTATACTTTTTTCTGACAAAAAAAGTTGGCAACCCTAGCAACAATAGACATAATGGGGTCGCAGAGGAAGGAAGCATACTCGCCCTGCTCACTTTCAACCTAACCTAACCTTCGTAATTGACGGGGAATTTTCCAGCTGAGAAAAATGGTCGGTTCACTTTTACGTGCGATTCGATTTTCTAACTCGATTCTCTGGATGACAAATCTCTTTATTTTACGAGCCTCGAAACGCCGCGGGGCGCCCCAAGGTACAACTGTAAGGCCGCTCCGTTCGTTGTCCTATTAAATGACTCTTACTTCAATTATATATCTAGAAAGATTATGTATATCGTTATTTGGGAACTAGAGATGATATTATTTTATAAGTTTAGTATGGGTTATATGGCTTTTATAGGAAAATAATTGACATGATTATGATGTCCAGAATTTTGTTGGCACGTCTTGAATATTAATGTTAGAAGTATATGAGCACTTATATTCCTCAGTCTTTTCTCAGGGTGTCCTGTAGTTTATTAATCAGAGATTGATCTTGTAAATCAATGTAATATTCCTTAAACAGTTAGCAGACAGTTTATTATTATTGAAGTAAGATGAAGTAACATCCAGCTTCTAATTTGTTAATATGTAATTCTAAGCCGAACGAGGTTTCCCGTAGCAACTTGTAATTCTTGTCGTGCATTTTCTATAAAAAAATTCTCAAACTACACTTTACGTATACAGAGTGAGTCCTAAGTTGATACTTTTGGCTTTCATTGAAGTCACTGAAGAGCGCTTATGCAGAGCCTCTGCCCGTCCGTTCGTCCGTCCGTCCGTATACAAAAGATAGCCAAAACGAGAGGTGCTCAATATCGCTTCCGGTTCAAAAAAAAATGAATTAAATCACGACAGGCAACTGACGACGTATTATGTACGGTGTATTGATATTCCTGAAGCACAGGCAGCGTGGTCGAGCGATTAAGACGCTAGGCACCAGTCTGAAAGGGCGTAGGTTCGAATCTCACCGCGGTCAACCACTTTTTTTCCTTTTTTTTAAGGTTAAATGTTGAATCTGTTGATTACTAGTCCGGGAAAAATTCGGTTTTGTCAATACAGTAAAAAAATAAAATTTTTATACCAACAAATTCCACTGTGAGAGCGCTGTTTGAATTTACTCAACTAAATTCTTTCCTACCTTTTTTTTAACTGTTATGGAAGTCGTGAAATTGAAGAATAGGCGGTATAGATGGGGAGGCAGCATAGAACAAAATTAGGATACTGGGCTTATGTGTAAAGAAATAGCTAGTCTGTTTATGTTTAGTTTTTTGCTCGTATTTTTGTCAAATCAATTAGGCATTGTAGGTACCTGTCAGATAGTGCAGTAGTATTGCATGAAATGTCTGAAGAACAACTTCACCAGGATCAATCCTGGATAGATTCCTTATAAGGAAGATGTGCTTTGATAGCTCTGCTGTTGTATAATCTATGTGCTTATCTACTCCCATTAAATTATACGGCAGTGGCGTGCAGTGGCGCTTCTAGGAAGTTTGTCTGGGGGGGGGGGGGGTAGTTACTTTATGGATAATGTAGTGGGCGCCGCCAAGGAGAGGGGGGGGGGGGGTACAATAAACATCTTGTCTAATGAAGATATAATACGGTAAGAGATGAATATTTATGAAACAAAAATTTTTCAGCCAAAAAATCAAATTGAACATTACACAGGTATTTTCCATTTTTTATTATAAGGAAAATTAACAAAACAAAACACATATAACAAAACCAGACTTATTATAAATAATAAACAGAAAAATATATTTAAAGCAATAAACATAAACAGTTAAATTTTCAATGCATATTATTGCATCTTATTTTTAATTTGTTTGTTTTTATTTGTTCCGTGATTTGGGGGGGGGGGGTAATTACCCCCTCTACCCCCCCTTGGAAGCGCCCTTGGTGGCGTGTCAAAAGGGCCCACGGTGCGGGGAGAGCCCGGGATTCCGGGAGGCCCCCGCACAGCCTCGACTACCTCGAACAAGCTTTTTACATAGTAATAACTTATATATAATTTATACTTAATTTTATAGCGGTGGAATATGTCTAAGCCTCATCATTATTCAAAATCAAATTAAATATATTTTGCCTTATCAGTATCTATTTTATGGCAAAATTTGACAATACTTGTGGTCGAACGTAGAATCCAAAACACCTAGAACAAGTGGCAACGTTACAATGACGCAACGCGTATCTATGCCGATAATCATATTGAACGGAAGGTTTATGAATTCTTATTCTTCGAAAACCCGAAAGAAAAAAAATCAAAATATAAAGTTGGGGTCACACCAAATTTTTTCTATCTATAAACCAATTTGAAATATCACCATAGACAGTAGTTTCGTTTTCACCCAGTATAAGCAGTGTATTTTTTTATGTAGAGGGGCCCCCTGAAAAAAAATTGCGGGGGGGCCAAAGACTTTGGCACGCCACTGTTATACAGCGATTACTAAACTACTTTTGAAAGGGTAATACTACCTAAAAACAGCGTGAATTATTTTTCATATAAAATACACGCTATAATAACTACTAAGACTAAACGCATATTCGGCGATGTACAGAATGTATTTTACAGAAGTGAGGTTAAGTTGTCAATAATGGTCAATAAAAGTATTTTGTATTTAAGTCGCACTATTAATTGTTTCGGTCGTAGGTAAAGTGTAGTATTCAACTCCAGATAATAGTAACAGCTCATTTGTCGATTTACAGCACTCGCCTACGACTCGTGCGTGGGTTTTTGCCGTTATTACCGCATCGCTGAACAATATACTATTATCAAACCTTAGAAATGAATCAAGATATGCTCCTAAGAATTTTGCGTCCTCACTATTGCCATCCGGAATATCCCACAGACCGAAGATTACATTTACAGTTTTTGTATTATTCACAGCAAGCCCATTTGCCTCAAACCATTTCCCAAGCTATCTTTAATTCAACTTCGTACCCAAAGCTCTGGAAAGTTATTAGCTATTAAAAGGCGTAAAACCTCATTTTTGCATTTTCATCCTTATTTACCTTACAATTAGATTCTCTTCCCGTGTATATCATAAAATATAAAATATGGAAATGATGTTTTTCCTCAGAACTGATGATTTATGGAACCACCAAGGAACCACCAATAGGTTGCATGTCTTGGGAGTATCGCTTAGAAATCTGTTACTGAAATTCAACTTCTGTCCGGCCATTCCTCAGATATTTGTCTTTGCCTTCAAACATTCACCACATGAGGTACATCTGCGAAAAGCTGTACAATATTAATACCCTCAGCAGGCCAATTAGTGCCAGCCATCCATATATTTCAGGTGCAGTGAACCGGGGAAGGGACACATACCCACCGGGTCTGTGCGTGAGTATATTAAAGAAATCCTCAGATAAAATAATGTTTTTATTTATTTAATACAGTCGGCCATTAAGGCGAAGATATATTTCGACTGGTGCGGAGGACCAGGTGACAAAGCGCGACCTACTGCGAGACGACAGAGGCAGTCGAAGGATATCGCTCAGTGGCGGGGATATTACAGATCAAGCTGAAAAATGAATAGTGCATTTGACCTGGTTGGACTTTGTAATGTAATTTTCAAAACTTATCCTGTGGTTCTCTCTTTGTTTCACCATATTTCACTAGCCCTCTAAAAGAAGCTAAATATGATTGAACTAAACTTTTTTCTTAGCAGTGAGGGGGTTAGGTTCAGTTACCCTAATGTTTGCCGTTTAACCTTACTTTGTAATGTAATTTTCAAAACTTATCCTGTGGTTCTCTCTTTCTTTCACCATATTCCTCTAAAAGAAGCTAAATATGGTTGAACTAAACTGTTTTCTTAGTGGTGAGCGGGTTAGGTTCAGTTACTCTAATGGTTGCCGTTCAACCTTAAGGCTTACTGTGCACCCCCGGTGTAAAAGATCAGACAGAGCCCCATCCTAAGGTCTTTGCGAACCTTGTGATGTATTGCGGACCAAGCTCTCCTGTCTTGCCCTACATTCAGATAGGAGTTCCTGCTTTTACACAAGGCAGAATAGTCGAAGATAACGTGCTCAGCTATTTTCTCTGCCTCACCGTACTTCCTGCATAAAGGATTTGCCACATCGATGCCCAACCTTTGCATGTGTGCACTGAGCATTCAATGGCCAGTTATACATCCAACCACCTTTCGTAGTCCTGCTCAATATGAGAGCGTCTGCGGTATTTGAGCACAAGGGTTCTCTCAGAACCCTCTTAGACTGAACATTCCCCACCATTCTGTGCAATCATTTCTGGTGTTATTTGACACCCAACTGGTGAAAGCTATCCGTACCATGTTGTATGATATACCACATGCTGGTACTGGCTCGAAAAGATGGATTTCTGCACCTTCCTTGGCACACCTGTTGGCCCTCTCATTCCCACCTATTCCTATATGACTAGGACCCAAGATAATGTTACCTTATTGGTCTTCGTTAGTGTATTTAGGGTATTATGGCAATCACACACTATTTTTGAAGTATAAAGGTTACTTATTGCCAAGGCCATCTGAGCCTCCCGGCTGTCTGCATCTACATACGAGTAGATAATCGTTTTACTGTGTCCCAAGATAAGGCAACAGTAAGTTTTTTCCAGATCAAAATTAAATTTCTGTCTAATTTTCTTATACTTTCGTTAAAGCCATAGATGTGGCCGTAACGTAAGTAAAGTCTATACAATGATTGCTCAAATTATTGTTTTTGTTTAGAGAAAAATTTTGCAAACTTCACGTAGAAACAATGGATTCTATTGATAATCGCAATATTTTACATTAACTTCCATAATATGGAATCAATCTTCAGTCCGATTACACTGTCATATTTGTCAATGAATTCCCTTCAAAATGATCAAAATATCACAAGTATGGTGGTCCCATTTAAAATTTTGAAGGAGGGGTTGCTGGGGGTGAGGAGGTTTATGTCACAATGATGTATTCGGTGGAGGAGTTCCCTCTCGAAATATAAATCGACATGTTACGGCAATTTTTTATTCTTTTATCCTTTCAGGGTTAAGGGGGTTGACAAATTTTAGCTGGAACACACTGTATATCTCCATACCTAAATATTGAAAAGAGAGTTCAATTCTTAATCACTATAATTTTGTATAAATTGCTAAAAATAGTATACCAAATTATTTAATAAATTCCATCTTGAGACGCTGTGACACTCATGATGTTAATATCAGAACAAATTCATTCACAAATCGCAAGCAATAAACCAATAAATTTAAGGGTAGTTTCCCATATCTTGCATCTTTCTATCTAAACCAGGTTGTGAGTGTTTTTCATTTGTCAATTTCCTTATTTAAGAAAAGGCTATTTGAACAATTACTCAGACAAAAAGTTGTTGATATAAGATAAACATTGTTCTTTTGTTCTTTTAGTTTCTAGGATAAGTTTAGTTCTAGGTTCGATATTTCTGTTATATACTGCTGTATTGTAGATTCTTGTATAGGCAGGGTGCAAGAAAGCATTCATGCTAACCTTTGCCTGTCGAGTTTTCTCACAATAAATATTATTATTATTATTTATATATCTTGCATCTTTTTATCTAAACAAAGTTCAGAATATTCTGCATTTGTCTATTTCCTTATTTAAGAAAAGGCTATTTGAACAGTTACCCAGACAACAAGTTGTTATAGGATATGTTTAATTCTAGGTTAGATATTTTTGTATTATACTGCTATATTGTAGATTTTTGTATAGGCCGGGTGGAAGAAAGCATTCATGCTAACCTTTGCCTGTTGTGTTTTTTGACAATAAATATTATTATTATTACTTCAATCTTAATTCGGATTTCAGAGAGGGCTTGGAGCTGACCAACCACGTCACGTACCGACTTCACAAATTTTAGACATTCATTGTGGTTGTCGACATTCCAGAAAGGTCACATCGTCCGAAAACTCTTTGGTCAGCAACCTTCCTGGCTAGACCTTTCGCCATATGGTGGCATTTATTGTTGTTGTGCCCTATAATGCACCTCAGGACTACGTTGTAATATAATGAAACCAAAAAATGTCTGACATATTATCGAATGGAACCGTGGAAGGTATTGAATCAATTCATTTGATTCTGTTTTCATTGTTGAGTTAACTCTTAATCCTAGTGAGATAACAGCTTTCATTCAGAGGAGCTCCTGTTGTAGCCATAACTATCGAATGGTGCCGGGCAGCGTATTATCTAGGCATGAAGAGATTATGGCTTATAGAACGTTCTAAATCAGCCCGGCGGCGGCTGAAGCCATTTCGAAAAAGAGCCAATAAATAAGCGCCGGTATCGGGTGAAGGATCAAACGAAAAATCTCAATTAAAGTCTTCCGATTAATTATGGAGCGGAGTTGTGTGTTGCGATGTAGAGATGCGAATAACCGTCACGACGTGCAAACATACGCGACAGAAAATAACGTGCGATGACTTACAAATAATCAAGCTAGAACTAATTAGTTTTTTTGTGGTTTAGGGCTCAATCATCATCATCATCATCATCATCATCATCATCATCATCATCATCATCATCATCATCGCAATTTTACACCAAATAAGTAAGCAGGATAGAAATATAAAAATCAAATACACACAAAAAAATGAAGTCAAGTTGATTGACTCAGTACTTCCCACACATTACGGTGATACCAGTTTATTATTTTTCCATAGCATGAAGCTATAATCTGAGATCCCCTTGCAACCAAATCACCGCCAACCCCCCCCCCAAATTGTGTTATGGCGATAGGTCTTTCCTTCACTTGTCAGAGGACAGCCTATTATCAATACAACAAACTTTTCAGTTTTACAACGCCCCACCCCCAACCACCTCAATTTCACCCCCATCCAAAAAAAAGTAGAAAATGATCAAGATCCTCTAAAACGCTTAAAAACGAAGTTTGAGCTGTTTTTATATTTTTAAATTTTTTATTAGTTCTGCTCCGCCACTGGCACGATTTTTAAAAACCATACGCGTTTTCTATCATCACCACTATAGTAATACTGTATCAAAATTTCATTAAAATCAATTCAACAGTGTCCACGTTACACAATACAGAACGATCAGGAGCAATACTCGTATGTTTACATCAGAAAAAAGTCCATTCAGTAATAGGCAAGGCAATGTTCGGATGGACCTACAAAAGCTATTTATGTCGCTAGGTCTTCCTTCACAGGTCAGTGCACAGTCTATTATGAATACAACAAATTTTTCAATTTTACAACCCCCCACCCCTCCACCATCCCAAATTTTAGCGCCACCGGAAAAAAAGTAGAAAATGATCAGGAACACATAAAACGCCTGAAAACGATGTTTGGAGAATATTTGAATTTTTTCTATTTTTGCTAATTACTCCGCCGCCCATGCACCGATTTTCAAAATTATAGCAGCATTAACTACCTTGACCTCACAGCATATTGCTGCCCAAATTTCATCAAAATCCATGCAGCGGGTGCTGAGGTTAGGAGGCTAGAAAAACGCCAACAGACCGACAGACAGACAGACAGACCGACAAGACCGACAGACAGACAGACCGACGGAAATGAGTGACATGGGTTTTCGTTATGTCGATATCACAAAACGCCCAAAAAGCTTATTATCTCAAAATTTTCGCGATCTCAATACTCCCTTCAAAAAATGGAGTCAAGTTGATTGACTCAGTACTTCCCACACATTTCGGTGATACCAGTTATTATTTTCCCATAGCATGAAGCTTTACTCCGAGATCCCCTTACAACCAAATCATCGGCAGCCTCCCCCCCCCTAAAATTGTCTTATGCCGCTAGGTCTTTCCATCAGAGGTCAATGGACAGCCTAAAACATCTAAAAATGAAGTTTGAGTTGTTTTCATACTTTTAGTTTTTTGATTATTGCTGCCACTGACACGATTTTTAACAAACATACGCGTTTTCCATCCTCACCACGGTAATAATACTGTGACAAAATTTAATTAGAATCAATTTAATAGTGTCCACGTTAAAAAATACAAAAAGGTCTAAAGCAATAAATACTCGTATGTATACAGAAAATTCTAAGTCCCTCAGTTTTCGTAATAGGCTAGGCAATGTCGTCGAATGGACCTAAAGAGTTGATTTATGTCGCTAGGTCTTCCTTCACAGGTTATTGTACAGCCTATTATGAATTCAAGAAATTTCTCAGTTTTTCAACCCCCCACCCCCTAACCACCCCAATTTCACCCCACCCAAAAAAAACGCAGAAAATGATCAGGAACCTCTAAAACGCTTAAAAACGAAGTTTGAGCTGTTTTTATATTTTTACTTTTTTTATTATTTCTGCGCCGCCACTGGCACGATTTATAAAAACCATATGCGTTTTCCATCCTCACCACAGTAGTAATACTGTGTCAAAATTTCATTAACATCAATTCAGCAGTTTCCTTGTAACACAATATAGAAGGATCTAAAGCAATGTTTACACCAGAAAAAATTCCTTTGGTTTCTGTAATAGGAAAGGCAATGTTCGGATAGACCTCAACAAGTTATTTATGTTGCTAGGTCTTCCTTCATGGGTCAGTGGACAGTCTATTATGAAAGCAACAAATTTTTCAATTTTACAACCCCCCACCCCCAATCACCCCAATTTCACCCCCACCCAAAAAAAAAGTAAAAAATGATCAGGAACCCCTAAAACGCCTAAAAACGAAGTTTAAGCAATATTTAATTTTTTTTGTTTTTTGCTAATTACTCCGCCGCCCCTGCACCGATCTTCAAAATTATAGGAACATTACCTACTACGACCCCACAGCATATCGCTGCCCAAATTTCATCAGAATCCATGCAGCGGTTGCTGAGATTACGAGGCTAGAAAAAAGCGACAGACAGACAGACAGACCGACAGACAGACCGACAGACAGACAGACAGACAGACCGACGGAAATGAGTGACGTGGATTTTCGTTATGTAGACATCATAAAACGCCCAAAAAACGTATTATCTCAAAATCGAAAATTTTCGCGATCACAATACTCCCCTCACCTATCGGTGTGGGAAGTAAAATCGGTGTGGGAAGTAAAAGCACAGAAATACTATACAATTAAGATGATGATGCTACAGGTCACAGATAAAACAATCTTAGCCCTCTAGTCTAAAGATTCAGCTACACTATAAAAGCCTTTGCCAGTTAAAATTTGCTTAATGTTTTTCCTAAGTCCAACATGTAGCAATCTAAACTCTACTGGAACTTTGTTATACATATAATTTGACAGCTAAAATCTCGGGCATATTCTGGCACCTAGAAAGTCTACAATGGGAAGCCACTAGCTTACCTCGCTGTATTGTATTGTAATCGCTCAGTTCGCCTTGCCTTTTAGAACCTTTCTCAAACCTTTGGATACATGTAATACTCAAGAATAAAAACCGCTGGAAAAATCATTATACCTGTTTGTTTAAATGATGATCTACAATCGTCTCTATAACTAAGATCAATTATTAGCCTGATTGCCCTTCTTTTGGGTTCAAATACTCTATCAGCCAACGCCGTACTGCTCCACAACATTGTATGAAAAAACAAAAAAGTGCAACACGGACTCCGCTACACCGAGCTGCTGTTCCATAACCCAGTGACTACTTCTCACACCGTGAGGTGAGCAATCGCTGGGTCCGCGAATCGTGAGCCCTAAGTAGAGGAAGGGACCCAAGGATGACTGCCTTCTGCATTCTGGCGGCTAAGATGTGCGCCGCCGCACAGCACACTGGTATTTTGTGCAGTGCAGGGGGCAGCGTATTCCTCATTCCATCTAGGGATCCAATGACCATTACTAGCAAACTTACAGAGTAGTCTGACCAGAGCCTGCGAAGTTTTCCGAGCAACTCCTGATATTTGGTCCGCTTTTCCTCCTCATTAGAGATGGTGTTCACCTCGACAGGTGCCGAAAAGTCTATAACGAACATCGTCTTATGTTGGTGGTCGACAAGGACTATGTTGGGCTTGTTTGCCTGTACAAGCTCGAGCGTGAGGAACGAGTAGTTCCAGTAAATCCGGCATCTCTCGTTCTCCACATGAGTGCCTTAAATGCCTCCCAGCGTACGTCTTACACGCCGAAAAGAGCATAAGCGTCTCAGGCACCTGTCAGCAAACTCTACAACGGGTGTCGGTTACATCTACACCCATAACCATATACCAAGATGTTGATGACACCGTCTTGGCAAGCCACTATAAAGCCCTCGGTCTCCGACTTCAACCTACTAGACCTTGGGAAAGAGAAGGTCAACTGCTCAGATAAGCCATGCTCTTCTAGATATTTGTAGAATATTCCATGCAATGGCTTATCTTTATGAAGCCTTAAAAGGAAGTCGACTTCGGCAGTTTTAATGTGGGATTTTAATTGTGCGGGAGCAAGCTCCGTAATGGACTACAGACACCTCCGCGTGAAGTCGAGTGTCACACTCAGCCTCACGGCTGAGCTCCTTGGCTGTCTGTCTGTCTTTACCCGCATTGGTATGTAGTAGGCAGAAAGTAAGGTCTCACTAGAGACAAAGTCATATAAATACAGTTTTTTAGTCTATTTGACATTGTCTCAACATGAATATCCCATTTAAATTTAGTATCCAAATGCAGCCACAAGGCTTTTATGCTCACAGGGTTAGGTGCCTCGCTCATAATATCTCTGAGCGATAACATTCCTTTTCGAGTTTTGGCATTGTTGCTTCAGTTTGTTAGCATTAAACCAGTTTCCAACTCGACTGAGCCTCAATGCCCTTCATCTCAACAGCACATAAATCCCTCCCTCTCAAAATTTCACTTTCAATGCAGCTAGTGATATATTTGAACTATATCTAAACTACCTAATAAACCTATTTAGTATGCCAGACAAAGATCAAGGGGAAGGACAAGGGCTTAGATACTTTTCTGACATTTTTCTCACATACAAGACGGGTCATTAAGTAAAAATAAAAGCTAGATTTGCAGATTTATCTCCTTTAATAATTGTAATAATCGAACAGAATCCTGTTATAAATCAAAGATAGAAAAGACACAAGAATAAACGCATACTAGTATCGACCATTTCCCATGTTATTAATGAACTATTGCTGCTGATGATTATATATTTGATGGAAGAATATATGATTCAGTATGCCAGGCACTTGACAATCTTCACACAGATCAAAGTGAACTATTCCAGCGTTAGCCAAGATGATCCCTGATCCCTGATTATAGTGTGACATTTTATGTTTTTGGAAAGTCACTCTGAATATTCGGTCGAACTGCTCAAGCCATATTGCTGCTAATGGTTTTTCCGGTGTTTTAACCTCTGCCCCAATCCTGATTATGGTGTCTTTTGAACAGATATTATTGATTAAATTATGTGGATCACTGGCCGCTTGCTTCTCCACAGCATCTTTTTCATATGATGCTATATGTTCGGCCATCAAAAGAGTAATTGATTTACTTTGACTATAGTCTAGTACTTTTTTAGGCTCTTTTACCAAATTGTTGTTTCGCACAACGTTCATTGATCGGTACTGAAGTATCAGCGGTTGGCTATTTTGTAAAGTTCATCCATAGCATATTTATTTATTGAAGCTAAACCTTCAAACATTTTGGAGCATTCACAAATCTTAATAAAAATGGACTTTACTTGTTTTAATTCGAAGACTAAAAAGGCGACAGATCGATTAAAATAAATCTATCAAGTATTTTTAATAGTACATAATTGCCGATTGTTATTAAATTGAAATAATGGTGAAGCTGCATACTTTTATAACGTTTGTACTTTCATTCACTTGCTCTTGTTTCTAATTAGAAAATTTGGACTACATACCCGGAATTAAGTGTTAAGTGGCCTATTATTTTATAACTATTATAACTATTCCTCAACCCTATTTTACAGTCCCAAAAAACAATTTTCAGGGACGTCGAAAGCACTTAAAAATATAAAGTTAAGTGGTCCTAAAGCCCTTCGATTTTTTATGACTATTTCGCCACCACTCGTCCGATATTCAAGAGCTATACAATTTTGCCTTTAGGTCATATCAAGTGCCAACATTTTATCATAACCAAGCCAGTAGTTTGCAAGATACAGCTTATTTGACTATGAAGAGCAGTTATTAATATGTATCATAAGGTTCAACACATTCTCTATTTTCTTTTTATGTGCGTGTTAACTAATCTTGTTACTGAAACGTTTGAATATGTTTGATGTCATAACTCACTTCATGATTTAAAGAAACAGTTATGCTGTAATGAAAAATGTATTGTGGTTTGTGCGGGGTATCATGAAGTCTTAATACGGCAAATACTTCTTTGACTATATTTACACGTTTAATACTAGGTGTATAATGTTACTGATAAAAGTTCATTATTGTGCAATTCAACGAATATAATCGAAGCCTTTGAAATGTGGACCTTACGTCGGCTTTTGAGAATCCCATGGGCAGGCCATATTACGAACCAGGATGTATTGAATAGAGCCTCCACTCTAAGGGCCGGTTTCTCAATGTCCAGTTAAAAGTGTCAGATTGGTAGCTGCCAGTCAGCGTTTCTATGGATACAACTGTCAGATAAGATTTACGTGAATTCGTAAGATTAACCTTCAATTGTTTAAACAATTTATCTAACAGTTACCCGTTAACTTCCAAATAAATATTTAACTGGACATTGAGAAACCGGCCCAAAGACTGTTACTAGAAACCATAAAGAATGCAAAGTAGCTTACTTAGGTCACATGCCTTGAGGCCCCAAATATAGGCTACTGAAATAAATTTTAATGGACAAAATTGAAGAAAGGAGAGCTCCATCTCCCAAGGAACGCTCGTGGCTCCGAGATATCATCGGCCACGAGAGCAAAGCGTATAGCATCCAAAGAAGAAGGAGGTTGAGCATAAGATGTTTTTATTGATAATATTATGAGCTTTTGCTTTTTGTCCTCATATATGACGATTTTTCAGATTTTTAAGAAGTCAACAAATTACTAAACTATATTATTATGTACCATCGTGTCTTTCAGGGATGTTAAATCTAATATTATTGTAACTTTTGAGTAGATAGTAGGGCGTAGAAATCAAAAGTGGCCCAGGGCGCTCAAGGGTGCGCCCTGCCTTTCACCAACGGTCTTGAAAGTGCTTGAGGATCTCGGAAAGGTCGCGACAGAGTAACGATCAAATAGCACAGCAACATCTCTACTGTATAGCATGAGATCGAACCGCGATCGTGATTTAGCAGAGGCCGCGCAGCATAAACGCGCAATGATTAACCGGTTGTCAAACCAAAGAAATAAACGTTATTTATTGGTCGCTGGCCGGAGCTGAAGCTTCACAAACTTATCAATATAGCCAGAGCGTTAATAATAGCGGGTATGTGTACATGTGTGCTTAGTCCGTTTCACAAGAATAACCACGGATATTGGAATGAAGCCTATATACGCACGCAGCTTGATTTTGGGATCTGAAGCTATAAGAATATTCTTCTTGAAACATTACTTTATTTAGAAAATGACCTTTGCTTCATAGAAGATAGTAGTAGAAGTTGAGTAGCAGGGTTTTGTTGGTGCAGACTATATAACGGTGTTTATCAAACCTCTTTTCGTAAAGTTGATCTATATTTGTTAGTTTTATCTATAATTTCTACAATAGTTTGCTTTTACTCTCATACTCTTGTATTTCTGAAAATATTAAGATCAATTGCCAAACTTGGTTCGAGATTTGCACGCATTAGTTTTACAGGGAAATTGGTTCCTTGTGGTTTTCATTTTGGTGAAAATTTTGAGGACTCGACAATTTTGCAAACATCGTGCAGATAGCAGCTATAGTTCTTGGCTGTCAACAAAATTGCAAACCACGTGCAAATACAAAGGCTGATTAATGTCTATTTTGACCGTAACTATGACTTTGCACGTGTCTTTGTTGAACGGAAATATACTTAATGATAACTTCATATATATTTGTCCAGAAAAGAGAAGCGCGAACTTGATATTTTATAGCGCGCTCTCTTTTATCCGAAAGGTTCTCTAACTATAGCTAATTTGAATGCTGTAGACAACTTCATAATTTTCAGAAGTAGTCTTATTTTTTGGAGGTATGGAATCATTTCCGGCTTCTAAAGGCGTGATTTCCAGACATCCTGTATCATGATTAATATTAATAATTATGAATTATGAACACCTTAGGAACATGTTCCAAACAATACAGGAGAAAGTAAGATATAAGTATAAAATATTTATATTTTCCTCACACTTTCTTCAGTATACAGCAGCAGATATCAAAAATCGGGTGTATTGACAAACGGCAACTGTGATTCTTTTTACCCATCTTCTCGAATATTTTTTGTTTTTTGACCCAAAGGGTCATTCCTTGTTGCTATAGGGGTGTGGTCGATATGTAAAAATGTATGCTTCACATTTTATTGTATTTTAACATTTAAATAAAAAATTATATTATATTTATTTTTTTATATTCTTATGCAATTGATCAATAGTTCAATGTATCGGTTTTCCATTTTTAATTGTTTTGCCGAGTTATGTAAACTTTTTAAAAATGTCAAATTCTTTTAAATTTTAATTATGAATTTTATGTGTAAAAAATTTGTTTGTTAGACTAAATTGTCAAAGTTTATACTAACCGTTTCTGCACTTATATTTTTACTTATATATTTTTTCATTTTCGTATGAATATTAGCTCTGAAGAAGGCGTAAAATAAATGCCGAAAAGTCAGATCTTTGAGTTACAACCTCTTGCAGTAATTTATCCCAAAATCCGAAGAAAACTTTTCTGCTATGTATCAAATATATATATACCTTATTTGAAATACGGAATGATTTATTAAACAAGCCAATAGTTTAGTGTGACTCTGGAGACTCATTACATTAGGACACTAAAACATGCGCAATATAATTAAAAGCCCGGAATATCTCGCAGTCCTTCTATCACCTGTAGGGGTGAGCAGTTCGTTGTCCCATTACGGTTGAAATACAGCCTAGTGCGGGGGAGAGTGGGGTAACAATTAGTGGCCGGAAAAAAGAGCATCGGACAGGGAGACAGAGGTACGCGGAACGAGCGGGCACGGAACAACACGTTGTCGAGCGTGCGAAGCACATAAATCGAGCTTGTTCTGTGGCGTGCAGGCCGACTGCGACTCGCCGACGTTATTTATGCCTCATATTTTGCGTTAAACGGCGAGTAATTAGAGAATTGTGGTGTGTGTGTGCGTGAAATATGCCCGAGTCACTCTGACGGCTATGGTGGGAAAACGGGGCTGGTGGATCTAGACTGCTTTCGGGGCTGTATCACTTACACGTCATATGTCTTCTGAACTTGACATTTTCTACCATTCGCATCTTAGCCAAACAGACTCTCTTTCTTTCACAGTTTTTTTGTTTGTTCGAAATAACGCATGACATTGGGCAGTGATCAAAATATCTGTATGAAGGTATTTTATTTTTTTTAAATGGCAGTAGAAACTTGTCCCATTAGTCGGAAACTATGATTCAATAGGAGGTTACCAGCTTTAGAGGCAATAACATCAAATGGTCTAGTCTAGAGAAGCCTAATAAAGCAAAAAAAAAGGCAATGCAGGATCGAGTCCGGTAGCGAAAAAGTTTGTCGGAGTAGAAAGGAAATAAACCATTCTCTAACTTAGGAAGAATATAAGATAAGGAATTACACAGAGTCACACGTTTCTTGCCTAAGGGTCCATTAAGGCATTTTCATTTAAAGACACACACACACACATAAGAATTAGGCCAAGGTAAGGGGGTTAATATTGAACAGAGGTTATAAACAGAGGTAGTAACTATAACAACTCATATTTTAGTACCAGCGTTCTTAATAAAAACAATAAATGGGAAGATGGCTTTCCTCTCTAGAGTCAGGAGCATGTAATGTGCTCATTACGCCACATTCAATAAGACTGGAGTAAAGCTGATTGCAGTAATTGTTTTTGAACAGCCAAAAAATATATGATCCAGATCACCTTCACAATCACAATGTGGACATAAACTATATGGTACGATACCATGTCCAATTTTCAATTTATAATGGAATATATGTACTATATACTTTCTCGGAATACTAAAATCATCCTGCCAGTATTCCTTCTAGACAAAGCTTTCAAGCGAAAAGTTGATGTCGCTGTTTAATTGATAGCTGAGCTAGTGAGAGTTTTACTGGTCAAAATGATTCGAATAACCCCCTATATACGTATGTCTTAAAGTCCTTCGATTTCAAACATCTCTATAGTATTTCGACGAAATGTTCGTGTCTGTCTCTGTTTATCATAAACCACATCTGCGTATCTGCCTTGATTTATTATAAAAAAATCATAGAAAGTTGACAATTCGCGTAGTATTGATGGCATGCTATGTCAAAGAAAACCGGGTCGCTGTCATTGCGCTGCACAAGTTGCTTTACGCAAACGGTAGTTATCGGCAAATACTGTTCACAGATGAATAATATTAATCGTGGAAAATATGACCGGAAAAATGAGTTTATGCCCACAGTAGTAGTAGTAGTAGTAGTGATGGGGAGGCGAAGCCAGGCAAGTAGGCCACCTTTGGCCCTTTTCGCCAACCCCACAATTCTCAGATATCCTCAGAAAAATTTTAAGGACACTACTCAACTTCAGTGATGATTTGTTAGGGAGTATCTTTAGAACGTGAAGCCCTTAAGCAATAATTAGCTTTCTGGACACAACGGACTGTCTTAAACTATAGAAATATAGGGCAGATGTTGACGAGCATACCTTGCCAGTAAGGAGTGTTTCATAAAAAGAAATTATGAAAAGGTCTCCTGACTGTCACTTTGACATTCACAGCTGTCACTTTTTATTCAAACTCGGTAATGTTTCTACGATTCAAAAGAAATCAATAGGAAAATCCAGAGAAAGACAAAATCCCAATCAAGTTGAAAGCGAGCTAATGGACTGTTTTGAACTCTAAAAAAGATGTTCAGGATGAGAATAATATCTTCCTAATAAGGTGCCATATGAACGCGCCTTTCATAAAGAAATGTATGAGAAATTCACCTGACTGTCACTTTGACATTGACAGCTGTCACTTTTCATTCAAGCTCAGTAACGTTCATAAGATTTCACATGACTTCAGAATGGAAGTGGAGTATCCCGATAGATCTGCCCACCGATTAGAGAATGTCTGTTTTTGCGTTGTCTATATTTGATAAAATTTCCAACCGAAATTACCGAGAAAAATAAACCTCTTAATAAGTTAAAAATGAGCCAATGGACTGTTTTGAATTATTGAAATGTTAGAAATGAGTATGCCTATCGTTCCGTAAGAAAAAATGTATGAAAATTTATTTATCCTCTGTGGTACTTTGATAATATTGAGATCTGTCACTTTTTATTCAAAATAAGTCGTTCGATTTGACGTCAAGTTCGGTAGCTCCGTCCATGAAATCATATCATGCATCTTGCATGCCCAAGTGCATACGTGTGTGGTGTTGAATCCTATGACCTACGCAATCAATTCAAGTTTGACTGTCAAAACCACCAAAAAACACAAAAGACCTTTACGGAAACGGTGATCTAAGATCAGTTGGATCAGTACCAGCTATTCAAGGATTAGTAAACTGCCTAGTTGGATCTTTTTTTGTTTCCAAACGGATGGATCAGTCATTGCCGACTGTACTCACTAGGCCGGAGCATGAAATATGGCAACACTGAATCTGGGGGCCGAGTTTGCATTTGTTGTTATGTCATGTGTATTCTTCCAGGTGCAGAAAATATGGTTGGAAGGTGATTATTAATGTGTTTCTAATTATTTACCTGCACAAACGAAACTATAAAGATAACAAGATGCCTGCAAAGCGTGTAGTACCAGGTTGCCGCCCAGTAGAGGCATGGGTAGAGGACAACCAAACCATGGCCCAACATAACCTTATTCCAGATTAAAAAGAACGTTGCAAGGTGATTTCTAATGGGTTTCTACTTATTGACCTGCACAAATGAAACTATAAAGATAAAAAGATGCCGGCAAAGTGTGTAGTACCAGGTTGCACTAGCAATTGTGCGTCCAATAAGGGACATAAACAGAAGTGGGTGAAAGGTATTCCTTGGAAGGGCTGGTTATATTTATAAGGATAAAGACAATAATTTACAAACATTTCAAAGGATAAGACCTATTTTAAAGCACAATGTGGTACCTATAATGTTTTCTGGACCTCCCAAATATCACAGAAAAATACAGTTAATAGAACTCATCTGTAGTAGTATTTGTAGACCTGGAGAAAGCGTTCGATACCGTTCCAGTTCAAGGACTCTTCGAAGTGCTTGAAAATACATCTAACAACCCCCAGTATATCTCCACTATCAGAGAAATGTACAGAGATCAGACAAATGCGATAAAAATATCAAACAAAGTCTCAGCTCCGTTTACAACCAATAAGGGCGTACATCAGGGTTGCTGTCTATCTCCCACTTTATTCAAGATATATTTGGACAGCGTTCTGAAAGGATGGAAGACAAAATGTAGGTGTATGGGCCTACCAGTAGGAGATAATTACATGTATTCCTTATTATTTGCAGATGACCAAGTAATTATAGCAGGCGACGAACATGACATTGAATATAATGATGAGAAAACTTATAGACGCCTATGAAGCTAACGGGTTGAAGATAAACTATAAAAAAACCAAATATTTAACAACAGATATTAATGGAAGTGATCTGCAAATATATGGAAACACAACACAAAAATGTGATGATTTCAAATATCTAGGAAGTATAATATCATCGGATGCCAACTCAAAGAAGGATATTTCAAACAGATTGGGACAGGCCAGACAAGCGACACAAAAGCTGAATTCTCTATTATGGTCAAAGAGTATATACAATAACACCAAACTGAGAATTTATGACACCATTGTTCAAAGTATACTAATCTATGGCTCGGAAACTTGGGAAATGACCGAAAGAAACAGACAACGGATAAACGCAGTAGAAATGGACTTTTTGTGAAGAGGTTGTAGAGTCTCAAGACTACAACACGTAACAAATGCTGCGATTAGAGATAGGATGAAGAAGACCTGGACGACTATAGATGAAATTGAGAAGAGAAGACTTGTATGGTATGGGCATATACAGAGGATGGATAACTGCAGATGGCCAAAGCGGATATTGGAGTGGAACCCACCAGGAAAGCGGAAGAGAGGCAGGCCACCAGAAACGTGGATGGAACAAATAGAATGGGACATGGCAAACAGAAATCTTGAGGAGGGGTCATGGCATGACAAGGACCAGTGGCGTTTGGGATGCGAGAGACGGCGGAGGCTGTAACAAACTCGCTGTATATATATATAGAACTCATCTGGGCATGGCCTGGGGCATACCTACGAAAGGATTTGATAGTGAAAGGGAAATCAAGACCAGCAAGAATGGCTTCACAGTGACCTAATAGTGAATTTTTCTAGCTCAAGTGACAATTTACGAAGTAAATTGAGTGTTCATGTAAGTGGAAGTGGAAGTGGCAGCAGGAAACAGGTTGCGTTTACTTTTATTTTGTAGTGTCTGACTGTGATGAAACAGACATCAGATGTAAGTGGTATTAGTAGTAGTAGTTCTAAAAAGTATTTTTCTTAATTTATTAATCGAGATGAACTCTAATACATATAAAATGTAATAATTATTCTGAAACTATAGGGCCACTATTTGACAGCTAAGCCACGTTGCCACATCTAAGGCTCCGGCCTAGTGTAGAGTCGGCCATGGATCAGTTGATCACTGACAAGTGACAGGAGCTACGCCCGGCCCCTTTGCATGGGGCATCCTGAAGACGGTTTTCCCTCGATATTCTCGAAACCATTCAAACAAAATTATGAAATTAGGTACGATGGGTAAACTTTTGACGCTGAATCTGATTCTGAAAAAATGGTCTCTTGGTACATCTCGATAGGGCTGACCGTTTTCGAGAAAAATGCACATTATTGAATACAATAGCCTTCATCGATTCAATAATTTGCATTTTTCTCGAAAACGGTTCGCCCTATCGAGATGTACCAAGAGACCATTTTTACGTAGAAATCTCTGAAATACCATATTCTAAAATCAAAATATCAAAAAAATTACCACTTAGAAATGGGGTTATTTTTAACCTTAACTCCTCCCGTATGATACGCCTCTGATTAAAATTATGAAATTCTGAATTCAGAATCAGATTCAGCGTCAAAAGTTTACCCATCGTACCTAATTTCGTAATTTTGTTATGGATGGTTTCGAGAATATCGAGGGAAAACCGTCTTCAGGGTGCCCCATGCAAAGGGGCGTAGCTCCCTTAGGAAGCATTTCCGGACCCATGTTCATACGACATTTTCTTTCTATTTTTCGGAGTACTAATCGTGGTTAAAGTTTGTTAACATACTTAATTAACACCCTGTATAACTCGTAAAACTAATCTTTTGCTATACGAATATTTAACGAAAATCAGTTTCAAATAGTAGGATTTATGATTCCATGGATTCTACGAACATCTAGAAACTAAAAAGTAGGGTACAGAACACAAAAGAGATGGTTAACAAAAGCAACTACTGAACTGAATATATCCTTGTGATTGGGTTAACCCGATCAGTTTCCGTCAAGGCCTAAATTAAATAGATCTTGCGAAAACCTTCAACCAAATGACAGCGACAATGTTGGCAGTACTGCATAGTGTCACAAAATCCATGACTTTGTACACTGATGTAAACACAATCAGTTTGAACTTCATAGGCGTAGTTAGGTGGAGGCTTGGGGGGGGGGCTAAGAATGAAATTAGCCCCCCCCCCCCGAAAATAATTCAAAACAGTAAGTTTCTGCTGAATTCATTGTACCCAGGGCGGGGCTTGAGCCCCCCCAGATCCAGGACCTAACTACGCTTATGTTGAACTTTAAGAAGACCTTGGATTGGATCCATGGTTAATGTCCTGTAGAGATCGTCGATCTAAAACAAGCTTTAGTTACTCCAAAGCGGAAGTGAAGTCAACAGAATCAAAAATTCAAAATAAATTCTTATATCCATATATTCACATTATAAAAAAACACGAAAAAGACGGGAAGAATGGATCGAAAGTATTCGAAACCTGGGTATTTCCGATGAACGGTCTAGATGGTCATTCCAGAATTCGAATGAAAATAGGTGAAAAAGGAACAGCGTATAGCTCATAATCACCTTTATCGTTTCCGTTTAAACTTAATAAAAACAAAGAACTCCGTCTGTATTAAAACTTGGCCAGTGAATGTGTATGTAAATATGGAGAGAACGACGGTTAACAATAACTTATATGAGTTGCAGCAGCAGACGGTCGTTGTTGGTAGCCGCATTAGCCTGGCTAATTCAGATTTAGAAGCCCCGAGTACCAATAACACGAGAAAGTTTGCCGGGTCGGGTATCTTTTACGGCTGCCGGCCTCTAACTGAGATATATCCTTAATGAGAAAGAAATATAATAACAGATATAAATAGCCTTTAGATACTGTTTCATTTACAATAAATTCCGAAAGCCCGCGTTGTTATTACTGAAGAGAGGACGGTGCACTGTGTAGGTATAGTTACTCTGCGGCAGGTGAGAGACATGCTAAAGGTGATCATACACTTACAACAGTTAGTACAGTACGTTTACAGAGGTTGTATGACTCGGTACTTCCCACGGGTTATCATCAATTTAATTTTTGTAATACCACATGCGCTTCATCTTTATCCCCAAGAATGTACAGTTCCCGTTATTGCCAAACAATGGTGATGTTCCGATTTATCGAAACTAACAGCATTTATTTATTTTGATAGGTTAGGTTAGGGGGGTCAAACGTACAGGCCGGGTTAGGTAGCCCCAACACTGCAGCCATTGGCTTATTGTATTGTCCTGTGCGTTTATTAATCCGTGAAGAGTTTTGTGACCTTGATAAGATCCAAGAGTCTCTTCACGATATCTCGATTGGGGAGTGATTTAGGGTTGTTTGGCCCTATTAGTCTCCACCAGCGTAGGGCCTCACATTCAAAGATTATGTGAGAGGCTGTTTCGTCGTCCTCGTCACATAGTCTGCATGTTGGGTTTTCTTTGAAAATCCCTAATGTGCGTAGATGTTTTCTTAGGCCGCAGTGTCCGGTTAGGAGGCCGGTTATTAGCCTAGTTTCTTTCCTATTTAGTTTTAGGATTTAGCTAGTTTTGGTGTGGGTTGTTTCACCATCAGCTTGCTGTGTCTGAGCTTTGGATGTGATTGCCAGTATTTTAGGTGCTGTGAATGCACCCACTGGTTTATCGTAGTTCTTACCAAAGAGCTTGTAATGTCTATCGCCGGTTCGGGGCCGGTAAAACTGGATGCCGATCCGTTTCGTGCTAAGGTATCTGCTTTTTCGTTCCTTCAATTCCCTTGTGACCTGGCACCCATTTCAGGGTTACCTTGTTCGTGGCACTGAGTTGTTTGAGGTTTTCTAAGCATTCCCAGACGAGTTTGGATTTGATTAGGCAGCCGTTAAGAGCTTTAATCGACGCTTTATTTTGATATATTTATTTTCGATTTGTAAACTTTATTTGTATGCATTGGATAGTGTGAAAAGTGGCTTCTAAAGTCTTAAGAAACGTAATAAATGTCTGCCATTGAGTTTTTCAATACACTATTACCACGTTTTCCGCGGTATAAATACGGTGTCATAATTTATCACAATCAAGTTCGTAGTTCCCAAGTTACACGTTATAGGATTCCATAAATACAAAATTCAAAGGCAACATTCGGAAGGGTCTAAAAAGCCGATATCACCAAAGCCAATTTTTTTCACCGCAATGCAAAGTATTTCATAAATACAACAAATGTTTTGGTTTTCAAACTTCCCACCCGTCCTACCACACTGATTTGACCTCCTCCAATTACAAAAATTGAAAAAAATTAGGAACCTATAAAACGCCTGAAAACGAAGATTGGAGGGGTTCAGATAAATTTTGTTTTTCACTAATTTCTCTGCCCCCAACCCACCGATTTTCAAAATTATCTATTACGACCGCACATCATATCGCTACCCAAATTTGTTCACAATCCAAGTAGCGGTTACTGAAATTACTCGACTAAGAAAAACGCCAATAGACAGACAGACAGACAGATAGACCGACAGAAATGAGTGACATAGATTTTCGTTAGTACATAGTATATCACGAAACGCCCAAAGCGTATTATCTCAAAATCGAATCAAATCGCGATCACAATATTCCCCTATCCCTTACCAGTATGAGCTGAAATGTGGAAAACGATCAAGTACCTCCAAATCGCCTAAAAGCGGAGTTCCAGCTGTTTTTATACCTTTAGTTTTTTCATTGTTGCTGCGCCGCCACTGACACGATGTCTAAAAACTATACGAGTTTTCCAACCTCGCCACTGTAATAATACTGTGTCAAATTTTCATTACAGAACGATCAATGTAATACTCGTATGAATTCTAAGTCCTTCGTGTCTACAATAGGTAAGGAAATGTTCGGATGGACCTAAAATAGTTATTTATGTATCAAGGACATAAAACAAGCGTTTCTAGACCGCAACATGTAAATAAACATGTATAACATGTAATGTCCATAAACGCTGTTTACGCCCAAAATACATAAAAAATTTTATGCACGATCGGTCTTATAATCCTCTATTAATAAATAAATATGTTTTTCTCTCTCACCTCATGTGACTAGCTTATAAATAATAAAGCTAATAAATATTGTTGCAACTTGCTTGAATTTTATACTTCAGTGTTATACATATGTTATTGTGATATATTATAACACGCCTTGTGTCGTAATCTGCCAAATCAGTCATTTTTGTTTTACAGAAAATAATTAAATAGAAATAAGTTCTACTGCAACTCATAACAGATTATAAAACAATAATCTGGACACCTATGTCCGCGTTACCATAGCAACTTAGTTAATAAGACGGGAATATATGGCCGCCCTTTTTAACTACAGTTGGATGACAAACTGCAAGTTCTATACGTTCGTGCGTCAGATTTTTTTCGATATCATGGGAAGTAGTGACGATTAAATTGTTTCCGGAGCACCACCGGAGATTTTTAAGGTAGCGGAAGATGCAAAATTAAGTTTACAACCCGCAAAATCGAAGAAAATGTACGACAAGGCCTTGGGCGGAAAGGAAGCCCGCGGGCGCTGAAGTAGCACTTTACGCCCGCTAAATGTATCAATTTACAGCCCGATCGTACATGAAAGTAT
This sequence comes from Callosobruchus maculatus, assembly GCA_951848785.1. Lineage (NCBI taxonomy): Eukaryota > Metazoa > Arthropoda > Insecta > Coleoptera > Chrysomelidae > Callosobruchus > Callosobruchus maculatus. The sequence continues at coordinate 663,465 of CATOUR010000177.1, forward strand.
ATTATGCCGTTAGGCCTTTCTTTCACAGGTCAATGGAAAGCCTATTATGAACACAAACATCTTTTTTGGTTTGGCAACACACCAGCCCCAAACCACCTTCACCCCCACCAAAAAAAGAAGAAAATATTCAGGAACACCTAAAACGCCTAAAAACGAAGTTTGAGGAATATTTGAAATGTTTTGTTTTTTGCTAATTACTCCGCCGCCCTTACACCAATTTTAAAAATTATAGCAGCATTCCCCCACAGCATATCGCTACCCAAATTTCATCAGAATTCAAGCAGCCATTACTGATATTACGAGGCTAGAAAAACCCGACAACAGACAGACCGACAGACAGACGGAAATGAGTGACACTGATTTTCGTTATCATAAAACGCCCAAAAAACGTATTATCTCAAAATCGGTGTGGGAGGTAAACGCATTATGAAAAACGTATTTTAAAAATCTGAGCACGTCGACGTGACTGTATGGTCGCCTAAAAAGCAGGGACGAGGCACGGCAGGCAGAAAAGCTCAACGACGGAGGACACACAGTTAAAAACGCTCCATTTGCGTCTAGCTTATCTGTCGCGTAAATTCACCTCTTGCCTCCCTTTTATCCCCGCAAGGCTGGGGGATGTATTCCCCAGACGAGAAATGGGAGCTGCCAGAATGAAACGACCACACTATACAACCGAGACAGTTCGCTCTCAGCTTTGTCGCAACTATGCCCCACCGCGATGACAAGGAACTGTTGCAAAGTTTTTACACAATTTACGCTGCTGATGGTCCGCTCTTGGGCTTCCAGATGCAGAAATGAATAAAACCTATTCGTACGACTGAGTAATTGCAGAAAAATTGTGCAACAATGCCCGAGAATCTCCAAAAATTGGACTGGTTCATTAAAACAACATGTGTTACGAAGCAAGGCTCACAGTCAATCCTTTGAAGACTGAGTTGGTCCTATTCCGTCAAAGAAGGAAAGTGAATGATTTTGAATCATCCACCCTGCATGGTGTGACATTGATCTTAACTAAAAAGCTCAAGTATCTTATATTAGGCTCACATGGATACAGCATAGCAAGTTGACCATGTTTACAAAAAGTCAAGATATATATTCAACTGTTTCAGAGATATTTTACTTTCATTCATTGTTTGATTTCCAGTGACTTCGGTGCATGGTTGGTAAATTTACGATCAGTGTTGCCACAGCCGACTTTTTTTGGGAGCGAGAAAAAGCATTCGAAAAGAGCGAGATTGCGGTTGAAAGAGCGAGGTTACAAAAAATGCAATGAATAACTGTTATTGTCGACATAATTGTAAAATTGGAAAGGGAATAAATGACGAGCTAATTTTGTCAAAATACCTATTCCTTTGTTCTTCCACAAAAGATAATATCGTGACGTGAGTTGTAAGTTGTAAGTATCAAGCTTAGCCAAAACATTATAATTTATATTATACAGGGTGAGTCAAGCTCAACGCCTCGGACTCTCGTGACCAAACGATACTACTTTTCGAAAAACCGACTTTGCAGGTGTATGTAGGTCGAGTTGGGCTACATTTTAAAAATAGTGACTTTTATACAGGGTGTTTTTTTTTTTTTTTTTTTTTTTTTTAAATGGCACTAGGACTCACTCCCATCAGCCAAAATCATTTTATCCAATTTTTTTTTTTTTTACTTTATTCGGTTCCGTGGACAAACAGCACATCAGACGGAACAGTGTAGAAGTGTTTGAGTATCTACTATACCTATCGATATGAAAATTCACCTAATCGACCCTACTGGAAGGATGAAGGGGATATTGGGGAAAGACAGGGTCACATAAGTCTTCTCGCCTAGGGGCCCGTCAAGGCATTTGTTCATAGTCACATACAAAAACATAGGCCACGGTAGGAAGGAATAATTACACAGAGGTTAAAACAAAGGATAGCTATCACATAATACAGACACAATTCAGATCTTAGTCCCAGAATTTTTAAAAAACTTAATCAACGATGATATAACGTCAAACCTGCTGAGGGATAATAAAAAGGCTGTATTGTAAGGGGTCGGTATACCACGTTCAATGAGTTCATTGTATAAGACATTAGAATGTATGATGGTCTGAGAACAGCCAAATACAATATGTTCAATATCACCTTCAACTGAACAGTGAGAACACATGCTTGATGGAACGAGTTTCAATCTGGCCAAATGAGCTGGAAAGGAACCATGTCCGATTTTCAGACGGATGATGATCGATATATATTTCCTGGGAATTTTGAAGTTATTATGCCAATATAGACGTGGAATAGTGGGGTGGATTTTTGTATATCTTGTTGGGTTCGTGAAACAATATTGCTGCCACTCATAGGTCCACTTGGAGCGAATGTTCCTTTTTGAAATAGCAATTCGATCTTCAGTACTGACTGGAATATTGATGTCATTTCCTGATAAAATACTGGCTTTTGCCAATGCATCAACTTTTTCATTATGGACAATTCCTCTGTGACCTGGCACCCATATAAATTGGCATATTTTACCTTCATACTTCAATTGGGTTAGCAAATACCTGATTTGAAGGAGATAGATGTTACTAGTTTTGTGACTCGTTTTAAGGGCGGTTAGGACAGACAACGAATCAGATATTATTGTTGCTTTCACTACTTGCTTTCCCAGTACAAACTTTAGTGCTTGAATGATAGCAATTGCTTCTGCTGAGTATATAGATACTTCAGAAGGTAATTTAAATAATAATGAAAAATCCGTACTGGGGCAGAAGACAGCGCACCCAGTACCACTTGAGTTTTTGGATGCATCCGTATATATCGTTATGTTTGAAGGATCGTTTTCCTCGCAAATCGCACCAAGCATCCTATTATTATAAACTGGATTCAATTCATACTGGGGGGTAATTACAGAAATATCTGCGATGGAATCAAAATAATCATATCGCTGAGGTGGATTAGTTGTTGTTGACTCAATATAATGTAACTGGCGGAATGCTAAAACTAGGGAAGGAGAGTTTTTCTTTTGCCAGTAGCGATTTGTCAAATCGAAGACGTTCAGCTGACTAAGCTTGTTCACTAACTCGGGGCTTTTTAGGTGGCATTTGAGAACGAAGTTGCATGCCAGCATTTCTCTTCGGAGGTTCAATGGGGGTTCCATTGCTTCCACTCGTAGAACTTCAGTTGGTGAGGATCTCATTGCTCCCAAACATTTTCTTAGAAACTTATTCTGTACAATATCTAATTTTTTAAGCAGTGCGTTGCTGGCTGAACTATATAAAAGTGCACCATAATCGATTATAGATCTGATGTATGACCTGTAGAACATAAATGCAATTTTCTGATCAACACCCCACCAAGTTTTTGCTATCATATTGAAGAAATTCAAGCCTTTATTGCACTTTGTAATGATAGCATTTATATGACACTTCCAAGTCAATTTCTTGTCTAGTATTATCCCAAGATACTTTATTTCATTTACCACTTCCAAAGTCAAGCCTCCTAAGGTAATTCTTGGTTGTATTTGTAGATTATGACGAGAAAAGACACATACTCTGGATTTCTCTTCGGATACAACAAGACCATTATTTGCAAACCATTCCACATATAACGTCATTGCTACGTTTAATTCTCGTTGACATTGTTCAAGAGTCTTACATTCAATGTAAACACATATATCGTCAGCGTACTGTACACATTGAGTTTTCGCATCGAGCTGGTGCAAATCTGCAGTGTATATATTGAAGATGATCGGGCTTAAAACTGCGCCTTGTGGTAGTCCCGCATAAACACAACGAGGACCAATTTTATTGTTTGTCTTATCTCTTACATATACCATTCTATTTGAGTACATCTGTGCTATAGTATGACTAACATGTGATGGTAGACCGAATTTTATCAACTTTTCTTTTAATATTCTCAGGTCTACATTGTCATAAGCTCCTGCAATGTCAAGAAATACAGCACCTAGATAGTTGTTTCGTGAAAAACAGCACTGTATATCAGTGACGACTCTAGCCAATGCATCATCTGTACCAAAATTGTGTCTAAATCCATATTGCCTGGCTGGGAGTTTATGGAAGTTCAAAAACCACTCTAATCTTCCTTTAACCATTCTCTCGAAAGTTTTAAATATACATGATAGTAAAGATATTGGTCGATAGGATTCGGCTATATTTGGGTTTTTTTGTGGCTTCAGGATAGGTACTATTACTACCTTTTTCCAGTCCTCAATAGATTCCCCTTTTAGCCATACATCATTAAAAATCTCTAATAAGAGTTGTTTCGCTATGTTGGGAAGATGTATCAACATTGGATATTTGACTTCATCATAGCTATACAGGGTGTCTGATGAAAGCGTGACATATCAAAGTTGTGTTTTTTTATGAAACACCCTATATATTATTGCATATTTAGATTCCAGGGTGCATTTTAGTGTGATTTTATGTACTTCACATGGGACTTCAAGCGAACCGTTTAGGTGCAAATCACAATTTTGGGTATAGGTAGATGTCAGAATAAAATTGAGTATCGCAGCTACTATAAATCTTAGAGGGCTGTGACTTTGCCGTATTACTAAGCATGAAATGTGTCAGCTTACGTTAGGCGGTCGAGTTCGAATTACATTTGTACTTGGAGAAATCGGTAGATTAATTAAGGAAACTTCAATCAAAGGTAACTTGATTTTTTCAAATGGGAATGCATAATTTTTTTTATACGATCAAATGCGCAATTTGATAGGCTTTCTAATTATATGAGGTTGTGAGTATCAATCTGTGGTAGTTTTTATTAAATTTCGAGATTTCAATGAAATCAATGTTTTTCAATTTTGCCTACCTATAAACCAACTAGCAGGCCATGAAATATGAACAAAATCGTATTCAAATGGAAGAAAATAACGAACTTAGCAAAAAGATCCAGCAGAACTAGAGTAAAAGAGCAACATTATAAAAATTCCCTACAACAAATCAACTCTACCCAGAAACAACGACGGTAGCATGTCTAAGGTTAAAGGGAAGCTGGAGTACGACAGAAATGGATAATTTTCACAGCCTACTAGCGACTGCAATGTACTAGAGATTAAAAATTTCCAAAATCATTTTAAACACCTTGAAATGAACGCAAAACTTTCAGCGATCGTTGCCGTCAGTCTAATATCTTCAGAACGTAATTGCACATTTAATGGTATAAAACAGTAGCCATTTCCGTCGAAGTCAAAAGTAATGATACCTCTCACTATCGTCCTTTAAATTTTTCAGTATCTATTAGCAAGATCGCAAAAAAGGAATACTGACAATTCATATTTTAATTTCCTGCCAGGTAAATTATGTTTAATAATTTGAGCAGATTTTTAATTTATTTTTCATTTTCGGTGATCTCGCTTATGAGTATTTATGAATTTGCAGGGCTCCAGTCAGAGGTATCGGTTACTATTCTTTTAAATCACGAAATGTGAAACTTTATTCTGAAGCTATTAAACTGCCAGCAACATTACGTGGTAGATTTCCTTTCATTTCAAAATTCACAATGGTTTTGTGAATTGTCAATCTTTAGAATATTGTAGTAGCCGGTATGCTGTGAAAAATACCCATTTCTGGCGTACTCCAGCTGCTTTTTGACCTTAGATGTGTTATGTCTGCTATTTCTAGTTAGAATTGATTTGTTGTAAGTCATTTTTATAACTTTGTCCGTTTACTCTAGTTCGTCCATTAATATCTACTAAGTTAGTTGTTTTGTTCCATGTGAACAGTTTTTTGTTTATATTTCGTGGCCTGCTAAGTTGCTTATAGGTAGGAAAATTGAAAAACACCGGTTTTACTGAAAATTTTATATTAAATCAAAACTACCAGAGATTGATACTTACAACCGCATATCATTAGAAAGCTTATCAAATTGCACATTCGATCGTATAAAAAAAATTATGCATTCCCATTTGAAAAAATCAAGTTACCTTTGATTGAAGTTTCCTTAATTGATCTACCGATTTCTCCAAGTACAAATGTAATTCGACACAACCGTCTAACGTAAGCTGACACATTTCATGCTTAGTAATATGGCAAAGTCACAGCCCTCTAAGATTTATAGTAGCTGCGATATTCAATTTTTTTCTGACATCTACCTATACCCAAAATTGTGATTTGCACCTAAACGGTTCGCTTAAAGTCCCATGTGTCGTACATAAAGTCACACTAAAATGCACCCAGGAATCTAAATATGCAATAATATATAGGGTGTTCCATTTAAAAAAACACAACTTTGATATGTCACGCTTTCATCAGACACGCTGTATAAAAGTCATTATTTTTAAAATGTAGCCCAACTCGACCTACATACACTTGCAAAGTCGATTTTTCGAAAAGTGGTATCGTTTGGTCACAAGACTCCGAGGCGTTGAGCTTGACTCACCCTGTATAACACGGTGTACTGAATACAGGCAACCATGTATAGAGTGTCAAGACAGGCGCCATCTCTAATCAATTAGTAAATTTACAACTTTCATTATAAATACACATTATATATACCTTTGGTTTACAAATTTTTAAAAATATACAATTGATATGCTATATAGAAAAAGTGTCAGTCAGCTTTTTTATAATATATCTTGGTCAAATATTTGAATGGTTGAAAAAGAGCGAGATTTGACGAAGAGGAGCGAGGGAGCGGATCAGGCAAAAAAAGAGGGAGATATCGCTTTAAAGAGCGAGCATTGGCAACGCTGTTTACGATTGCCCGATGTTATGTAGCAAAATACTACATATACAGTGTGGAAAGTCATAACATTTGTCATCAAATGGTACTATCATAACACTCTAGAGTCGTCGTATTCCAAGAGTTTGAAGTGACGAATAACTGCTTCTGGTAGTTTGTGCCTGATAATTTTTGTGAATGTATCGCCATACGTTTAAAACCAAAACTAGTAAAATATCTCCATAGTGAAGCGTATTCAGTCCTACGAAAACGGCACTGTAAAATTTTGTTTGTAGTTAAAGAAGCTACTTTTTAATTATATGGATACTTAAAATAGAAGAAAATGAATTATCGTTTGCCGAACCGTTTTCAGTAAAAAAACAGTTGGCGTGTGTCATATATAGCATGGTTATGATCAATTGTAATGACATATTTATGTTCTTTGCTGTGGTTAAGCTAAAGTATTGTGAGTGATATAATTTATTGAGGTAAATAACACTGTAACCAGTCATCAATAAGCAAATGAAGAAATAAAAATTGAATATCTCTGAAACAGTTTTAACCACAATAAAACGAAGAAAAGCAGCATATTAAGCCATATTTTAAGAAATAGCAAGTACGAGCTTTTACAACTGATCGTTGAGGGAAAGATCGAATTACGACGAGGGATCGAGCGAAAAAAGTTCTCTTGGCTTTGGAACTCTCGCCAGGTTTATTATCAGAAAGGCCTGCGCAATCATTCATTTAGCCCAAGACAGAGAAGAGTTCCAAATGATGGTCGCCAACTTCCGCTGAAGAGATGGTACTGAAAGAAAAACGGACCCTTCCTTGTATGACTTTTTTTGTTGGAAAAGAGCCTGTGCAGTCTTCTCCTAAAGTATCTTCCACTCGTCATAGAATACCCTGTATAGCAGTCGTCAGATCCAGGATCCAGTATAGCTCCTCAGTCTTGTGATCTAGTGTAGAAAACACCTCTGTTATGCGCAATCTGACTGGCTTGGAATAGCAAGCGCCATGAGAACAATACCTATTGCGGCTCTGGGGGTACTTATGAAATTGTCTTCTGTACGCCTAGGAGGCAATGCTGGCTTGAATGAGAATGCGTGACAAGGGAACGTGAGTGGTAGAATAGAATGAACACAATAGAATAGAGCAGTTCGCAGAGAACAATATCGCGATATCCTCATTCACGGTGGATGGAGTCAAATATATTCTGACAGAAATGGTTGGGTGAGGTGTGAGGTAAAACTCCAGCCGCACAGTTTTTCACTCACGGGCCACGCTCTAAAGTTTAATTCAGATACACACGACATCCGACGATACGACGGTACGAAACTGTTCCTATTGGTTGAAATGTTTTGATTTGACATCACTTTGAATACTGTTCCTATTGGTTGAAATGTTTTGATTTGACATCACTTTGAATATTTCAACCAATAGGAACAGTTTCGTACCGTCGTATGATCGGATATCGTGTGTATCTGAATTAAGCTTATGAAGTCGGGGTCCAGTGTTACAGGTTTCTACCTGGGAGGTGAAAGAGTGGATAGTGAGGTCTGACAACCAATCAGCTCTGAAGAATGTGACCTTGTTGTGGCTCCTGGACATATTGGTTTCTGATTAATTTCTTACAATGACCTGCCGAAAGATTGATTCAAGGTATATAGCGTACCCGGACAACGACCGTACATTATGGCTTTTGAACAAATCCAGAGAATGGCCCAATTTTTCGATATGGGGTTCTTACAGGCCACTGTCGGGTAAGCTGACATTTATTACTCGTGAACGATCCCCTCTGTTCCAGTTGCGGGGAAATATTTCAGTATTGAAAATGACATACTTGGGACACTAGCTGAAACATGTTTCCATCACAATACTCATTCACCATTATAGTGTGTGAAGTAAAGCGAAAAAAGTTACTTTTAAAGTTAAAATATAAACATTCCACCGGAAGGAAACTTTGGGCTCTCTCCATAAAAAGAGTATGTAGTTTTTTAGTCTAATGTACAATGTTTTTCATACAACATGTTTCAAATAAAACTACTCAAGCAGAACATACAATTTGATCATCACGGAATGTATATTGTAGTTAGTAGAAAAGGTTCTCCGGATTTTGGGAAGTACTGCAGAGGTTTTTTTTACTCAAAAAGCCGATGTTTCGGCATTCATTTTACGCCTTCTTCAGGGCTATCGAGCACACCGTTATAGCACCAAGGGATATGATATCCCTTTGGGTTAAACAACAAAAAACATTCCAGAAGATGGTTAAAAGCAATAAGAAATGCCTTTTTCAACACATCACCTGATTTTTGGTTGTACAGCAGCAAATAATAGCACCTATCTAATTCTTTTTGCCCGTGTGGGGGCGGGTTAGAATATCTCCCATCGCATATCCTGCGTGTCGTAAAAGGCGACTAAAAGGAACACCGAACTACTGTCGGTATAAGCAGTAACCTCTTCTCAACCAACAGCTTCGGGTGGACGAGTTGAGAAGAGTCAGGACACCTTCTTGTACTTGGGGTGAGAAATTGCCCCTAAAGGCGGATGAAGCAGTAGATACCATCTGGTCAACGGCATGAGGATGCAGAAAGCAAATGGGAAACTACTGCATTAAAGGTCTTAAAGATATCCCAAGAGAAACTCGTAAAATGTGTAAATGCATTTTACGAGTTCACAACATGTCTGTTAAGACATTGTGACTATGATGATGATCTAATTCTTTAGTCTAAAGTACAATGTTTTTTGTACAACATGTTTGAAATCGAACTGCTCAAGCGGAACATACAATTTGATAATCACGGAATATATATTGTACTTAGTAGATAAAGGGATAAAGTACTGCAGAGGTTTTTTTACTCAAAAAGCCAACGTTACGGCATTTATTTTATGCCTTCTTCAGTGCTATCGAGCACACCCTTATAGCACCAAGGAATAACATATCCCCTTGAATGAATGAATGAATAAGGACCAGAGGCTATCCAGCACGGAATGTGGCTGGTGCATAGGCCACACGATGGGCCCTTTTGCGCCTCTATCCGCGCTAGTTCCTAAGACCTGCCCTTTTGGCAAAGGCAAGTACGTTCTTAGGTCCTATCCGTTTTATCTCTATTGGTTCCAAGGTTCTTGAGCCCAGCATAGTCTGCCTGTGATAACCCAGGGTTTCACAGCGACACAGGATGTGTGCCGAGGATTCTTCCTCCTCACCACACCACGTGCACGTTGGGTCGTTGACCACCCTCATCACAAACAAGTGACGCCTGAAGGTATTGTGACCCGTTAATAAGCCTACTAACAATCTCAAGTTACTCCTATCCAGAGAGAGACAAAATCGTCCTATTCTCTCTGCAGGCCCTGCTAATAGCTCCCGAGCCTGACGGAGATGACCAGAGATGTTGTTCCATCTCAGAGAGTGTTGATTCTGGATCCACTCTCCAGTTGTTTTCCTAACCAAGTTTGCAGACAGTCCTAAGGCTGGTTCCGGGCCCACAAAACTGTTTCCGGATCCCATCCTGGCTAGATGATCCGCCATTTCATTACCCTTTACCCAGCGTGCCCAGGTACCCACATCAGTGATACCTTGTGTTTAGCTGAGATGTCGTCAAGAGCCCTCCTGCACTCCAGGACCAGTCCCGACGTTATTTTCCAAGCACTCAGTGCTTTGATGGCTGCCTGACTGTCAGAGCAGATAGTAATCCGCCTCCTAGACACGTCAATTTCCCGAATACGATTTACACAGGCAAGTATCGCATAGACCTCAGCCTGGAATACTGTGGTGTGCCCCCCAAGAGGGAATGAAAGTCTTGTACGGGGTCCGTAGACTCCCGAGCCCGAGCCCTCTCTAGCGAGTGAACCGTCTGTGTACCAGACCTGTCCTCCTCCTTCGATGAGCTGTCTTTCCCTAGACTCCCACTCTTCCCTTGACGGAAACACCACCGTAAATTTGCGATTGAAGCGATGCGTAGGAGAAACTGTATCGCTCCTCGCCAACAAAATAGGACAATCCTCATGCAACTCTGCTAGAATCGTCGAATGTCCTTTGCCTGGATTCATAAAAGTCCAGTTACCCTGACTCCAGAGACGGAACCCAGTTTTTCTAGCTTCCCCTTAGATTACCAGATCCAAAGGAGGAAGATTCAATAGTGTTTCAATGGCACTCAAAGGTGTTGTGCGCACTGCACTGGTTATACTAAGACATGCCAAACATTGGACCTTATTAAGTTTGGCTCTTGTTGCCTCCGTCTTTATACAGGTCCACCACACTATGGAGCCATATATTAGTGACGGTCTGACTATTGTAGTGTAGAGCCAGTGCACCACTTTTGGGCTCAGGCCCCAGCTACTACCGACAACTCTTCTGCAGGCCCATAATGAGTTTCGAGCCTTGCTTACCTTATAATCCACGTGCTGCCTCCAAGTCAGCTTGTGATCCAGTATGACTCCTAGATACTTTACTGACTGAGACAATTCAAGTGTCGTTCTGAAAAAGGTAGGCCTCACGAGGCCTTCCATCTTCCTTTTCCTAGTGAACATAACGAGCTTCGTCTTTTCAGCGTTCACTGACAGATCCACCTCATTACACCACGTTTCCACAAACGCAGCGCGCCTTGCATTACCTCGGAGACTGTATTAATGAATCTACCCCTGACCACTATGCTCAAATCATCGGCATAGGCCTGTACGTAGACCCCTGTGTTGCTTAGTCTCACGAGTAGGTCATTCACCACTAAGCACCATAATAGAGGTGAAAGAACACCGCTTTGTGGGCAGCCTCGCGCCACTGCAACGCTATAGTTTATGTCATTAAGCGTTGCAGAAGCCACTCGGCCCTCTAGAGTAGTAAGAATCCACTCCACTAGGACTGGAGCAATTCCAAGTCTCTCTAGGGCGCGTCTTATCGAATTGGTAGTGGTACAGTTGAACGCACTCTCGATATCAAGAAATGCTACCATAGCCACTTCCGTTGATCTAACGTTTTCTCCAGCCTGCTGACCAAATGATGAAGTGCCAGCTCAGCTGATTTTCCCGCCTGATATGCGAACTGATAGGCATGGATTTCAACCCTTTGTAAGGGCCCATCCACATATCCCCTTGGGTCAAACAACAAAAAACATTCCAGAAGATGGTTAAAAGGAATAACAAATGCTTTCGTCAACACACCTGATTTTTGGTTGAATATATAGCAGCAAATACCAAAAATCAGGTATGTTGACAAACGGCATTTGTTATTTCTTTTCTGGAATGTTCTTTGCTGTTTAACTCAAAAGGATATGTTATCCCTTGATGAATAGGGGTGTGCTCGATAGCCCTGAGGAAGGCGTAAGATAAAAGCCGAATCGTCGGATTTTTGGGTAAAAAAGCTTTTGCAGTACTCCAACCCAAAATCCGAAGAACCTTTCCTACTAAATAGTAAAAAATCTGGGAATAAGATTTACTTTACTTTACTAGGATAATGATGAATTTCAACTCAAGAAATTCATCATTATCTTTATCTCTTCATGAATAAGAGAAAAACTCATTTTCCTTACTACTTTTTCCAGAAATAAGTACTAAAGCTTTTAAAATTATGTAAAATATGTGAATAATATATTAACAGCCGTCCCAACATTCCTAAGATTTCTGTGAATACGACGTATTCCCATCTCACATAAAATATTAATCTGGTATCAATAGGATAATGTCGGTTTGTTGGATAACACTAGGTAGATTTAATGACCCATTCTACCAAAAATTAAAGTACCTACGTTAGGGCTGAGTGAATCTACTTCTACATTTTGACGAATGAAATTATTAACAAAACGATTAGGAAAACACTCAAAAGTAAAGAACATTTCCCAGATGTTCTTCCTGTTGTGCCTCTAGCCTAATACCAAAAGCAATCTGCATTAAAAACAGAAATAACAGCAAAGAGAGAGGACCAAAAGACTCTGACATCTAATTAGGGTCTGTTCTTAATTAAAATATGAACGAAATTCTCTCAATAATTACCCAATAATTACAGAATGAATTCGGAGGTCATGTCGCTTCTAATTTTGTATATTGTTTTTCATTCCTCATTTCTTTTTGGTAATTTTCTTTAGATGGTGGATATTGCTAGTCGTGCTCCTGTTTAAACAATAAACATATGATGATTATATACGGAGCAGTACAGCTAAGAAAATAGAGTGAAAACAGAGCAAATTTACCATTAGATAGAGTATCTAAGGTTCTTCCATTGTATAATTAATACCAGAAAAGGATTAAATCTACAATGCAACAAGAAGGCTTATCTGTAGGACTACAGTTGCGTCTAGTGTTCGCTAACCTATATGCGGAAGTGACAACAAGGTTACACCCTGAAAAATGTGGATTTTGGAGAGGAATATCGAGAAGCTAAATTTGCGGATATTTTTTTACATCATTATCAATTGTCAAAAGTTGGGGGAAAGTTATAAGGGTTGAAGCACAAAAAATTTTGTTTGTATGCATGGTATGATAGACTTTCAAAAACTCCACTTAGTTTTCGTTTGAATTCTTTTCTTGTTACGAGAATATCACGTGTCAAGGAAATTCAGGGACACACTGTATATCTCAATATGGAAGCTAGTAATCAGCTGTCAACTCTTGTTAGACCTCTTTTACCATATTTTTCTGTCCTAGTATCATAATATATCATATACATAACTGAACATTAACAAATCAAAACAAATTTGAACATAAGTGTGGTCCGGACTCATATAATTATAGTTGACGCTATTTTTGCACCTCCCTAACCCCCTCTCAACACTTTTGCTTCGAGATTCTAACATGGCTTCCATCGTCCTCCGTGCAAAATGGACGCCGAAGGGTTAGGGTTTGTTCAGGAGTTTGTCCAACGTATTATCTCGAAATTCCGTGTTTAAGTTGCATCTGACCGCCCCCAGTCCTGCCAGAACGGAGTGATATATACCTCACCGCCTCCAGCAAACTGTGTCTTCTAATGTGTACTTAAGTTATTTACTGACACCGGAGCCCTACAGGGTCGCTTCCATCGGATAATCTTGCTTTGGCGTTGTTGACATTGTTTGTATACATTATATGAGGTTCAAGTATGATGTTGAGATCCAGCGAAAAACTGGTGATATTTTATACTTATTACGCAGTCACACACGATAACTAAGATTAAGTAGTTCAAATTATCCACTAACTAGTAATGCGTTATTGTTATGCTTTCACTTCCAACACCGATAGGTGAGGGGAGTATTTCTATCTAGAATATTTTCGATTTTGAGGTAATACGCTTTCATCTACATAATGGAAATCCACGTCATTGATTTCGGTCAGTCTGTCTGTTTGTCGGTCTGCCTGTCTGTTGGCGTTTTTCCAACATCATAATGTCAGTAACCGCTGCATTCATTGTGATGGAATTTGGGTAGCTATATGCTGTGCGGTCATATTTTAGGTGCTGCTGCTATAAAAAAATCAAACTTCGCTCTTAGGAATTTTAGGGTTTTCTGATCATTTCCTACTTTTTTGTGTGCGGGTGAAATTGGGGTAGTTGGGTGATGGAGGGTTGTAAAAAAATTGTTGTTTTCATAATAGGCTGTCCAGTAACCTGTGAAAGGAAGACCTATGAGCAGAATACATTTTTTTAGGTCCATCCAAACATTGCCTTAGAGAAGCCAAGGGACCTAGAATTTTCTGTATTGCTTTAAATCGTTCTGTACTGTGTAACCTGCAAATTATTCCATATTCCATTGATTTCAATGAAATTTTGACAAAGGATTACTACTGTGGCGAGGATGGAAAAGGCGATGATTTTTAAAAATCATATCAGTGGTGGCGTAGCAGTAATCAAAAAACTAAAAATATAAAAACAGCTCAAGCTTTTTATTCGATTAGGAGGGTCCATAATTATTCAGTATATTCAACGTAATACAACAAGAAAATGCAGTTCCAGAATTAAAATCACCTATCACTTTTACCCAATTTAACTAACCTTATCGATTCATCATTAATAATATAACTATGTAACGTATGAAATTAGAGAAAACGCAATATCAGTAATGAAAATATGACAAAATCTTACCTTCTGTTGAAGCTATCTCCACAAACTGAGCATAAAAATATCTGCTCTTTGCTTTTCTTTTTGTAATCGTTTTTATGATTTCTGACATGAAAATTCAGGTTATTCTTCCTTGCGAATTTCTTCCCGCAAATCTGCAACAAATCGGAAAAACAGTATTTATTGGTTATGAATATAGCAATCTTATGAGATTATTATATTTCTATCTATCGCTAGCTTAAATAATTTTTTCTCATTAAACATACCACATTCGATTTTTTTCTTTTGCTTTTGGATAAGATGATATTTAGTTTATATAATTAATTGTAAGTAGCTGTTTTTCTACTATAGTAAAGCCCAGAGATATACCATTTGTTTACGAAGTGAGGATCTCCGCAAAAAGTGCCGACATAGAAAGGGAACGGGGTCGGACTGGGCATTCGAATTCGTTGGAGTGGGCAACAACGAAAATGTTCATTCCATCCAATAAAGTGCTCACACATCAGTTGTTTGAACAAGATGTTTTAAACTTTATTATCTGTTGATAAATATATGGTAGAGGTAACAGAAATCAAGACAAATTCTAAATTAACATTTCAATATAATCATATAAACCATATGGCAAATTATTCCTTTCTACACTCAATTGTAACTGTAATAAAGAGAGGCAACTAATGTTGAAAAATGGAAGGTATGGAATCCAAAAATTCTAAGTTCTCAAGGTTGCAGGCATAGAAAATATTTTATTGATTTTTCTTTAGGAGTATAAGACAAAAACAATTGGGAGTATTATTTTTATGCAAAAAATTATGAGGGGCTTGAACTGTACTGTATTGTTATTACAAAGTAAGTTTACTGTGTTGGTATATTTTTACGCGAATGTTCAAATATATTATATATGTTTACCATACCTCTTATCACTTGGTGAAGCTTGCAGAAGTTGCGGCCAGTTGGATGTCACTTAAGATTGGAGGCACTTTGTTTGGAGTAACTGTGCGAGATGTTTTGGGTGAAAAAGTTTTAAATCAATTCTTTCTCACTTTTTGATCCTTTCCGTACTTCTTTGGTACAAACAAATGCCTCCTCTTCAGATTTGCTTTCGTGTCCACGGTTGCTCGGGACATTCTCAGAGTATTGAGACAAATGATATTCTCATTGGTGGGGTTGTTGACGAGGATTATCGCTAACGACAAAAATATTTCCATATTGCGTAGGTAGATGTCGTCATCCCGTCTTAGGTTATTTCAGTATTTGAAAATTTTTATGACTTCTAGATCATACCTTGGAGATGTATAGGAGACTCTTGAGATTATTTTGGTGTCTTGAAAATTGATTTTGTCGCCTTTAGCGATGTTATCTCCTGCGAGGGCAGAGCCTGTTGGATTACGGTATCTTCGTGTACCTTTAAACGGGTTGTAACTGTTTCATCTGTTTGATCGATGTCAACCCTACCACACAAATGCATTATTTTGTAGACATCAACAGATGATGGAATAAACCATTGAGATGTCTATCTGTATGTGTATCTTTCCTGTAGAAGGAGTAACCTGGGTATGGAGAAGCTAGAGCGTCAAGGAAAAGAAGAGAGCAATATTTCCCGAATCCATTATAAGTTTCACTTTCTCATCGGCTGAGTAGAAATGCTTAGATGAGTATCCAAGAAACATATGTTAGACGTCATCCTCATCGGTGGAGTCATCAAGATTCTATTATCTTCCCAAGGCCGGAACATACTCTAGCTGTCACACTTCCGAAAAAAACGTCCGATTCAGATAGAAAAGTAACGCACAATAGTAAAAGCAGATTGGCGTTGCTATCAATAACGATAGCAATACCTGCCTAAACAATTTGACTAAAGTCCGGTCCTCTTCATCGATCGAGTCGCTAATAATCCTGGAATGTGTCGGTCTTATCATAGTTCAGTCAAAATATACATCGTGAACGTCACCCGACAGATTTACGTTCAAATACAACTTAGTGTTTCATTTTCACCATTCCAAAAAGGTGACATTTTGTTAGAAAATGGGTTAAAAGCACATTCCATGAATTGGTTACCAGTACGAAAATAAAATAATGGTAACCATTGATAATTTATCGGAACTGTATCTATTCCAAATGATGAACTGTACTAAGAGACGGTATGCAGTTTTTATATAGCGCAAAACGTACACAAATGGTATATCTCTGGGCTCTACTTTACATGAGTATTTCAAGAACATTATCACTGATATTCACTTTTGTGAAAACGCATTCAATATATAGGTAATTTTAGACGGTAAAAAATACAAATTTGTTTAAGAATAATCATTTTCAGTTAGATTCACCCTTATAATTCGAGATTTCTCATGCTCATAATACAATGCTTTCATTCACTGTTACTAGTATAAAATACATAGATCTGTTTGTTAAATTTTTGGGAATAAAAGGCGTAGTGCAAGTATTTAGTCAGAAATATAACATTCTTATCCCGCTAATTGAATGAAGGAATAAATGAATCAATGGAAAAAAGAAAGGGGCCCTTCTTCCTTTTCTTGAGGACGGCCTTGGAGTACTCCTTATCTTAAATCTTCGGGTTCAAGAACCCCTGAACATAGTATAGTTAGTGACACCTGATGTCTTGCCGAAATGTAATCCAAGACCTGTCTGCATTGCAAAATTAGCCTTGAAGTAAACATACAAGTACCCAATGGTTTCAATGCGCCCTGGCTCTCAGAGCAGATAGTAATCCGCCTCGTAGGACTTAAATTTCGTGAACACGAGAGCTACATGCTAACTGCTAAATTCGCATATATTTTTGTTTGGAGTGCCGTGGTAGGATACACCTTGGAGGACTCCTCGGAGGACTCCAAGAAATGGAGATATCCCGCGAGGTATACGCCACTAGCTGCATATGTTACGCCAATTAAAATCGAAGCACACGTACCGTAGAAAAAAACTGCAACGATACATTTTTCTAATAATCGGACATTTACTTCAAGTATCTTGATCCAAGATCACAGCTGTTCATATGATTTACACTGAAAGAGGTTTTTTTCGATGTCCAATCGACCTCATTGTGTTATTTTCAAATAAGTAGTTCACAGTAAATTTGTTAGTTCGATCCACTGTAACTGATTTAAACAGATATCATAGTTGCAATTGCTGAAATACCACATCTCGGATGTAAATAAATGATTTTCAATTTTGGTGTCATATCATCATCATCATCATCATAGGCACAATGTCTTAACAGACATGTTGTGAACTCGTAAAATGCATTTACTCATTTTACGAGTTTCTCTTGGGATATCTTTAAGATCTTTAATGCAGAAGTTTCCCATTTGCTTTCTGCATCCTCATGCTGTTGACCAGATGGTATCAACTGGTTCATCCGCCTTTAGGGGCAATTTCTCACCCCAAGGACAAGAAGGTGTCCTGACTCTTCTCAACTCGTCCACCCAAAGCTGTTGGTTGAGAAGAGGTTACTGTTTATACCGACAGTAGTTCGGATCCTTTTAGCCGCCTTTTACGACCTGCAGGATATACGATGGGAGATATTCTAACCGGCTTCCACACGGGGACATATCAAATTATTCCAATTTCACCAATACGGATTTTTTGACGGATTTGGTCCACTTACCTTGCATTCAAATGGTTTTTCTTTAGTATGCTGTCTGATATGCGGAAGCAACGAAGCCTTGGTGAACATCTTAGAGCATAGAGGACACTTGTATTTTGAGACAACTTTCTCGCCGTCTCCCACAGCGAATGTAACTGGCTCTTCATCGTGGAATACACCGTGGAAATAGAGCTCCGCCTTGGAAATGGCTTTGAAGGGACATCGTTTGCATTGTATGCTATCTTCATCGTTAGTAGGAAACTTGCATGCTTTGCGACGAATGTGGGCAGCTAGTTCAGCTGCGACTGCGAAGATAGTTCCACACAAGCCACATCTGGGTAACAAATTCGTAAAAAAACAATGAACGTCATTTAAAATAATCCACTTCAGGCTTGGAAAGCGATCGAAAATAGCTTATGTTCTCTTGGATCACATTCTAATATCAGGTGGCAAAACAAGTGTTTATGGTATTCGCACGTAAATCGGCATCGGACGGACGGTACGGATCGGAAAAAGTTACACTTTCTATTAAATTAAATGGACCATCGCACATACGTCGGGACGGTAGGCATCGGATTTTCAAAATCCGGCGAAAATATAGCAACTACAAATAAAGCCGGCCGATGCGTGCCGTGCGTGCCGTATATGCGATGCTTATCGGCGATTGCCGAGGCACCGTCGGCATTTTCCAAGTTTCTATCTGTACTGCCTGCAGGCAGTGTTGCCATTCATAGCAACTTGTCGCGAAAATAGCGACATTTTGATTACGTTGAGACGTAGCGGCGATTTAACAAAATAAATCGATTTGTAACGACTTTTTGAAAAATTCTGGTACTATTTCGCCACTGATTACTGCTTGTCTATTCTTCTTTTCGGTTTTGCCCAGACTGCAGCATAGTAAACAATCACAACAATACCTCAGGTTGGCGGCAATTACACGCGTATCCCCCCTTTTGGATGACTATTTGTAGGGATGCTAACAATACTTCGATACTTGAAATGTATCAATACTTCTGCACTGATATCGAATATTTTTGTCTCAGATACTTTTTGAGCGATTCCAAGGTGATACTGCTACTTCTGTAGCGGTATCGGTATCGAAAATAATTACGAACTGAATTACGAACCAAACGCGCCTCCATTGGCGTGTACAGCTCTATACTTGGCTAAAAAGTATCGATTTGGTACCGGTATCGATATTTTTATAAAACGAATAAAGTTATACACAGGCTGATTTATACGTTATTTTTGTGGTGCAACAACGTAGCGACATAAGGCGGCTCAGTAGCGAATTTCAATCTGATCTGCCTGGCAACACTGCATGCAGATCATTTGGAGGAATGGAAATTTTTTTTTGTTGTGTTTTTGCAAGTCTCGATATTCGATTGTCGTTCCTCAGCTCATTGTGTATATTATTTCTAATCCTAATTGATCCTGGATAAAAGCACATGCCACATTTTTCTCAGGGTTAATTGAGTATTTTTGTTGAAAGATTCAAATAAAAGTGAAGGTTTTTTTCAGGTATGTCGTGAATAACGAAGTCTGGACTTTGTTTATGTAAACTGTCATGGCATAGGCTTTCCATGCTTTTTGAGCTTCATAATGGCAATAGATGATGATTACCGAGAAAAATGACGTGATTTCCATGAGGTCGACATAAGGTAGAACTGGAATTAGGTATTTGTGATACCTATTCAAAGATTCCATTAGATATTGAGGATTTCAGCAGTAATATCAGTCACTGCCGATACACTTTCATCGTAATGAAAATTATCTGTTTTATAATATATGAATTTTTGCTAATTTTGTGGAAAGTTCACGTTAAAATGTTTTGGAATAACATGTGTTATGTTATTTAATGTAGCTGCGGAAACGTATCTTATAGTTGCTTCTCTGATTTATTTTGCTTTACTGAGCAATAAACATATCTACATATATTGAAAGCAATAACAGTTTTGCTTGCGATTATTGAACATGAATTCCCTTATTTTATATTTCAGTTAAAATATTGACAATAATATATTATTTTCAGCTTCCAAGTGTGGCTGCTCATTTTTATTACCTAATTTGATATTCAGGATGCACTCCTCTCAAATGTTTCTTCAGTAGCAAGTAATTTCCGAAAGATTCATCGCAATAATCACAATCCTTACGTTTTGAGTTCCCTTTCTTCTCCATGTAATTATATAGGTGGTCCTGAGTATTTCTGTGGTCCCTTATCTCTTTCTTGCTCTTCAGTTTTATGTTACAGGGGGTGCAGAAATAATACTTCTCCCCATGAGCAGACTCTTTATGCCTCTACAATACAAATGTAAGATCTACGGTGCGCTGGTTAAAAAATCATCGGTTTAAAGTTAAGCTTAGATATCTAATGTCCACAAAATACCAATAATTTTATACAAGCAAAGCTTCTTTAACAGAAGCTGAAATTTAGGCTCAACCTGTAGAAGGATTACTGTTCAGTACTATAATTTGTTTTAATTTCCTGGATTAAACAAATAATTTCTGGCACAATTACCTACAGATAGTATTGAATTGGAAACTATAATTTATGTATCCTACCTGCAACGAAACGCTCGAAACAAAATTTTCACCACATTCATCGCACAAATTTACAGCCCGAAGTTTTCTCAGCTCTTCCTCCTGACCATGGTTCAATTTTTTGCAATGTTGCAGCATCTGAATATTCAGACTGAACTCTTTGTTGCAAGTAGAACAATAGATTGGGTTTATTTTCTTGATAACAATGGGGATGTACCTAAAATAGAAATGATTGCTCTGTGATACACGTAATAATAGCTACAGTACTGGCACACTCCTTCTTATATAATTGTGGTCCAACACAGTGATACCGGAAATATAAGAATAAATTACAGAAAAGACCTTTAAAGATATATTCTGTGGGTAGTTCTTACTTGATATATTTTGCAATAGAAATAGTAACGGGACAAATGCCAATTAGAATTGAAAAACTAGTACAAAAAAATCGGTCTTTTGAAACCGTTGTACATTACCCAAGGATTTGCAGAACTGAACTATACCGACATAGTAAATAAGCTGGTAACTCAACTCAGCACACTAACCTGTCCATAGAAGGCCAGCACTCCCAGAACTATTAAGAGCATAGGTGTACAATTATTAATCGCACAGCAGGTGCCTAACAGAGGGGTGTGTCACTCAATCACATATTATGGAGGTACTTTGTTAGCTGGCAGTGCTCAATCACAACACCCGTCAAAAAAAGGCATTGCCTTGGCATAGAATGAGAGAGAGAGATGTTTAACAAGAGAGCAAGAAGTATTATTCTTATTATCTCAATTTCATGTTTCGTGACTTTGGCTAGTCTTCTATAGAACCTTGTAATTGGGGAGTGATCTCCAATCTCTCCACAAATGGCTCTCCATGTGGCTCAGATGAAACTTAGATTGGTACCAACCTCATACCCATAAACTACCACAGCTTTGTTCCTTCAAAAAAAATTTGGAACCTCCATTCGTCTTTAAGACAAAGCTTGAGCTGTGTTTATATTTTTAGTTTAGTTTAGTTTAGTTTTTATGTTTTTAGTTTTTTTACTATTTCTGCACCGTCACTGACACGTTTACTAAAAAGTATACGTGTTCTTCATCCTCTTTACGGTAATAATATTGTGTCAAAATTTCCTTAAAATGACTTCAATAATTTCAAGGTGACACAATACAGAACGATTTAAGGCAATACTGGTATGTATACATCAGAAAATTCCAAGTCCTTTTGATCCTTTTAATAGGTCAGGCAATGATCGGATGGATCTAAACCGGGTCTTGTGCCGTTAGGTCTTTCTTTCACATATCAATCGACAACAATATAACAAATTTTTAGTTTTACAACCCCCACTCCCCAACCACTTCAATTTTACCCCCACCAAAAAACGTAGATAACGATCAGATACCCATAAAACGCCGAAAAGCGATGTTTGAGGAGAATTCCAAGGATTACGTTGCTACGGACTTTTTGAACATAAGATTAAATAATGTGTATAATTATAATGGTTTTTTTGTTAGTGTATAAAATAAATATTTTGTAATTTGATGATAACATATTGCTTACTTATTTTTTGTATGTTAATAAAGAAGATAAATCAAAACAAAATTTAAAATCCTATGGGATTTTTTTCTCCTCTACATGATGACGTAATTCGATTTTTGATCTGATGTGACGTTTTGTTTTTTCGTAATCTTTATTAAATAACAATGAAGATTTTTTTTGAATCCGAAACGTCGGGTAAATGAAAAGAGCGTTATATCGTTGGATTTGGAATTAAAATTAGAGTTTTCTAGTGATATAAAAAAGTTCTCGAATATTTAAAAAACCAAAGTTGATGATGGTTGCCAAGAAACGAAACGTCAGATTGAAAATCTAATAACATCAGTTTATAAAGCAGGACACGTTATGAGAGGTGAGAAATATCATCTACTTCAAGTAATAATAGAAGGAAAAATCGTAGGAAAAAGAACGATAGAAAGGAGAAGACATTCGTGGCTGAAGAATCTGAGGGATTGGTATAACCAGCTATTTAGAGCGGCGGTTTCCAAAGTTCGAATTGCCTTGGTGATTGCCAACCTCCAGAATGTGGATGGCACCTAAAGAAGAAGAAGAAGAATAAAGCAGGAAAAGTTGCAATGGGAATGTATAAAATAAACATGAAATCGGGAAAATTCGTTTTTTCCCAAATATCTTCGAAAGTACTCGGACTTTTTAAAAATTTTTAAAACGCCATATTGCAGGGTTCAGTAAGGTGCAACTTTTCTCTAATTTAATCATATTTGTGAATATTCTGGTTTACGAGATCCCTGTAATGTGCATTCTCATGTGGGAGACCGTGTATATTATTTATGCATATAATTATCTACTGTTTTCAAAATTATTGCAGCATGACATACTACGATCCCACAGCATATCGCTAGTAAAATTTAATCACAATCAGGGATTACTGAGATTACGGGGCTAGAGCAACGCCAACAGACAGACAGACCGAAGCAAATGAGTGACATGGATTTTCGTTATGTAGATCAAAACGCCCAAAAAGCTGCCCTTCTCTATCGGTGTGGGAAGTAAAAGATACCTTAACGAACTATTTGTTTGTGTTGTACTCAATAACGAATTTGGCCACTGACCGAACTGTATACCCAGAACGCGTTGTGGATTTCGCTGATTTCTCACACCGCGTTGCGGGTAATCTTTCTATGCGCAGAACGCGTTGTGAGTAAATTACAAAGACCCACAATGCGAAACTCCGAATACCATCGGAACCACACGACCATTTTCGCATTATGGACAATACAGATATAGCCACAAAGCGAAATTTTATAATCAAAAAATCTAAAACAATGTGTTATATCAAATACCTCTTCATTCCTATACCTATGGGCTATCAATTATTCATTTTGTCCAATTTTCAATAATTCAGCTTTCAATACTGTTTAGATGACAGGCATGATTTCCACAGTTCTTGTCCTTCTTTAACCTTATTTGTGATTTTTTCTTAGTCACCTTCTAGAGGTGTAAACCTATGAGATGAGGCTATATCGAGTTTATTCAAACCACTCTCGAATTATTTTGGAAGTGTTTCTGTCGATTAGCTGATCTTACTAAACACTGTTCTGAATGAATAAAAAAAGCACTTGTTTCGGTATGTTAGGTTATTAGGTTTCCGCTTTGTGGCTATTTGTGTTATTACCCACAACGCGAAATGATCGTGCGTTTCCGATGTCATTCGGAGTTTCGCATTGTGGGTATTTGTAATTTACCCACAACGCGTTTTGCACATACAAAAATTACCCGCAACGCGATGTGAGAGATTAGAGTAATCCACAACGCGTTCTGAGTATAAATTTCGGTCAGTGGCCGAATTCGGTTATTGAGTGCAACATATGCACTTTTAACATTCAGCGGAGTTTGATAAAACGATGATAAATTATCACATTCTCTGAAAATGATATACGTTTTGGATATTTTATGGTCACTATATATTCGCTACATACCTGTTTATAACAGAAACCACTTCCATATGACCAGGTGAAATCAGATGTTCATGCATTTGCTTAGTGTCCTCAGATCTATGACTGCAGAAACTACAGAAAAAATATCCCGGTTTTTCGTTGTCAATATGGCTTTGCGATAGCCAATGCGTCAAGAAATCTTCATGAGTGTTGCAATAGAACTTGCACATACTGCACTGAAAGGGACACTCCAAAACAACCTCATGGATGTTCTTCAAGACCATACACTTCGCTGTTGCTGATGTTATATCACCTCTTCTGCAGTGATAGTGAGATATTAGGTGTTTTCCGATAAGATGGGCATACACTTTTGAATGACAGACTTCACATCTCTCATATATTTTCTTCCTAGCACGCTTTTTTTCATTCTTAGCAGTTGTTTTCTTTTGGTTGCTAAATATCACCTCAGGAGGTGCTATCTTGGTGCGCCTTTTGCTGGTCAGAATGCTGTTGTCATCGAAGTCCAAGTCATGGACCATCCGTTTGAAGTGTAGCTCTGACTTCAAATGTCTTTCGTAGACAACTTTAGATGAAAGTTTTCTATTGCAAAGGCCACACCAGTACTGGTTCGTATCGTTGGATTTCGTTGGTGATTGATCCATGATACTTATGTCTTTACTAGTGGAAGGAGTTATCCAATTGTCTTCTTCTGTACTCTTAGATCCTTTAACCATGTCCTGCGCTTTCTCTGGCTCTAAAGGTATCGGTAGATCTAGATCGTCCTTCGGTTTCCATTTTCCTATAACGTTTTTATTTGTGAATACCAGTCTAAGTAACAATAATTCAGAGTTTGCACCATATAAATTAATAAATGTTAAATGGTCTGACTTGGCATTTCCAGTGCATTTTTTTGTTTCATAAAGAATAATGAACAGTTTAGAAATATATTGCATACCCTCAAGAGAGGCTATTAATAAAAAAAAGTAAAAACTTGTGTTAAAAGAATTGCTGATTATATGCCACGAAATCTATAATGCGTGAAGCAAATAATAATATAATAATAATGAAGTCAAAATATTATTTTGACAACGCCAAAAGAATTGTGATCTTGAGAAGTATAGAAAAAGACTTTTGAAAATACTTTACTAGGTCCATCACCTTCCAAATATTTTCTCCCTAACCAAATTTCCCGACCCTGATCGTAAGAAATGATCAGTAATTCCCAAAGTGCACAAAAGCGAAGTGTGAATATTTTTTCTTATTTTTCGTTATATATTTTTTTGTGAATACTCGAATTATTTTCTGGTCAGGACAGTAACAATGTGTAAAAATTATTAATAATAATTCAATTAGTAGTATTCATGTGGTATGATCACCGATGTATCGAATATGTACCAACTATAAATAATATGTAATATAACAATAAAATTTCAATGTAAATCAGGAACAGGGCATGTCCATCTGGTTTGGGAGGTACTGAATACCAAAAACACAACAGAAGGTGCTTTGTGAATAAACATATTTTGGAAGTAACCACAACCCCAGACCTCCTCCTACCCAAATTTTACGCACTACCAACATTTATAAAACGATCAATGACCTCTGAAACGTGAAAAAACGAAGCTTATGCATTTTTTCGTCATTCTAAAGGTACAAAAATATGATTTTGTTATTAGTAATTCAAAGCACAATGCACCCTTTTTTTAGGAAAGGAAATTAGCATGATCTCAAATGCTTTTGAATCATGAACTAATACGTATTTGGATCTTTTACGAAAACACCTTACTAATTTTTTTCATTATGAGTGTCAATGTGTACGTATATCATTTTCTCTTTTGACATTTTTGGTCTACGTCTAGTTTTTGCAACTACTTCGAAGATACAACCGTATATTCTATTAACTTCACATTTTTAGTTTCAAGATGCAGTTAAAGTAATTTTGTAGGGAAATTAAACAACAACGCCAAATAAAAAAACATCCTAAAAAATTCTCAGAGAATATTTACTAGACTATTTTTCAAAACGTTTTTACTATGTTAGTGGCTTGGTAAAAAATCTATAATATTTTATACTATTTGTATTATCTTGCGTATTCTGCCAAATGGAAGAAAAAGCCAAGAAAAAAGTTTCTGGAATATTCAAATGAAACTGAATTACAATAGTAACAATAACATTAATCATAACATTAACTGAAACATACCTTTGGTATGAGAGGGTGGCGGAAAATCCACAGGTTTCCATTTTCCTTTCGTGTGATTGGGCGGTGGATAATCATCATCCTCACTCCTTGGCTTCCACTTGCCTTTGGTGTGATTCGGAGGTGGGATTTCTTGATACTCTTGCTTCTTGGAGGAAACCCACTTACTCCCAGTGAACGTAGGAGGAGGCACATCCAAACCTTCATCTTGCTTTTTAGACGATATCCACTTGCTTCCCGTGAAGGTTGGCGGTGGAATATCATCGTCCTTTGTATAGGATGGCTTCCACTTTCCCTTGGTATGAGTGGGTGGAGGTTTCCACTTTCCTCCAGTGTACGATGGAGGAGGGACGTTCCAGTCATTCCTAGACCACTGTATGGGCGAAGACGGCTTCCATTTGCCTCCAGTATAATTCCTGAAATAACATGAGGTTGGAAAATTTACATTTTGGAATTATAAGGGAAAAGCAATGTGTATGGATCAGGGGCGGATCCAGAATTCTAATAAGGGGGGGGGGGGTTCAGAGAATATCTGCTCTATCTAGATCTAAATGCTGAAACATCGATACAGTCGCAATGATTAGCCAGCTGTTGTTGAAGCTTTAGAGGCAATAAAAACCTGGAAAGATCGTGATACTTCACAAAAGGCTTCTCAACTTTTGGCTGCAGTTTTGAATTTCGAATTCCAAGTCTCTTGTCACATAATGGAATCCGCTAATTCCATCGTTTTGCCTTTAAGTCGAGAGCTACAGTTGAAAAATCAAGATTTGGGAGAAGAGAAGAAATTGGCAGAGCATTCTTTAAATGAATTCTAGGCAAAGCGACAGACCAAAGAATCGTGCTTTCATATTATCTATGAAAAGGTTGTTAGAATTTGCTCCGTGTACGAGATCCAAATGAAAATGCCATGTCGATGTGATTTGTCAAAAAGGCCGTTGCAACATCAACGTGCAAGAAATCAAGAATTACTACAGAATTGCGTTTTATGTACCATTCCCCGACACTTATATTTACAAAGTCGATTCGAAAAACACAAATCAATTTTTCGAAGCTTTGGGCAGTTATTTCTCAAGCAAACATTTGATGAAGATAAATGCGCGACTCTTTACAAATTCTATGAAGAACTATTTGATTGCTCGGAAGGAGATTTCATTGCTGAAGTCAAAATGTGGAGGCAGCGGATCTGTGAACAAAATGTTGAAAATAAAAAAAAAAGTAAATAAAACAAAACGTTCAGTCGCCAGTTAATGTACATAAAATATCTATTTTCAGATAATAAATAAAGAAACATTCAAAAATGTTACAATAATACGAGTCCTGGCAGTATTACCTGTAACAACAGCAACGCCAGAACGATCCTTTTCAACGCTGCGAAGAATAAAATCTTATTTGAGAAACACAATGGGTCAGAAGCGTCTCAACATTTTTGCATCTCTCAATATTCATAATGATACTGCTCTAGCCGAGGAGGAAATTCTCCAATAATTTTTCAAGAAGCCCAGAAAATTCAAAAATACTTGAAGTGTAGTTAATTAGTGATTTTTTAATGTTTTATATGCAAATAATACTGTGACATTTTAGTTTATTAAGTTGTAATGAAGTTGCTCCTTATCTCAACCACCTACTCTATATATTGTAATAAAGATTGAATTTCATAGGTGAAATTCCTAAGATACAAAGTATCAAATTGTATTCTATCTTGTTCTGAAAGGAGGAGGGGTCCGTACCCGAAACCCCCCGGTCGATCCGTCACCGGTATGGATATAGTGTGTCACTCAACAAATTGAGGTAGCACCTATTTATTGCTCCTCGTTCCACGTGACTTTAAATTGACAGCATTGAATCGTGAATCCTACTTTTTAAAAGAATAAACTCAAATTATATTTTTGATTATTGAGTTTAATGTAATAGTTTAACTGACTGCTCTAAAAATCGGTTCATCATATCTTTTTATTTAAGCTGACTTCTGAAATAGTGGACAAAAATTCATAGCGCAACGTCTTTTGTTTTAGATTTTGAAGTAAGCTGAGAAAAAATATATACAGGGTGAGTCAGGCTCAGAGCCTCGGACTCTTATGACCAAACGATACCTCTTTGCAGGAAACTAACTTTGCGAGTGTTTGTACTACATTTTAAAAATACGATTAGATGCGAAATTTTATTTTGAAGATATTAAACTTTCATTTCAAAAATGTTAATGTCGTACTCTTGCTTCTCTTTGACCTTAGATATGCTACAGCTGTTGTTTCATTTGAATGTTTCTGCTAAGTTAGTTGTTTTCTTCCATCTAAACAGCTTTTTGTTTATATTTCATGGCTTGCTAGGTTGCTTGTAGGTAGTAAAATTGAGAAACACCGGTTTCATAGAAAATTTGAAACTAAATGAAAGCTACCAGAGACTGATATTCACAACCGTACTTCATTAGAAAGGCTATAAAATTTTACATTCGAACGTATAAAAAAGTTGGCCTTCCCATTTGAAAAAATCAACTTATCTGTGATTGAACTTTCCTTTATTAATCAACCGATATCTCCAAGTAAAAAAATAATACAAATTTTACCGTACAAACTGAACTCACTCATTTCATGCTTAATCGTATTACAAAGTCAGAGCCTTCTATCTATTAATACCAAAAAAGAACGGTTCGTTTTAAGCCCCATGTGTATACATAAACTCACTCTAGAATTGACCCAGAAATCTAAGTATGCAATAATATACAGAGTATTCCATTTAAAAAAAACTTTGATATGTCACCCTTTTATTAGATACCGCCTATAAAAGTTATTATTTTCAAAATGTAGTCCAACTAAACATACAAACTCTAACATCGTCATTTTTCTGAAAAGAGATTTTGTTTAGTCACAATAGTCCGAGGCGTTGAGCTTGACTCACCCTTTGTACTTATGGAAAAAAATGCAGGCAAACTTTCAATGGCTTACCTTGGAGGTCGATCTTGATCGTCGCTACTTGATTCATCCACTTCGTAGTCATAGTCGTCAGAATCGTCTTCCGATTCGTCATAGACCTGTAATCTAGTTGGCTCTTCTTTTCGTCGTTCTAGATTTGCAACTGCTTTTATTAACTTTGATTCATTATCCCCATGTCCAAGTTCTTTGAGTTGATGGCCTCCTATCCACACGTTTTTACCTGATTTAGATTGTGGAGGATCTGGTTCTTTTGAGGAGCTAGACGTCGCCTGTAAGAGTCGAACATAACAGCGTCAAGTATCTTCAAAGGGAGTTAATTATATTTCAAGAACACGTTGATATTTTACAGATTTATTAGGCCTTCTGGCTAGCATAAATTCTGCCAAATACAAGGTAATCAAAAAATATCTTAAAAACTAAAAAAATGTTGATTCTTCAGCACTCACTAGTTTGGTAACGAGGGGTTTGCGGACCTATTTTTATATGAAAGCTATCTCTCTATCTTCCTTATACACATAATGTATAATGTATGAAGATGGTAAACGGATCTAAACGAACAAAATTCACTAACCTGTATAACCGCGGTAGTCTTACTTCTGGTCAGTATCCCAGTAATGCTTTTTCCAGAAGTGGAGGGATGTCCTTCATTCTTTTTAGAACTGCTTCTTAATTCTAGGGAAGAGAAGAAGTCATCGGCCTTGGGTCCAAAAGAATCATCTGGTTGCAGAAGTTGACTCGGTAGGGGTGACTTGGGGGTTCTGGAGCAGCCTGTTTTCCGGTGGTCTACATAATTATCGAGTCCAATGATCGTCGTGTGGCACTTTAGACAGAAGTGAGCATCGTCTTCGTACTCAGCAATCATTTCTAAGGGATAAAATCATAAAATAATATTGTATTTATTCGAGCACACACAATTTGATTAGATGATAACTTCTTAGACCACTAGGTCACCATGCTACTGTTCGAGTTCTAGGTACTTATATATGATGAAAGGTCGAATAGCTGCAATTCAAGTAATCGTTTTATTGAAAAACAGATAACTTAGAGTTTCTGAGTTTTCCTCAGATAAGCTTCGATTAGTTAAACTGCATCAGATCGTCTAAGCTGAATGTCGTAGAACCGATTCGGCGTTGTATATATAGGTCTAGCTGAAATTGGTAAATTTGTCATTTATTTCTTTATCATTATTGATGGAAGCAAAATAATAAGCATTTATGCTGAGGCTAGTCGCTATCATCCTGGGAGCCTTTGAGCGACTGACGTAAGCATTGTACTGTGATTAGTATTTTTTGTTATTTTTTTTATAATGCAATACAAAATAGTGCCACCACAAAGGCTATGCCTTGTGTGAGGTATAGGCTGAATAGCTATACACTACAATTTGCTAGGTATGTATATGTACAGGGTGTCCCATTTTGGGCACTTTTACGGGGTATCTCGGTTATTTTTGAAGATAGAGAGCTGCGGTTTTCGCGACAGTGTGCTACTTTTTTGTGAAACCAAAGATGCCGCCAACAAAATTATTATGGCCCTCTTGGCTTTTGAGATACAAGGTGAAATCGAAAAATATCGATTTTGAGACCACCCTCGAATCTCGGTTGTCTTTTATCTTATTCAAAAGTTTAAAAAAGAGTCTTATAGACTTTTTTCTGTAGAATCCAGTGGTATAGTTTTATTTTTTTCTCTAACCGGTTTTCAGCTATGCAAGCAAACATGTATTTTTTTAAATGGAACACCCTGTATATTATTTTTGAAGTCAATCGGAAATAATTCAAGATTTTCAAAAATATATATTAGTATGAATTTTTTCTGAAAACTAAGCTCAAAATTTCATTTTTGTACCCCTACAGCTTCTTCTTTGTGCTTACAAGATGATGAATGCGTAGCTTCTATGTAACCTAATACGTTTGTTTCCCTTTGCTCCCTATTTTTCTTTAGGACGTGTTTGAATAAAGGATCCGTACCTAACTATATTTATTTTTAGACGAGCAAATATATCTGAAAACGGTTGCTGTCTCTCTGGGTATCTGAGCTGCCATTATTGTAGAAAATTGATAATAATTAAAATGAAAACACAGAAAGAACAAAGCTATATTTGATAAAAATATAATTAAAAGCTGACAGTCTCGCAAGTTTTTTACAGATTTGGTTTTTTGTTCTTAATAGATGAGTCATGCCCCACTATCTATTCAATATTACAATAACACAATATTCGTCATTTTAATGAGACATTATTATTTAAAAAAATGTATTTTGATTCTGTTTTTTCGAATTTGAGTAGGAAGTCTCTTGTAGAGTAATATCTGCTTAGATGCTTATTATTTATAGTTGATTAATCATGGCCTACTGTTACAAATAAAGTAAAAAATGGAATAATCAAATTTTGACCGTTATTTTCAAAATAACTTAATACTAGTATATATTTTTGAAAAGCCTGAATTATTTCCGATTGACTTCAAAAATAATATACAGGGTGTTCCATTTAGAAAAGTACATCTTTTCTTCATAACAGAAAAATGGTTAGAGTAAGAAAAATTCAGACTACACCACTGGATTACACAGAAAAAATTCTATAAGACCCTTTTCTAAACTTTTCAATAAAATAAAAGACAACCGAGATACAAGGGTGGTCCCAAAATCGATAATTTTCGATTTCATCCTGTATCTCAAAAACCAAGAGGGCCATGATAATTTTGTTGACGGCATCCTTAGTTCTACAAAAAAGCAGCACACTGTCGCGAAAACCGCAACTCCCTATCTTCTAAAATAACCGAGCTACCCCGTAAAAGTGCCCAAAATGGGACACCCTGTACATTCAATTTGTCCAACATATCACCTTATCCTGCAGCTAGTTTGGTTAACCTTTCTTTCTGTTTTGTGTTATTTCATTCATCCTTCTTCGTATATCATAGACTTGGACCATAACTGTAACTGCAGCAGTATAGGAGGCTATAATTTCCCATATTTACCAATATGTATAACATTTTGTAAGCTTCAACTAGATGAATCGGAGCGATTAGGAACTTCCAAATTGTCTAAAAACGAAGATTGAGCTGTTTCTATATTTTTAGTTTTTTGATTATTGCTGTGCCGTCTTTGACATGACTTCTGCCAGCTATACGCGTTTTCCACCCTCGCTATGGTAATAATACTGTGTCAAAATTTCAACAAAATCCATTTAACGATTTCCCCGTTACACAGTACGGAACGATCTGAAACAATACTCGCATATGAATACATTAGACAATTCTAAATCCATTGGTTTGTGTAATAGGCAGGTAATGTTCGTTTGGACCTAAAAAAGTTTTGACGTCATATAACTGATGAGACCAGTAATGACTACTAACAAGAATTTTTTTATGATTGCATACGATAGCATATGCATATGGCATAAGAACCTTCTCATATTTTTCCAAGATTTTTTTAGGCTTGGGAAAGACGAGAGAATGAGAAAAATATTTGAACCTCTCTATTCAGGTCCATGACGCGAAGTTCCTAGAGGGGAACAACCAAGCGGAAAACCATAAGCCATAAGCACATTTTCGGGTATCTATCTATTTCCTAATTAAAAATGTTGTGACGGTACTTTCGCGAAGCAGTATATGGTTGGAAGGTGTATGTTCTTCGTCCATCTTTAAAGGCGTGAGTGTACAAAGTCTATCTGTCTCTGTATAGCGAAACGTTGACGCGGGGTGATGTCCGAATAACGACTGGAACTGCATCGATCCACCTCTCTCACAAAATGCTATGCTTTCGAGGAGACGAAATCAGAGACGTTTACTTAGATGCATAGACGAATAGTGTATAAACCTTACTGTGATTTTTAGTTGCATCCTCAGAGTAACAATTAAACATAGAGATAGTAAACAACTAATTCTAATAGGCCGACATCTTTTCTTACGTTGTCATATTGACCACCAGATACGGCAATCATAATAATTATTCACTATCATCTTAATAAACGAGAATTCTGAAGTTTTATATAAATTTTGAGGAGCTGACAACGCCGATATCAACGTCAAACGTCAAACGTTTGTTTATCTTTTATGCTTGGTCAGTAAAATCGAATTCGCTATTTGTTGGTAACTGCAGTGAAGCTTTACGAACTTGCTGTGCTATATTCGAGTGTAGTTGAATAGTTGTTCGAGATGGAACTCAAAAAGTGCAGTGTTTGTAACATGGGTTGCATTGGAAGAATTTTCAGGTTAGTTGACGTTCCACAGCATTGTTTACAATTTAAACTGTCACTGCGAGGTCACAGCTGATCAATAAGGATTTTTTCGCGAGATCTCGGTATAAAATGAACCGGGTATGGACAGGTGACAAACGGGTTCGCTCTCTACGGCAGTTCTAGTTCCCGCAAGGGAACCGCCTTCCTATTGACATAACAAAATGTCACCCGCCAGTACCTCATCTACGTCTGGCGGGTAGGAATTCAGTTCCCGGTATCACGTGACCTTGTCTTATTCGAATGACGTCACATCCGTCTTCCCCTGTCCCCGTTTGACGCGAAGGTACCCGGTAGTACACAGCGTTGGACCGAGATCTCGCGAAAAATCCTTAATGTTTGGAGGCTGAAGTGTCAAAGATGACGGCTTTGAGCACGCCATGCTGAAGTGGTTTGTACCTCTATGTTCAGTTGTTACTCTGAGGTTGCATCACTAAAGTAGGAAGGTAAAAATAGCTCTTTCACTCACAAAGTAATGCAATTTGGAAAATGCTTTTTGCCTCCCACGATAACATGAGGAGTATTCTATTCGCAAGAATTTTGAAACAATTGGACATTTAACTACTATATCATGAAATACAATCTGCCTATCATCTGTCTGCCTCCGCTAATTAGCGAATGAATTAAAGAAGGAAAGAGGCCTTCTGGTAACCAGAACCACCAGTGCATAAGCCTACAAGCGGGCCCTTATGCACCTCCTTCTTACCCTAATTCCCAAGTCGTCTTCCTCGCCTATCACATAAAAGTGACGTTTGAAGGTGTTATGGACAGATAGCAGGCTCACAAGCAACCTTAGCTAGCTTCTGTCCAATGCTAGATAGAACTGCCCCACATTGGCCAGAGATCCTACGATAAGTTCTCTAGCTTAACAAATCTCATAAGATGTCGATTTTGCAAGCACACGTCTGTTTTATTTCTAATGGTACCTGTTACTAGTCCTACAGTCGGCTCAGGACTCAGGAAATTATTTCCTGACCCTTACCTTGCGAGTGAGTCGGTATATTGCAAAAAATGATCAAGTCAAAAATCGACAATTTGACGTTTTTGGTACCAAGCGACAACAAATACTTAATTTTGTTCCTTTCAGGAAAAACTGCACAAGACAAGACTCGAATATTTGCTAGATACTAGACCATACTTCAAATACATTATTTTTATCTCCCTAATAACAGAGTATCCTGTTTTGTTTTTTTCTCGATAAGGATCGGAGATATAAAAAAATTACCAGAGGATAAAAAGTTTCTAAATAAGATGGAAAAATTATGTTGTTTTTTTTAATTTACATGCGGCGCACCGCAAAAAAGTTCCGGGTAAGAAAAGGGGGGGGGGCATGACCCATAAAAAATAACAGCCTCTAGATGCTGGCAAACGTTTGACACCTGCAATTATGTAACTTCTAATTGCGTATTTTATATTCCAAATTTGAGATAAATACCTCGAAAATTGAGAGAGTTATTAGGAAAACACTGAAAAAAATATTGAAATTTCAACACCCTGTAGATCGTTGATGAAGCGTTATGCGGACCTATGTTTATCTGAAATTTTACTGCTTAAAAATACCAAAGAATCTTCTCACTTCGTTTTTACATGTTATTTAGGCACACCCTGTTATAAATAATTACAAATTGGGGATTAAAACACGGGGCCCCCCTCTATATAAAAAATATTAATAAACATTATTATACAATACTAACAACAAATAAAACATTTATGACACAAAAGAATGTAACAAAAATAAAGAAATAAGTAAAAATTTATTATTATGATTTGACTTCATGTAAAAAAAATAATTTTTTGTATGTAAAGCAACAAATGTATTAAATATTTGGTCTAAGTCTATACCTTCTGCCCGTTCATTTTCTATAGAAATTAATGCCAAAGAACCTAGGCGCGATGCACCCATTGTCGATCTTGCAAAACTTTTTATTAGTTTTAGTTTTGAAAATGATCGTTCGGCTTGAACCGAACGTGAGCGCCAAGGCATCGGCATCGACCGTCTGGGATTCCCAGAAATAACTTGTCTTCACCAACGAATTCGAATAGGTTAGAACAAGTAAACAATCCAAAGTAGTGATTCAGCGGCAGGTTGATGATGGTATTGATAACCGCTGACTGACTGACCGCTGATAAATCCGTATGCCGTTTGTTTCTACACCCTCTTCGAGATAGTAGGTAAAGAACTCTAAAAATAATGGCATGAGTAGTGGAATAATATAAATAGCAACCTTGTTTTGGTTGATCGTTTCGGATTTATTGTTATAGTTTTGAGTAAATTTTGGGTTTTAACAGTGCAAAAGTTAAAAGCCTATTTTAAACAATTCCACAAGATTTGAATACTGCGGATTTCTGTTAAAAATAACATGGTGTTCAGAATACAGTAAATAATCACAACGAGGTCTTGAGAACACACAGATGCTTCTGTTAGAGCATTTTTCTATAATCTATTCGAATTCGTTGGCACAGGTACGCGTCACGTCAGTGTAACGTTGCACTTATTCTTGCCGTTTTGGGTTCTACGTTCGACTACGTTGTCGTGTTGTCAAATTTTGCCATAAAATAAGTCCTGAAAAGGCAAAATATATTTAATTTGATTTTGGTAAATTATGATTCCATCGCTATAAAATTAAGTATATGTATTATAGTTATTACTACTACTATGTACAAAGCTTGCTCGAGGTGGGCGAGGTCGAGGCTGAGCGGATGTCCGCCCCCTTCCCCCCCGCATCGCGGGAAAAAAAAAAGTACGGAATTTGTCAACATTGTCAACTATGTATGTATTTCGCATCTGCAAAGCTGTGGCTAATGGTATGCTGATGCAGTATGCATCTAATAGGACTCATAATAAGGCAAAGATATCATTAAGAAGGCTGACGTCGTAAACGGGTGCCGCGATGAAAACGGA
Organism: Callosobruchus maculatus; assembly: GCA_951848785.1. Classification (NCBI taxonomy): domain Eukaryota; kingdom Metazoa; phylum Arthropoda; class Insecta; order Coleoptera; family Chrysomelidae; genus Callosobruchus; species Callosobruchus maculatus. Next base: position 699,971 of record CATOUR010000177.1, read on the forward strand.
GATTGAAAATGAAATTTATGTAAAATAGTGGAGGTAAATTTTCCATAATCCGTAGCGGCTGTATATCTTGGTTTTATGGCGAGGTGAGGAATGCCAGACCTCAACGATATCCACCAGCCGCAGCCGATGCGGAGCCGCTGCCGCTGTCTGATCTGTAAATCAATCTCCGGTAAATTAACGGAATATATGCCGCTGAGAGGGGCCGCGAGGAGATCGCAGACCTGGCAAATGCCAACTGGATATATAATGTACACTCAGGTGCAAAATCCACGCATCATCGTCATCATCGTTATTGTCTAAAAGCAACCAACCGCCGGCGCCGCGCCGATGTAGAGGCGCAAGAAAGTAAACAGTAGACAGCCTAGGGGTGGGCGATAATTATCGATGTTTGGAAAACATCGGTATTTATCGTTCGATGATCGATGTTTCTACCATCAATGTTGTTAACTTGAACCATCGGTGAAAACATCGATGTTTTGAAAAATTTGCATCGATGTTTTGCTAAAAATTTCAATTACAATTTGAAAATATACAAAAAGTAAATTTAGTGACTCTGAAATTTTCTGGGCTTCGGTTTTGCCGCATGATTTAAAATACCAATCGAACGCGCTTTGGGTTCCTTTGTAAAGGTGTGCATTCTACTTCCTTCCAGTGAACTAGTTCATAATCGAACTACTATTCTGTACGAAAACAACAGCGACGCAATAATGACTGTTTGACGTCAATAGGAATTTATGGGAGGGGGGTTAATTAGAAGCTACTAGATTTGGCCGATTGATAAAGCTGTGATAAAGCCACGGCTCACGTCCTCACAATGGAGTTAACTCGTTTTCTATGTGAGTTGTTTTTTGTTCTATTTTAAGTTGAGATGGACATTTGACATTGATTGATTTTAGATGAAATTCAAATTCGCTAAAGTTGCAAAACAATTTCAAAAAGGAAATAGACAATCAAAACCGAACTGAAAACAAGTTAGCTCCATCGATCGGTCAAATTTCAAAGCTTGCGATTATAGTCTGATTAGGAGCACTGAGTAACTGATAATACACCAGGTAAAACCAGCATAGTTGGGGACTAACACGGATGGATGTCAGGAACAGATTCGCACAATGTCCACATTAAGTTTTTGTATTGTGTACATTTGTTCTTTATTAGTAGAAAGTACGTTGTTAGTTCATTTTTTTAAATCTTTGCTTAAATTAATAAATTTGTTAGTTTAGCTAGTTTCTGGACTTATTATTTCGTGTTTACTATGCCGTTTTTTGAAATTTGAAATGATAGTAAAATACATATATCATTATTTATTTCTAACATTAAAATTGAAGAACATCAATACCCGAATATCGATGTTATTGCGACGTTCAAACATCGATATTTTGAATACGATATATCGTAGTTATCGATGGCAGACCGTCGATGTCGATATCGATGTCCAACATCTATGTTTTCTTTCGATGTCCCATCCCTAGCCCTATGAATAAATACGTTTTTCTTTCCTTTAAACATACTCTTAATTCAAAACTACGACAACTGCAAGTACCCAAATGGGCGCCATGTTTGTTTACTGCTTAGTTAAAGGTTTGCCATTTATCATCTTGAAGGTATGTCCTATTTAATACAGCAATACGGTTACTGAAGTTCATTATAAAAATGATGTAAAAATGAAAAATATGTTTCACGCGATTTGTGATAATTTCGGTCGTGCATAAATTCGGAGGCTTTCGTTAGTGATTTACAAAAAAACTGACGGTTTAAAAAGCGTTCTTACACCAAAACAATGCAAAATTAACCAAAATTAACATTTTTCCATATATACTTCCCGCAAGTGAAATCCGAACACTGAGAAAAAAGGAATGATGTCCATAAAATGTGCCGGCACTAAAGACAATAATGGACGAACCCATTTGCCATAATTAGTTCATGAAAAAAAGAACAAGTCCATAATAGATATGCCTTCCATGTTGACGAATGCACTCCTCTAGCCTACGCGGCATGCTCGCAATCTGGTTGCTAATAAACCCTGGATGTACATTGTACAGCCTCCCAAGTCGCCCTCACAGCATGTTTCAGTTCGTCGAGTGTGATCTTAGGATTGAGTAAATCGCAATCTCATACTTTTTTAGTTGGCGATAAATCCTGTAATCGTGGAGGCCAGGTAAGAACATTGACCTCAGCCACCCTCAGCATAGTGTAGGAACCTCATCGGCACCCATTCAATATGAGAACGCGCGTTATCTTGCTGGGAGGAACCCTCTTCAAGGCCTCGGATATATTATGGAACAGTAACTGGTTCTAACACCTCATGCACATAACTTTGAGCCATCATGTACCACGGATTACAAGTAAAGGTCACTTGCTGTTAAATGCACTGGTTTCCTTAACCATCAAACCAATAGGACGGTGTACATAGCGCTCAACATCAAGCAGGAGACCACGCCGTTCACACGGTCGTCATCTATACCTTGTTACCACAATTGATGACACCAACGGCATGTAGATATCTAAATGATTTGAGCATTAGATAGAGGATTGGGAAGTCCCATTTGCAGCTTATGCAGTAATCAGTACAATTTGCAAACTTGTAGCAATTTATTCGAAGGGCGCGTCACAACATTTCCGTTGCTGTACATCTTTGGTCCCATCAATTGTGATAACAAGGTATAACGTGTTAGCGTCCGTCGTGTGCCCCCTGACAAATCCTGGAATTGTCAAAGAAGGACCTCTAATTGTTTCATGCAATCTGTGGTACACCATCGACGCCAGAAATCACTGTAAACGCGTGATTGACAGCAGCAAGAAGGAACACAACCAAAAAATTAAGAACAAGCTCCTCTCATGTCTTAGTTCGTCCAGAACATTCTGATCTGTAGCTAAGGCTGTTAGTCAGAACTTCTCCTATTCGTCAGTACCACCCTTGACCAGAGAGGACAAGTCCATCGCTTCTGCTCCCAAAGCAATAGCAGATATCATGGGGAAGCTCTTCGCAGCCTACTGTAAATTTTCAAGGAAGTACTCCGACGACCTCCATAAGCGTGAACTCGAGAACGGCAGAGGTCAAATTTCAACATCGAGATGTGAAAAGCATCCTCCAAAAACTGAACACGAATAAAGCTACTGGTAATGACCAAATTCCAGCCATTGTCCTTAAAGGCTGTGCCACTGAGCTTGCACCTATTCTTTGCAAGCTCTTCAAACTTTCGTATCAACGAGGCGTGTTTCCCGCTTCGTAGAAGATTGGCTGCATACAACCCATCCTTAAGAAAGGCAAAAAAACAGATCGCAACAATTGTGGACCTGTGGCTCTTCTCAGCATCATGTCTAATTTTATGAAGACTGTCATTAACACACAGCTCCTGACATACCTGGACTTTTGTAAGCACAGGTCTACAGATGACCTCCTTGCCTAGGCCACTCACTTGTGGAACAGAGCAATAGACAATCATGGCGAATCCCGTGTTTTCGACAGAGTGTGGCATAAGGGACTTCTGGTCAAGCTTGCTGCTCATGGATTACCACCTGGCTTGCGCCAATGGCTGAATAGTTTTTTGAACGACCGATCTCTGTTTGTTGTAGTCGAGGGCTGTTCATCAGACGTATTTTCAATAAACGCCGATGTTCCTCAGGGATCTGTCCTATCCCCTACACTGTTTCTGCTGTACATCAATCAGCTCCTTGAAATAACATCCAATCCAATCGACAGCTTCGCAGATGACAGTACATTAGTGTCGTGCATGGAACCAGGCAAGCCACTATCATCCCAGGAGACGGTACGTCGGCGACAGCAGCATGCCTCACAGATCAACACAGATATCAAAACAATTGTCGAGTGGGATTAGCAAATAAAGTACAGTTTAACCTACAAAAAACTCAGGCAACAACACTTACAAAGAAGTCTCACGATGGCTTACCAACCGTGGAAATGGAGGGTCACCCCATAGTCGAATCACCTTCCGTCAAGCTTTTGGGGATCAACATCAACAATAACATGTCCTGGCATGACCACGTCGTCAGTATTGCTAAAACGGCATTCCAGAAGCTTGGAGTTTTGTTCCGCTGTAGGAAGTTGTATACACCAGAGCAACTGCTGCTGCTCTACAAGGCACAGATCCGACCATCGCTGGAGTATTGCACCCATGTGTGAGGATGAGCTCCGAAGCACTCTCTAAAGCTTCTAGACACTATCCAGAAAAGAGCAATTAGATTAATCGATACGTCTAACCTCACAAAGGACCTCCACAGCCTGGAACATCGAAGGAGGGTGGCTGACCTACTCCTGTTTTACAGATTCTATCACGGAAGATGTTCGAGTGAGCTTTCCCAGATGATAATACCAAAGGCCGTCTGAACCAGGAACACTAGAGAAGCGCTGTGAGCTCATCCTTACTAGGTCGAGGTCCTTACTCCCCGAACCAGTTTCCTCCAGCATTCCTTCCTTTGGAGAACTTCGACGCTGTGGAATCAGCTGCCGGGGAATTTGTTTGCCGACGGCTACAACCTGCAGCGTTTCAAGCCTAACGTGAACCGACACTTATCCTCTCGCAGCGCTTCTACAGCGCCATAGGCTTTCAGCCTTTGCGGGAGGTTGACCATAAAAAAAAACATGCGGATCCGAAGGGTCCTCCTTATAGCTGCATATAAAGCGTCAGCAACAGGTCGAGTGGATCGCATTCCGTTTTGAAGGACCAGAAGTCGTAGATGACGATCTTGCCAGTTTGTAGTTCTCCTATGTACTCCAGTACCTCACCTCTAGATAGCTGCATTCGCCCTAATTCGACCCATGCGCATCATCCTACTACAACTGTAGCCACGCAACGCCCCATGGTTACAGCAATTGTTCTGAAATAAGCACCACGTTCTTGCTGGCCGACCACCCTGTTCAAAAAGGGTTAACTGCGTAAACAGGGGCTGTTTTCTTCTAGGCAGCATCTTCACACAACCATCTAGTCTCTCGCTACATTTGCAAGAGGTATCATAGTTTTTGTATATAGGGTTGGTTGGAGGTGCCTTGAGACAAATATCGTCTGAAAAAACAACAATGTTAGATGTCTACTAGAGAGGGTAGAGGGTACGGCCAAGATGTGCACATGTTTTTTTATAATTTTTCTGCTAGGTGTTGGGATTTTACTTGCGATTAGTATATATACATCCACAAGGATCATAAGGAACAAGGAGGTCAAAGGGATTTTTCTATGAACTGAATCATTACAGGGAGAGATGGGACTTTTTCTGAGGTCGATGCTGTCAAAAATGTTTTGAACGGAAAAGATCTTTATTGCTTTCCAGAACAAAGATCTATAGTTTTGAGGCGCTAAAAAATAATGTTTCCACATATTGGCGAAATGGCTATACAGGGCCTTGTACTCTCACAGCACTATTATTATCTGAATGGAATTGTTGTAAAGTAACAGAAAGTCGTTCACTTCTCCAACGTATTTCGAGGAAACTACAAAATGTTTTGTAGTATCTTGCCTTAAAATATGACCTTGGTGATGTTCCTTAATATAAACCTTACAGACCTATCAGAACATTGCCTTGCAAGATGTATGATGGCGAACTACATAGATATCAGAGATACGTTCAATTTTGTTTTTATGCCTTTTGTGTGCTATCTCAATTAAATCATACTGAGCGTAATCAGAGTGTTATCATTACATAATACCAAAAAAATAGTGGTTAGGTCACGGCAAAGTCTACAGATTACATGTACGTATTTTGTAAACGTTGGTTACGGCTACACACCTGAGGAGGAAAAATTTGGTATTTTCAAAATACCCAAGTACTTCATCTGCATTGTTTTATATTCAGCAAGTTAGACTGAGGCATGCCAATGGTGACAGATCAGGCTGTAGGCTACCAGATCTGAGGATGAATTTGGTCCGTCACAAACTAATATGTCGCTTCTTTTAACTCTTTAAGCACTGCTACTTACAAGTTAGACCCTTCACGTATATACTGTGTAAATAATGCTACTATTTCCTATTATAAATGTGTATAATAAGTGCCGCATAAAAACCCACACTTGTATACTTATTTACCTTTCGGTCAAAAATAAGTGGAGTTCGTTTCCTTACCTCAGGACAACATATACAGACATGTTCAATAACAGTTGATTATTTACTACAGTTTGGGGGTGAAACTGGGATTATGGGAAGGGAGGTCAATTTGGTAACTGCAGAATTTCTGTTATTACCAATAGTGTGTCTGAAGTACTGAGTCAAGCAACTTGATGCCATTTCTTTAATACAAAACTTACTGTCTCTCTTCATCGTATTCATATCTGAGATCCGGCAACAATCCTGTTTGACGTCGTCTGTTCGCCCCGCTGTGCCCCCTCTCCCTTCCTTCCCCGCATATCGCTCTTGCCAGCCCCCGTGCCCGTCAACGTTTGACAGATTTACTGCCGGACCAGCCTTACTGCATGACTTATGGACACATCAGGGCCCCGCTATTCTGCCGCTCCGCTCTTTCTCTCTCTCAGATATAATCCCCCTCGAGTAATTCCGAATCCAGCAGCCAAGTTTTTTCCTTCTCTTTCTCATGTCTTTCCTCTTCAAAACGTGTTAGATGCCTTCGAAAAATCTTACCGCCTATTCTACAAATATTAGGGCTCCTATTCAACCACTGCTGACTCCCTATCAAACTCTAGGGCAAGGTTACTTAAACTTTTTGCAGTCACGGACCACTTTCAGAAATTAAACACTTCCACGCACCGATTTTAGAACATATTTTAGGAAAAAATTTAAACCCTATTTATAATTAAAAAAATACTTTTCGTTAAATTGTGAGATTGCCTTCGACAAAGCAAAGTACATGTCATCTGCGACGTTTAATCGAGTTTTATTTTTTATCGACACCAGTACCAAGAATCTAGACTCACAAGGGTACGTAGATAGTAGCAAACAGTATAAGAAAGGACATAGCTGGCTTGACAGGAGGAGGGTAACTTGACTCAAAGGACACCCAAACTCTTCAAGACCTTTTGCACGAAATTCAGCTTTCAAAACTTCCTTAGGTCACATGCCAGTTAAGTAATTTTTAATGTCTTCATCGCTGATACTATCCACATCGATTAAAAGTTCACACGTTTCTCTTTCAAGTGATTCTGAGGTAAAATAACCTTCAACAGACATCTGCAATATTTCCAGATACATAGACGCCCCTTCTGTACCATTTGTGATGTATTGCGGTGTCATCAAGTCTTCTTACATAAAAAAATTTGCGAAGTTACCTGTTTCTACTCTCCTTTTTCAAGCTGTTTACACTTTTCAACCTGTCATACGCATCCCGCACAGGGTGGTTTGTCGTTGTCAGCGCTCACTGATTCGGTAACTGAATTCGCTGCCTGACGATGGGCCCCACATTAAAAAACCCTCCTTTAAGCTAAGGTATCTATTTGTTGACCTTATTTTTGGAAAACACCAATTACAAGTACCTTATTTAAGGAAACCCACACGGTCCGATTCTCACCCCTGCGGCTTATAAAAAAATTTACGGGCACGGGTTAGCATTGTTTGTTAGATGTTTCCGGGCATAAAGAGTATGTTTATTGGCTATTTTGGGCAGCTTAATACAAACTTCAGCTTCCTTTGTATACGTTTTGAATAAGCGACATTGTTTGACAGCTGTTCCAGAGAAAAGCTTTTGATTTCTGCTAACTAACCTCCTAACTTGTGTTACATTCTCACAGTTGATAAATCCAAAACGAGAGTCAGTAATACGTCAGAGTCTTAGTATCACGATACTGGCTGCCCTGTAAGTGAACAATACACACAGAATACAACCCCAAGATGAGTCAATACTGCATATTAAACGGAATCCAACAAGTCATAACTACCAAACCAAAGTGTACAGGAAACCAACGCACACAGGACAGCACCTGCACCATGCTCACACCATCCAACATCAACAAAGAAAGGAGTGATTCGGACCTTGGTTGATCAACTCAAATACATTTGCGAGACGCAACAGAGGCTGGACGAAGAACCACGTCACATTAAAAAAAATCTGGCAAAGAACGCGTATCCCAAGAAGCTAGTGGAAGTAACAGTTCAAGGAATATAGGTCCTGAAGAACACAAGCGTCTACTCAGTACACCATACATGGAAGGATAATCAGATACAGTCAGAAGAATGGAGCAAGAATACAAAATTCAGACACAATTCTCAAGAAGCACCACTCTCCGAAGTGTACTAGCGAAAACAAAAACCTAAGAATGAACATCAAGATACTAAAAACTACATCTACGAAGTGCCATGTGAATGTGGCAAGTATACATAGGAGCAGGCACGTATCCAGGATTTGGTTTTGGGGGGGGGATCCAGATTATGGGTGTCCCTTTCGGGGGGTCCAGATTAGAGTTGCCACCTTAAATTTGCTCTCGTCGAGGAGGGGAACCCCCTCTAAATACGTGCCTGCATAGGAGAAACGAAAACACCCCTAGGGGCGATAATTAAAGAGTACCGACTCAACACCCAGCGAGCAGAGACAGGAAAGTCCGGAATAGCAGATAACGCATGGACCTAGCACCACAAAATTATTTGGAAAGTCTATCCATTTCTTCAAGCCTCAAAACCATATAACAGAGTCTAAAAAACACAACACCTCAGCATTCCTACTCTACATTTAGTACTATGTAGGTAGCTTTTTGCTTCACTGGAATTCAGATTTCCTTAAAAATCATTCCACTAGCTCGAAAAATAAAAGGTTTGAATTTCATGTCGTTATTTTGCCAATGATAAATTGAATACGCGCAAGCACAAATGCAGGCCCTTGCGGAGCAGCAAAGCTGTGTTAGTTTTCGTAAAGCATTCTTGTCCAAACAGCTCCAAATGCGACTTAGGTTTTTTGTTCCTTTTTCTCCTCGCATTGCATATTTCAAACATTTGAAATAATCTCTCACAGCCATCGTGTTGAAATTCAGCCGAGAGTATCCTTTTGTTTCACATTTTCATGCGAGAGAGCCGGCGTTATCTCCATTCATTAAAAATTCAAACAACCTTGTTTTAATTACATTATCATTGATCACGCTCCTCTCCGTTCGTGCATTTTATCCCAGAAGCTCTCTAATCTCTTGCACCGTTGCCAGAGTGCATCTTTTCCAATTATGTGGCGGCCATAACAAGATATGACGGTGTCATCGGATCGATAGCCAAAATTCTTTTAATCGTGCTTAAAAGACAAACAAGGTCATCCGAAAACTTTAAAATCTGTAATAGGGTACTTGCAGAGGTCGTGAAATCGCCTCGGGAGTATACATAGCGTAAAGAAAACCATATCAAGAAGCAGTAGGAAACAAAAAACATGATTTTACTGACGACCAAAAAAAGATATTTGCAAAATAAAATAAGGATATATTCAAATTTGTCCACGTGACCTAAAACAAGGGCTGACGTCACATATATCTTATCGATATCGACAATCGATACTGTTACAGGTTTGCCAACTGCGCATTCGACTAGAGATGATCTGAATTCTTTAACAAAATGCGACTCAATTTATTGATACTTAAACATATTTGAAACAGGCAATTAACCAACTAGCATTTTCGTTGCAATAGATTTTTATAACTGATAGGTATCACAGTCCATCCTGTTTGTGACCGAGATTCGCAACTAATCGAAGCCATCATTTTATTTCGGCGCATCCCATTATGAATGAATCCAAAGATAGAATCTAATTCAAGCCCATCCCTACAAAGTGAATTAGTAATCTAGCCTAACTTTTATTCTTTTGACCTTTGTACTTTTGTGTGTGACTGTGTTTTGTGGTTATAATGATCAATGTCAAAATGTTAGGTTAGCACTGGCTATCGATATCGAATACCAATACTTTACATCCCATCACTTTACGATATAACTGACGTCAGAGGTTGTTTGCGCGGCATTTTCTGGCATTTGAAATAATTTTTTGAATATCTCTCACAGCCGACTCCAAAAAACCAAACAAGTGATTTTGTCATGTTTACTAGGCTCTAAGGAACGCGTAAACGACATAATATTTTTTTCTGCAAGTACCCTATTGTCAAGTACAAGTTTGATATAACTTGTGGAAGTTCTGGGTGGAGAGGGGTTAGGTGGGGGCGGATGCTACAAATATTCTTGATGATGATGTGTTTGCATCTGCAGAAGTATACCATAATGTAGAACATATACTTGAGGTAACATGTATGTTTAACCAAGTTAACAGCAGGATTTAAAAGGTGTATAATAGTTCCGGACCTTATCACAACAAACCTTCCCAGAGGTCTGGAAGAGAGTCAAGGTGATTCCTCAATAAAAGCGGTAAACCTCCTGGCCTTACATCGTCTCATAGATCCGTATGTCTAATGGACACTATAGGGAAGCTATTTGAGATAATGATCCGTCAGTCTTCAGAAAGAAATAGATGAAGGAGAAGGTCTGTCGAAGTGCCAGTTCGGTTTTTGTACCACCAGGTCTACCATTGACCCTCTCGAGACAGTGATGGGAATAGTAGAAAATTCCAAGGGTAAATGGTGCACCCTAGATACCCTTGATGTCAAAAATGGTTTTAATACTGCCTCCTAGGGCATCATAATGAGTGAACTGCGAAGACGCGGCATCTCGAAATATCTTCGTAGTATAGGTATTTCAAGGACAGGGCGATATATAGCTATGTATATACCTAATGTAGTTCTGCCAATGTCTACCGGGGTTCCACAAGGGTCGGCGCTAGTGCCCACCCTCTGGAACATCTTGTACGATAAGTTATTGAATCTACCGCTATCCGGTAGCATTAGAACAGGCTTAAAGATGACTTAGCCTTAGTCGCGACAGCCAAGGACGCGGTAACCCTCTCATACAATGTAAACCGGGTCTTCCAGAAGACTGACGACTGGATAAAGGATCATCACCTACATTTACCTCCAGAAAAGACTGAGACGAGGATATAGGATAAAGAGGAAGGACGTGAACTTTCAGCTTAGACGTAGGAAGATAGTCCCCAGTAAGTCCGTGAGGTACTTGGGAGTCTATATAGACAACGAGAGGTGCTTCTCAGACCACACTAAGAAGTCAACCCATAAGGCAGACCACATTCGCTCAATATATATCTTTAGCTTCTTAAAAAGAATGTACAGTGAGAAAATAAGTCAACCCATAAGGCAGACCACATTCGCTCAATATATATCTTTAGCTTCTTAAAAAGAATGTACAGTGAGAAAATAAATTTTTCGCAAGTACACACCGTAAGAACAAGGGCCAATGAAAATATGAACATTAAAGTTGACTTTTTTAGTAAATCTACCACTCAAAATTCTTTTCCTTTTTATGGCCCCACATTTTTTAATAGCATTCCAAAAAGATTGAAGGAAATTTCGAACTACAACAACTTCAAAAAGGAAGTTAAACAATATATAAAAGATCATCCAAATCAATTCTAATTATTCTATTCGAAGTGCTTTTCTAATTAAACCGATTTTTTTATATATTTTATTTATTTTGTTTCTATTGGCTCATAGTCATGCTCGAACTGCTGCCTACTTCCATCCAGAATTACATATTACTTATTACACCAACAGGTTTCTTGTTATATCAGTTAAATGCTCTGCTGGAACTGCGGCTCACAAGACAGGCCTCGTGGCCTAGCGTCAGCTGCTGTTTGGTAGGGTATTTTTTTTAACTTATATGTAGCCTGTATATTATTTATGTATCTTTATATCATTATCAATAAACAATAACAATAGACACAATACAATACATTAAGAAGTCAACCCAGAAGGCAGAAGCTAAAATAACAATGCTCTCCAGACTGATGCCGAATATTGGGGGACCGAGCAACAGAAAAAGGGCACTCCTGAACTGAATCGTCCAGTCGATTGTTCTTTACGGAGCTCCAGTTTTGGCACAGGGCACTCAAAAAGAAATAGCATCTGCAAGAGCTGGACATGCTGTCAGGAAGTCACTGTCACTGCTGAGGGTAGCAAGTGCCTACGGTACAGTATCCAGTAAAACCTTGCAAGTGGTGACAGGGACATCACCCTTGCATCTGCTGGCTGAAGATTGGAGAGACACAAGGTGGTGCTGAGAGGAGGTGAAAAGATTGCAGACAATGGACCATACAGAAGTGGCAGCAGATACGGTCTCAACGACAGAAGTTGCGCAGTAGATAAAAAGACTGATGCTATCAGTAACATAATGGGTAATCTGAGAGTCCAGTACCTGCTATTTCCTGGCGGAGAATCTAAAGGCACATAGCCCGTTCCGCGTTTATTGGAAAAGGGTAGGAAGAGCTACCGATGTCCAATGCCGCCATCACGGACAGCTAGACATACGCTCTTCGAGTGCGGCTCACATAGAGACAAGTGGCCTATGCAAACCTACCTGAAGATCTGAAGGCAGATAGCATGGTGAGACTAATGATCTCAAGTAAAGTTTATTGTAAGACCATCCACCGCATGGTGAAGAAAATCCTGAGCGCCAAAGAAAGTGAAGAACGTAGAAGCGGTAATTAAACCACAATTACAACGCGATCGGCCCAGCCCTACACTCATGTCAATATGTCGTTTGAAGAAGGTCCTGTGAGTGCTTGGAGGTAAGTAATGAGAGAATGGGTTTTAGTCAGCCATGATGGTATGTCGGGTAGATGCAATTGCAAGAGGTAAAAGAATCATTACACACCAGAATATATAACTAATCGAACCACCAAGTGTTTTTTTTTTGTATCATTTATAGGGCTGTTCGCAGAGCAATCACAAACTAGTCAGCGTCAATTTGATTGGCCAGTACTAGTCAGCAATAGTTTGGCAACTGCAATGGCGAATACGGATTGGCTCTGACTGGTTTGTGATTCTCTCTGCGAACAGACCTATAAGGTCTGTTTCACACCAACTCAAACTACATCATTATTATTTAGACTGTGAATGTTTATAACCTGTACTTTATACAAATATCAACAAGAGCCAATTAACCACTTCATTCAGACATTTTTGAATGGTATATTTCAACATATAAATATCAACTCCTTACCACTAACATATGAAATACAAAGCTCTCATGATTAATAAATACAAAACCAATGTAAGGATCAAGAAATAAAACAATAACATAACATTTATTTGTTTTTATTCCTTTCTCACCGTTGAGTTGGTACACATGTATGCTAAAAGAATCTGGTTATCACAGACACATAACATTGAGTTCTGAATTTCACCACTAGACGTCTTGATCACGTTGAACATTTCAAAATACGGCATCCAATTTTGAACAGTGTCCGCTCGCTCACTACACTGGCCCATACATATTACACGCTGGGAAAAGTATAAATTGATATGAATGCAGGGCAAAATTTAGGGTAAAAAGAAGGATGTCCTGGCTATTTAGTCTTAGGGAATCGTTTGAATGTAACTGTAACCAGTTGTTTCGTGCTGTAGCCTCAAAGACACGGAACGGATTGCATTGATGATTGCCAACTTTCGTAGCGGAGACGGCACGCGAAGAATAATTCTTCCCTAATATGGAGAGTTTATGTTTGAACGTGGCAACGTCGCCATCGCGGAGCGGTCGAGCGTCCCATTAAGGTGCGTAATGGCCGGCCGCCTGCTAAGACGGGACGCGCAGGATGCATCGATTAGACATAACGTCGCGAGACAAACTACAAACGGGGGTGACCATAATCGCGGACGGGGGGCGAGCGACACCCTCCCGTCGCAGTGTTGCCATGCATTGGGAGGACGTAAATCTGGGGAGAATCATAAAAAGTCCGTCTTTTCGCCACAAAAAGAGGTATTTTGATCTACCCAAGGTGCGCGATCATATACACCTGTTTCAAGGTAATTTTTCCTCCCTTTAGGACATCAAGTCCGACGAAATAATCCAAAAATACTCTTTTCTAAGTACCTATGGGATATTCGACATATTCATCGAAACTTGTTATACTTGCTGTATTCTATCATTGTAAAAAGCGTAATATTACAGTTAGCTAAATATCAGTTTTAATATAGAATGCACTAAGCCTAGTATATTAATAGTATTTTAACTATAATCTTCGAAATATCTTCTTATTGAATATTTAAGTCATACAGAAATCTATAGCAAAACTTTGGACCCGTTAAATGAAATTGAGTTTCGTAGAATCAGATACTTTCACTTACAATGGTATTTGTTAGAGAAACATTTTAACAAAGCTTCCTAGCACTCCGATAAGAAACAACCATAAGACCCTTTTGAAAATATTATTTGCCTTTTTCGATATGGTTGTGCAAATAAGATAAATGCATTATCATGGCACTGTTTCAACAGTTTCAAAAATTACCTTAGCAAAGACATCAGTCTATTGGCTCATTAGATCTCTCTGATTCTAACATGGTTTGAAAAAAGAACTAAAAAACACGATTTTAAAGATCATCAGACTAAAATGTTAAAAATAACACACACTCATACTCTTACTGTATTTCTCGTTCGCTTTCTTTCGCTTATTTAAAAAACTATTTTTAACTTTTAGTCTCATGTTCTTTGAAAGCGTGTTTATTTGTTTTTTAAATTGTATTTATTAATACTTAATACTAATAAATTGTTTTTGATCATTACCATTACTGCATAAACAATAATTAACCCTCCGTTACTAGCCCACGGTCTATGAGACTATCAGCACACAAAACAGTCGGTAACTATCGATCTTTTCCGAACCTAAGGCGGACCGGCGCAGTAGCTTCGTGTAATAGTGTCTTCAGTGTGTTCAGTGTAGACGTGGCATCGACAGTGAATACACGTTTTTCGTGTTAGGAGCAAAACCGGTCTCTTGGACCAAGGTCAGCAAACTTGCGATTTTTTTTTAAATGCGGTATTATTATTTTCTCTAGTTTTTAGCACACTAAATAAAAAAAATGTTACAGCATACTTATCATGGCAAAAGGAGATTATGAAAGGGAACAGGAGAGTTAGAGGAGTAAACACAACTGGACGACGATGACGAGAGCCTCGCTGCTGACGAGTTGGAGACTCAAGATCACAATACTGATTCTGAGGAAGATATTGAAGATAATGTTTCTGATGAAGGTATTGATGAAAATGACCTTTCCCATAGAATCCCATATTTTGTCGGAAAAGACAAAACCACCCGGTGGAATAAACATTGTTCTTCCCGAACAGCAGTATGCCTAGGTTTCGGCAAAAACTTTCAGATTGTTGTTCATTATTAGCCATATTTACATTTGGTTTAACTTTGGAAGTACATCAAAGATTATGTTTTTGTTATCTTAATATGTGTAAAATTTTCCTCGACTCTTTTATGTATTTGAGAGGGGAAATTGAACGATTTTTTTTATTTTTTTTTACTGTTCACTGATTTGTTTATTTTTTGGCTTAGTACCCATGTAATATGAGAGATATCTTAAGAACTAATAACACAGAGTTTTATTTTTCCCCAAAAATAATAAATCGCAATATATTTATATTTGCACAAATTATAGGTCTCAGAGACCAAGGTTAGTAAAGATGGGATTTTCTATCAGGTTAGTACAGGAGGGTTAAAACTGACGACCTTCCTGAATGAACTACACGAAAATACCAACTCTCGAAAAGTTGGATGTCACGCCTCTTAAGCTCTCGCCGCTACGCCTCTGGGTAATATTAACAAACTTTAAGGTGTCTCTTAGTCAGCGGATACGACTGCTGGTCTGGCGGATTTGAAGCCGTCAAGATCGTTTTCGGGGCAAAGTTGGAAAGATCAATGTTCAGTACGACCTCTTAATCCAATCCAACATAATGTCACTGGACTCGAGCAAAATAAAATAAATTATTCATCGCATGTTAGTCACCCATAAATAAAATCTACTTTTGTGGAAATTATTCGCAATAAAATAGTTTTATTTTGAGAACTGACTACCTAAAATGAGATCATGAAACAGAACAAAGTGTTATTAATATTTCCAGTTTCTCACCCAAAGTCTCTTCTTAGGATTTGTTGATAAACCACTCTGTAACATTCAACTCCTAACCAACCATGTGATAATTTATGACGTCAACGACCATGTGACATTTGACAGACTACAACTGTAAAAAAAGCAAAATAGTTTTTGTTTTTTGATAAATGTTTATAACATGTGCCAATAAACGAAAAATGAACATATTCCTTCACACAACTGGGTGAATTTTGTTCTTATATCGGCAATTGTGTAGTCATTATTTAATTATGAAAATTCAGTCACGCCATAGTTCGACCACTATTTTCAGAAGAATGAAAAACAAATTGTAACTTAAAATGTTTAATTATTTCCTGGAAACGGATTCACTAACAAACGAAGTTAGTATCACATTTAAAAAAAATGGATATACCTAACAGCAGGAGTTAAAGACCTGTTATTTTGGCACATAGTGCATAGCGGATAAGATATATTTATTCTCTGAGGCACCATCTATATCACTCGCACTATCTTCAAGTTCACTGTACCACTTGAGAACAGTTTCCTCAAAATTGTCGTCACCCAAGTGAACTCTTTTTGATGACCCGGTCACATCGAATTGCGCGCAATCACTTTCATAAGCTCCCATGTGTCGTCTGGTGGACTACGGCGAACAGAATATCGCTGCAGTTCCGTTTTCAAATTAAACTTACGTAATGCAAATTGGACAACTTATCCTCTACCAATAAGTGGAAGATTAGGTGACGTGATTGGTTGGGGGGCTTAATCACTTCAAAGATACAGGAGGGTTTTTTTTATCACGTAGTTTATTAGACGCCACATTTTTTTTTTCAGGAGCCGTCTGACCATACTGTCCTGAACTGACTGAATACCGAAGAGTATTTTCCGAGCAGGATGCTGTGTGTGTCTAGTTCCTCTTCCAAAGATTCCCGCTCCTGTACCCTGCTCGGTCTTTGATCCATTCGTATACCAGACTATTTCCCGTTGCAGGTTGTTTACTTCACAGTGGTCTCGATCCCTAATTACAGTCCAGAATTTCTTGTTGAAGATATATTTCGGAGTTATGTGGTGCTTTCTAGCATCCATTATGGTATGCCCCACATGTTCTGCGATTTGGTTGTGTCCAAGATCCTTGTAAATTCCTCTTGGTGGAATTTGTAGTCTAGAGTAGCCCACTCTCGCCACGCCACATGGTTCATCATCATAGTCACAATGTCTTAACAGACATGTTGTGAACTCGTAAAATGCATTAAGTCGGAGCTAGGGTATTGCCGACACGAATATTATCAATTGTTTTGAGAACTGTAGCTTGCCATCATTCGCGATTTACTGTCAGTTCAGTGGCGCTCTTGATACTCATATCTAGCAACTGTTTCGTCGTATCCATCCAGCGTGCAGGGGAACGGCCAAGGCGCCGCCCACTCGGGGCGTGACCCTGAACTATAAGTTTCTCCATATTATCGCTTCTGTGAAGACGTCCGAAGAATGTTAGCATTCTCGTCGACACAATGGAGGATAGTCTCTTTGGATTACCGAGCTCATTCAGTATGGCAAAATTAGTTTGATGGTCGGTATAAGGAATTCTCAGCATTCTCCTCCACGTCCACATTTCATAAGCATCTATGCGAGCTCGATCTGCCTTTTTAACAGTCCAAGTTTCCGAGGCATACAAAAATATGGAGAACACAAGAGACTGAACCAGTGATATTTTGGTAGCTTTAGTGATGTTATGGTCACGCCATATTTTAGTAAGCTTTGTCATGGCCACCCGTGCCTGTTGAATGCGCCGTCGAATCTCATTCTCACAGCTACCTGAATTGTCGATCAAAGAACGGAGGTACCTACACAAAAGTTTGAACTACCTCACAGCGGCCTATTGACTTTATTTCTCGATGATTGTCATGCTCTCTATCTGGTCTTGGTCTTGTTGTAGTTAATACCAAGACCATATGCTGCACTGTGTTGTTCTAAAACATTCAATAGAGCTACTAATTCTTCCTGAGAAGCAGCAATAAGGGTTGTATCGTCAGCAAATCTTAAGTTAGATATTTTGCTTCCGCCAATAGTTATACCGCCATTCCAGTTGTCCAATACCTGTCTCATCACAAATTCAGAGTAAATGTTAGTTAAGGGTTAAATCAATCACGTTACCTGTACTTTTACACCTTCATGTTTGTACTTCAAGTTCATCACAAATCCAACAGTCGTAACTTATCTAAATTCTATTTATTTTTGAATAACTGCAGATTATATCTATGACATCGACATAAAGCTGCTTTCCCAGAAGGTATTATCATGTAGATCCTATTCGTCATTCCCTCCAAGATATAAACATGTCATGACTCACGTGCGTCATCGCGTGCTACTTAGCCCTATCTCATCACCCCACAGTAGGACGTATGTGATGTCTTTGCAAGTTACAGAGTACGTCAAGGATACATCACTCTGGATGATATGCCAGCCACTTTCCGACGACTCTGATTTATCTATTCCGAGGAACAGGCACTAACTTACGCCATGCATTTAGATTATATACACTACTGGTGGAAAGTGGGGAAACACATGAGGGGTTCTCCGAGATCCAGAGTCCGTAGAAGATTTCCATTGTTGGATTTTCTTAAGGGGCCTGGATACACACATTTATACATACGTAAGTGCCATGTAAAACACGGACTCACAATTTCTCGCATAACTCACTCTATTTTTCAAACTACGTATATAATATTCCAGAAGGCGATAGTTAAGACCTTACTGAATGACAACTATTTTCGATATTCTCAAAAAAGTTTTTTAATGTGCAAAAAAACTCGCAATGCAAAATCGTACATTCTAAAAATGCCTCTTATTTAAGTACCAAACAGGATATCAAAAAAAAGGCTAAATAGTTGCGAAATTCATTTTTAAGGTGACCTTTGGACCTTACCTTTGGACCTTTTGACCTTACCTTTGGTTTTTTGAACTTATCTCCCCTCATCTTAGGCACACACACTGGAGAAAGGGAACAGGCGGCCAAGCCTCCTTGCTAACACGGGAATACGTCTTTTCTTGGATTCTCAATTTCTCAATATAATTACAAATACATATTATAATAATAAGTAAGTATATAAACGTTTAACAAAAATGACAGAAAATTATAAAAAATCACAAATCCATGGATGTAGAAACACAACAAAACTATCACTCTTACGATTGCCAAAAAATTAAATCAATGGGAACAAACTTTTAACAAAAAATCAGAAATTATAAAAATAATCAATAACTGATTGCATAATGAATTATGAACATTTTCTTAAAGAAAAGATTGCTGCTGCTCTTCTTCAATGGTGAAATAACCAAAAGTCGATTTCTAAATTTATTTTTTATTACCGTCATGGATGAAAAATCCCGATTCACATAAATATGTAGTTGCGAAGGGGACTAACATTTCCATTGCTTTCTCGTATAGAGATGGATATACATTTATCAATTTGATCCAAAATTTATCCATGGACATTGCTGAAAAACTAGCTTTCAACATAATATCTGCACTAATCTCAAGAAGGGACTCATATTCTCTCTCATTTAAATTTAACTTACTGTACTATCATATGTTATGGGAGGGTTTGTTATCCATACATTTCTTTCACACGTGGCAAATTACCACTGATGGTACGCTGGCCCAGCGGTTGGGAATAGCTGCCCTAGACCCTTGAGGCTTGCTTACACTACGTAACTAAAAGATTCACTCTTGTCGCTCCTGAGGGTACTGGTATGGGTACTGATCGAGACCAGTATACAAGTTATTTGCAAAATATAGTGGAATGGACCAAATGGGTTTGCTAATTGGGGGTTTTAAGCCCCGTACTGTGCTTTTCGCAGATGATAAATGTTTTGATAACAGGAGACCGGGATATGCTAAAAGTGCGTAAGAAAGAGTTCGAAGAATTTGGTTTGACTATTAACATGAAAAAGACTACATGTCTGTTAGAAGCGATGATCAAACTGACCTGGACAATGGTAAAAGTATAACATGGCACCAAATTTAAATATTTAGGAGTAACTCTTTCTTCAACTGGTACCAGTAACTCACTGCAGCCGAACATTGATAAGATCCAAAGGTTGACTGTTTCAAACAACAGATCCATGACAAACGGTAGTTTCGATCTGCTGGGTATAGTTGTTGACGATCGTCTAAATTGGTCGGCACATATAAGACAACTGAATAAAAAATTAAGTTCTGGACTATTTGTCATGCGCAGAGTGAGAGAAACCATTGATCAGAAGTATTTGATAATGGTTTACCAATCATTGCTCCATTCTCACATTAGTTATGGTGCAATCCTATGGGGTAATTCAACCACCGCCAATTTATTATTTAGGACACAGAAACAGGCTATACGGGTAATGGCAAAAATCGGTTAGCGGGATTATTGCCACCCTTGGTTCAAAAAATTTGGTATATTAACTTTGCCGTGTGTCCGGTTGTATCAACAATACACAAGAATAAGAACAGTTTTAGAAAGAACTCTAATAATCGCTATCATGGTAGACATGGTGATAATTTGCTCAAACCACAATTCAAACTTAAAATCTCAACCGACAACTCACTACGTTTCGAATTGTATAATATTTTGGAAAACAAGTCAAGAACCTCAATAATTTGGCATTTAAGAAAAGGTTGAAAAGCTTCTTGCTCTATCATTGTTTTTATACAGTGCACCAATATGTTACTGTTGCTAAAACTAACAGAGATCTCATCATATAGGCACTTCTTTATCCCTTTTATCTATATATCTTAGACTTTGTTTGTTTGTATTCCATTTTTGTCTTGTTATTTACTATATTGTGTGTTATTTTATAAAATATGTTTGTACTGTGTTTCCCACTAAGTACACTACTTTTTTTTGACTTGCTACAATTACAGTGTAAAATGTAGTCAATAAAAACTTGGAACTAGAAACCCAGATGATACCTCCAAAAAAATTGGACAAGGAAAAAGGATAATCAGGCAACTGAATTATTTACTTAGGAGTGACAAAATAACAAAAAACACAAAGCACAGCATGTACAGCGCGGTTTTTTAATCTGTTCGTACCTATAGGGCCCCACAGAAACCTGATGAAAAAGAACGATGTCTGTGGGGCCCTTATGGGTCACAAACGAGCGAGCAGACAAGAAGAAGTAAGGATCGGTTACTTAAGCTCAAAATGGACTATTGGAGGCTAGAAATAGAACATCTCGCCTAGAACACGTGACGAATGTCCATGTCAGAGAAGAGATGCAAGTAAACGGTACTATCTTTGGTCACGTTCAGAGAATGGAAGATTTAAGAATCCCAAAGAGGACCGGATCCCATCTGGAACAAAAAAGAGAAGAAGACCACAAAGGGCATTGCGCGATGTTGTACAAAAGGACATGCGCGGAAGGAATCTAAGAGAGGAAGACCGGTGGGACCGGTATGTGTTGAAGTCGAGGAGCGGGAAACAACACTAGCTACAAGATAATTACATCATGAATAAGGAGGTTCAGGGAGAAATCGAGAATTATAGACCAATCACGATTATAAGCAAATTCTTAAAAGTTTTTGAGACTCTCATCTATGATGCAGTTAAGTGGCATGTACACAATAGTATATTACCTGAACAGCAGAAGAAAGAAAGGGTCTATTGTCACGAACTTATTTTTTACGGCAATATACATCTGATAATATTGATTTTCGTGCTCAAGGAGATATCATATTATACAGACTTCGAAAACCTTCAGCCCAACTGATCACAGCATTTTTCTCAAAAAAATATCAAATTTTGGTGTAACTGGTAATCCTCTTTTGCTAATACAGTCTTTCTTGTCTGAGAGAATTTCATATGTGTCATGCAACGGTTGCTCTAACTATAACTATAACTTCTGGAGTCCCACTAGGGACCGCTCTGGGATCATTATTTTTTGGCATTTTTATAAACGATTAGACCAACACATAGATGTCCCATTTCTATTGTAAGTTGATGCTTTTTTCAGAGTATTGCTACAAGTTATAATGAAGTGTTAATATCCTCATTAGATGGTGTCGCAACTACAATATGCCTCTAAATGTGACGAAGTGCAATCTTGTCAAGTCATTGAATGAAAATCAAACAATGGTGCACGATTATGATATTGGCGCTGTTTTCCTCAATAGTTTAGACGTAATTAAAGATTTGGATGTCATATTCAATAGTATAAAACTGTTTCAATGGACATATCGAAGCAATATTGCAGCCAGTTACAATAAATTGGGATTTCTTATACGTTGCGGTAGGGAACTGTATACACCAGAGCAACTACTGCTGCTCTACAAGACACAGATCCGACCATCATTGGAGTATTGCTGCCATGTGTGGGGATGCGCTCCGCAGCACTCTCTAAAGCTTCTGGACACTCTGACCTGACTCTGACCTGTCCCTGTTTTACAGATTCTATTACGGAAGATGTTCGAGTGAGCTCTCTCAGATAATAACACCAAAGGCCGTCCAAACGAGGAACACTAGAGTGGCTCTGCGAGCTCATTCTTATCAAGTCGAGGTCCCTACTCCCCGAACCAGTCTCCTCCAGAATAATTTCTTTTGGAGAACTTCGACGCTGTCGGCTGAGCTGCCGGGGAATGTATTTCCCGAGGGCTACAACCTGCAGCGTTTTAAATCTAACGTGCACTAATACTTATCCTCTCGCAGCGCTTCTACAGCGCCTTAGGCTTTCAGCCTTTGCGGGAGGCTGACCATAAAAAAAACTACAAGTCGTGGAGATAGTTAAGCTTTTGTATTAAACATTTGTTCGATCTAAGCTTGAATATGCGGCAACTGTGTTGCAGTCTTGTTACAATTTTTGAATTGACATTGTGTTAACGTAGACTATACCTCTCCCCGAGGGAGGTACGCTGCGTAGGTTCAGGATCGCTACCTTAATCAAATGGAAATGAAAATTAATTTGGTTAGTAGTTTTCTGTCAAATCTAAACTAAACGAGTTGCTCAAAATTTCAGACTACGGGAAATTCAGAAAGTCACGGACTTAGCAAATCACCCTGGTACTTCCCTATTTTCAAGACACAGATGGTTCTCCATGGAATAAGTTCGCCACTGTGGTGGGAGCTTCTTATGGTGCTCCATGCCTTCGGCGATAAGAAGCGAGGTCCGAAACTCTAAAGATGAATGGAGTTAGCAGACGATCCTGTGATGGTACTTCCCTATATTTTCAAGACAGATGGTTCTGCATGGAATAAGTACGCCACTGTGGTGGTAGCTCCTTATGGTCCTCCATGCCTTCGGTTATAAGAAGCAAGGTCAGAAAGATGGACAGACTTATCAAAAGATCTGTAGTTTGGATAATACATAAATATTAATATATTAATAAAGACGACAAAGTTTGTACGTTTTTGCTTCCCGTTTTCAAGCTGTCAAGTTAAACCGATCTTTAAGTATAAACTAATATAAATGATAATAGGTCACACTGTCACGAATGAAAGCCGTAGAGTATTAATTTTATATCCCAAGCAATTTAGAAACCGGGATAATGGGTTGTCCGATAGAGGCCCAGGAAAATAATCTATATTGTCAAAAAGAGGCCATGTTTGTGTTCTGTCAGTTATATGTTATTCTGTTAGTTGAATGTTTGCTAGTTATCGCCAAGGAGTTGTATTCAAATGAAGATCGCACTGAGGCTATTCAAATCTATTAAAAAATGGTGCAACAATAAAAAATTCGTGATATTTTGCTCGTCATAACCACACAAATGGAACAACAGTCTATCCATTACAGATTTACCAAAAACTGGCAGACCAAAAAGTTTTAGTGCACTAGAAAATATCGTGTGAAGCAAAGACGTGTAAGATGGTCTGAAACAGTTAATCGTTCAGTAGAATTAGATATTTTAAGAGTCACTTTGCAACATTACTAAAGCTACCAAAATGTCGCTGGTTCAGTCTCTTGTGTTCACAATATTTTTGTATGCCTCCGAAACTTGGACTTAAAAAGGCAGATCGATCTCGCATAGATGCTTCTGAAATGTGGGCGTGGAGGAGAATGCTGAGAATCCCTTATATCGCCTATCGAACTAAGGTTTCCATACTGGGTAATCCAAAAAGACTATCCTCCGTTGGAAAAACTTTATAGTTCAGGGTCATGCCCCGAGTGGGCGGCGCCGTGGCCGTTCGCCTACACGCTGGGTGGATACGACGAAACACTTGCTGGATATGAGTATCAAGAGCGCCACTGAACTGACAGTAAATCGCGAACCATGGCGAGCTACAGTTTTCAAAACTATTGATAATATTCGTGTCGGCAATACTCTAGCTCAGACTTAATGCATTTTACGAGTTCACAACATGTCTGTTACGACATTGTGACTATGATGGTGATAATATAATTGGTCTTTCAGATGACATAGGTGTTTGAAGTTTAATTTTTTAGACCCTCACCTTCCAAAATTGTTGATTACCAGTCAAGTTACGGAGAACTGTCTGCGACTGAGGAAACACAATTCTTTTCCTGTATAACTTGAATTTCAAATGTTGGCCTTGCCCCTCCTGAAAATTCAGAACGTCGCCACTGTGGTGGTAGGTCCTTATGGTCCTCCATGCCTTCGGGGCGATAAGAAGCAAGGTCCGAAACGCTAAAGATGGACGCCGCCATCGCATCGCCGCGAATGCCGTTGCATAGAACTCCTGAGACGGAAATCGCTGGCAAGATATATAGAAGAGACGTAAATCTGTCAGCCGGGTTTGGCCCTCGAGTGACTTACGACCCGCGATATCGTCACTCGCAGCCAACGTCGATTGTGACCCGCCTTTTAGCCCCCTTTCAATAGGAAATTCACCTCTGGTTCGATTAGACCGCTTTTAAGGACTAAACGTCACCAATATGCGGGTAGGTAGTACTAATTTAATTTCAAATATGTTCAAGATTATTTAACGTTTTTGTATTCTTACAATGGTAACGTGTACGAGTATATAATAATAGTAAAGGAGGTATAAATGCGTAGTTAATAAATTTAAACGTTAAAAGTGAAACATATCGCTCATTAAACTAGAAAACACCAATAATAATTGCCAAAGAAGAACGGACACAAAATGCAGATAACTAGAAACTATTTCCAAAACTGTGGGGTCCTATGGCGAATTTAGTGAGAGTCCTCCATGTCCAGAAAGCTTCCAAATAATTTCCAAAACTGTTCATTTTTCAGGAATATTTCTATTTCTGAGTGAACAAAATGATGCCGAGAAAAACAAAACTTATGAAAAGCGACAGCATAATATCAATCCTGTATGCGCAAGCGCCAAGTATGCTGTTTTACAGTCAGCTGCTTATAGCCCGATATCAGCCGAGAATATTTGTTAACCTCGGGTGTCAGTATTCCTCTCATGTCAAGCTCTCGTACTACTTTTGTCGAGATAATAAGTATGCAATTTCAACGTCAAACGAGAGTATTCAAAGTAATCTAAAATAGCGACTTCGATCAAATAACTATGTCGCCGCTGATGATGAAGCTGACATCGCAAGTACTTTACACTCTTACACTGGTAATAATAATGAATGACTTGGCGCGACGGTTACTATGCACGAATAAACATGTCTCGACATGCAGCGACAAGCAGCTTCTTGCGATTGATTTTTGCGTCCTATTGCATACATGTGTGGGAGTTAGTATGTATATACATACATTTTGACTGCCAAACCTCTTCACTAAATGTTCTTTGATAATACGTAGTTACAAAAAAAGTTCTGCCTATATAAAGTTGATTCACTTCTATGGTTCGATATGCTTCAAGGAAAAATCTGATCAAGATTTTCCAAAACGAAAAAGGAGCCATGAGTTTTCCAGGTTTCTTTATGGTCCGTAGTTGGATCCCGAAGGAGATGGGATGCAGGTCTTCTCTTGGGGTGCACGTTGTGTGTCATATTATTCAACCATGTATTACACCGTTAGTTATGAAGTTAACTGGCAAAAAAGCATAATGTGGTTTTTATTGATAATAAAGTGAGATTAGGCAGTCGCAATCCTATCTCGTTAATCCAATTTATATACTGTATATACTTATCATTTGTCTTCCTCTCCCACAATTCGAGATTTGGTGCATTTGCAGGCATCATACTTTTGACAACTTAAAGCGTATCACTTTCAATACCTATATACAATTCAAAAATAACTCAGACGTAAACACGGACCACCACAAAACAAATTGATAATACCGATAACAGAACGCCAAATCACAGTAGTTAGGTCCATATTCATAGTCATCTCTTGAGTAATACTTAAGGTTACCTTAATACTCAAGGGATACTTAAGGGGCCCTCAAGTGTGGCTTTCCTTATGTATTTGTTCCCTAGACAACATCTACGAGACGGCGCGGCGGGATTCATTTGGCGACGTTGTCATATCTCAAATATAAGTCAATTTGTTATGCCTATGCCTATGCATTTTGGTGTTTTCTGTTATCTCTTTTTGTTTTGTGTCAGTATTTCGTGCTTTGTACCCATCGAGGTAGAATCCCAAGGTTCAATTTTGCATAACAAAAACGGTAGCAGGAGGCGTGGCTAAGTGTGGTAACAATATGGACGCCTCGCCAGAGCCAGATTACTTTCTTATGTAAATAACTTTGAAAATTCATTACAATGATGATTTAAATACGAAGTATTGGGTTGATCTTTCAATCTAATGCGAAATTCATAGTTAAAGTATATGAAAAAAAACAGGCTTTGTAGAGATGACATTCATCTTCAATTGAATAATACAACTGTATTATTGCTGCGATACGTTATACTTTATTGAGATAAAGATTACAAATGCGGTCCTGTACATTGTTATTTTTTTGTATACATACCTATGAAATGTAATTCCTGTCGATTTCTTCTTATCCATGCCGTCTCTAATAGAGCAACTATGATAAGCACATAAAACCATTATTTCCTTTATGAATTCACTAGAATATCACTAAAAAATAACTAAAAATCTCGGTGGAAACACTCAAAAAAAGCAAACTCGAAATTGTCAAAGAAACGTCAGCTGTCTGACATAAGTGTCGAATCAATATGGCCAACTTGCACCTGCTTTCAGCCACGTTATCGCGCCTCCATGGGATTCTACCTCGATGTTTGTACCGGACATGTTTCCGGCTGTGACACAAACTAACAACACCGTACTCCAAAACTAACCTACAAAATCGCTTTGACTGCAACGAGATGTCACGTTGTCATGTCATGTTGACATTTCGTTTCTTGAGTACTCAAGCGAGCCTTATGAAAGGGACCTTCAAGTAGCCGTCGAAACACAAAACCTTACTTAAGGGACCCTCAAATATTAAGGGACCCTTAAGTATTGACTATGAATACGACCTGTTAGTTGTCTTCCAAATTCCTATCAATGTTTGGACAGAAGTCGATAGTGACACATTGTGATTTTTAATGTTGACTGCCGATCTGTAAGGTAGATTTCTATCAGGCTGTCGAATTCTATATGACACGGAATCTGATTGCTGTGCACCCTTATGTCTCCACGATCCACTTTCTCATCTCCTTTTTACCGTTTCTCTCACCTTCATCGCTCTCAGCGAATCTCCCTCAGGATGCTTCAACGGCTCGTTTCGATCATTCCCAATTAGCTGCTGCTGACCAACGTTCCTTAATAATTAGCCTGTCGGCCAAGTAATGGATCCGTCACGTCCCACAGGATAACACATTGGCGGCACCAATAGAGGGAGACATCGCAAAAAGCTAGGCTGATTTTCTAAGAGAAATTATCTGGATTGATTCCCACTTGAAGCGCTCTATATATGCAAAGTGTTACTCAATGGGAGGTCGTAATTCCAAGAACCTGAATTCGAGTAAAAAAGTTCATATAAACATGTGTTCTAAAGAGTTTGGTTTTAAAGTTAAAGGTTGTCAAAATAACTTTGGAAAACAACATTTTTTATCAATATCTTAAAGATCATTGAGCCAATGATTTTGCAAATTTGGCATTATTGTTCAGTTCAATAAGACGCTAAGTCAGCACTGACTAGAAGATAACTGTCATTTCAGTGGCATCTATGCTGATATTTCTCGCACGATTAATATCAGCATATCAAACAAAAAATGAAGTCAAGTTGATTGATTCAGTACTTCCCACACATTAACGGTGATACCAGTTTATTATTTATTTCCTCATGAAGCTATAGTCTGAGATCCCCTTGCAACCAAATCATCGTCCGCCCGACCAAAAAGTGTGCTATGCCGATAGGTCTTTTTTTCACAGGTCCATGGATAACCTATTATGAATACAAACAAATTTTATGACCCCCCTACCCCAATTTCACCTCCATCCAAAAAAATGTAGAAAAAGATCAGAAACCCCTAAAATGCCTAAAAACAAAGTTTGAGCTGTTTTTATATCTTAAGTTTTTTTAATAATACTTCGCCGCCAGTGACACGATTTTTAAGAACCATAAACGTTTTCCACCCTCGCCAAGATAATAATACTGTCTAAAAGTTTCATTAATATAAATCCAACAGTTTCCACGTTACACAATACAGAACGATCTAAAACAATATTCGTATGTATACATCAGAGGTCCGTTGGTTTCTGTAATAGGCAAGACAATGTTCGGATGGACCTAAAAAAGCGTATTATGACGCTAAGTCTTTCTTTCACAGGTTACGGATAGCCTATTATGAATACAACAAATTTTTGAGTTTAACGGCCCCCCACCCCCCAACCACCCCATTCTCACTCCACCCAAAAAAAAGTAGAAAATCATCAAGAACCCCTAAAACGTTTAAAAACGAAGCTTGAGCTGTTATGTTTTTAGTTTTTTTATTATTGATGCGCCGCCACTGATAAAATTTCTAGAAATCATAAACGTCATCCATCCTCGCCACGGTAATACTACTGTCTAAAAATTTCATTAATATCAATCCAATAGTTTCCACGTTACACTATACAGAACGATTTAAAGCAATATTCGTATATATACATCAGAAAATTCTCCCATGGTTTCTGTAATAGGCAAGGCAATGTTCGGATGGACCTAAGAAAGTGTATTATGAAGCTAGGTTTCTTTCACAGGTTAGTAGATAGCAGTGGCGTATATAGAAATCGATTTCGGGGGAGGCAGGGGAACTGAAAAAATAGTTTATTGCATACGTTATAATGTTGGCGTATTATAAACCTAACCTAAATATAAAATAACAATGTACTAATATTAACGAAAATAATTATATATAACACATATGCGTATTAGAAATGTAAATTTCTATTTTTATACATAATAATTCTAAATTGAAGTAAAGAAACCAAGGTGTACTTCCTAATCAGACATCTACTCGGACATCTATGAATGATTAGATTACATTCTGATGTCGCTGCTAATTTTATTCAGTACTATATTTTTTGACAACTACTTCAGCCTCTTCCCAGACGTCAAAGCTGAATGCGTGGCTGGTTTCGGGGGGGGGGGGGGAGGGGGCGGACTAATTTGTGCTGTTTGTCTTGATTGTTTGACTTTTTTGATGACCTTTTCATGTGTACGATAAATAATAATATACAGCTTTGTAGCCTTGAGCCGCCACTGGTTCATCAGGATAACCGGCGGCCAAAGGATGCCCACACTTGCCTTGCAGGATTCGTTGGAGTGGAAGTGGTGGCGATTCGTCATAATAATTCATAATCTGTGCCTCCAGCAACCTCACGCCTAGCATGAGTATCGATTCATCGCGCAAGAAAACCGTAATTAATCCAGGGATGGATAACTTTCAACAGAAAAAGATGACTGATGCCCTGGAAAGGTGGCAGGATTAGCTTACTTAGCTTGCTCGAGCTCTTACACTTCTCATGCAGTGATGACTGTGTGAATACTATCTATAACCCAGATGTTAGATAACTTCCAAAAACGTTTTTCATCTGTATATATCTCTAAAGAAATTTCCAAAAGTAACTGCAGGATCTCGCGAGAAGTCCGACTAAATTATAATGTTTTAGTGAAGGAACAAAATGAATCTCTGCCAGTTCACTGCTAGATTTGGATGTTTGATGATCAGCCTGCATATGATGCGAGGTTATATGATTATGATGTGTATTATGCACCAAAAAAAATCCACACATAGGTCTTCAAAGGCGATGTTGTATAAGTCTCTGAAAAAACTCAGCAACGCCATTTCTTTATTCAATTTCCTACAGATACAGATATCAGCTGTATCTATGGTAAGCAAGTGATTAGCTCAATGACGAAGTTTAGCTACACATACAGTAACACTTAACCAGCGACTGCATACAAATTTTGTTGATTGACAACAGTAACTGCTAAATTGAAAAGAACAACAAAAACCGTTAATTATGTAGTGTATCCAAAATATAAAGCATGCACACAAGTAATGATCCTTTCAATAGCGACAAACATTTCGGTTAAAGGCTGTTTTGTCCAGTTTGTAGGAGAAGGGTTTTGATATATTTTCTAAAAGTATAAAGAGGCAAGCTTTTTGTTTGATTAACGTTGTACAAAATGCAAGCACTGTTTGTAAAGGGTCTTGTAAATACAGAAGGGTTATGGAGGGCATTGTTATTAGTGAGGTATTGCGTATCTGTGTTTGATGAATGTTGTGTCTAAAAATCAATTTCTCACATAGGTAATATAGGAATCCCAGTAATAACTAGGTGATGAATAAGGGTAAAAAACGTATATTTAACTAAGTCATGCATTTTCAACCTATACAGGGTGTCCCTGAATTTCCTTGACACATGACATTCTCGTAACAAAAATATGTTCAACCCTTAAAACTCACCCCCAACCTTGTATTTTCAAATAGCCCTAATAGTTTTTCCTACACAAATTAAGTCCTTATTTTATTTAAAACCCTATGGTTTTACAAAAACGTATTTTTCGTGAATTCACAGGCATAAAGTAAATAAAATAAATAAAACAAGGATTGTTTGAGAAATAATAGTTTCGAAAGAAAAACAGTTAAAAAGGAATACTAAGTAAGCCTTTCAAGGGTACCGAATGACGTATCCGGCGGGCGAACTTTCGACACCAAATTGTGTTTGTACCTGTGGTAATCGAAGGGTCAAATTTTATTATAGGAAATTTCGACATCGCGCCCTAAAGCAGGTAGATAGGTAATTAGTTGGGTTTCCCAATATTTATTGTCACTTCTGTACTTTTACACGAAAATTATTCAGTTGCAATTCATTTATTGTTTGACGTTGACTAGTGCACGTACAGATATTTTAAACATGAGTTTGATAAAAAGTTCCCGTGGTTGAGATTTATTAGTGGTGGAGCATCATTCGTTCTCAAAACAGAAAGTGTTAAAAAGCGGCGAGATATTTTGGCGCTGCATTCAAAGAAACACCAAGTGTTCCGCAAAAGTGTTTACAATAGGCTGTGATGACCTCACCATCACAAGACGTGATTTGGTACATAATCATGAAGCCGATCCGAAAAAGCTTCAAGTAAAGATGGTTACCAATGCATGTAAAAGAAAAGCCGAAGAGGATATATCAGAAAAGCCTGCAAAAATTACAAGAACTGCTGTTACTGAGTGTGATGCCAATTTGCTAACGGTTCCTGACATAGCTTGCATAAGAAAAAACATTTACAACTGTCGTCGTAAACTGTTACCAGGTCCGTTACCTAGAAGCATATCAGAAGTTCATATCGCGATTAGTAATTATTCTCCTAAAACCTGTCGCAATGAAAGTTTTTTGTTTTTAAATCATTCTGAATTTAATGTAATTGTATTTTCATGCGAGACAAATGTTCGTTTGTTGTGTAAATTACAAACTTTGTATATGGATGGTACATTTTCATACAGTACCAAATTTTTTCTCCAATTATTTACAATACATGGCTTTGAAAATGGACATTATGTACCTTTAGCATACTGTTTGTTAAAGGACAAATTGTCAATGACATACAAACATTTATTTTCTTTATTAAAGTCAAAGATTTTTGAAACATTTGAGTTATCATTAGAGCCAACTGAAATATTTGTGGACTTTGAAAAAGCAATTCACTGTGCTTTATTGTCTGTGTGGCCAAATGTAAAAATTAGTCGATGCCGTTTTCACTTACACCAGAACTGGTTTAAAAAAATTCAATCTTTGGGTTTGGTACAAGAATATAAGGATACAAATTCAGAAATTGGAAAATGGTTAAGACATACGTTTGGTTTAACTTATTTAAATCCAGTAGATGTTGAAGATTGCTTTGTTTATGATCTTATGTCATATAAACCTAAAAACGCATCACTTGATTTATATGCAGACTATTTACTGGAAAATTACATAATCGATAGCGCTCTATTTCCACCGCACATATGGTCTAATCAGAATCCGTCTATTGCGAGGACCACGAATGCCTGTGAACCCTTTCATTCAAGATTTAATTCTTCTTTTTATTCAACGCATCCTTCTATTTTTATTTTTATTGAAAAGTTAAAAGAATTTCAAGTAGAGACTTATGTCAAAATAAATAGTTTAAAAATACCAGCAAAAGTCAAAGATAATACCGTTAAGGCTAAATTGGTATTTATGGAGAAAATGGTGGATAAACTACGATCCCAACAAATATGTAGGTTAGATTTTATAAAAGCTATATCTTACCATTCCTATAATAGCAAATAAATTATATAACAAGTATATTAACGATAAAATGTACAAAAATTAGGTTAGGTTAGGTTAGGTTAGGTAGTATTATTAATTTTAAAAATATAAAATGTACATTATTTTTATTAAAATAAATAAATAAATTAATTATGATATTTTATTTATTTCGCAGCTATATTTATTTGGTGTCGAATATACCTGTCAGATAAAAACGGAACTTGGGGCTGGTGTCGAAAATTGCCATTAAATTTTAGTCGCTACCTGCTTAGTGTCGAAATTTCCTCCGCCCGACGTATCATACCACGCTTCGAAACATTTTTTTTACTTCAACCGCTAAAACTTACCCCCTCCTTTTTTTTGCCAAATAGCACCCCACAGCTTTTCCTACATTAATGAGATCATTATTTTATTTAGTATCTTGTAGTGCCTTTGACTTCATACACAAACCAATTTTTTTCGTAAAGTCATTCACATAAGACAAATAAAATGAGCATTTGTTTGAGGCGTAATATTTTCGTAACAAAAAAGCATAAAAAAGACATTTGTTTTCGAAAGCATGTTTTATAGGCCATTCAGTACTCTTAAA
This sequence comes from Callosobruchus maculatus, assembly GCA_951848785.1. Taxonomy (NCBI): domain Eukaryota; kingdom Metazoa; phylum Arthropoda; class Insecta; order Coleoptera; family Chrysomelidae; genus Callosobruchus; species Callosobruchus maculatus. Next base: position 733,019 of record CATOUR010000177.1, read on the forward strand.
AACCCAATTAGTTTTATTTTTAGTCGTTTTTTGCGTCAAGCAAGTTCTTATTTTATTTATGTTATGCTTATGATTTTACGAAAAAAAAAATTAGTTTGCGTATAAAATCAAAGGTACTGCAAGATTTTAAATAATATAAAAACTTGATTTGTGTAGAAAAAACTATTTGATGCTATTTGAAACACACAAGTTGAGGGTGAGTTCTAAGGGTTGAGGTACAAAAAATGCTTTAAAAGCATGAAATGATAGACCAAATGGTACTTTCATAAATTCCCCGCAGTTTTTGTTTGAACTTTTTTTTGTTACGAGGATATCATGAGTCAAGGAAATTCAGGGACACCCTGTATATAGGATAACGATCCGATACATAGCCGAACTTCCTCAATGTGAAAATGAAACTAATGCAGTTATTTTGTACAACAGCAATTCAGTTACTACTGACTACATGTAAATAGTTGTAGTTGAAAATAGACAAAAGATTCACACAATTTTCTGCACTATTAAAATTTAGGAAAGTTTTATTTGCTACAAGACTCTTAGATGGACGCAGGTTTTTTATAACCACAAATTTTCTTCCACAATCACTCCAAAACGCTTAACCTTTCAGAACAAGGTAGGGTTTTACTATCGATGTTTACTCTTGAGCAAGCTTTTAGGATATATTTTCTAAAGTTTTGACAAAACAGGACGGCCGTAGATTTATTAGCATTTAGAATTAGGTTATTTCGAGCCCAATATTTACAAATCAATTCAAATGAATGAACTGTTCGTTCTTGGGCTGTTCGGCCGGCGTCGACACGCTCCGTCGCCTTGGCGTCGGCGCGCTTCGCTGCTTGACGTTTCGCCAACACGAGTGGTCGGCATCCTTAGAAGCTGATGTGTGTTTCGAGAGACTGACAATAGTTCAATACATAGATCGATTCAAAATTTTTGTGAGTCTCGTCTACGTATGACTGTAATAAAGAATGTTGAATAGGTTTATCTATATCCGCTACATATTTCAAAAATAACAAAAGTCCGAGTATTGAGCCCGAGGCAATCGGACGCTTATTTGAGGATACCTCACTGTCCTATCAAAACCGCAGAACTTAAGGGGCCTGGATACACACATTTATACATACGTATATTTGCCATGTAAAACACGGACTCACAGTTTCTCGCATAACTCATTCTAATTTCAAAATACATATATAATGTTTCAGAAGGCGATAGTTCAGACCTTAGTGAATGACAACTATTTTCGATTTTCTCAAAAAAGTTTTTTAATGTGCAATAAAACTCGCAATGCAAAATCATACATTCTATAAATGCATGTAATTTAACAACCAAACACGATATCAAAAAAAGCCTAAATAGTTGCACAAGCGCAAGCTTTCTTCTTCAATTTGCTGGAGTCATTACTGTATATTTAAAGGTAAAGTCAGGAGCTTGGAAATGCGAACTTCATTTTTATGGTGACCTCTGGACCTTACCTTTGGACCTTTTGACCTTGCCATTGGATTTTTGAACTTATCTCCCGTCATCTTAGACACACACACTGGAGAAAGGGAACAGGCGGCCACGCCTCCTCGCTAACACGGGAATACGTCTTTTCTTGGTTTCTCAATTTCGCGCGCTATACCCTAGACCCTCAATATTGGCACACATGAGTCAACTTACTTGACGTTACACGTTTAGCTCGTGCTAAAACCGTCCAGCGAACATACGGGAATACGAATGACCCCTGTGTCAATATATACATATACACATACAGTCGTGCCTATAATCGCATACATCAAAACAAAACAGAATGAATCAAAAATATAATTATTTTCGAAAACGTTTACAGCTTATAAAGTGTAATATTCCTTAATTAGAGATCTGTCACTCCTTTAATCCATGTAATTTCAACGGCAATAACTATAAATTCGTCGAAATATTACGAATATAAATTCCACTTTTTAATTATATTCATCACAATAATACCGTCATAAATATACATCTTTATTCCTTGCTACATAGACGGAGGTAAGGTGTTCTTTGTTCAAAACCCTCATACCATAATTCTTACAGCGCAGCAGAGAATAATGTTTATAGTCGTTTCTATAAGCTTATCAATTTGAAACACTGATTTTTGGGCATTTTATGTTCATTAATATACCTATATATCACACTTGGTTGTGGCTGTGATTCAGATATTATGCATAATTCTTAGTGACAGAGTGAGAGCTTACAGTTAGGATGCTGTGCTTACTTGAGATATACAAGGTGCGTTTTTAGCACTGGATCGCTCCATAGCTCTACTCCTGCAGAAAAAAGTTGTATACAAAAGTTGTAGGCAAGGATATGATCCTTACTCAGAAAACATTTTGATTTATACAGGGTGATTTATAACGACGACAACAATAAATAACATTATACAGGTTATTTCAAAACTTTAGACTATTTTTATATCCAAATCACTGCGAATGTATATGAAGAAGTCATGGGTAAAAAATTATGTCTCGCTATATTTTATTACTTTTATTATGACCTTTCATCTTTGTATAGCATTCCTTATACGTACAGTTTCAATTTTTCTGCAAATTTTAAATATACCTTCTGTTTGTGTTCCGAAATTTATTTATTTTGAGAAAGTGCTATGGAGTTTTATTTTGATTTAATGAACAACTAAAATATAAGGCCCTAATAGTATTTGTCGATGAAGACGAAACCCCGAATTATTGACATAATTTAAGTGAGATATGCTGAGGAAATAATTTTATAAACGTGATGGATAAGTGTCTGACGATGATTCCAATTGGCAGAAAACCGTATCGCTTGGGTTCAATTCTTATTTAATTCAATCGTCATTACTTACCCTTTGATTTATTTTTTTTATTTTTTTTTTATGGTCGGCCTCCCGCAAAGGCTTAAAGCCTATGGCGCTGTAGAAGCGCTGCGAGAGGATAAGTATCGGTTCACGTTAGATTTGAAACGCTGCAGGTTGTAGCCGTCGGGAAACAAATTCCCCGGCAGCTGATTCCACAGCGTCGAAGTTCTCCAAAAGAATGAATGCTGGAGGAGACTAGTTCGGGGAGTATGGACCTCGACCTGGTAAGGATGAGCTGGCAGAGCTTCTCTAGTTTTCATGGTTCGTACGGCCTGTGGTGTTATTATCTGAGAGAGCTCAATCGAACATCTTCCGTGATAGAATCTGTAAAACAGGGATAGGTCAGCCACCCTCCTTCGATGTTCCAGGCTGTGGAGGTCCTTTGTGAGGTTTGGCGTATCGACTAGTCTAATCGCTCTTTTCTGGATAGTGTCCAGAAGCTTTAGAGAGTGCTTCAGAGCGCATCCCCACACATGGGAGCAATACTCCAGCGATGGTCGGATTTGTGCCTTGTACAGCACCAGCAGTTGCTCTGGTGTATACAACTTCCTACAGCGGAACAAAACTCCAAGCTTCTGGGATGCCGTTTTAGCAATACGACGTGGTCATGCCAGGACATGTTATTGTTGATGTTGATTCCCAAAAGCTTGACAGAAGGTGATTCGACTATGGGGTGACCCTCCATTTCCACGGTTGGTAAGCCATCGTGAGACTTCTTTGTAAGTGTTGTTGCCTGAGTTTTTTGTACGTTGAACTGTACTTTATTTGCTAATCCCCACTCGACAATTGTTTTGATATCAGCGTTGACCTGTGAGGCATGCTGCGGTCGTTGACGTACCGTCTCCTGGGATAATAGTGGCTTGCCTGGTTCCATGCACGACACTAATGTACTGTCATCTGCGAAGCTGTAGATTGGATTGGATGTTATTTCCAGCAGCTCCTTGATGTACAGCAGAAACAGTGTAGGAGTTAGGACAGATCCCTGAGGAACACCGGCGTTTATTGAAAATACGTCTGATGAACAGCCCTCGACTACAACAAACAGAGATCGGTCGTTCAAAAAGCTATTCAGTCACTGGCGCAGGCCAGGTGGTAGTCCATAAGCAGCAAGCTTGGCCAGAAGTCCGTCATGCCATACTCTGTCGAAAGCTTTCGATATATCAAGTGCAACAACATGGGATTCGCCATGATTGTCTATTGCTCTGTTCCACAAGTGAGTGACGTAGGCAAGGAGGTCACCTGTAGACCTGTGCTTACGGAAGCCATACTGGCGATCATTTATGATGTTATTGTTGTCCAGGTATTTCAGGAGCTGTGTGTTAATGACAGTCTCCATAACCTTAGACATTATGCTGAGGAGAGCCACAGGTCTATAGTTGGTGGGATCAGTTTTTTTGCCTTTCTTAGGGATGGGTTGTACGCAGCCAATCTTCCACGAAGCGGGAAACATGCCTCGTTGGTACGAAAGTTTGAAGAGCTTGCAAAGAATAGGTGCAAGCTCAGCGGCACAGCGTTTAAGGACAATGGCTGGAATTTGGTCAGGACCAGTAGCTTTATTGGTGTTCAGTTTTTGGAGGATGCTTTTTACATCTCGATGTTGAAATTTGACCTCTGCCATTCTCGAGTTCACGCTTATGGTGGTGGTCGGAGTACTTCCTTGAAAGTCTACAGTAGGCTGCGAAGAGCTTCCCTAAGATGCCTGCTTTTTCTTTAGGAGCAGAAGCGATGGATTTGTCCTCTATGGTCAAGGGTGGTATTGACGAATAGGAAAAGTTCTGACTAACAGCCTTAGCTACAGACCAGAATGTTCTGGACGAACTAGGACATGAGAGGAGCTTGTTCTTAATTTTTTGGTTGTGTTCCTCCTTGCTGCTGTCAATCACGCGCTTACAGTGATTTCTGGCGTCGATAAAACTGCGGTGGCTCTCAGCATTTGGATTTTTCCTCCATTCTCTGTAATGTTGGTTTTTAGAGGTAACTGCATCTCTGCAACGCTGATTGAACCATGGCTTGTTTTTGGAGGGATGCTTGACGACATGAGGAATATAGGCTTCCATGCCGGATATTAATACCTCTGTTATTTCTTGGGCGCAAGCTGATGGGTCTCGTGACTTGAAGCAGACGTCGTTCCAGGAAGAGGACTGGTAGTATTCCCTTAGGTCGTCCCACTTTGCTGATCCGTAATGCCAGATCCGACGAGGCTTTGCATGGTAAAGATCTGGAGAATGCATTCTGCATAGCGTCGAGACGGTGTTGTGGTCAGACGATCCCAGTGGGGCGGTTACCTTCACTGTGTAGACCGTTGGAGTAGTTGTGAGATATAGGTCCAACCGACTAGCAAAATCTCCGTGGCGGCTGGGAATCCTTGTTGGTTCTTTGACTATCTGCTCCAAGCCGCAGCTGATAGCGAAGGCTTCAGCTTCACGTCCCTCGTCGTCCGTTTTGTTTGAGTGTTTCAGCCAGTATGAGTTGTGAACGTTAAAGTCACCCAGAAAGACTATTTCTGAATGAGGGTGATCGGATTGCAGCGCGTCCACAGTGGCTGAAAGCTTCTCGAAGAGCTCTTTGCAGTTGTTACTGGTTGGTGGCCTATAAATGCAGCATATAAATTTGGAATGATTTTGGAAGGATATTTTGAGCCATATGATGTCAGATCCTTCCAGTTCAGGCTCTTCTCCTCGATTACAAGAAAGCCCAAATTTAACGTACACGCATACGCCAAACCTACGTCTAAATCGGGTGTATAAGTCATATCCGGGATATCTAAAGCATTTATCCATTGTTGAAGAGCCGACTTGAGTTTCCGTAAGAGCAGAATGTGTGGCTTCTCTGCCTGAAGGTGTTGATGGACAGAGTTTATGTTAGAGGCAAGACCTCGTATATTTGTAAAGTCGGCTCTGAAAAAGTTTCTCAGGCCTTCGGGCCTGTCGCCAGTGCGAAGTTGCTGCGAAGGACGGCTTCTGTTGTTAGCCTGACGAGGAGTGGCAGCACAATTTTTTAAACAAACTTCGCTTAATGTTCCCCCCGGACCACCTGGCACCCGGAGATCCGAACGGCCAGGTATTTTACCTCCGGCATCTTTTGATCCTGGGAGAGCCATTAAGCATTTTTTACTTTTAATTAATTTGATTTGTCACTTATGAGAAACCGAGAACATCAGCCCAGCGACGGAACATAAACCGTGAGGCCATTTGGCGCCGCCTATTTCCGGAAACCTATTTCTAGTTTCCCGGAAGTATTCCGATGTGGGGGTGATTGCACCGCGGGCGAAGCTAAGTGATTGCACTTCTCCCCCCTGTGGCTGATTGCAGAGATAATAGTACATGATGCACCGTCGTCGGTGCAAGGTGTACCATCACCTCTGGGCGATGGGGTCGCCACATCCCTACGCCGATAAGATGGCGGGCATGGATCATGTAATATTAAAAAAATGTAAGTTGAGCCCACTAATTATTCTGATTTCCAAAAAACAACTCATATGCTATTTAAGTGAATTTCACTGAAGGCCTTCCTAACAGAGTTGAATGATTCAAAGAAACAACTCCAGCCTTTAGATGTTCTTTGCGTTACCGTAGATGAAAAGGAAGAGCAACGAAGTGGCCCAAAAATCTCCAGTGTATAAAAAATGACGTACTGGAGGAAATCAGTTATGAAAGAATTATATGGCGGTTTGCAAATGAGAAATCGAGAAAAAAGTCGATTCTTTTTCGTTGTGTATTTAATTAGACATTTTATTTTTTTTAGTTCTTGTCTGTTTATGTAGTTTTGCTTTATGATATTTGTAATTACCAGTTTCGTTTTTGTATGTTTTGTAATGTTAATTTTTGTAATCTTTGTTCTTCTTCCTATTCTTTTGGTTTTAAAAGTATATTGTGTAGAGTTTTTATAATAAATATTATTAGCTTATAGATTTATTTGTTGAAGAACTGATAAAGGAGAGTAATGAAGGTGTCACAGAATATCCAATGCCCAGTGTCCAAAGATAGATAGAACCGTCACTGGAGTAAATGAAACCTTCTCTTAGACAGTTCTGGCTAACATTTTTATTCACGTCATTGGGGCTCATAAGTAAAAGCGAAGGGATTAAATTGGATTCCTCCCTTAAACATTCTGAGACGCCGTTCGTCTACAACCGTCAAAACGTCTGATTCTCTTTCATAACAAGTGAAACTTACGACTCGAAATCCGCAATAAATACTTCAAATCTCATAATAAATCCCATCATTTCCACTCGGTCTGCGTCGTAACAACAAAAAGGAACGAGCGGAACGAAGCGACCGGTCGTCGGTCGGATTCCAAAATCACACATCAACTAAATTACGAATTAACATAAATATCACATAAAATTCGAAATCCAGACCTGGTCGCGTATGCCGTATGGCCGTCTCTCTCACACGCGGCTCGACTTGACTGGTACGAAGGATGAGAGGATCGTAAATCACGCATCCAGGTCAGGACTTACATCGATTTTATTACTAATCGATCCAAATCAATCGAAGTGGCAAAATGGGTGACAAGCGTAATAAGTGAGGTTTTGAATTAAGAAAAAAAAATATCTTTTGGTGATAAATGGAAAGATCATATATAAGTTTTATAACAAAACTGTTTTTTGTTTTCTTTTTTTCGCAATACTTCAAAAGTTATATCAAAATAAAAATGGGTTTTTGAATCGAGTACCGAAAACACGCCGATGGCTGCCGAACCCGTGTGACATCACCATGGCGGTCAGGATGCTCCTTTGACCAACGACGTTCTACTCCGATACTAGATTCTAGATTCCCAGCCAATCGCGAAAATACGTACTGGTAAACTGGTAACTAGTGTATATTTGTTGCAATACAGTCGATGAATGAAGTTTGCAGCTCGAGTTAAAGTCTACGATCGAAATAAATATGTTTTTGAATGTTTGAAGTTAAAGTCAGATTACAGATTCCAGTAAGTAAGTACCTAATCAACTATGTTTCGTTGAAAAGGTCTCCTCAATCGAAGGATGGCCTAGTAGTTAGAGTGTCCGATAATGGATCTCAGGGTCTTTGGATTGAAACCCTGGCCTTTCATCTTTTTTTATCAATAAATGTATTGATCTGCTTTATTCACTTGTTACGCACATGTTTTCTACGATCAACGTAAATATATGTTTGAATCAAATTTTGTTAGACATATTACTTACACTGCACAGTGCAAAAACTAAGTACAGGAGGCGGTCGACAATTCAAAAAATCAGTGGAAATGAAGTTTGTCCGTCAATATCAATCGCCATTAATTTTTTTTAAATGTTATAGTTAGTTAATAAAACAAAATCCCTCCATCCACACAATCCATTCATTTTTAATGTAAAAAAGTAACTCAAACTAGTAATCACATTCTGTTTATCACTTAGTATTATTATTTATTTAACTTTGGGCAATGAAGCTTAATAATTAAATTTTCATAAAAATTTAACAAGTAAGTGCAATAGAAACAAACAAAAAATATTCTTCTGTCAATTTTAATGCTATAATTATCTTCTTGACTAGAACTAAAAATAATAATCGAAAAACACTTGTACGATAAACGAACTATGAATATAATTGTTTTATATAAGAGCTAACACCCCAAGTAAACAAAAATAAAATTATATCTTTTATTTTGACGAATATAAAAGTGGATATTCGCATTAGCGAATGTTGGTAGCCAGATATTCGCATTCGCACCCGCGAATGTTAAAAATGTGACATTGACATTCGTTACGTTACTAGAGCCCAGTTCCCACAAAACCCCAATTTAGTACTTGTAAAATCTGAAATAGAATTTGATTCAAAAGCATCAAAAACATATTTATGTCGATCGTAGAAAAAAATGTGCGTAACAAGTGCTAAAAGCACATCAATAATTGTATTTGTTGAAAAAAAAAATGAAAATGAAAAAAATGTTGGAAGGTCTGGGTTTTGAGCCAAAGACTCACAGATTCACTATCGGTCACTCTAACCACTAGGCCAACTAGTGATTGAGGAGATCTTTTCAACGAAACATATTTGATTAGGTACTACTTACTGGAATCTGTAGTCTGACTTCAAACATTCAAAAACATATTTATTCCGATCGTAGACTTCGTCTCGAGCTGCAAACTTCATTCATCGTCTATGTTGCAACAAATATACACTAGATACCAGTAAGTATTTTCACGATTGGCTGGGAATCTAGAATCTAGTATCGAAGTAGGACGTCGTTGGTCAAAGGAGCATCCTGACCGCCATGGTGACGTCACACGGGTTCGGGAGCCGTCGGCGTGTTTTCGGTAATGGATTCAAAAACCCATTTTTATTTTGATATAACTTTTGAATTATTGCGAAAAAAAAAAGAAAACAAAAACAGTTTTGTCATAAAACTTATATATGATCGTTCCATTTATGACAAAAAAATTTTTATTCAAAACCTCAATTATGTCAGATTGTACAGGGAGTCAATTGAGGTTTATAAACGTACAAAAAACTTCAACAACAAAGAAGAAGCATACATACAAGCTCAACAGAATATGGATACCGCCTTAAGAGACGCAAAGATTGTGGGATGCGCAGGAGCTCGAAAGGGATCAGCGGTGCACGCTGCAGCAGCCCCCACCTTTATTCTGGGTTATATAAGTGCTCTACTCCAGGACACTATCTCAGTTTCTCGGACACGCCGAGCAGATAATATCAGCTTCTGAAAATGCCGAACACTCGTGTTAGCGAAACGTCAAGCAGCGAAGCGCGCCGACGCGACGCCAAGGCAACAGGGCGTGTCGACGCCACCGGCCGAACAGCCCAAGGAGCAACAGCTCATAGAAAAGAGAAAAGACAACTTTATGAACTCTATTGTTTGATTTTGTTTTTGATTTTGATAATACAATCATTTTATCAAAACAAAGTAATTTGAAAAAACGTCTGTTTCTTGAAATGATCAACATAAAAAAATGTAATACTGTTAACAAGAAACAGGTTATACAAAGTTTAAATAGTAGTTATTTTAACCTGATCAGCAAAATACCCAAGAAGAATTAACCACACATTTACTTCTTCCTTTTTGTAGTTAACTCTGTTCTACATTTACCCCATCCCACCATTTTTCTACATTTTCTGCTTTCAACTTCGCCCTGTATTCAATGTTTACACTTATAAATATTAACAATCTTATATTTCTTGCTAACCTTTTTGTGCCCATATAGATTTCCTTTAAAACACCTATGATTTTTAACAATGCGGCGTACACATCGATTGTGAATAGACATATAACATACAATCTCCGTTTTATTGTCTTAATTATTATTACGTGTCGTTTTGCCCTTACATGATTTTTTATACTACATGTGCCTTTTCACCATATTTGACTCAAGGAGTCCATCACTGGTGTAAGTACTACCTGTTTATTGTGTATATTATATGTATATTAGGTTTTTTTAAATAACACTGATCACCCCTCCTTTTTAATTTGTTTTTATAACTACCATGTATAATCTTTTTAGTGCCCTAAAAAGGCCGAAATGTCGGCAAAACAGTAAAAGAGACTCCCTCAGTTTTCTTGACCTTGACCTTTTCTTGACCATCTGTTTCCTGGATAGAAAAGAGACAATTGTGATCCCGGGATATTTGGAATAACTAGTGGTAGGGTAGAGCAAAATGTGAATGGCCGATAATGTAAATTAAACTAAATTACACGAAATGTGGTGAACTAAACAGGAGTGGAACCGAGAAAAGACGAAGTTACAAGAATCTAAATTGCAACTACCATGCCATATGAACAGGTTCTGGATGACTTTATTTCCTAAACTACATTTCATCGGACAAACTAAGCAGGAGGACCATCATTACAAAGTGAAATAGATAAATAGACCAATTAACTAATTCTTACTCTTAATAGAATGTATGCCCCCCGAAAAACCTATATACAGTGCTTTTTTTAATGCCCCCCTTTTATTTTTTGAACGGGTCAACTCAAAAAATTGAAACCTGGGATGAGAAAATTGATGCATGAATACTATATTTTGAAGTAAAATTGACAAATTAAACTTTCAAGATGGTGGCTCGGCGTCAAAAAAAAATCAAATTGAAAGGGGGGTCTTGTGACACATCTTCCTGAAGCTCCTGACGAATCCTCCACAACCCTTAAATATGAAGTTAATATCTCCGTCTGCTACAAAATGGCGGGCATTCAATAATTGTCTACCCAGAAACAAACACGTTAATATCCTCAGGTAATTATTAAATTTTCCGCCATTTTGTAGAAGATGAAGATATTGACTTCATATTCTAGGGTTGTCAAGGATTTCTCAGGAGCTTTAAAAAGATGTGTCACGAGACCCCCTTTCAACTTAATGTTTCTTTTTCAAGATCGCGCCGAGCCGCCATCTTGCAAGTTTCATCTGTCAATTTTACTCCAAAATATAGTATTCATGCATCAATTTTATTATCTCAAGTTTTAATTTTTGAGTTGATCCGTTCAAAAAATTAAAGGTAAGTAGGGTCGATATTAACGTGTTTGTCTCGGGTAATTATTAAATGTTCCGCCATTCTGTAGGAGATTTGGATATTGACTTCATATTCTAGGGTTGTGAAGCACTCGTCAGGAGCTTCAAAAAAGTGTGTCACAAGGCCCCCCTTACAATTTTTTTTTTCAAAATGGCGCCGAGAAGCCATCTTGCAACTTTTATCTGTCAATTTTAGTTCAAAATTATAGTATTCATGCATCAATTTCATTACCCCAATTTTTTTAATTGACTCGTTCAAAAAATAAAATACTTCTCCCTAAGGGCATATCTAGACTTCGATTTTATGAAAGGTAGCAGGGCATGAGGTTTGTGCGTTCTTTCACCATTTTTGCAATACTTTTGTCAAGATAATTGAGGCAACAAAAAGGAGAAACAGAGAGAGAACGTCGACAGAAAAACTGCTGTATTTGGAATTTCATCATGCCATGCCATTCATTCATTCAATTTCTGGTCAAAAATTCTTAAAGAGGGGGTAATTACCAGCGTTACCCATTGCATATGCCTGTGGCCCTGGCCCTACCTAAAAAATCCATATAGCTTCCTTCTTTGGGTGCCATAATCCTTGCAGCGTGTAAGTGGTTATCTGCTCTCGTGCCCACCATGTGTACAGTATCGTCTTCTTCTCTCCCCACTATTGTTGAGGTATTGTTGACGTGTCACCAGTTTCTGATATCTCAGAGCCATGACTGTTGCTAGCGACTTGGACCTTCGCTTTCTTCAATTATATCCAATAAAATTTCATTCGTTAACCTATGTTTGGGGCCTCTAAGTATATGACCTACTTACAGGCAAGCTGCTTTGTATGCTTTGGTTTTCCGTGACTCCCTTTGGGGTGGAGGCTCTATTCAATACAACCTGGTTCGTTATGTGGTCTGTACATGGGATTCTCAAAAGTTGACGTATATAAGGTACACGTTTCAAAGGCTTCGATTTTATTCATTAATTTTGAGTGATCAAGTTTCAGCGCCGTATATCAGTATTGACCATCTATAAAAGTGTTTCGGGCTATCCCAATACGTATTTCAATTTCTTCGTCACATTCCCATCTTGCACTTAACGTTGAGCCCAAATATTCGAATTTGTCTACTCATATAACTGCACTATTGAGATAAAATTGAAAGATTCTCAAACACTCTGATGCCGAACCTGTTTCCCGGCCATTTCTCAGCTACCAGAACGTCAACAAATTATTTATTCAATTGTTGGTTTAATACGAATGTTTAGTAAATCAGTCAGGGCGAGCGATTTGAAAGGCCATGGATGCTCGACGCTACGTGAGACTGGGACAGCTTACACGTCCACGATAACTCATTCTTTTCTCTTCTTCGGATGACCGTTCGTCCCTCCTCCTTCTTCTCATTTTGATTTTGTTGGGATACAAGTGTTCTTCTGGTGACAAATATACTTAGACCACTTGCTATCGCGTGGTCTACGATTGTGAATGAAACAAGGACTTTAAATGGCTAAAGACTAAAATATCACCTTAAACTTCTGGAGAATAAAAACAAACAACCGCGCTATTACACAGAAAAAAACACTGTTGCGTTTCCAATTAATTGTTAGTATTTGGATGTTTTTCCATCACTTTAAATATATTTACAGTTGTTTCAAATCCACGTCATTGAAAGAATTCAATCCTTATATTCGAAGGAATCACAGGTACGCCAATAAATTCAAAATAATTTTATTTTCGCTCTGACGATATGTATAATCATTGATTAAGGTATTAAGGGGAAGATGGGTCACCAGATGCTAAGATCTCGCGCCTAATTTTTGTTTCTTCTGGAGTGTCGCCACCTATATGAGCACAAATGTACCTCTACTGTTACAACTTTGAACCATCGACTTTGATGCGAATAAAGTACCCTACTTCCAACCATCTATCAACGCTACTTACTATTATCTCCGCCAGGTGTCGCTGAAATTGGCAATTTGACATCTGTCATATTGATGTCAGTGTCATATTTCAATTGTTTCAATATTCCGATGTTATTTGGAAAATTTCGATCAACCACGATTAAAAAATATTAATTGATTATATTGATTTCGGTTTATCATCGTTTGTATTGAATTTTTCGCGATTTCGGGAAGCAAAATGGTTTACAGATGTTATTACTATAACTGTCCAAACAACAAAACTCGTAATCCAGAGATGTCGTTCTTTGCTTTCCCAAAAGCAACAGCTATACGTGATATTTGGATCAAGAATAGTGGCAATGTGAATTTGTTCCAATATGTTGGAAAGTATGACCCACTGCCAAAACAATTAGGTGTCTGCGAACAACACTTCAAACAGAACTATATCCAGAGATCAGATACAAAGAAATTCTTGGTCAGACACGCAGTACCGTATGAGTATAATTCAGGTAAGTACCTATACCATTGAAACCAAACTATTGCCTTCTATTACTCATCTACATCACTAAAAACTTGAAGCAATACGCAAATTTACCATACTCTGCCGTTTTCTTAAGCCTATGGGGCATTCCACCACAACAATTTCAAACATAACGCTTTTGTATCTTGACTGAACTTATATACTGCCCAGCACAAATGCATCAGCAGAAAGAGTCTTTTCTTCAATGGTCTTATTTTGAATGCCTCAAAAAACCCAGTGATTCATTCTGGTTATTAGGACAATGTTGATACCTAAAATGGATATTGAAAACACCTTCTAAAAATGTTATTCCTACTCAAAATCGGCACCAGCTGACCAACTGCATCAAAATAACTAGGTATTTTTCAATAAATAAAACAAAAACTTTGTCAACACTTTTCATTAAACCAATGCCAGTAACATTTCTCAATGCAGTAACTCCAATTTCATGTCACAATTTAAGCTTGCTAAATATTATGGCAAACTGAGCAGCAAAATGAATTTCTTTTGAGAATTACTGATCCCAAGAATTTGGCAACAAACAGACAAGAGTGGTTCCAAGGCATGGCATAATCATTATAAAGATGTACGAGTGGCTGATTAATGGTCACTTTAGGTATACTATGCTCAAGCTAATGTGTGGGTTTATTAGTGTGGGAAACAGCATAAATCTGCCATACTTCTGGTATTTCTTTTTGTTTTGTTGACAGTCCAAGGTATCAATGGAGCATTCCAATGATCACTAAACTAGATGCTCGCAATTACAGCTATTTAGAACATGACAAACCGTATGGTCTCACTAAATTTCAGTTTAAAAAAAGTTGGTGAGAAAAATGCAGAAAAAAATGCTTGTTGTATTCTTAATTTCAAGTGGCTGAATCACTAGTGAATTCACCTTCCTTTTTTTTCTTGTCAGAAAAAGTAAAAAACATGTCTACTTCTTTATTTCACACAAAGTTTTACTGGGTGATACAAATAATTGGCCTGAACATTTTTTTATAATTTTATTTCATGTAAAATTAATACAAAAGAACAAGCATGTGTAATGTAGAATATCCTTGTTACATGATATTTATGTCAAGTCAATTTTTCCATGTTGTTATGTGAAGCGAGAAGTAGTTTTGTCATGGTTCTCATATGGATATGTTATTATACAATACGTTAATCAATGATATTACCACTGATTAAAGTATTTAATACTTTAATCAATGATATTACATAAAATTATAATGATATAATTATTTTTCGAATTTGATTGCCTCAAATGTGGAGTCAGAAAAGGGACGTATCAAACAGTGAACTATTTTAATGTGAGGATTTTTGAAAATGAATGAATGAAACTTGGTATTCATACAGTATCACTGTCTTGGTATTAAATAATGAACATATACACTTTTTTTTAAAAGTGAACTTATGTTGCGAGTTTATGAATTTTAACAATTACCTCATACAGCGTAGCTTGGTAAAGCTAGGAATTCAAAGTTGGCAAAAATGAATACAGAAACTTCAGAGGTTTGACCACCGATTAATTTTGTTTGACCACCCGCAGTTTTCAAAAAATATATACATTTGGCTTCTTTCAAATTTCGATTTTGGGAAAACAAATATACACATATAGATTTTTGTTGGATCATGTTTGACCACCAATTGATTTTGACCTCCCGTGGTTTTCAAAAAAAAAAAATTATTTTGATGCTTCTAATTTTTAATTTAGGGAATACGAAAATATACACAGATATATATTTGACCACATTTGACCAGTGACTCTAATTAATAAATAATAAAGTATTGGAATAGCCTCCGCAATAGTAAATCCTTCAGCATATTACTGAAAACCATGCATAACCGTAAAAAAAATTGAAATCAGACATCTTTCAAAATCCTAAAAGGAAGCAAATCATCTGGCTCTCAAGTTGATTGATTTGTTAATCATAATGGTAACTTTTTCAATAATATATTAATTATATACATACATCCTTTCTCCTTAAAAAACCTATGTCTATGCTTCCATTATGTCCTAAGGCCCATTTTCCAAATAATGATATATTTATTTATGTTTCAGCAATTCGTTAGCAGAACATGATAATAGATCAGATGCAAGTACAGTGGCTGTGTCAGAATATTTGGAAGGCTATAACAAGGTGAGTTAATGAAACTTCCCCGTATTTGAAACATTCTGGTCATATTACAACTCCCACTGATACTGTAACCTCAAATCCATAGATAAATAACCTTTAGCAATACTAAATCTTTCAATGCACTTTCATTTTTGAAGATCACCTGAAACCCTGGGAACAATTTGAGTTAGACATTAATTGATTGATTTATTGATTATAATTGGTTGATTTTTTGTCAAGATTACAGTGCATGGTCAGGGTACATTTTAATAATATAAATACATTGGGGTGAAATGTGTTATTAGAAAATGTTCAGTGGGAAACATTTGAAATGTGAAGTAGAAGCAAGGATTAAAAAATATTGTATCCTCTTGTGAAGCCTACAAGGCAGTGACCAGAGCAGTGGATACCGATGACACAGGAGTAAAAAAACACCATGCATGCAAATTTTATCTATATGAATGTACTTTGTTGGTAGTTATCGTGTATTTTATATTGTTTCGTGTTTTCCTTAAATACTCCATGTGTAAGCTGTAAGACTTGATTTGTTTTAGGCTGGAGCTGCTAGATCAATTCTAGTCTTCCTCAAAGCAAAGGTGCTTAAGACATATTCAGATGCTAGTACATTGGACTTTTTTCAGTAGTGCAGAAGGATCTCCTAGTAAAAAAAGGTGAGAGTGCTGCCATTGTCTTTGTAATTTTGAAAAAAATCCAAATGTTATGGTTGAGTCCCAAATACTTTAGTTATCTGCTTTATGAAACAAATAAAACATTGGTAACAAGGGGATTTCTGTGGGTGTAGGTAATCCTTAAGTTATACAATGTACTCAGATAGTCTTTATCCAGTGACTAATTTGCTATACAATTAGATTAAAAACCTATTTAGGGCAATGCGTTACTATAGAAATTTGGAATACGATGGTAGCTCCAACATTAATTATTCAGAAGAACGGACAAGTAGAGAATGTCTGTAGATTCATTATCCAAGTCTTTTTGTTCACCCTAACACATTTCTCCCCTTCTGGATATACTTGAGTAAAGAGAAATGCAATTAAATAATACAATTTTTTTCAGAAGGAGAAATTTTACATTACTGATTTGTCAAGTGACGACTTCGCCTTACCAGCAAGAAGGAAGAAAGATAGGAAGCTAATGAAATAAAAAACAATAGTGGACCAACAAGATAAATATGTTATTATTTATTATGTATCAAACATGTGTGTCTACTCTGTAGACTAATACATCTCAGCTGTGAATGTTTCCCCTTTGACTTGTCCAATAGCTTGTGTAAGGTCTCATATGGATCAATAATAATCTAAGCCTGTCGTTCAATATGTTAATATTAGTGTTGTTACTCATTTATATTTAATTTGTGTCTTTATATTTTTAAATGTTGATCTTGGAATTATCTTGTTATTGTTGTAACGAAGTGTAAGAGAAAATTGTTAATAAATATGAAATCCCTGTCTATCTCTCTTGTCTTCTCTCTCACTCTCCCCTCTTCTCTCCCTCTCTTCTCTCTCTCTCTCTTCTCTCCCCCTCTCTCCCTCTCCTCACTCTCTTTTCGCCTTTCTCTCTCCTCTCTCTCTCTCTTTTCGCCTCTCTCTCCCTCTCTCCTCTCTCTTTCTCTCTTCTCTCCTCTCTCTCTCTTCTCTCCTCCCTCTCTCTTCTCTCCTCTCTCTCTCTCTCCTATCTCTCTCTCTCTCCCTCCGTCTCTCCCTCTCAACTCTCTCACTCCTCTCTCTCTTCTATCCCCCCCTCTCTTCATTATCTCTGTCTCTCTCTCTCTCTCTCTCTCTCTGTATCTCTTTTCTCTCTCTCTCTCTCTCTGTATCTCTTTTCTCTCTCTCTCTCTCTCTCTGTATCTCTTTTCTCTCTCTCTCTCATTGGCTCTGTCTCAATGTGGGACTTTCTCAATCTGTTTCTCTTTATATCTTTCTCTCACTCTGTGTATCTTTGTCCCCTCTCTCTAGAAATCTTTCGCTATCTCTGTCGTGTGTCTGTCGCACGGTATCTCTCGCTATCTCTATCTTTGTGTCTCTCTTTTACTGCAAAGTAATTGATAATTCAACCTCAACTCGCACCCAGTGAATAAAAATGATTACCTATATTACTCTAACATTTTTTTGTCATAATTCACCTCCCTGTATTTATGACCGATAAACTTTCTCATACTGGTTTGTTTATTAACTCTGTCACACTTATTATACTGGCTTTCTAGTTTTTACAATTCAATACTCCAAAAATACATTTCTTGAACAATGTTACAATTTCGCTACCCACATTGCCGTTTCTATGGGACGCCTATGACATTTGTGGAATTTGGTCGCTCAAGGTCAATTTTGTTGACATTTCGCCGTATTTTGCCCCCGTTTGGCCCGACTCATGTGTGCAATGAGAAGAACTGAAATCCATGAATGAGTAAAGGTGTCTATTTGTGTTAATAGTCGGTGGAAAATGCCATTGCTTTGTGTCACTGAGCTCTTATTAATTCCCTGCCGGTGACGTCACGACCTGGGCGGGAAGTGTATGGATTCAAAAAATTCAATATTTAGAGCAATTTTTTTCAGTTATAAATATAATAGAAAAATTTTGTAAAATTATTTATGGCATCTACGTGGTGTCAGGGTTCGTTTAAGCCAATAAACAAAAAATATGGTATAGGCCCATTACAGCTATTACAAAAAGTGATCAATTACACTTGATCTGTTTACCTATATCACTGAATAACGTTAACCCCTTAATACCTTAATCAATGATAACGTGTAATCAATATCTGCAGCTACCGTTTCAGAAACATGAAATTTGTCATTTAAGTTTTTTTAATATCTGCAACGGTTTAGCTGTAGAATGTAATATCGGCAAATATGGTTGCGGTGGGTCTCAAAGGGTTTTCGAGAGCTTGTGTAAAAAGTGCGGTCGACCACCGGTCCACGCTCCTTCAAAAATCGCCGCCGAGATGGTCCCGGCCGAGACCGCTGTTGCCATTTCGTACGACAAATTTTTACCTACGGCGGTATTAGGCCGGCCAGACGTCGGACTTGATCAGCTGATGATCTAGCCTCTTAAAAGAAAGATTCAACAATAAGCGATGCAAATCCTTGATTGAAATGACGTTAATCATGACTAATCATTTTGAACAATCTATCATCTCTTTTAAAGTCTGCTCAATATCCATGTATATATTATAATGTTTATTGTACTCTATTTTCTTGTACGTATGCATACCATATCATTGATTAACGTAAATCCCTCTTATTGTTAAAATCTGTTGGTCCCCAAAAAACCTGGCAATACGGCAACACAGACAATCTTCCCCAAACTGAAATTTCAAGGTCGTCGTAGAGAGCCAGTTTTTTATCGTCGGTGACCTCAAACGTCTAGATCCCAAATCAGCTGATGTTAGGCAAACATTGCTTCTGGCTTGTTTGCTGTATACCGTATAGGGCCATGGAAAATTGAGGACTTTATATTTGTTTTTTACAGTTTTTTTGGACACTTTTACTATAATTGTTGTTGTGTTATGTTCCAAGGAACCTTTTTTGGCAGGTAAGCAGCTATGTCAATTAAAATGATGTAATTTATGAGATAATGCATGATGAAAACTTGAATGCATATTGAAAACAGCTAAGAAAAAAATGTTTATTCGCAAATTACAGTTATCTCATTCATTAGGGTGACAGGTGTTATAGCATTTTATAGTCATACTGCATCCTTGTCACTCAATCTTTACCAGATCAAGAAAATAAATCGAGCTGTGTCAGTTTTATTTTGTATTTAACAAGGTGCATAATAGCATTGGTTAAAGTATAGAACACGTTAATCAATGATAATAGGTATATTATGAATAGCTGTCACAGTAGTAATCATTATTTAAAACATTAGAATGAAAGTTCTTACTTGCACTTCGTTTAATGCATTTTCATCATTTAGCTTTCTTCTGTTTTTTATGTTTGTTAAAAATATGATTTATTTCAGGATGTCAGATGGAAGTGAATAACTAGTTTAAGGAACTGGGCAAAACCTGAAGCATCTTTAAGTTTATAGGCATAAACTCAATAGTATCAATAATATTGGCCCATATTGTGTGACTGAGAACTGCAGCAGGACATCACTGAATGGTGTTTCACTTATCGCCCTTAGATACACTGAATTATATACTATTCGGAACAAGCCCTAATACATCGAAGAAATATATATATAATAAATACATAGGAAAATATAACTAATAGTTTTTTATTCAAGTAATAATCCTTTAGCTTCTGGTGTGTGCAACTTAACAATCACCCAATGAGTGTTTTTTAGATAGTCACCCTGTTTGATAAATGATAAGATACAAATTAATCAAAGTGCCATTTGAAATACATATTTTCACATTGCTGTAGCTATACACCATTTCATGTTACATTTGGGAAAAAGTATGAATGTGGGTATAAGCCCCTAAACAGGGCTGTATATAAGGGGAGGGGGGTTTGGGGGGTTCAAACCCCCCCTCCATGAGTATTCCCATGAACGGTATAACTACTAAAATAATACAAAGTATAGTAGAGCCCAGAGATATACCATTTGTGTACGTTTTGCGCTATATAAAAACTGCATACCATCTCTTAGTACAGTTCATCATTTGGAATAGATACAGTTTTGATAATATTCAGTAGTTACCATTATTTTACTTTCGTACTCGTAACCAATTCATGGAATGTGCTTTTAACCAATTTTCTAACAAAACGTAACCTTTTAGAATGGTGAAAATGAAACACTAAGTTGTATTTGAACGTAAATCTGTCGGATGACGTTCACGATGTATATTTTGACTGAACTATGATAAGACCGACACATTCCAGGATTATTAGCGACTCGATCGATGAAGAGGACCGGACTTAGTCAAATTGTTTAGGCAGGTATTGCTACCCCCTATTGATAGCAACGCCAATCTGCTTTTACTTTTGTGCGTCACTTTTCTGTCTGAATCGGACGTCTTTTTCGGAAGTGTGACAGCCAGAGTATGTTTCGGCCTTGGAAAGATAATGGGATTTCACAGCGATGTGAATTACCCTGCAGCAGTGAAGCTACGTCGGCGGTTTGTCATTGGTGAAAGTAGTGACTATAGTAAGGACTGATAATGAATTTGAACAGAGGGAGGTGGAGGTAGACCAATTAAAACCTCACAAAAGGTCACATCTCAGCGCAGATGCAAAACAAATAGTACTAAATGATAATGAACTAACGAACGATCCAGAGAATGAAAATAAGGGGAGTATGATCAAAAAGACGTCAATTCTAACACACGTTCCATATCCAACAGTATGTGAAATTTTGAGAAAGGGGCCACAAAAGAGGAAGCGTAGGCTTTATGCTGGTGTTTCAAAAGAACTAGATCCCACGATCACAAAATTATTGAGGAATATTGTGTACGAAAAGTACAAAATTAATGAACTACCCACAATCGAATCCGTTCAAAGACAATTGGCTAGAATGGGGTAACAGTATCCAAGGAGTGCATTGCAGCGATGGATTAGGAAGATTGGATTTAGGTACAGAACTGTGAACAAACGAATGGCTATAATGAAAGTGCAAGGATTGTGGGATGGCGGCACGATTACTTGCATAAGATAGAGCAATACCGAAACGAGGGGAGGTCAGTGTACTACCTTGACGAGACCTGGTATGATACCCATGATACCGCTAAAAAGGGATGGACCGACGGTACAAAGAAGTGTTAGCTAAAAGGCGTTCCACCAAATAAAGGATCCCGTATAGTTATCTTACACTGCGGATCATCTGACGGCTAGGTCGAAAACGCACTCAAATTATGTGGAAAGAAAATTGAAGACTGCAATATAGACTACCACAAAAACATGGACTCGGGAATATTTGAGCAATGGTTTGAGTATACCCTTATTTCCAATTTAAAGCCATTTAGCGTCATCGTAATGGACAACGCAAGCTATCACTCCAGACAAAGGTACAAAATTCCGAATTCAACGTTATCGAAGGCGGAAATACAAGATTTTCTCATAAAACGGGATTTGTACTTTGAAGAAACTTACTGAATTATTGGTCCTCCACACTGAACAGTTTGAGAAACAATATGTCATAGAAAGCATAGCTAAAAAGTATGGTCATGATGTCTTAAGGTTGCCTCCCTATGTTTGCATTTTCAGTCCGATAGAATTAACTTGGGGACAACTAAAACAACGAATCGAACGTTAAAATTGAGTGTAGAAAGGAATAATTTACCATATGGTTTATACGGTTATATTGAAATGTCTCTACCATATATTTATCAACAGATGATAAAGTTTCAAACATCTTGTTCAACCAACTGATGTATGAGCATTATATTGGATGGAATGAACATTTTCGTTGTTGCCCACTCCAACGAATTCGAATGCCCAGTCCGACCCCGTTCCTTTTCTCCGTCGACATTTTTTGCGGAGATCCTCACTTTGTAAACAAATGGTATATCTCTGGGCTTTACTTTAACAATAATCAAGGATGCTTTCTCCAAGCCTAGTGATTTATTATACTACTAACCAATCCCTCAGTACTCATAACACATTAGCAGCGATACAATCTATACAGACTTTAAGCAAATTAAGACATTACATATTCTTTTATACATGAACCTCCCTAAAATCACCATGAACCCCCTCCATGGTCATCGCCTAGCTACAGCCCTGCGCCTAAATATGTTAACAGTGGTATAAGCATTGTATAAGCTAATGATATTGTGAAATATTTTCAATTTGATTATGTGAGAAACATACCCTGTAATAATAAATACCTAATTCATTTTTCTTCACCATTTATTAAAAAATATATGGATAGATAACATGAGCATTTATTGGTGCTGTTAGTATACACAGTATGTGAAATATACCAGGATCTACTTTCTAGAAAGTCAGCACACTCTTCGCCTCCTGGTATCGGTCTGCCTCTTCCGTCTCGAATGCTTGGGAAGCTGAAGAATAATGACAAAAAGGAAGCATTTTGAAATAGTGTGCCTATTATTTGAATAGAAAAGTGAATAGTACCTATTTTTTTTGGTGCATATTTACATAATTAATATTCTTGTTCCAGTAACTCAACTTTTAGGTTATATCAAAAGATTAATGTTTTAATTGATCCATTCCTTGAACTTGCCTATATGTACATAGACAACTAGCAACTATTACCTACGGATGGACGTTTTTGCTACTGTAACATAATCCACCAAAGGTTAGCCACTACAACTTCACTACTTCTATATACTTCTCTATAAAATTTCACGTAAAGAAATGCATTATTTTGGAGTATCAAGTGACAAAGATGCAGTATGACTATAACAACTGTCGCTCTAGTGAATGTGATAATTGTAATTTGCGAATAATCGTTTTTTTTCTTTGCTGTTTTCAATATGCATTCAAGTTTTCATCATGCATTATCTCATGAATTACATCATTTTAATTGACAGATGTGCTTACCCGACAAAAAAGATTCCTTAAAAAACACATCACAACAACAATTATGGTGAAAATGACCAACAGATGACCAAGAAATTGTAAAAAAACACAAATTCAGGTGCTCAATTTTTTTCCTGGCGTTATACGGACAACAAAAGTTAAGCTAAATTCAGATGCACAAGACATCCGACGATACGACGGTACGAAACTGTTCCTATTGGTTGAAATATGTTGGTTTGACATCATTTTGAATATTTCAACCAATAGGAACAGTTTCGTGCCGTCGTATTGTCGGATGTCGTATGCATCTGAATTAAGCTTTAGATGTTATCTCTGGACAACAATGTCGACAAGCGACGTTTGATGTTTGCCACAAACCCACAAAACACAGATGTTTGCGAATATCAGCTGTCAACTTATCCTTTTCGTTTCGGATCCGAATGTTATGTCAGTGGCAATTCAAGGTCGTATTTTTATAGCTGGATGCCCCAAGCTCCATCTATTGGTCATATTTATAAAGGATTCAGGATTTTGCGAAATTTATTTCAGAGGGCGCCAGGTGACGGTGGGCGCTAAAGGATGAAAGAGTGGGTGAGATAGAACTAGAGTGAGTGAGATAGACTGCGAGCGCGCGATCTTAGCATCTGGTGACCCATCTTCCCCTTAATACCTTAATCAATGGTATAATACTTCTAATACCAGTATTTACATATAATGCAATCAAAACATCCTTTTGTTGTCGAAATTAACCCTATGTTTCATTTATGCAAAGCATACAATCTATTCAATGTACAAAAATTATTACTGCAAACTGCAACATCAGTTCGTGATAATTCATCTGATAAAACTTAATCTTGTTTCAATGGCCCTTGTGGTTCGCTGAACTATAATCAGTATTCGGCGGGACTGATGTCCCGATTCAATGAAGGTAAGAATAAAGAACAGGGAGATGATTTTAGTATTACCTTCGCCGCGAACCCGTGAACATGGACGATGTTGTTCCGTTGTGTTGTTTCGGTGTTAGCCGTTTTGTGTCATCTCGTGGTTTTGCGTATTACATCAGCAATTGTGTGATTTAAATGTGTCCAGTTATATATTAAATAGAGGACCTACTGAGAAATTGGGACATAGAAGAGCTAACACCCACATTTGAATGTAGGTATTTAGATTAGTCAGGCAGTTATATTTCAGGTAATAATGCAACAACTGATGCAGGCTTATGTCTAATTCTTATATCATGCTCCTTATAACTTCATACAAAATCGCACAATTAAACTTCCAAACGAATCAATCAGCTGTCCTCGTAATAAAATCTGTTGGTCCAAGGAAAAGAAAGTAGTTTAGAATCAATTACCAAATACAGATTCAATTCAACGACAGGCTGCGATTGAATTATTCATTGGAATCCAATGACATCTTGTAGTTGAATCGACAATACGATATAATTAGTTACCAACTATACACTTCCCACTAGATAAAACATCGCTGTATTTGAGGAATGCTGACTGTAACGTCCCATTGAATCCAAGCGTAAGTCTTTGACAGATCGACAGATTTTTCTGTGTGTATGAAACCGAGGTCTTCCAATTCATCAAAAGCAAAGTATGGTTCATTGCGCTTTATTTAATAATTCAAACTACCTCTGTAGGCTTTGTCAAAGTACAAAATGTTTGACAGTGGCTCTATCTGTCGGTTAACATGGGTACTTAACATACAAGCCTGAACCCTCGTACATTGTTTGACTTGTTGGCTATTTCTCAGCTTTGGCCTGTAACCGATTTGTTAAATTTTACAATCAATAAATTTTGACCAAGTATCAAGCTCACTCGTATTTTTGACCATATCTTACTTGACATAATTCCCTTTAATTTTATTCTTTTTTTTACCGTTTATCCTTATCATTATTTAATACAATCACACATACAACTTTCATATTTCGCAGCTGTAACTTGTCAACCCTTTCCTCCGGGTTGCCCAATTTATTAGGTTTGCTAGTTTTTTAGAAAAATTATATACAGTTGACAACAAATTCTTGGGTCCCGAGCCCCTTTGTGCGTCTTACACTCCAGGGCTATGATAACACTGTTGAGAGCACGCACCCACAATGTCCAATAGAACCCTTTCGTTAAGACGTCAAGCAATCTCCAATAGAAAGTCTCCGTCAAAACGTTCGTCAAAATATGCATATTGATAAAATGGCCCTTATTAGGCTTCACAGTAGTTTAAAAATAGATAATTGTTTTTGGTACTAAACTACCATTCTTCACTATACATTTGGTATGGTACTATGGTGTATGTGCAGTATACATCCTTTAAATGAACATATTGTAACATACTGTATATTATGGTATTCTGTATTTGTATTAGTTGTCATTGGTTGTCATACATGATGTAAAGTCAAAGTGCTAGATCTTTTGAAGTGTAAACGTCATCGAATCGTCTAGAGTCTTCGAGAATGACGGATGGATTCTAGAAATGTCCGCGAATGCTTTAGATGGTTCGATGAAGTATATATATAAGGTGCTACGGGTAGCGTAGTAGTTCAGTTGAGTTGACTTCTAGCTGAGATAAGGTTAAGAGATATTGTATCGAGTTGTGAAGTAAAACGGTGAAAGTTACGTCGAGTTTGATTCCCTGGGTGAAGAAAAAGAGGCCGTCGTGACAATATGATTACATGAGAACATGTCAAGCTCCAACCTGCACTGGCACGTTATGGACTGCAAAAAATGGGGGTAAAATCACATTCTGTATTATGTAAACTTTGCATAATATATCATGTTTTTCATGACCTTACATTATTTATCATGTGCGTTTACATAATACTGTGTTATCAAAGATATCATGTACTTTTAATATGTAAACAAGTATTTTTACATTAGAAAACGTGTAATAAAAATAAAGTTACAAAGCATTATTAACTGACCACATTAAATTCACACAAACACTGTGAATCTCCATAGATTATGTGAAATCACATAACGTATTAAGGAAGCGCCCTCGTGCCGTCTAAGCGCGCCATCTATTCATAGGTTATGAACACATAACCTAAAATCTCATGTTTCGCGTAAAGAACGTACAACAGACGCCACCCACCTTTTGCAACCTGGTTTGGTGATTTATAGGAGTGTAACTGTGTATTTAATGTATTTTGTGAAGGATGAAGGTTGTGTTTCTGAAGGTAAACTTATTAGCATCATGATGTTTATTTGGTGTACTTGCCAGTTGAAATGCCATACACTGACGAAATATAACAGCCACCAGTATGTCCATAGGAAATGGCAAGGCGTACAATCTATTTGCCTGCAATGAAATGTAACAGAATGCCGTTAAATAATTTACTGATGTAAAAATATCACCTCGGGTTGGAATGTGTCACTTGTAAAACGAACGCAACATAATGCTGCTTGCTATCGGCACTGAGGTTAGGATAAGTTGGGATAAAATGTCCTACGTAAACGTTTAAACCTAGAGAATTTACAGAAATGTTTTGACTGAATTCTAATATATCTACAGTCCAAATCCTTATTTTTAATAGCGCAAAAAGTAATCTGTCCCATTTTATAATTATGTTGTATAATAGTGCGATTCTGTTATATCTTATCGCACTTCTTTTACATGTTTATTCACATTACACTTACAGTGTGCTTTATTTTACAGATTTAACAGAAACAAATGGCAAAACAAGATTGTATTTTTGTCGAAAAACATTTCGAACATCCATACGTATAAGTGGCACATCCTGTATAATATATTCTATAATAAACTATGTACAATAGCAATAAAAATTATGCACGAAACAGCATATTATGTAACAACAACCATAATATGTTATGGAAAACGACAAAGAATGCATAGTTTTTCCATAACTTGTTACTTATTCCAACACATAACAAGTGTTGGAGAATCCCAGAATACATTATGTAAAAAAATGCATTACAGATTATGTAAAATGTCTTTACAGAACGACTGTGAAATTACATAACTTAACGTTGGTTACAAATTACCAACGTTAAGTTATGTAATTATTTTTTCCTGTGTGGTTGCCAATAGCGCGACAGATGCCACCCACATCAGCTTGGTGTCATATTATTTGAGCCACCCCTTCAGGTGACACTATACACTGATTATATTGTGTATAAAAAATAAATATGGAAGGAACTTTTCTAGGTATAACTGAAAACATGCATTCAAAGACTGTTAGGCAAAGAAAACGTTTCACAAGGCTATTTGAGAGAGTTCAAATGTAGTACCGATAGATATAGGTTACTTGTCAGAACAAAATTGGAAGGTGGAAATTATACCAAAAAGAAAGTTTTAAACAGGTTTGCAGTTGAACTCTATTATAAACGGTTCGGTAGACTTATCAGTGTGTCCGGTAGGCCTGAATAGTTCAAGTGAGGCCTCGTCGTGGTTAGGCGTATGTATAACAGCATAAGTTGCGTTTCCACCAGAGATGTGCGAGAATGTGTTTTTAACGAACCAATGGAATCGCTTGAATGACCTCGCCTGGCTCAGCACAGCTCTGGTTGAAACGGATTATCGAAGCGAAGTTTCTGTACGTACAAAACAAGGCATGATGGCGAGGAATGTGTGACTTTAATGTATTTCGGGAGATGTGCACTAGAAATGTGTTGCGAGGGATGTGGGCGCGGAACGTGTGCTGCCGATATAGCCCGCTACACATCCTCGCAACGCTCATCTGCACACCGTTTCACAGCTCCGCCACACATCTTCGCACCGCTCATCATCTACCTAGCATATTTCTGGTGAAAACACCCACACCGTTTCACAGCTCCGCTACACATCCTCGCTACGCACATTTTCCTAGCTCGCATCTCTGGTGGAAACGCAGCGTAAGCGTACTCGTTTGATCTATTCATATAAGGTCAACGTACTGGTTTCTCAATCAAAAAGCGTCAGTGAAGAATACTCTTATCCCAGATATACCCACGAAGTACAAAATTTAGTTATTCGTCAATTAATGTATCGACAAGGAACAAGCGAGCTCATAGCCTAGCCTCCGGAGATCGCTTTTCATTCTAGTTCAGAATCATTAATTGGTACCTACCTACTGCATTTTGTATAGATTAGGTACCTACTACCTACTAGTGTTTACAATTTAGGGATCGGAATCCCGATTCAAGATCCCGGGATAAAAATCTATCTCCCGGAGTCTCGGCTTTCCGGGATTAATCTCGGGGTTAACCACAATATTTTTTAAAAATGTAACAGCAATGATAAAAAATGAAGTCAAGTTGATCGACTCAGTACTTCCCATACATTATGGTGATACCAGTTTATTATTTCCCCATAGCATGAAGCTATACTCTGAGATCCCCTTGCAACTAAATCATAGCCAGCACCCCCTCAAATTCATCATAGGTCAATGGGCAGCCTATTATCAATACAAAATATTTTCAGGTCTACAACCCCCCATCTCCAACCACCCCAATTTCACCTCCCTCAAAAAGAAATTTGAAAATGATCCGGGATCCCTAAAATGCCTAAAAACGAAGTTTGAACTGTTTTCATACTTTTAGTTTTTTTATTATTGCAGAGCCACCACTGACACGACTTCTAAAAACCATACGTATTTTCCATCCTCGCCAAGATAATAATCCTGTGTCAAAATTTCATTAGAAGCCATTTAATAGTTTCCACGATTCCACAAAATACAAAACAATCTAAAGCAATAAATATAAATAAATACTACGTACACAGAAAAATATAAGTCCCTTAGTTTCAGAATGTTCATGTTCCATGTTCGGGTGGACCCAAAAAGATGTTTGAGCTGTTCTTATATTTTTAGTTTTTTTATTATTTCTGCACCGCCACTGGCACGATTTATAAAAACCATACGCATTTTCCATCCTCGCCACGGCAGTAACACTGTGTCAAAATTTCATCAAAACCAATTCAAGAATTCCTCGTTACACAATATAGAACGATCTAAAGCAATACTCGTATGTTTACACCAGAAAAAAATCCTTTGATTTCTGTAATAGGCAAGACAATATTCGGATGGGCCTACAAAAGTTATTTATGTCGCTATAGGTATCGCTTCGCAGGTCAGTGGACAGCCTGTTATAACTACAACAAATTTTTCAGTTTTGCAACCCCCCACCCCCCAACTACCCCAAATTTCACCCCTACCCAAAAAAGTAGGAAAGGAACCCCTAAAACGTCTAAAAACAAAGTTAGAGGCATATCTGAAATATTTTGTTATTTACTAATTATTCCGCCGCCCATGCACCGATTTCCAAAATTATAGAAGCATTACCTACTAGAACCCCACAGCATATCGGTACCCAAATTTCATCACAATCCATGCAGCGGTTACTGGGATTACGAGGGTAGAAAAACGCGATAGACAGACATACCGACAGACAGACCGACGGAAATGAATGACGTCGATTTTCGTTATCTAGACATCATAAAACGCCCAAAAAGTGCATTTTACTTCCCACACCGATAGGTATACCTAGTAGACAAAAGTACACTGTTATTGTAAAACATAAAAAAGAACATATAAGAAAATTAGGGAAAGGAGCTATAAAACAAACTAAACTAAACAAATAAAATAAATCAATAGAAAGAAAAATTTAAGTTTAATGTGAAATTAAAATAATTTTTAAACATCTGTAATTTGCTCAATAAATATAAAATATGAGCTCAGAAAAATCAAAGAGTCTAGGCTTACTTTTACTAGTAACGGAACCTATGGATAAGCGGGATAAACTAAAGAAGAAATAAGGCAGATTGAAATTTCATCATTTCAAAAATCGAAATTACTGGGATCCCATTTTATTAAGTCCGGGATTTTCGGAACCGAAATGTCTCCGGGATTCCGAGATTTTGGGATCCCATATTAAAAACCCTTGTATTTGTACCGTGAATTAATTATTTCACCCTTGACACCCTTTTTCAAAAATTAGCAAATACAAGTATATACACAGGTACGTATTTAGAGGGGGTCCAGGAGGTCCGGATCCCCCCCCCCGAAACGATATATAATGCCGTCTAAAAAATGGAATCCACAAATTTACCCTCCCCCCCTCCGACGAGAGCAAATTAAAGGGCAACTCTAATCTGGACCCCCCCAAAACCAAATCCTGAATACGTGCCTGTATATTTATCTTCGATTCTTTACAATGCGCATAAATTAAAAAAATACGATATTTCTGTACTACGAAGCTAGTAGAAATGAAACGCGATTTAGTTGTTAAACAATTAGTTAACAGCACGAAGCATTTTTCGAATGATCATTCATCAGTAAGCTCATGTTACCTACAAATTATTACCGTGTTCAAACCAACTTTTAAGAGGACCTGGAGCACATTACAATCCCTCAACCGCCACCACCCTGAGCAACCCTTTGCCGTCCCCTTGGCCAATAAATAATGCCGGCAAGCGAAGAATAAACATGGCCACACCCCCGTAAATCATTCTCCGGCTGTGACGTGTCGTCACCTAACGGATGCTCCCCAAATCTGCCGCTCTAGCCTCCTGGCAGGGTGAACACTTCGGGGGTAGACAGTTGACGACCTAATAGTAGAAGATCCGAATATAAAACGACCTTCACCGAACTGGTTAATGGATGAAAACCATTTTATATTAAATTTAATATGTTAAAAAACATATCGCGAGTGGGTCGACTGAAAAATTTCAGTCCAGGGTATGATTAATTAAATATTGAAGAATAATTTTTTTTTTAACATTTAACTGGTCTGGTTAATAAGACAATTCACATACCAATCGAAAGTATGAAGCCCATAGAATAAGCAAACGTTAGGTTGGCTACGTTTTTCCCGTCCCAACTATAGGTAAACAGGTAAATCAATAATAATAATTTGCACCGCTGTGGTTAATGCATGAAACTTATATCAAAATAAAGATAATTTTATTGCAAACACGTCGATATAGGGTTGTCTGCAAAAAGTCAGTCTGGAATTCCGGTTGTCGAATTTTAAAGATCAAAATATTGCTGCCAGTGAATACGTGCGCCAGAGAGGTCCGATCGAACTATCCCGTGTATTAACAAAGGACGCAGCATGACAGCTGCGTGTAGCTCGGCCATTGAATGAAAATAAAACAATCAAAAATGTATAAATTTATGAATCTTCCTGTATATTTGTGACTTTTTGTGTTCCTCCCGATGAGACAATTCCAACAAACTAGCACACTTGGGGTCTAAAGTGATTAATTCAAGAGCTACAGGTACTTAAAGAATGGTACCACTATACCATTGATTATAACATGTACCCCTACAGTTGAATTACTTTGGTAGTGTTTCATAGTGGTACAGTAGGTCTTGAATTAATCACTTTAGACCCCAAGTGTGCTAGTCTGTTGGAACTGTTTTATCGGGAGGAACACAAAAAGTCACAAATATACAGTTTTATTTTTATCTGTTTTATCCTTATTTTATTTATGTTATGCTTATGATTTTACGAAAAAAGTTAGCTTGAGTATAAAATCAAAGGTAGGTACTGCAAGATTTTAAATAATATAAGGACTTAATTTGAGTAGAAAAAACTATTTGGTGCTATTTGAGAAACAAAAGTTGAGGGTGAGTTTTAAGGGTAGAAGTAAAAAAATGTTTCAAATGCACGGTATGATAGACATTGTACCTTAAAAAATTCCACTCAGTTTTCAATTAAAGTTTTTTTTGCTACGCGAATATCACGTGTTCAGGAAATTCAGGGACACCCTCTATATCTGGTATGAAAATGGCCTTAGATAATTTGAAGGAGAAATTGTGTCAAATTACTTCTCAGTGCAAGAGATACTCATAAGTAGAATAGCACTGAGCAGAGATGGATCAAATTTGTTTTCAAATGCTGCTATAAAATGAGACAAAGTTAGCAAGTAAGCTCAAAGGGAAACTGCTGGAAGTATCTGCCGATGGGATATTACACTTGGAGTTCGAGTCTTTTGATTAAAAAGAAAAGCAATATCCAGAATTAGCAACCGAGGCCTTAATATTTTTGGTGTTATTTTCTACCTCGTACTTGTGCATTTTCACTATGGCCCAAATAAAAAGTAAACTACGAAAACGCGTAAATTTGGAAAACGACTTAATACTTAATGGTGCAAAAAACGGATCCACGGTGGAAGAAGTTGATTGAACAAACTCAAGTGCAACCTTCATATTGAAATGAACTAGAACTCGAATGTATTGTTTTTTGTTATGCTTGTATAAATATCATTTTGTTTACTTTAATATATCTACGGTTTTAAGATTTATTGATTTTTTACTAAGTTGTCTTGACCCCTCGCGATCCCTAAAGAGGTTCGAAACCCTCCAGGGAGTCGCGATCCACAGGTTCAAGAACACTGCTTCAGCATATTTTTTGGCGTATTGAATTCTTATTGTGAACATTGTATCGTTCCCCAAGTAGTAGATGAAAATTATTTGGATTTGTGTAGCTCAAAGAATGTGCTTCATTAGAAGACAAAGTACTACCGACATCATTAGATGAAAAAATGGCGTTAATAAACGAATCAAAAAATCGCAATGATAGAATTAGGAATAAAAAAAATAAAAATTAACCAAAAAATACCGGCACTGCCGCTACCCAAATTTAACCACTTTGTAAAAAAATGAATATGATGTCTAAAATATTCAAAAACCAAGTTTG
This sequence comes from Callosobruchus maculatus, assembly GCA_951848785.1. NCBI lineage: Eukaryota > Metazoa > Arthropoda > Insecta > Coleoptera > Chrysomelidae > Callosobruchus > Callosobruchus maculatus. The sequence goes on from CATOUR010000177.1 coordinate 765,953, forward strand.
AACGCCTTTTTCTATTCTATTTCAATGTATATGCTTTCGTCACGTGTACGTTTTAGAAATATTTCAAAATATCATATAAATAAAGACGTGACTTTCAAAAAAATTACACAAATATGTATGTAAACGCTTAAAATACCACTATCAAGGTCATTTATTTTGAGGGAAACTAAAGTCCTTTATTTATAAAAAAATATTTCATTATAGCCTCATCCTCCACACCACTCTAATGTCATCCCTTGCGAAAACAATGCAAATGGTCGTAGTCTTTAATATACCTAAAAATATAGCAGGCGACAGAAAGGTTCTGCCGGTGCGCCATCTGGTACCCGAAGGTAACGGCAAACCAAAGAAAGTCGCTGCTAAACAGCCGCAGACTTCTTGGTGGGACGCCACGGCGCGTCCGCTTGGCCACCAGAGAGCACGGGTTCTATATGCTGCTGCATATGAAACCCGATATACGAGGGTTGCGCGGCCTTAACCCTTTTTACAGAATAAATTATGCAACGTTGAAACGTAAGTTGAAAACTAATGTAGTTTGTGATACTCCGTGTTAAAGTATGTAATATCACAGAACACAGATACAATTTAATGAATCCTAAAATTACTATGTGCTTTTTCAAAATAGCAATGTGTAATAAGTAAATGCTGTAAAATACATAAATTGTAAAATTCCATAAATTCATTCAGTAAATTTATACAATCAATTTATGCATACAATCCGAAAAAAGCTAATGCGCGCGCAGTCGCGTGCTCTCATTCCTTGATACGCCATGTTTTGATTTGTTTCCTTGTTAGTGCGTCTCAAGTCTCAAGGATATTTTCTTGTGAAAGCTTCAACTAGCGTTGGCAGTTTTTTGTGGTTTTTTGCATGTGTAAGTAATCATAGATCTTTCAGGATGTATTGCTATACGATATGTTCTTTCAAAAGTCTGGCAATTCGGAATTATGTGCTTCATCCATTTTAAGGAAATACCCACCTGAACTTAAATAAATAGAAAATGATAAATGACATCGGCTTCCACCAAAGCGTTACCGACCAAACCCGTTGGGTGGGAGAATTTTCTTCTCGCCACCTGTATTTTTTACGCTTGCTACCTTTATCTTATTCACCTACCATCCTACCATCTCTAAAACTATAATAGTCTGTACCAAGACAAAGCTTAGAAAATCTTCTAAGACATGAGAAAGAAAATGTTCTAGGTACATATTTCCCAAAAATTAAAAAAAATGCTGAGTGAAAACTGTGGCACCTCGATGATTAGTTTGAGGTTAAGTATGACTGATTCATCGATTTTACGCAAATTTTGAGACTTTAGATAGGTATAACTCAACCTATCCATCGAACATAGCCTACATAAAGACTTACCACAACATTTCCACAATTTCCACTGGTTTTAGCAAGATTTTTGTACAATTCACCAAGCACAATAACAGCTGCGTGACTCGTAAATGGAGTATCGCGACACACTAGAACACGATCGCTGCCGGAAAGACTCGATGCGTTACGAGCGCGCCAACCTTCCCAACGACATTCTGCATACCAGGGGCGTCCGAGAAGTTCGTCATAAGCAAATTCAACGTCGTACCAACGGGCAACGGGAATGATAGGGGATAAGGAGACAGCCTCATCCCAATAAAAATATGTTGACAACGACATTCTGCATACCAGGGGCGTCCAAGAAGTTCGTAATGATCAAATTCTACTCCAATGTCGTACCGACGGGGATCCCTAATAAAAACATGTTGAAAAATTAGCTCGACTTATTGGTAAGTTCACAGATTCTCAATTATTTTCACCTCAAACCTAACGTCGTACCAACGGGCAACGGGAATGATAGGGGATAAGGAGACAGCCTCATCCCCAATAAAAATATGTTGACAACGACATTCTGCATACTAGGGGCGTCCAAGAAGTTCGTAATGATCAAATTCTACTCCAATGTCGTACCGACGGGGATCCCTAATAAAAACATGTTGAAAAATTAGCGCGACTTATTGGTAAGTTCACAGATTCTCAATTATTTTCACCTCAAACCTACCTAAAAACTGTTTTGATACATCCATAACTTTCTGATTATATAAATGGTATTTGAATTTTGAATAAGATTGAACACTTGAATTGACCGCCATAATGATACCTTATTATAAAATCGCGGATCGAAAATTGACATGTGCGATTTAACAAACATGAAGGATTAACGTATGTTGCAAAAGTTTTGAGAAGTTTTTCAAAATCTTAAAAAAATATCTCAATACAATAATATATTTGAACTGTAACAAGAATTACAAAAAATAATAATATTTCTAAATATAAAAATGATATTAAAGTACTGCTAATGGGCCATGACCTTCCACGACTCGCAATTTCCTCTTAATCTCTCTTCTCATTAGATTTTGGACAGATTCTAAATCAATTTCTCTGATCTTTAGCATGATTCTTCTTCTTAACTGCTGTTCGTTTTGAGCTTCCCAGCCATTGTTATAAACTTTGGCACTCAGATGAGCCCAAAAAGTTTCGATAGGTCTTGCTTGAGGAAGATTGGGAGGGTTGTCGTTTCGTGGTACAAAAGGTATTGCGTGTTGTTCTAGCCAGTTTTTCGTACGCAAAGCATAATGACTTGAAGCCAGATCTGGCCAAAGCATTATACTGTCATTAGCATGGTGGGTATTAATAAAATTGAGTAGTTTAGGCAAACATTTTTGAGTATAGATTTCTGCGGTAACCGTTTCGGCCCTAACTCGTCCAACGTACGGCTGTGAAATACCGTTGTCTTATATAGCGCACCACACTAACACTTTGTTTTCAAACTTTTCTTTTCGTTTAAGTTTTACATTATCTGGACAGGCTTCAAAGTCTCTTGTATAAAAACCATCATTACCTTTGATTTCTGAGTTCGAAAATGTGAAATACTTTTCATCGTCAAGAATAATTTTTATGTTGCCAGCAAAACATGAGTACGACGTAAATTGCGACAGCATTGAGGAATTCTTTCTAACTGATTTGGGGAATACTTTGGACATTTTCTTCTTTTTCGGAATTTTAAGTTATTTCTCTTCATTTCTCTACAGATTGACCTGAAAAATGCGTCCAAGTTTTCGTGTTGAAGTTCCAACTCGATGTTCACTTCTGATGACCATTCTTTACACTGTAGCAGCATTCAACGCTCTGGAACGTCCACTTTTTGGTAAATTTATATAAGATTCGCATTCACGGATCGCTCGATAAATTATGGCAACAGAAATATTTTGATCTTGATATAGGCGAACTATTTCTTTTTTTTCAAGTCATCCAACTAGACTGTAAATACCCTTCCGAATACCTAATTTGTACGACATTTTCACAATGTATGTCATAACCAAATTGGTTTTATTGTTACGTTTGGATGTTGACTGGTTACCATGGTAACGATTTCTGAATTATTTCCAACAGCGAAACTACCTCCCGAGTTGTGAAAAAAAATCTCAAAACCTTTGCATCATACGTTATACGTTAGAACAACTAGCCATCTCTAATACGTCCGTCTTTTGTGCCGGACAAAACATGCCGGACGTTGGGTGTTCGATTCCCAAGCTAGACGACTTTTTTTTTGGTTATGCAGGATGATATGTAAAAACTCTATGATGAAGTGACTTTTTGTGATACTAACTAAAAAAAAACTTTTAAGAAATAACTCTCTGTGTAAACTGAAAACTCTGATTATGTACAGCCTCAACAATCTCTTATAGGTTTTGCGTGTAGTTTTTTATTAAAAATTTTGTGCTCCCCCCCCCTTTAAAAAATTCAGGAACCGCCACTGATGAGAAGTATGTGATGAAATTAATTTCATTCAAGGATTTTTGTGCGGCTCCGTACAAATCTGAAGCAGGGTAAAAGTGAGGAAGTTATTGATTTTGGTGGACAATGTAGTAAATGGATGGATAACACCAAAACACAATGAATTGTGTGAAATTCATGACATAATCTCAAGTATATGCTTTACTGGAAGCTGTTCGTTGGTCATCACACCACTTTGATAAGATCAAGGCCGAAGACCTAACTGGTACCAAGAGTCGACTCAAAGCAAAGGGATGTAGTGCTTAGTGCTAGTGTCGGCATTAAAATTAAAAAGGCTAACCCTTTTACCATAAGGAAGGACCATTAGCTGAAGGATTGACTGTGCGCTACAACTGAGGTCATTTATGTAAATTAGCTCTGACTGATACGAAAAAAAATACATAATTTTACCTTCAGTTTAAATTTCAGCAAAGTCATAGAATTGAATGTACGGAAGCGTTCAGCTACTTGCATAAGTCAGATATGCCACTAAGTCACTATTTTATAATTAGCCTAAAAGCAGAGCAGGACATAGCTTGTCGGCTGGCCCATAACATACCTGATGACTGGAGGTATGTCTATAAAAAAATAGGTTTTCTATCAAATATATAAGTATATGAGGCATCAAGGTTCAGTTTGTGTCCGAAATAGTAGTATATGTATCTGAAACATCGACGCTCGTAGGCAATTATGGATTTTAAATTTTGTGACTGTCCATCACTGACGGTCTTAGACGGTCACAAAATCTTAAACAGCCCATACTTTATGTTTCTTCATGATAGCAAAATTTCTTATTTCGTATTTTTAATTTCATATCTATTTTTCCTATGTGTATACAATATATTCTCAACGAAAACCAAACTGTGGCCATAGGCATACAACAATTACTACTAAGTACATACTTGATCAATTTTCCATGCCCCCCCCTCCTGTCAGGTAAGCTATGATCAGCCGTGGTCCAGCAAAGGATCTGGTAGAAGGACGAATTGTAACATCTGAAGGGGGGATGATGAAAAATGTACCAAATGCTAAGCCACATTAATCAATGTTCATTTTTATAGCGTAATTTACGTCTATTTTGTCACAGTATTAAAGCAATAAAATGAGTTTTACTCACACTCTAAATTCTTTGTATATCGAAGAAAAGACCCTTACGAAGGTACTGCTGGATTTGAAAATGACTTTCAACGGTGGGTGTGGCTTGTGCTAGCGCAAAGTATATTTAGTAAATCGTGATCTGTACTAGTACCGTAGTACCGTACAGTGAACGATAAACGTACAAGATAGTAATGAAAAGTTACATCAAACAAACGAATATTGTTTCTGCGCTCATTTCGAGAGCATTTTTTTGATACAACGAAAGGCCGTGCATCAATTATCGTTTTTATCAAGTTGTTGTACATTAAGTCAATTTCTTCCACAGCTTGATTAACGTCACAATGTCTGCCGGTTATCATTACGATTAACCTAAATACATTATATCCATTGTCATTTTTTGGGTAAGACGTAAACAGGCGCGAACTCAGTATTTTCGTTCGGGGGAGGGGGGGAATTTGGGTCAAAAAAACACAAGATATCTGTTATAATTGCCAAATAAACAAAAAGCAAAATAGCACATATATGAATGGATAATTAACTGTGCTAAACCGGTCAGTCGATAGAGCCCGTATACACATCATCACACATCAATAGTTTCCAGAAACGCGAACAAAACGTCAAACATCAACACTATGACATTTTCCGACCGGCGACATGAAAATGAAAAGTTGAGGCAAACACCAACAAAACAAAATGTTTGCCTTAAGATTTTGGTTCTGTTGCCTAGCGGTTTGGAAAAATTGAATGCTGTTTTCTTTTGTTGGCTTGATGAAATGAAGAATTAGTGTATCAATGCATGTGTTGTCATGATTTTGTCCTCCAGTATCTACACAATAAGTTTCTCTCCGCTAGCCTAGAGGTTCATGCTTACGCACATGTGCGCGTTTTCCTGCTAGCAATTGTGTTTCATATTTCACTGTGATTCGCTAACACTTAGTTACTGATACTTAATTAAATATAATATTATCTACATTAAAAGTGTGACTACGACTTAACCGTTGATATTTTCTATTGATATTTTTTGAAATTTGGGGGGGGGGGTGAATCCGATATCCCACCCTTAGGTACGCGCCTGGACGTAAATGATTATATCTATAAATGGTTAACATGAATTCCTTATCATTTATTGTTTTATATGTTGCTACTAATGAATCGATGACGAAAATCAACAAAATCACAAAAGCAGAAGGCATTGCTTAAGACTTGGCAAGGCAAGCGTTGGTTCAGGGAATGTTTACATTGTAGTTATGGACAAGATAGTAATTAATCTACGTTTGATTACATAGTTTTTAATGTCGATTCTTTTACGGTTACTTCATTGTATTGCTTTATATTAATCAATGATCAGAAACCATTGTAACAACCACCGATTCGTAAAATTTTATTATATTATACTTAAAAAAACAAAAAAGTGCAGTTCGGGCTCCGACACACCGAGCTGCTGTTCCATTACCCAGTGAGGTGACCTCACACCGTGAGGTGAGCGATCACTGGGTCCGCGAATCGTGTGCCCTAAGTAGACGAAGGGACCCAAGGATGACTGCCTCCTGCATTCTGGCGGCTAAGATGTGCGCCGCCGCACGGCATTCCTCATTCTAATACCTAGCGTCCAATGACCATAACCAGCAGACTTGCAGTGTAGTCACTAGCCTGGCCAGAGCCTGCGAAGTTGTACCTTGGCAGGTGCCGAAAACTCTATAACTAACATCATCTTCTGTTAGTTGTTCCAGTAAATCCGGCATCTCTCGTTCTCCACAATATCCCCTGGAGCGCATGACAGCACCGGTATCTCATCGATACCGTATGAGCGCCTTAAATGATAGTAGAGTACTCGTAGAGCCGCGTTATGCCGATGGACGTAAGCCGTCCCAGCGTATGACGGTATGACAATGCCGTCAAGAGATGCATTCGCGTCTCTGGCGTCTGTCGGCAAACTTTACAACGCGTGTCGGGTACAACTGCACCCATAACCCTTTTACGGTATACAATATATGCTGAAGACACCGTCTGGGCAAGCCATTATAAAATCCTCAGTCTTCGACTTCAACCCACTAGACCTTAGGAAAAAAAGGTCAACTGCTCAGACAAGCCATGCTCTTCTAGATGTTTGTAGAAGATTCCATGAATTGCCTTATGAAGTCTTAAAAGGAAGTCGACTTCGGCAGTTTTAATGTGGGATTTTAATTGTGCGGGGGCAAGTTCCGTAAGGGACTCCTGACACCACCGCTTGAAGTCGAGTGTAAGGCTGAGGTCCTCGGCTGCTCGTTTCGCTGCACTAAAAAAAGAAAGGCTCCTTTACCCGTATTCTCGTGCTCTTGCACAAAGCGAATCACGGGATGGGTGCTGTTCGTTACATAGCAGGCAGTGGCCAATAGATACCACCCTTTTGTGCAGACGCTCCAAACTCAATAGTCCACGCCCTCCATATTCATCCTTTGCGGGTCTTCGTGTCGATCTCCTTCAGCTCGTTCACTTTGCAGTGTATTATAGCACCAAAATGGTGTATAATAATAACAATGGGACCGCAAGCATGTTTGTGGCAGCGACTCTGTTCTTGCCGGCAGTTCTGATCACCAGATCTGCCGGAGTACGGTAGCGGAGGCACTCTGACCAATTCTGCCTCTTGGACATGATGCTGCGCCACTTCAAGGTGTAGGTAAGTATAGGCAGCTATCTCCGGCATGCAGTTGTCGCAAGATGTTCCCTTCAACGAGCTGTTCCTCATCTCTACTATCTCCGCTTCCTCCTTTCTTGAGATGAACCAATGCACATTTGTCTGTTCCAAACTCCATTCCCATAGCATGACTGTAATCCTGTACCACCCTCAGCGATTGTTGCAGTTCGCGTTGGCCGGAGGCATAAAGTTTTAGGTCATCCATAATATTATTATATACGACGTAGAAATTTTTTTCTGTATGCGCTATGATAAAAATAAACAAAGAATAAAATCGATTATTGCTTATCGTTATCATATTTGCATACATTGGACGACATAAACTTATACTGAACAAGATAAAATGCGAGCCTTATTCGGTCTAAACATGTTGAACACTAACATAGTAGCATCCGCATCACCATGCAGATGCACTATGCAATAAGACGAGAATCCATTGTTAAATAAGTTTTTGTAATCAAGTTGTTCAAAACGCTATTTTAGGTACTGTAAAAATATTGTTTTCAAAAATGGAGAAAAACAAAAACTGATCCTAAATTTATTTTATGGTCAGCCTCCCGCAAAGGCTAAAAGCCTATGTCGCTGTAGAAGCGCTGCGAGAGGATAAGTGTCCGTGTACGTTAGATTTAAAACGCTGCAGGTTGTAGCCGGCGGGAAACAAATTCTCCGGCAGCTCGTTCCACAGCGTCGAAGTTCTCCAAAAGAAGCAATGCTGGAGGAGATTGGTTCGTGGAGTAGGGACCTCGACCTGGTAAGGGTGAGCTCGCAGAGCCTCTCTAGTGTTCCTTGTTCGGACGGCCTTTGCTGTTATTACCTGGGAGAGCTCACTCGAACATCTTCCGTGACAGAATCTGTAGAACAGGGAAAGGTCAATCACCCTTCTTCGATGTTCCAGGCTATGGAGGTCCTTTGTGACATTAGGCGTATCGATTAGTCTAATTTCTCTCTTCTGGATGGTGTCCAGAAGCTTTAGAGAGGGCTTGGGAGCGCATCCCCACACATGGGAGCAATACTCCAGCGATGGTCGGATCTGTGCCTTGTAGAGCAGCAATAGTTGCTCTGGTGTGTACAGCTTCCTACAGCGGAACAAAACTCCAAGCTTCTAGGATGCCGTTTTAGCAATATTGACGATGTGGTCGTGCCAGGACATGTTGTTGTTGATGTTGACCCCCAAAAGCTTGACGGAAGGTGACTCGTCTATAGGGTGACCCTCCATTTCTACTGTTGGTAAGCCAATGTGAGACTTCTTTGTAAGTGTTATTGCCTAGGTTTTCTGTACGTTGAACTGTACTTTGTTTACTAATCCCCACTCGACAATTTTTTTGATACCTGCATTGATCTGTGAGGCATGCTGCTGTCGCCGGCGTACCGTCTCCTGGGATGATAGTGGCTTGCCTGGTTCCATGCACGATATTAATGTACTGTCGTCTGCGAAGCTGTAGATTGGATTGGATATTATTTCCAGCAGCTCGTTGATGTACAGCAGGAACAGTGTAGGGGATAAAACAGATCCCTGAGGAACATCGGCGTTTATTGAAAATACGTCTGATGAACAGCCTTCGACTACAACAAACAGAGACCGGTCGTTCAAAAAGCTATTCAGCCACTGGCGCAGGCCAGGTGGCAGTCCATAAGCGGCAAGCTTGACTAGAAGTCCCTCATGCCACACTCTGTCGAAGGCTTTCGATATGGCAAGCGCAACAACACGGGATTCGCCATGGTTTTCAGTTGCTCTGTTCCACAAGCGAGTGACATAGGCCAGAAGGTCACCCGTAGACCTGTGCTTACGGAAGCCATACTGGCGATCATTTATGATGTTATTATTGTCCAGGTATTTCAGGATCTGTGTGTTAATGACAGTCTCCATAACCTTGGACATGATGCTGAGAAGAGCCACAGGTCTATAGTTTGTGGGATCGGCTTTTCTTCCTTTCTTAGGGATGGGTTGTACGCAGCCAATCTTCCATGAAACGGGAAACACGCCTTGCTGATATAATAGTTTGAAGAGCTTGCAAAGAATAGGTGCAAGCTCAGCAGCACAGGGTTTAAGGACATTGGCTGGAATTTCATGTTTAGCTTCTGGAGGATGGGTCTTCCTGGTCTTCCATCACGCGTCTTCTCTCTATTTTATAATCCAGCTGGTATTCAAATCTCACAAATAATGTATTCAAGAGAACTATTTTTGTATCACATATGGTGAAAAAATAACATACTAAATTTTTATGATGTCTCCTTTTCATCCTATAAAGCCATATACTTTGCATAATCCCACATTCATGATTATAAGGAGCCCTGTGCCGAGACTAAGGCCATGTTGCCAAACGTTGGCGCATCTCATCAGACTTGGAATTTACCCTGTCTCGCTGGTGATTTCTGGAATTTTTAATAAGAAGTTTAGCAGCTAACTTTTCTTAATCGACAATAATGAAAAATAGGCGTACAAGAGACAAAAAGTTGAAGGCATATACATAGCTTTCTCGGCAGTAGTCTATCAGAATATACTAGGTACCTAGGAACTAGGTACTTACATAAGTACCCACTTTTAGTTAACGTTTTTTATACGATAACATTATTTGAAACAAACAAACGAATACATTCTAATCGGCTAAGCAACCTTGAATGACACCTTGGTAATATACTTGTTTTTTGTCGCCGGAAATATCAAACTATCCCTTAGCTCTATAAATATGAAGCTATAAAATAGATAGAAATATCGCTGAAGTATGCAGTTATCCTGGAATTGGAACAAATAGGTTTGATAATTGCTATACCTTATCCACCGAACAAACGGAGTAACCATGCACAATATAGGTATGTAAATTTTTACTGTATAGTCAAGGGTTATATGCACACCGTCTACAAAACTGCAAACTGAGAGCAGTGATGTTATTATAAACAGAAAAATTAAGTTCGATTTCTCCGAGTAAAGCCCCAAAATATGGGTTTGAAATAATTTTTTACTCCTTTTCTTCAGTGGACAGACTATAGTGCTGGTCATTCTTCTAGCCACCCACGGTAGGCAGAAAGGCAGAAGTAAGTCAGGCACGTATTTAGCGGGGAGGGTCCAGGGGGTCCGGGCCCCCCCCCGAAACGTTAGATGATGCCGTCTAAAAAATAGAATCCACAAATTTTTGCACCCCCCCCCCCCCCACGGCCCCACGGCCCCACGGACGAGAGCAAATTTAAGGTGGCAACTCTAATCTGAACCCCCCCGAAAGGTCGAGCAAGTGACTCCCATAATCTGAACCCCCCCAAAACCAAATCCTGGATACGTGCAGAAGTTATCTTTGCAATCATGGGGTTGCCAACATTGCCGACAAAGGAGTTTTCATGATATTGTCATATTCTTTATTGTAATTTGTAAGGACTACAACTACTGCAAGATCAACAAACTGAAGAAATGATTTAAAGCACTAACCATCCGACATGTAGGTGATATACCTACATCAAATTGAACATTGATATTGTGTTTGAATAATCTGTGGAAGTGGATTAATAAAAAGTAATTGCTAGAGGGTCTAGAAGTAGGTGCCTTGAGATCACTCACCATGCTTAGTCTCATTTTTTTATTCAAATGGATCAAAGTAGGTATTTACCGTGTACCTACCATGCTTGCGATTGTGGTGCAACTTATTTAGTTTTAGCTTTTAAAGTTATAATTCTTATGCATTTATAGTTCAATAATGTAGGCTAGTTAGCTTATTGTATCGTGTATCCAACCCTTCACAGCCCGAAATAAAACTCTAGTTACATAAGATGTGAAAATGTCGTTAAGCTATTGAACTAGAAATAAGAATAATAATACAAGGTCCCGGGTTCGATTCTCGTTAGAGGCGGAAAGCTATTTCTGGTTTTTTCTACCAAAAATAAATATCCATAAAAAAAAGCTCAGCGAGAATCTCCACCTGAGCATTCACTGTTGGCTTCTAATTAAAAGTGCTGTTCCTAAGTGGCGCCGGGAAACAGTAACAAAGCCTACACAGAAGACGAGGCTAATGACCAAAGTAGTCGATGCCGATGACACATAAGTAAAAAAAAATAATAATAATACTCGCACATTTGCTTTTCAATCTGGTTTCCCTTTTTCTGTAGTTCATAGAGTCAAACCAAATGCAGAGGCTACAAAACAGTTATTCTTCAAGGCACTACACCTTTGGCTTGGTACACACATAAAAAGAAATTCTCAAGTCAAGAATTGTGATACATACTCACAACAAGAATATCGGTTCTCACTCTAAGAAAGAATATTTGATGAGAAAATTATAGAAAATTTGTATCAAGAATAATATATTTTTGATTTATATACTTATTTTAAAGAAATATGTTCCGAAAGAAAATAATATTTTCTTTGCAACCAAGGCTATAATAATTTAATAACAAATATTTCATAATTCTATATCAAGATTATAATTTTTTCCAGCGGTGTCCAGTTTACCTCTATCAAGAATATAGACAGCTTGAAAATGCGAACCTTCATTTACAATATGATAATATTGGTTTGAAAATGAACGCTGTTTCACAAGCACACCTTATATTTGTGTTAAGTAAATCATTTATTTGACGTCTACTAACGTCGGAGTGCGCAGGCGCGCAGCGTGTCACTGGTCAACTCTAACCTCGCCGTCCTCTCTACTCAACAGCCTGTTGCCCGTCCGCGACCGCGCCGCCATTATCGGTTTTCGGATTTCGGATTGTCGCATTCGCTGCCGTCTTTAGCACCGTAGCGTAATACCTGCATCCTGAATCCTGCATAATAGCACATAATAGTATCTAGTCAAACTGTTAAATAAATTGCCATTGCCACGTGATACCCGTGATACCACCGTCAACCATCAGTCATCGAATCTGCCGGTAGTGCTGGTCCACCGCCATTTGAGTCGCGTCCCAGTTCCCATCAGCTTCCTTATCACCTTATCTATCCAACCATGAATGAGCTATTAAAAAAATTGGGATGCGAAGACCTGACTCAGGTGTTCCTAGATATTAATTAGTATATTAAATGTGATTTAGGAAATTTTGCAGAACTATTTCTCCAGAAAAATTTCTACATGCTCATAGAAGAGTTTGAATGCTCAAATTAATACTATTAGATTCCTCATCCAAGAATATCACAATTTTAGAATAAAGTTGAGCTACTTGCGTCAAGTTTATGAAATGCTCCCAGTTAAGATTATGAAATGCTTCAGTCAAGATTATGAAATACTTCGGCCAAGATTACCATATGCTTGATTTAAGATTTTGGTATTCTTACTATCAAGAACTTCCCAGTCTTTCATTGAAGATATTTTCTCAAGCTAACCCTTATATGGTCAAAGATATCGTATTCTCACTTTAAGATTAGCATAACTTTGCGCGTATAGGAAGTTATGGTATACTTGAATTAAAGCATCTGTGCTCCATCTAAGAAATTATTTTTATGTGTGTATTAAAAAAAGACTGTAAGCAGCCGGAAATGTTGAAAATGAGTGACTGAGGTCAGTGATGTAACTGCGAACTAAAAGCTAGTTCAAAACACGGTCCAAATGAACATGAAAAAATTCATTGGCTCCCTGAAAAGAACACAACGCTGGTACTACCTAGATAGCTAAGCATCCGTTCAACAATACACCTAGGTATACCCATTTGCCAAAAAGAAAATGCTGGATTATAGTCGACCTGTCAAAGGAGGGAATAGGAATGAATTATTGCCTTATCGACTGACAGAAAAGGTTAAGAAGTTTTTTTGATTCAACAAACATCGACTCGAGACATCGAAAATGGGAAAACATTCTTGAGGTGTGCTGAATAATGAAATGCCAACCAAACCAAGTTGAAATACATGGACCATGTTAATTTATATACATTTTCATCTTATTACATTAACATTATTACCATTACTTTTCGTTTGTCTACTTGACATGAAATACTATATTGCTCAAAGGTAGATTATTCCAACTAAACCTGAACTTACCGTTCTTAGTCCATCAGCTTGGCAACAGCGCTCCGCACGCTGCCGCGGTCGTAAAGTAGGCGTGGCCTGCAGTTGACTCGCCCACCTGTCAAAGTGACCGTGACGTTGCGCACTGGGACGCTTCAGCGGCAGAGTGACGAGCGTTGACAACGCGGCGCGGTGTTGCCATGAATGATGATGTGGCGGCTAATCTGGGCAATAGGACAATTATCGGGGTGTTTTTTTAACATACTTAAGGATTATTCATTAATTAATTGCCATTACTATCATATTTATGCGAGGCGTTGTAGGTGCAATACAAATACTACTACTACTAAATGACAATCGAGCAGAATTTAGGTGCTATTTTTAGGATCAAGATCAATAAAACAAAAACCTGTTATATTCTTTTACGGGTATATTAATACTTACGGTTCAAAAAAAAAGTCTCGGTCTAACCATCGTACCGTTCGGATCGGTGTGTATTCGGCAGGTCCTAACAGCGTACACATATAATTTATCGAGTGCGATCTAATATTTATTATTTTGTTGGTTTTATCTGCTTGCTTACTGTAAGTACATTCCTTTATTTTTACTAAGAGGGGCGCGGGTGCTCCGGCCATGCCGGGCCCCGCTGACGAGCCTGACACCGGCATTGGCCAGGTGTTAGATACTGGGCAAGTATTAAGCAACATAAACATAGGACACTCAGGTGAATCATTGCCATTAGTTGTCGATCAGAATCCATTGAACCCTATTGATGTTGAATCTAACAGTCAAATGGAATTTACTTCCCAGCGTATAAAAAACATAAATACCGATAACCGTTTTCGTCCTAATAGTACAGGACCATTCTTTATTTTCGTAGAACATAAATATTTGAACGTAGGTAGACTTCATCCAATGAGGGTAGGCGAAAAACTATTACAAATTGGGGGCGATGAAAAACATATAATCGAAATCAATACGATAGGTAAAAATAGATTGAAAATCCAAGTTGACTCAGCAATAGTCGCGAACAGGTTGGTTACAAATCAGGTATTTGAAAATAACAATTTAATTGCATATATTCCAGTACACCTTACGGAAAAGAAAGGCATTATTAGAGGAGTTGATACCACATACTCAGAATCTGAACTAATCGACAGCATACAATCTGACGTGCCTATAAAATCGATTAAAAGGATGTATAAGGTAAATAAAGATGGAGATTCTGCAGTTCGAGTAGCGAGACAGATGGTAATAATATCTTTTGATAGTCTGATAATTCCCCAGCATGTATATGTGAACAAAATTCGTTTTTCAGTTGATCAGTATTATTCACCTGTCCTAATGTGCTATCACTGTCTGAGGTTTGGTCACACCTCCACGCAGTGTAGGAGCAAACGGAGATGTAGAAGTTGCGGCGCAGATAATGATCAGAACACAATATGTAACAATTGTAATGTTTACTGTATACATTGTGAATCAAATTCACATTCCTCTACCGATAAAAAGTGTCCAGTTTTTCTTAAACAAAAAAGAATAAAGGAAGCGATGGCCAACTTAAACATCTCATTTTATGAGGCCCAGAAGATAGTAGATAACCCTAGTTATGCCAGCCTTGTGTCTAAAAATCGTTTTGAACCTCTATTGTCGTGTAATACAGATTTTCCGCCATTACCAAAGCCAAATACAGGTATTGCTCAAAAAAATTCTGTTAGCAGTATCGTCCATACTAGTCAACCAGGACCGAGTACATCGTTTACTAGATCTACACCCCGTAAACGCAAAAAAACAGACACGGAGCCGCACTTTCCTCCAATACGGCGAGAATATGAATGGTCATTTGGCGGCAGCCCAGTCATTAATGAAAACTCTCATGCACAGTCTTTCGAAGATATTAAGAGTAGACTTGTCAGAGATATTCAAAATAACATATTTCAGGTACTTCGTACCTCAGCAACTCCAGATATAGAAAATATAGAAAATATACTGAAGATTGTGAATTTTGAACAAATGATTACAACTTTAGTGTCTGAAGTCTTTACAAAGTGCATTCAACCGCCATCTTAGTATAGTTCAGTGGAACGCTCGTTCTGCATTTGCTAACCACAATCTTCTTAAAAATTTGATAATGGATACAAAAGCTGATATTGTTTTATTAAGCGAAACATGGTATAAACCTATACACAATATTACCTTACAGGGTTATAACGTCATTCGAAGGGATCGAGGTGATGGTAAGGGTGGTGTTGCCATCCTCCTTCGCAATAACATCCCATTTAAACACAAATCGTTTGTGAATTTGAGAAGCGGTCTGGAGATATGCGGTGTTGACATTACATGTGACAATACCGATATATCCGTAGTATCTGCGTACAAACCTCCAAATGTTAAAATATCAACCAATGAGTATATTGAAGTATTTAGCAGACTACAATCCACATGTATTGTTGGTGGGGATTTCAATGGGCACCACATTGCGTGGGGCTCGTCAGTAAACAACGTTGCCGGAAATAACTTGAGGGATGCAATTGAATTTTTTTCGCATTTAGTTATCAGGAATGAAGGTCAAGCTACACGATTAACTCGCCCCGGAGCAAATATTTCTGCCGTTGATGTTACTATCATTTCAAATAACCTTCTGGGTAAATCAAAATGGTCTGTTTTAGGTGATTCATATGGGTCAGACCATTTTCCAATAAGCCTAATCATTGACGGTAATTCATCCTTTGACTCTGAGAGGAATACAACATATAAATGGAGAATAAATTCGAATGTAAATTGGGACCTATTTGCAGCACTTACTGAATCGGGAATGTCAATGGTCAACAACCATAGCACTGCAAATCAAATTATAAAAACCGTTACCGATAGCATAACAAATGCTGCAGATGTGGCTTTAAAAAAGAAGACAAAAAATTTACACCAAAAACCTTCTCCACCATGGTGGGATAGCGAATGTACGCAAGTCGCGAATGAAAGAAAGCAAGTCTTCAAAGAGTTCAAGAAACATAAAAACCTTGTCAATTTCATCACCTGTCAGAACGTCGTTGCTAAATCCAAGGTGATATTTAAAAAAAAAACCAAACAAAGTTGGTCAAATTTTTGTAGCTCTTTAAATGCACATTCCAATCCCTCCAATATCTGGAGAAAAGTTAATGCTATCTCTAGAGGAATCACCCCTAAGTTGTCTAATACTATGTCTGCCAATGACGCTGAAATATTTTGTAAACAGTTAGCCCCAGATTCAACAGATGAGTGTGTAACAGAAATCAACGCAGAAGGTGAGCATTTTCTGACAAGTAGTATATCTGTGGAAGAACTTGATGTAAATATCAAGCCGCAAGATTCGGCACCCGGCAGAGATGGTATCACTTACTCTATGATCAGGCATTTGCCCCATCGAGCCAAAGCCCTTCTCTGCTCTGCTTTTACCAGGATTTTGAGACATGAGGAAGATTGTAGTGAGCTGAAAGATGTGGTAATTATACCAATAAGCAAACCTAATACTTGTGGGGAATTTCGACCAATATCCCTCACGTCATGCATTCTCAAAACGTTCGAAAGGATAGTTAAAAATAGGCTGGAATGGTGGCTCGAATCCCAAAATTTCCTTCCTTGTACTCAGTTTGGTTTTCGTCGAGGAAAAGGAGTAGTAGATTGTTTAGCCCATTTAATTACAGACATTCAAAATTCCTTATCGGAAAACAAGTACCATGCTACTATCTTTCTAGACATTTCATCTGCCTACGATCATGTCAATTTGTCCATCCTTGCACAAAAATTGACTTCATTTAATATACCTTTGAGTTTTGCTAATAACCTGGTGAAGATCTTTCGCAACCGCTGTCTATATGTTTATCTTCCAAACTATATCTCGGACCCACGTAGATCTAGTACAGGCTTGCCCCAGGGATCGGTGCTTAGCCCAATTCTTTTCAATGTTTATACTATAGACATCCATAATGTTACCACAGAGACAACTACGGGTATCTTGCAATATGCTGACGACTTCTGCGTCTACACGTCAGATAGAAGTTTTACACAATCTACAAATAAATTAAATTTGGCCTTACGGGAATACGCTAATGAATTTTCCGCTAGAGGTTTCGAAATCAGTGAGAGTAAATCAGCCTTCGTTGTATTTACTCGTCACAGAATTATAATGGAGAATTCCATAAATGTCGCGGGAAAAGAGATACGCTGGTATAACAATCATAAATATTTAGGTGTATATCTAGATCAAAAGCTGACGTGGGAAGAACACATCAATTCCATCTTGAGAAAGGCTGAGAAGAGCTTGAATATATTGAAAGTAACTACCAACCGTTTCTGGGGAGCTGACGTTAGTGTGGCATTACGTTTTTTAAATGCATATACAAGATCAATTCTGGATTTTGGTTCGATTTTTTATGGTTCAGCAACCAAAACTAGACTTCAGAAACTGGACAGACTTCTCTTTAGAGCATTGAGGCTAGTAACCGGCGCAATGAGACCGACTACAACATATGCCTTATTAGCCGAATGCAATCAACTGCCGTTAGATATAAGAAGGAATTTTCTCGCTCAAAAATTCATATTAAAAAATAGAGCTCAAAAAAATGTACTCCTATTGAATAAGGTTAGTGCCTTAGTTACTCACAACTTAACTAATCAGTTCTGCATTAATAAAAATTCTCCCCCCTTAGCTGATGCCTTTGTCGAAACTGCTAATTGGAGTGATGAACTGATTAAAACTGATAAGTGCCCATTTTTCAAGGAAGATTATTTTCTCCTTCTGACTAATATCAAAGTCATTATACCAGAGTATACAGAGTCGCCTCAACATAATAATGCGTTATTGCGGAGTATCATAGATCGCTATAATCCAGCTTGTGAAATATACACAGATGGTTCCAAAAGTACTGACGGTGTAGGCTGTTCCTTCTGGATACCGTCTCTCAAACTCCAGAAAATAATTAGGTGCAACGATAGATCTTCAATCTACACAGCAGAAGCTATCGCAATAGGTAGTGCATTGGATTTCATCCTTTCCTCTACAGAATGTATGTGTCAGCGTTATATAATAATTTCCGATTCTCTCTCGGTTCTAAGTGCCATTAACAATAAAACTACAAATATATTTCAAAGCAACATAATATGTATGATTATAAACAAAATTTGGCAACTAAAACAAAATAATGTAAATGTGATCTTTATCTGGGCTAAGGGGCATTGTGGCATAACCGGAAATATCGCAGCAGACCAATTGGCTAAAGAAGCAGTCACATCAGAAAATGCGGAGTACATCAGGCACGTATACCCAGAAGATATGCTCACTCACATCAAAAACTACTGTAGGAAAGAATGGGAGGCCAAATATAGCGATTTTGTGATTAACCACCCCGATTGTCACTTCGTCCAGGTTTGTGGATCCGCTATGCCGAAACCAATCTTTCAAAAACTCACTTTGCCTCGCAAAACCTATGTGTCCTTAATTAGATTAATATTTGGTGTAGGCAACTGTAAAAGTCTCATGCATAAGATGAATTTGGCTGACTCGCCGTACTGCAACTGTGACGGAACTTCAATAGATGATCTAAACCACCAGGTGTTAGCATGTCCCTTCAACAAAAATGCAACGACATTACTTTTTTCACAACTAGGAAAGCTTGGTATATTACCAATAAATATTAAAAGCCTGATGCATCATGCTGTTACAAACAGCGATACTATGAATGTGATCATACAGTCAATTAGTTTATGGAAGAAAAAGATTTGATGCGAGTCATTTAGTTTGGACTATCTCATATGTGAAGTCAAATTTAGCTCTCGTTCCTTTGTTGGCTCCCTTATATTCCCTTACCGTGGTCCTCTATGTGTTTGTGTGTGAATAAAGTCGCCATGACAGACCCCTTGGCGTGAAGTGTGTGTCCCCGTTTTGTTGCTATAACTTCTTTTTTCATATTCCGTGGTCGATATAGGTTTAACAAAGACTTTACGTTGAGATGAGCCGAATTTTCTGGGTCGCATCTTTTCTTTCAGATAAATAAGTTACGGTTTGGCCGAATAGCATACTGCTAAGGCCAGTTTATATATACAAAAAAAAAAAAAAAAAAAAAATACTTACGGTTATACTTCGTCACTTCCATATTTTATTTTTAGAAATAGAGAGAAATGAATAATGAAACATGTTTACATGTACTCTATCGGCTGAGGGGCAACTACTTCATCATCAATATATTAGGAAAAATGGATAGGAAAATATCATAGAAACGCCAAAATTGTCACAGCTTGGAGGTGACAAAGAAGTAGGCAATGGAATTTACCTGGTATCGCCAGTTAAAAAAGAGAGCTGTTATTGGATATCAACGGTTACATCGACAACGCAAGTTGTTTGAACAAGGATGGCGCTGACCAGGCACGTATTTAGAGGGGGGTCCAGGGGGTCCGAACCCCCTTCGAAACGTTATATAATGCCGTCTATAAAAAATGGAATCCGCAAATTTTTCCACCCCACAGCATTTATGTATGTAATTTACTGATGACTTACCTTAAATATGGGTATCATTATCATAAAACAGGCTCAAATCCAAGTGGTGCGCTCTCCAGCCTCTAATAAAATGAGCTTCTTTATGTAATCTTTAGCCATCTTTAAATAGTGTGAGTGCTGTGGAATGCTCGAAAGTTTATTCAGTGATGCCTTATGCCAGGTTATCTGTGAAAAAAAAGAAACTTTATGACTCCTTCGCAACATCCTGTAAACGATTTCTACCGATACAATTCTTACCTGAAGACGATTGAAGCTAGTCATTCAACCGAAACGTTGTAATACTGAAGAAAAGTATAGACAATGGAAGTCGAAAATAGACCTTTTGGGAGTACACAGCCAATGTCACAACTAACAGTCAAGACAACAGTCCCATTTTTAGGGTAGTGCAAGAGGTTTGGCGTTAACCGTACAGTTTCTGTTTCAGGTGGTTTACTTTGCTATGGTTTCTGTTTTTGATGTGAAGCTTTGAGCCGGAAGCTGCCGCCATTTTTGATTGACGAATGAAACCATATTGAAATAAACGGTAAATGATCAGATGAATTCAAGTTAGTCAATGTTATTATAAATTTAGAGCCATTGTGAGCCTAAATATGGGAACTTTGAATAGATTGTGCCTAAAAAATGGTTACACTCTATGCACGATCACGAAACTATTCATAGTTGCAGCCTTCCCATACATCAGTCTCGCGGCAGTATAAGTTCTGCGTACGTGTAGGTATAATTAGGTAACCGCAACATTCCATATTTTTGGGTTACGGTATCAGTTTTGTCAGACGCTTCTTACTGACAATAAATTCACCGCTTTCTTCCTGGAACATCAACAAATTTGACTACCATAGGAGAAAAATTCGACCTTAAAAAAATTCAGGAAATCAGTAATGCGACGATAAGATCCCCTTATTTTCGTGAAGGTTAGACTATACAAATTTGGCGGTACCAACATTATGACAGAACAGAGAGCAAATATTCAACCTGAAATCAATGTTTACATTGTCATTGGTGACTGTTTTTGAATGGCGTAAGTAAACACAAAACATACATATGTCAGAGAAATGTCCTACAAATGTTTTGATTGTATTTTAATTCATCGTGTCTGGCAGTACAAATAAGTTGAACTCATAGAACGCCCAAAATTGAGAGGTTTTTTTTTGTCTATCGGCCATCTCAGTTTCCAGTTTTTTAATTTTGTTGTAATAACAAGCGTTGACGTCGATCTATGGCTATTTTGACTTCAAAAATTTATACATCTTTTGGCAGACCTCATACTGTAGAATATCATGATTTAAATGCAGCAGTGCGACCTGCTTGACTATACAAATAGAGAGGGAGCGAGATAAGGCCCAGAGCTAAAAGGCCGCCTTCAGTGGCCCTTTTACATCGCTACTATTTCACTCCAGGTTTTATGCGTTTGCAAAAGAGCAGATTACTATCTAAAGCAACTACGCCGCTCAAGTATAGAAGAGCCCATCTATATATAACATTGGTATTTACAAAGTGAAAAGTTCCAAACGGACTGCCTATGGGGTTCATAACACTTACAGTAGTTATAAATAAATGAATAGATGAATAAATAAATGCTTATCTTTGTTCATCAAGCCATGTTATATGGTCCTCAGAAGGGGGAGGGGGGGATGCAGTGTTACTGTACGGTACCCGATATATATTTGATTGAAGAAAAGCTTGATGACAACCATCAGGGCTGCAATAGGACTATTTGCCGCTCGGGGCACGTTTAGATTTCTGCGCCCTCCTGCCTGCTTAAAAGTTACTATAATATTAGATTTAACATCCTTGAAAGACGCAATAGTACATAATAATATAGTTTAGTAATTCGTTCATTGCATTATGAAAATTATATCCTTTTTTTCTATAATATTTCTCAAAAAACGTCATATATAAGTACAAAAAAAAGGATCAAACTATTACTAATAAAAATATCTCATGAACAATCCTCTTCTTTGGGTGCCATACGCTTTGCAGCATATAGGCGATTATCTGCTCTCGTGACCGACGATGTGTAGAGTGCCATCTTCTGCTCTTCTCACTATTGCTGAGATGTCGTTAACGTGATACCAGTTTCTGACATCTCCTTCTTTAAATTTTACACGCTAAAATTTCTTGTAGTAGCCTATATTTGGGGCCTCTAAGCATGTGACATAAGTAAGCTGCTTTTTGGGTTTTTTTATGGTTTCCAGTAACTCTCTTTGGGTGAAGGCTCTGTTCAATATGGCCTCTTCGTACTATGGTCTGACCATGGGATTCACAAAAGCCGACGTAAGGTCCACATTTCAAAGGCTTCGATTCAATTCATTAACTTCCCCAATAATGAACTTTTATCAATAACATTATATATACCTACCTAGTACTAAACGTGTAAATATTGTCAAAGAGCTTCATGGTATTAAAACATAACTGTTTCAGAACCAAAATAAATTAATTAACACGTAAATGGAGAAAAAGGTAGAGAATTAATATACGTATGAGAAGCTTTTTTAAATTTTTTGAAAGATTTTGAAACAAAACTAAATTAATTTTGCTAGTATAAACTATAGGTATGATTACGCTAGGTATTTAATGAGTAACGATTTTGACCTGCTGTGACGAACTTAGTTGTAATTTTTTAGGGTTAGGTAAGGAATAAAACAAAACTTCTTATTATTCATTATCCATGCGACGTTTCGACTACTATATAGTCATAATCAGGCATCTAGCAATAACCGATGATATAAATATCATAACGATTAAACCTGAAACAATTCGCATTCAAAAAAAATCTGTGAATAAAAAACTCTCAACATTAATATTAAGCTAACAAAGTTACCTATAAGTATTTAAGAAATAAATGCATATTGCACAGTAGAGTATAAACAATGTGAAACAATCCTTTGCATTAGCGAAGGCTTCAATAATTAATCCTTCAACATTTAAACCTTCAATCATTAGAGATTCAATGAAAATTAAAGATAGACTGCTTTTTTCTGCCATAGAAGATTTTAAATAACTTTTTATTCGTTTTAATTTTCAAAAAAATTCAAGCATATTCGGATACCCACATAGTCACTTGAAATCCACTTTAATATTTCTTATCATGTTTTTAGCATTACCTCAAAATTAAATCCACTGCCGATCATGTCGCTATGATATTTCGATGAAAAATCGTGGACATATTTAGGGTTTTTGCGTTTAATAAGCGTTTTCAAACTCAGAAAACCTAAGTTGAAACAGATAGTTTTTTAAACCTTTAAAACAAGACTGCACACTTTGGGCGCCCTTTTTGCCATTGTGTCTGGGGCTCACGCCCCCTTGCCCCACCCTCTAGTTGCGACCCTGATGACCACTGTAGATAAAACAGTCTGGTTAAGTTAGGTTAACTATAACTAAAATTTAAAACGAAAATAAATCAACGCAATCTAGCAACATATCGCCCTTTTCTCTAAGGGCAAGTATTTAGATAATATTATGCACAATACATCTATTTATATCGTCGGTGCGTCGGTGCGTCTATTGCTGTTTTAGTTAGATTTTTGGCAGTGATGGTAATATGTTGGCGGAAAATAATTCATCTTTTGGTATTTTTCATTATTTCAGGCTTCATTCTAAAATGATTTATTTAATCGGGAGATATTGACGTTTAACCGGAGGCCGCGAGTCTGGGAGTCAAAACCGGGGAACTCTCTGTGACCTGTTCATACGAATCAAGTTACTTGTTTCCAATTTAAATGCGTACCAGAAAATGTCGGAAAAAGTCGGCGGCGGGCGGTACTCGAACCCAAGACCTCCAGATTTGTACCCCGGCGCTCTCACCAGTTGGGCTACGACCGACCCGTCAGCTAACGAAAAGCGTCGACTGGTACTACGTGGGAACGGGCCTGCGCTCGCCGGCCGTAGCTCAACTGGTGAGAGCGGCGGGGTACAAATCTGGAGGTCGTGGGTTTGAGTCCGCCGGCCGCCGACTATTTCCGACATTTTCTGGTACGAATTTAAATTGAGATATCCACATGCGGATGTAAGCATGATAGTAAAAACAATTCAACCAGTTACTACATCAAGTAGGCCGTGTAGTAAACCCGTTCGAGATATACCCAGCAGTAGTTTTATGGCCCTAATTTCTCAAAGAGTTCATCTCCTTCTCTTTAAGCCCAGAAACATGTATTATACAACGGAGAGTCGCATGCCGGATATTGAGGACAAAACCAGCCAGGGCCACACTAACATAAAAGAAGGAAACCAAACGTGGTTGTCTATTAGATTTTCAATAGATATTAATTAACATTATAAAATATCATGGCGGCGCATATCATGGCTGAAGAATCTCCGAGACTGGTTCCATTGTAGATCAATAGACCTGTTCAGAGCAGCTACGTCAAAAATTAGAATTGCCTTGATGATTGCCAACCTCCGAAGAGAGACGAAACCCTAAGAAGAAGATAAAATGTACAATAAATACCATTCAAACTTACTAAAAATATTACTTAAGAATACAAATGAAAAATGAGGAAATAAATAGAATTTAACACAAGTCAAAATCAGGTACAGATGAGTCGCTACCATTCAGGTTGATAATAATTTTATTCGGTCGTGACGACTCTACTTTTATTACATGTTTAATACACTGTCGCCATTTTTATTGAATTAAAAATGTACCTGACCTCTAATAAGATTTATAATCGCTTATGACCTTTCGGAGAGATTATTGTACAATCTGATATTGATTTTTGGTTCCCTCCAAATCAATCGGATTGATTGATTTTTTTTGGTTTCAATTTCTGGTGAAACTCTGATATTGTGATTAAACATGATAATTCTCAACCTGAATCGAAGATGAGGTAAGTGAAAATGACATTCCTTGCAGTCCCACAACAGTATAAGTAAACATGTAAACATTTAGATAATTCGACATTTTACGGAAATAATAGACTTATTTAAATAAGTTGTGTTTCTTTTTAAAATTTTGGCCACAACCCCCAGATTTTCTCTTTAATATATACAGGGTGAGTCCTGAGCTCATGCTCCCTTTAGCTGTGTATAGAAGTCGTTGAAGTAAACTACTTTTCTGAATAACATTTTTCGGAAAACTGAAAATAAGCGATATACAAAATGAAAAATGTAAATCTGGGCTTGTGTATCAAGTCGTACCTAGTCTGTTTATGTTTAGTTTTTTGCACGGATTTTTATCTTATCGATTAGGCTTTGCACTTGTCAGATAGTGAAGTATTCACTTTCTGTTTATCTTTGTTGATTTTAAATTGGTAAATCCTAAAAGTGGCACGTTACTATGAACTCAAATTTTAGGATTTACCAATTTAGAATTAACTACGATAAACTAAAAGAGACTAGTGCACTAATTGACAGGTACAATGCCTGATGATAAGACAAACATTTGAGCAAAAAATTAAATAAGCTACGTAACGTAGGCACATCTTGATGAACAAATCCAGACTTACTTTATTTGATTCTGTATCTGGCTTATTTTTCTTTGATTCTTTTCGGAAAAAAGTTATTTGAAAAAGTTGTTTATTTTACGACTTCTACACACATTTAAAAAAAGAAACAACTTAGGACACACCCTGTATATATATACATAATATATTATGAAAAAGGAGCCACGGAAGAATTCTTGCGGGGGGGCCCCGAATTTGAAGTTACCTCACTGCTTATCTGGTGCCTGTTAACTCTGATCTCCACGGAACAAAGTGATACAGATACACATTGCTCTAAATTTGGCAACGTGGTGTAGCTGCTTCTTCAGACGGCCCAAAAACACAGCATACACATCCGGCGAGCGTCGCAACGCTTTCGCCGCCGCCGCTGCTACAGTGACGCCGGCGCTACAACCTGTCCGTCGTCTATCCGTCCACGGCCGCCGCGATCTGCTCTGCCGCTGCCGCCGCCGCCGCCGCCGTCGATGAGAGTGGTGGGGGGCGCGGAGCTTCACCGCCTCCGCCGGCTTCAGTCGCTCTCCAACGCGTGTCAGGTTAACACGACCGCTGCTCAACTGATTTGACGCGCCGACTAACCACGAAATATGCCGATTCACGTGAATATGACGACCTGTAGATTCGCTTCTGGATATATCCTGCTATGAGATTACTGTGCGTTGAGTGGTGAGGATTTGTCGGATTGTTGTGATATGGACGAAGAGTGAGTGCCGTCAAGATTCTGCGAACCTTTAGGAAACAACGGCGGCAAGTTGGGGGAAAGATGACCAGAAGGAAACAACACTGCCCCAAACGGATGAAATGTATGTTGAATTCTTTTTCAGCTTTATTTTATTATCGGTCTGTCCTAGCAGAACTAGGAACTGACTTTCGGACAAGCCAGAACGGGAGCGGGCTTTTTGATGAACTGATGGAGTGATATCGAACATACAAGCATTACGTTCTACGAATTTGCACCTTCCACCAAAGAAACAATGTTTTCAACACGTTTTGGTACTACTACTTCTCCATGCTGAGTCTCCAACAAAGGAAAGCTATTTGTTTTGTATGGAACATGGAACATCACGAAAGTGCAATTTTGATTTTGCATTTCTGAAATCCAATATCTGTGAATCTGTGGTTATGTACCTTGGAGGCAAAGGACTCTAGGTTCAATTAAAACATATTGATATACCTAGGGATGCTATACAAAAGTAACTTACCGTCGATAAATAAAGTTCTGATACAATGAAAACGAAAGTGTAAGTGACATTTTGATTTTGGATCAACAGTCATGTTCAAAATTCAAATGACATTCAAATAATTTCAACATTTGGAGAAATGTTACATAGTGTGCTTTACCTCCGAGGTACATAGGTATAGGTATTTAGTATCTTTGGGAAAAGGAATTAATCCTCGAATTAATCGGTCAGCTTTTGTTACGAATCCAACCAAACAACAGTACCCTTTGATGCAGTCCATTTGGAGCTCGCTGGAATCTATGAATGTAGTAGACACACATCCAGTATTGCATGTACAAAAGTACAGGCACCTATCTAAGGTTAGTTGGAGAACATCAAGAACGGGGCACAACAAAGACGGTATACCTACACAAAAAGCGGTACCGCAAAATGATGGTTTGGATCCTGGTTTGGATTTTATGAGCTCCGTAGAGGCAAGCTAGACGAAATGTTGCTATAATATGCGTAAAAGTGGTTCAACTTAGTACAGTGCAATGTCATTTAAATAAGGACTGTCATATACAGGGTGAGCCTTAAGTAGCTACTTTTTTTAAACTGTGTATGGAAGAACTGCGCCGGTACTCTGTAACTTAGAGATGGAAAAGTGTTTCTATCACCATGACGACCATGACGATCGGGCAGTTTCGGGTGGTTACCACAACGTGCCTACTACGCTGACATATTTACGAAGCCACCCGATCCCATAGTACGTAGTGCGTAGAAACACGTTTCTAAGTTGCAGAGTACGTACCGGTGCTGAAGTCGTTGAAATAAACAACTTTTTCAAATAACTTTTTTCCGAAACCTGAAAAATAAGCGAGATACAAAATCGAAAATAGTAAATCTGAGCTTATGCTTTAAGATATAGGTACCTACTCTATTTATGTTTAGTTTTTCGCTCGGATTTTAGTCTTATCGATCAGGCATTGTACCCGTCAATTAGTGCACTAGTCAATTTCAGTTTATCATAGTTAATTTCAAATTGGAAATTTGGAAAAAAATGTTTCATAATAATGTGCCACTTGCACGATTTACCTAATCGATTTGATAAACATCCGAGCAAAAGACTAAACATAAGCAGACTAGGTAAGTCTTGATATACAAGCTCAGATATAGTGTACTTTTTTATTTTGTATCTCGCTCATTTTTCAGTTTTCTGGAAAAAGTTGTTTATTTTCACAACTTCTATGAACAGTTAAAAATAGGTATCAACTTAGGACTTACCCTCTATTTAGTGGACGGTGGACAGGCAGAATTCATATTGTACCAGGGCCCCTCATTTGGTTTCGGTACAAATTATGCCATTTCACTGAATTGGAAATTCTAATCGAACCCTCTTGGTTCGTTTTTGGAGTCGAGTTTCTTTAACTTACATTAGACATAGGTACTATACTCAAATATATACTGTTATCTTCGGTAAGACTCTTCTTTTCTCGAAAATCTGGAGAACTAGCTTATTATGACCACAGGAACTCCAGGTCCTGTTCCAGCATAACTTTAATGAAGGTTAACTAGTGGTTAAAAGAAAACTAGTGGTTAGCAATAACAATAAGGTCCGGTTTCACGGTTCCCTGATAAGTTTCGGATAGTCTATCTGTCAGATAAGCTATATTATCTATCTGACAGATAGGCTATTCGAAACTTATCAGGAACCGGTGAAACCGCCCTAGATTTCATAATAGGTTAACCAGTAGTTAAGTTAACCCAAGGAAAAGGGTTATCTTGACGTTTGTTGTGGTCGACCGTTGACAGATAAGCTTGCTTTGGAATTTATAAAAACATGGATTTTGACGTCTAAGACATCGATAGATTTTGATTATAGTGTGTTGTAACCTAAGTCAAAAATATTAATACAAAAGTTATAGGTTTCTTAGTTTTCTTCTCGGTTTTCTTAGTTCGTATTCACGGAACACAATTATGGCAGTGCTCTGAGCGCGGCACTGAGACTCTTCCGTGGTGCCAACTTAAAGATAAATAAGCTTATCCATTGGTTTTCTGTCTGATATAGAGCCCCGATAACTACTGGTTAACTACCATTTTGTAGGTTAAGTGACTACCAGAGGCTACCAACTATTGTGAAACTTTGCCTTCGCTCCCTTCTTTGAGGTTATATTGCAAGTTGAAACATATTGTAGAAGAACAATGAACATACAAGATAAAGTTGATAATATGACTGAACTGATGAAACATTCGTAAAGGTATTCACAGTCTAGTCTGAGGAAACTTTTCTTGAAACTGTTTGCATTTCGCGTACGGAACGTGGGAAGCTCTGTAGAAATTACCGAGTCCATCCTCTGAACGCCATTTTGTCGTTGGCTATGAGCTTGGTTTTGAATGGTGAACTTTATTCACCACCGTCACTAATCATCTCACTCAGAATGTTCCATTCAGAAGGTTTGTCGAATTAGTTCAAAAGAACGCCATGGCTAGAATATGGCTCTGCTGACATGGGAACCTGGTAAATCCAAAATTATTAGAAAAATACGACACATTCAAATTAGAAACAGAGTATTTCAAATAATATTTAATGTCCCGCCATTATTTTTGAGTTGTGACTCGGCTATTGGTTCTAGTGGGAAGCTAGCAGTCACGATTTAAAAAAAAATACAGGATAGTAAAATCAGGAATAAGCAAGGGAATATGTCATTTAACGGTATTTTCAGTGATACTAATTTATCACTACTTTTACGAATTGGCTAACAAATATTGTTCTGCTAGCTACCATCATGGGATGCTACCAATGTCATATTTTTTTATCAATTGGTTAAGCAAAATGGTTTAGCTGGTTTAGAATGGAAGCTAGCAAAGTAGCACTTTTTTAAATACTACTAAAACCATATATAGGAAGAATGAACTATTAAATAATTGAATCAGGTGTTTTAAATAGCACTTAATTTTCGTCCATAATTTTTGCGAATTGATTAAAAAATAACTTGTGGCTCGGTTGCTAGTTCCAGTAGGAAGCTAGCAGCTAATAAATACAGAATCACGTATTAGCCGATGGGATAGGTAAATTAACTAATATTTTTAGTAATAGTTAAATCCCCGGTTAAATCACTTGATTCTTTTACGAATTGTTTAACAAATATGGCTCTGCTGTCTACCATGGCAAGTTACCAATGCCATGCTTTATTAGATTATTAATTTTCTACGCTGGTTTAGATAGTTAGCTCAACTAATAGCGTGCGAATTAGGAATACTGGAAAAGTTCACCTAGGGTAACACTTTTGCACTGGGTTCTTTCAGTGGAATACACATAAATAGGAAACAACTTGTTTTGACTTTTGACATTCGATAAATTGTAGTTATATGGTTGTGATCCACATATATTTCCAAGGTTTTCATCTGTGATTTTTATTTTCGAGACTTCAGGTTCAAAGGTTATAAAATGGATAAATTCTACATCAAAGTTAATCGTATGGATCAATTTGAGATGGAAGTAGATGGCATAACAGAATTACTCTCAAGTAAGTTACAGCTGTTCAAAAAGTTTGACTTTTTCATTCACTTTGCTCATTCTGACTAAAAATAGTGAAAATCAACTAGGTATTACCGTATTCAACGATCGAAATTTTAAGCAGTTGAAACAGAATTCTATGATTTCTATGATTTTCTTGGTTCACTTTCACGACACTCACTTTCAAATCGGTGCGCAATTATTGCACTCAGTTTGACCGCTCCGAGTGCAGAAATGCCAGTGAAATTAGTGCACTTAAAAAATTTTGCACTGGAACTGCCAGTGAAATGCAAAACAGAAATCCAGTGCAGGTCGAGTGCAACCAGTGAAAAACGCTTTTAAGATAATCGGCTGGAGTGTCGGAGGGGCATGAAGAAGCCCTGACCCGAGCCCTGACCAGTCTGAACAATTTAAAAGTTTTTTCTGCAGTCTAGCCAAGTTTGTGTCTAGTTGCACAAATGGTTTTCAGCTAACTTGGGCATCTACCCCTGAAAACTTTAGCTCAGCAGAATTATGTGGGCTTCGCTAACATTTAAACGTCAGTTTAAACTATTGCTGAAACGTAGGAGTTTGTTAGAAGGCATACATTTTAAGAAAATGTGTCAAAAACATTTTGTTCAAGAGTTACGTTAACCGGATTTAGAATATGTTCTCTTGAAAATGACTGTAAGTTTTTGTATACAAGATCTAGAAGCAAGCTATTTATAGTCATATAAAACAAAAATTTACTGCCAATCATGAGATGTGGCCTTTTTCTGTGCTACAGCCCCCAATCCCCTTATAGCTTTTTTGTAGCATGAATACTTTATCCAGGCGAGAGGATAAACCCCTAAACAATTAACCCATAGCTTAATGTAGAGAAAACTCCCTCTCTTTTGAAGGATACACCACGGTATTTCAAACAGAAATATACGCAATTCAAGCTAACGCCGGTCGTATTCACGAAATCAGAGGCCTAGAAGGATGAATTACTATGTGTTCTGACAGTCAGGCTCATTCTGCAAAGTAGAAAGGTCTTGGATGATGATTTCGGCCAAGACATCAGGTGTCACTTACGTGCCAAGTCGGGCTGGAGTTTGCGGCAATGAAATCGCGGACGCGCTCGGCGAATGCCGAGAAATACTAGGCCCTGAGCCGATTATGGGGATGGCAGCAGGTACCTTTAGAAAGAAAGAAAATAGAGGGCGCTAGATAACTTATTTTAGGATCTCTGGCCAAGATGGGGAGGTTCTGTCTCACTATCTGTCTCTCACTAGACAGAAGCCGCCGAAGGCTACTTGTGGGACTGCTATCTGGCCAAAACACGTTCTGACATCACTTATGTGAGAGCGTGGTGGCAAGCGTCCCGACGTGAGCATGCTATAGCCAGGAAGATTTTCCTCGGCACACATTCTGTGTCGTTATGACGTCCTTGTGTATCACATACAGATTATACTAGATTCAAGGGTTCTTGAACCCGAAGACATAAGGTGGGCATGACCCAAGGTCACACTCATCTTTGCGATGAGGGCTGGACTTGGGAATTACCTCGGGAATTACAGTAGGGAGAGATGCCGAATAGACCGCTTGTGCCTATGCACTGGTGGCTACTGTCACCAGAAAGCGTCTCTCTTTCTTCCACTCATTCAATATAATTTTTTTTGCATAATTAGGGCGAAGGCAGTATTGATTCTTGATTTACCATCTTAAACAAAATGTTTTGAATTCTTCAAAATCGTCAAAACAAGGTTAGTAGTTTTCAAAGTTGCAGAGGGGTCATCGATGCCTGGACACATAAATACCTGATTTTTATATTTTCTTGCTAGGAAAATAGATTTTTGCGTTTTCACCTTTTTGTGTAGTTCCAATAAGCGTAAAAGGCTTGACAGTCCGATCGGGTGGTCCAATATGAATGCAAAGTGCTGTATCTCAGAAACTATTCTCCATAGAAATCGTGAAAAAATTATTATAAAGTGACTAAGAAGACTGCGAAAAGTATTTTCAGGTTTCTAAGATGGACACCAGGGGCATAGCCGCCGTCTTAAACATCTTAAGTGATTTTTCAGCAAAATCCACCTAGTGAATGCTACGAAAAAATATGTTCTTTCTATATATTGGATATACTGGAGTAATATGAAATTGTTTAACATTTTTGACGTATCTACTAAGATAAAGTGGTGGGGGTAATTCAATCTTTTTTTAAATAAACAGCTAAACTCTGAAATGACTGAATGGATTTCATTTAATTTGGCTTTATTGCAAAAAGCATTCATTATTCCATCAACCCCATCTTCCCTTTTTTTTCTCCGTTGTCTTTGAAACACCCCCTCCCCGGAACCATCGTGCGGACATAACTTCAGGTTGGGGGTTATCTATTTTTACCAATCACAAGTTGGTTGAGTGGTTTTCCAGTAATCGGCATCTTTGCACTCTTTTTGTTTCTAGGACCTTGCGCGTAAATGCAGCTATTGCATTCCAGGTATCCCTAGACGTCAACATTAATTCTACGACATCGTCCATCTTACCTAGATGATATGTCTGGTTCCTAGTATAATAACCGAAACCTGCAAAATTCTAAAAAAAAAAAACATATGCAATGATGTGATTTTTTTCACAAAAATCTAGCCAAATCATACCTAAATTAAATAGACTAGTGAAAACTTCTAATGTGAAATTTCGGAGAAAGAATTAGTTATCGTACAATTCAAAAAACGTGCTATACACTGGTACTTATTGTTATTTATTACTATTTTTTCAAGATTTAACCATAAAATTTTAGAATTTAATGATTTTTAAATGATCAAAGTATTTCTAGTTCAAAAAATAACATTAATGGTTGGGAGTAAAAAAGAAAAAAAATACCTATTTGATTTCAGGCAGTTATTGACTACCATGGTCTACTCATTGTATTCTGCATACCTTGCTCTTACATAATGTACATTGACTATTTTTTTTTTGCTTTTATAGCGGCGTAACTGCTTTGGTCATTGCCGCGTACATTGACTATTACTAGCTTTTTTGTAATTTCTTGAACAAAGAGTAGTATTTAAGAATATTATTAAATTATGAAATTTTATCCTGAAATAAGACTAAGTTATATAGTGTAATAGTGTCTTTTTTGAATTATATGGTAACTCCTTTCAACTCTTCTTTGATCGATATTTCACGTCAGGAATAAGATATCGACATTTCACTAGCATATTTAGGTATCATTTCTCTAGATACTTATGAAAAAAGTCACATTATTTCATTTGATTTTTCGGAGAATTTTGCAGTTTTATATCAAGAAATGCGCCCTAGAGGTATCACTAGGAATTAGATTTAATATCATAGATAAAATGGAACGAGAGTAGCTTTTTCGAATAAGACCAAGTTTGTTGAAATCTGTTCAGTCGTTTAGAGGTTATAGCTGTTTATGTGGAACAACATTGAATTACCCTCCACCACTTATCTCAATAGATACGTCAAAAAGTGCTAAACAAAAATAACTCTAGTAAATCCTAGCTTTGAAAAGCACATATTTTTGGGTAACAGTTTTGGGGGATTTCAGTGAAAAATCACTTTAATTATTTCAGCTGGCGATTACGTCCTCTAGTAACTAGCTTGGAAATTTGAAAATATTTTTTGGGGTCATCTTACGGCCACTTAGTAATAATTTTATACAAGTCTCTATGGGTATTGAGTGAATATAAACTATTTGCGATTTCATTTATAATTATATAAAATAAAACAAGTCATAAAAGAAATAAATAGGCTGAAATTATTAAAAGTTATGGCAACGTCCATACTTCTCTCACTGCATTTTTTGGCTGTTCAATTTACGTTTGCCACATAGTATATGACCACCCTATCGGACTATCAAGCCTCTCACGCTTATAGGAACTACACAAACACACACAAAACGCAAAAATCTATTTTCCTAGCAGGGAAAGATATAAAAATCAGTACCGGCACGCGATCGAACATTCAAATGAAAGTAAAATCACATCAAGCGTGACATACCAAGACAGGTAGATCATAAAGACAACGTTTCAACGAACGGTATTATTGCCTAATAAGAAAATTAAGAGCTAACAATGCTATTAAAATATGAAGTGACAGCTGTTGCCTTTCACATTCAGTACTATACCGACACCGAAACGAGATGTCAAAGATAACCTGGTCTTTTCCTTAGATAATATTGATAATTTATTTAACAAGAGTCACGTTGCGCTTTGTTGCCGTTGTATCGTCATGGACGATCTTTCGATTAATGAGTTGCTCTGGGATCGCTGTTGCCAAATAAAAAATAAAGAGTGGTAGATTCGAAGAAAAAAAAATGAAATGATTCTCAGATGTTTTCTTCTTGTGCGCAAATGGTACAAAATAAGCACTTCAAATTTTATTGAAATTAAGGTTTTTTATACACACACGGCCTACCAGGAATTGAAAATCTTTGACTTGAATAAGCTTCTGGAATAGATGTGGTGTAAATATTATATTTTTGTATATCAGTGGAATAAAAAATGAAGTCAAGTTGATTGACAGTACTTCTTACAGCATAAAGCTATATAGTCTGAGATCCCCTCGGAGATCCCCATCCAACACAGATAACAAAACAGACTCTATTATCAGTATCAGTCTTTAAAGGGCAATGAATGGTGTTCTATAGATACAAAAAAAGCCGTTTCTCCAATCATCCTATCCGAAATTTCATTCTAATTGGGCTCATTTTGATTACTCCAAAAAAATTAGAAAAAGATTAGAGATACCTAGAGTATAAAAAAGCAAAGCTTTTATATTGTACTATTTTTTTTAATTTAATTTCACCGCCACTAACACAAATTTCAAAAACCATAGACCTTATAGATCTGCTATCAGTTTTTAGTGATGACTGCATACATTGCAGAACTATCTGCACCAATATACTTTTAAAAATTATTTTTTATCTAAGGTAGGGCAGCATATATAGAGCTGAAAAGTACATTATGTCGATCCATTACAGGGCAATTAAGAGTCCAGTGCGAATACAACCAATTTTCAGTTCACAGTTTCACAACCCATACCTCCAACTACCTCACTGCTACCCCTGTAAAAAAATGTTGAAAACGATCGGGAACCTCAAAATCACCTAAAAAACGGAGTTTGAGCTGTTTTTATATATTTAGCTTTTTTATTGTTGCTTCACCGCCACTGACTTGATTTCAATAAACAATACGCGCTTTCCACCCTCGCCACGGTAGACGGTAATAATACTGTGTCAAAACTTCAATAAAATCAATTCAATAATTACTAGGCTATACAACACAAAATGATCTAAAGCAATACTCGTATGTATATCAGAATATTCCACGTCCCTTGGTTTCTGTAATACTCGAGGCAATGTTCATATGTGGACTTAAAAAAGTGTATTATGCCGCTAGGCCATTTTTCACAGAGCAGTGGACCTATCATGAATACAACACATTTTTCAGTTTCACAACACCCCACCACCCCAATTTCACCCCCACTCAAAAAAAGTAAAAAGTGTCCAGGAACCCCTAAAACGCCTAAAAACAAAGTTTGAGGAATATCTGGAATTTTTTGTTTTTTGCTTGCTCTGCCGCCCATGCACCAACTTCCAAAATTATAGCAGCATTACCTAACAGCATATCGGTACCCAAATTTCATAGCAATCCATGCAATGGTTACTAGAAGGCTAGAAAACGGCTAGAAAAATGCCAACAGACAGATCTAGACTGACAGATAGACAGACCGACGGAAATGAGTGACGTGGATTTTTGTTATGTAGATATCATAAGACGTTCAAAAAGTTGAAAAATTTCGCGATTACAATATTTCCCATACCTATGGGAAGTGAAAATAAAGAATGTAATACTGACATTTGTTTAACAACAATATACATTAAAACAACGTCATAACAGGTAGACAGACCGACGGAAATGAGTGACGTGGATTTTTGTTACGTAGAAATCATAAAACGCTGAAAAAGTTGAAAAATTTCTCGATTAAAATACCCTCTATATCTATGGGAAGTAAAAATAAAGAATGTAATACTGAAATTTTGTTTAACAACAATATTCATCAACACAACGCCATAAATACACTATAGGTGTAGGAAACCTCAGATTGCAAGCCTCAAGAGTGTTCAGTAAGTTACCAGGTACATTAAAATATCATAATATTGGTCTGAGTACATTTGTTAAAAAACTAACAAACCTAGTTGCAGCAAATAATCATATATAGATGTATACACAGGGTGTCCCACGACGATTAAGACAAGCAATATATCGGAACTGAGCAGTAGTAGCGAACTATAATTTTGGGGGTGTAAATTAGAGCAAATATAGTATCATTCCTTATTATTGTGTCATCCAATGAGGTATTTGTTTTTGGTCACGTGACGTCCGATTCAAAATTTTTATATTTGAGACTTTTTGTATTCCTCCCGATAAAACAATTCCAACAAACTAGCACACTTGGGGTCTAAAGTGATTAATT
Source organism: Callosobruchus maculatus (assembly GCA_951848785.1). NCBI lineage: Eukaryota > Metazoa > Arthropoda > Insecta > Coleoptera > Chrysomelidae > Callosobruchus > Callosobruchus maculatus. The sequence continues at coordinate 802,559 of CATOUR010000177.1, forward strand.
CAAGAGCTATAGGTACTTAAAGGATGGTAGCACTACCATTGATTATAACACGTACCTCTACAGTTAAATTACTTTGGTAGTGTTTCATAATCAATGGTAGTGGTACAATCTTTAAGTACCTGTAGCTCTTGAATTAATCACTTTAGACCCCAAGTGTGCTTGTTTGTTGGAATTGTTTTATCGGGAGGAACACAAAAAGTCACAAATATACAGGGTGTCCCATTCAAAATTTTAAATCGTCACGTGACCAAAAACGAATACCTCATTGGATGACACAATAATAAGAAAAGATATTATATTTGCTCCAATGTATACCTCCAAAATTATAATTCGCTACTGCTGCCCAGTTCCGATAAATTGCTTGTCTTAATCGTCGTGGGACACCCTGTGTATTACTTGAAAAAAATTAATAATGTTATTTGGATTATTGGGCGCAGTTAGGATCTAATTAATCTCTATACCACATCAAACGCCCGGTTTTTATGAAACACCCTGTATAAATCCTATAACCTTTGTATTTAACATGTTCTCGTATTTCTTGAGCTATCTCTGTAAATAAGAGAAATATGCCACTTTGGTGCAGGCGTCGACTCACCCTCTACATATAAAAGATGGTGCACTTTCACCATTATTGTATTCAAGCTATTCTGCTTTTTTTTTAGTTCAACATGTGAGCTACTTTTTCAGAAAATTCGAAGCACCATGATTTGTTTGAATTCCTGTAAACTCAATATTTGCGATCTACAGTAAATTCTTTAACAGAAAAAACTCATTTGGGACCACTTTGCGGCAGGTTAAGTCTATATTTGTTTAGGAAATAAATCTGTTACGAATAGACCCCTCAAACTCCTATACTGATGCACACCGAATACTGTACAGGTATAGCCTTTCCTAACCACTCTACCGGGTCAGTTCGAGAAATCCTAACATCCTATGTAAATAGATTGTATGAACAGTCTTAAAAACCACTAAATCACACCTCGTATTTCTCCTTTAATAAAAAGCAAGAATTATTCGACTAGGATGCCGCCAGTCAAAGGGCTTCAAAGCAATATATCATATCTCCAAAGAAACCGTCCAAAATTGAACGACTTTTTTTCGGCTGGCGGGCTGGCTACTTATTCCCATCACTGGTGTCCTTAGAATAGCCCGCCAGGGTAATGCAAGGAAAATGGCGTTTTGGCGTACCACTTACAGAAAATTTAAAACTGCAACACTTTCCTTTAAAACTTTAATCAAATATACATAATTATCCATTACAGAAATAATTTTTATATTCAACCTTATGGGGACAAAGTAGTGATGTATATTGGCATATTTTTGCATATTCAAATTCGCATCCGCATTCGCGAAATTACTGCGAATAAAAGCTTTTTTAAATGTAATAGTTAACTAATAGGACAATATTCATTAATTTCTTAAGTAGTTTAAAGCAAAAAAACTAACTTAAACTCATAGTCACCTTATCAGTCTTCTCTTCATTATTTGGTATCATTTATTTAACTTTGGGCAATAAAGCTTAACAATTAAATTTTCATAAAAATTTAGCAAACAAAAAAATAAAAAAAAGTTTTAATCCTATACCTATCTCCTTGAACAAAACTAAAAATGAAAAAACAAATACTTCTACAGTAAACTATCATTATAGTCTTTTATATAAGAGTTGACCGTATAAAAGAAATTAAATTTTAATCTTTTACTTTAATAATGCTATACAAATAAATTGTCATTAGAACTTTTAACACAAAATTTTATTGCAACTGAAATTAACAAAAATGGATTCCTCCATGAAACTTTAAGCAAACAATGAAATTAAGTAATTTACTTTAATAAAGTTAAAAAATAAATTGGCATTAGAACTTGATGTAGATGTAATTGAAAATAACAGAAACAAATTCTTTCAACACACTTTTCTCAGCCTTTAGATATATTTTTCATGTTCAGATATCAAACTGAAGCGATATTCTTCTATAGTAAATCATAAAATTACTCTTACTATAAATAAACAAAAAATTGATTCTAAAAATTTGGCGCGATTTTTTGAATCTAAATCTGAATATTCGCATTCGCCTTTGCGAATGTTGGCAAAATCTGACATTCGTTATAGGTACATCACTAGTATAAAGCGGTGACGCCATGGCAGGTTTTCCTTTGATGGGGCGTATGTGTTTTTATTCAGTTTCAATTAGGATTAGAAATATTGGAACAGTTCGATAAAAAAGATAACACATACAGGGTATTTTCAAAGTTGGGACCATACTTTTCAGAAACAACTGCCTTTGAAATGACAAATCTAATGTACGGTGGATCGGCAGCAGAAGAATAAAGAAATGGTAAAAAAATACTTACTATTCGTTCGCTGCGAAGTTTTAAGTGCGGTCCTGTCACATGAGTCTAAAATTCGCGCTGCGAAACGGAAAAGCCAAGTATACTTCGACAATTTGGACCATTCGAGGTTATCTAGGTCGTTCAGCGTGTCCACTATGATGTAATCACGAATATCCTGTCTCTAGCTCTTTGCACGAGATAGACAAATCGACGGGCGACAGGGTGAATATACGATCAGGGAAACGATCAGCATACACTCCGAGAGGCATCTTGACCTCTATCACCTACACTAAAATCATATCCACCAGTTCATTACTAGTTATGCCGGTTGCACCATTCTTGTTGTCGTTAAAGTCCGATGTGGCACGTCAACATTCAAGAGAAGTCAAACGCACGCTGCTACGTCCATCTATGCTTTGCCCCGGTGTAAACTGGGTTTTTCGTTTTTTGCCTCTATTTTGATCTAATCGCACAGGGACGGAATTAGCAACGAGGATTATATTATCGGTCAATATCTTGACATCCCTAAACTTCGGTTATATGTTACTGGGAAAAATCATTCCTTTTGCCGAACACTATATTCCCTTTGAAGAAATGCCCCAACTTAGGAAACACTCTGTATATAGTAATTCTATCGTGCATTAGGCCTATTCGTGCGTATCTTCAGTGTATACTTCTCACTCAGGTATCCGTATTATTCCAAGTACGCAGCTCTTACCAAGACGTCCAAGAAAACAACAAGACATTAAATCAAAAGAATTTACAGCACACGTGTGAGAATATAATTTTGTGAGGTGATATTTCCACGTGATGTATTCTTCGCTTTCGCTCTACTTGACACTTCGCATTGTTGCCAGATGTCGTCTGTAAATCATAAATCTGTCGACGCCCGTACAAAAACGCTCCTTATTTATATCTAGTGCTCCGCGACTGCTTGGTTCAATGCGTGTGTGCCTGTGCATATACATAACGCCGATAGAAATATATCGGGGCGTATTTAAGAAACTCAAAATGATCTATGAGATACTATTCGTATTGCCAACGGGGAGTTCTTATTTTAAGCTAATGCTTTATTTGGTTAGGAATTTTACACTTGCGTTAAGAGATTGTTTATGGTGGACAGCTGTGTTTGTTTCGTGTTGACCTTGGTTATTTCGTAATTCCAGATAGTATGACGAAATCACAATCAAGTAGATTGATTAGCACTCCCCCTCTATTTTTTCAACTAATTCATACATACCTCATTGATATTCACTGTCACTGTCATCATAGATACCATGAGGGATACAAAAATCCAATTTTCAAAATCTCACATATGGAAAATATTTGTCCTTAACGTAGCTGAAACTGGAGTCCGACACCTTACATACATGTCAAAACATTGCTGTACATTTGCTAACTGTTGGTTAATTGGGTTAAAGGATCGTATCTTAGAACTATCAAATAATGGATGGTTGTTTTTAATTGAGAGAAACACTGAGTTTTTATATGATCAGCCTCCCGCAAAGGCTGAAAACCTATGGCTCTGTAGAAGCGCTGCGACAGAATAAGTGTCGGTACACGTTAGATTTGAAACGCTGCAGGTTGTAGCCGTCGGTAAACAGTAGTGTTACAAGCTCACAAACCCACAAAGCCAAATACAGGTGAAGCTAATAAAAGCATGTTAAAAAAGAATCACATATCTCCCGTTGACAGTAAGTGTTTTGTTGTGCAGTTGTCAACATCTTTGATGAACACATGTGTGCATTTTTGGTACATCAAGAAAAAACTAGTCCAGCAAATAAAACACGAGTACTTCTGGATTTAATAAGCCAACATGAGATGTTTCATCTGTAAACAAGAGTCCTATCCATTTATAATTTTATATGTCCTCGTAAAAACTGTTGACACGCATTAAATGCTTCAGTTGCTTGCTTTACGAGCAATATAAATGGTTTTTTAAACAAACGTTGCCAAATGACTGATTTAAATTGAACACTTGGTAGGTAATGGTGAACTTGTAGGTGAAAGATGTCGAGGTGGGTAAAATTTATGTGTAAGGTGAATATTATAATGTAGGTAAGTTAATATTTTGAACTAGATTCTGTTAGGTTACAATCTGAACGAAATCTAAATGAACGACTATAACCATAGTTTAAATTCGCAGACAAATGGAACCGTCTCGAAATAACGGATGGAAATTTAGGTTCACAGAGTTTAAAGTGAGTGCTTTGTTTTACCAAAAAGGTACAGGCCCTTTGAAAAAAATCCTTAAATTTATGGGGTCTGTGAGAATATTTGCGATTTTTTTAATTATTGTAAATTAAAAAAAATTATTTGTAGCATATGACGTCAGACGTAAAATTAAAGTATAAGATATTTTTTGATATCTACATTCTAACTGATCCAGATCTCTTTATTGGACTACTACTTATGGAACTTTTTTATTTAAAATTACAAATGTATGGAAATAGTAATAAAGAATGGTATACAAAAGAGCCCTCACTATTCCTTATAACAAGGATCCTCCCAAATAGCCCTAGCGGCTATTCCCTTTATATTTATTATTGTATAATTGTATAGAAAAATAAAAATAACCTCCTTTTAAGGTAAAATATATATTTCATTATTTAGTCAGTTCCTAAATTTACTATCTTTAAACATAACTTTATTTTGACAATATCTAGGACGAAAGTGAAATCCTCGATGGAATCAAAATATTCTATGCTGCTGTGTATGTGAGAACTGATATTTTCAACGTTTTGCATTTTTCTATAAAATAATTATTTTGCGTAAAATGAGTGAGTCAAGAACTTCAGCTGGTGTCACAAAATATTATATTTATAATAATAATAATAATAATAATAATAATGCAAAAATACTTTATTTGTTCAAGTATTACTATAGAGAGTATAATATATGTTATAAATAAGAAATACGAAAATAACAAGTACGATAGCTATAATACATAGATCACAATTTCCTTTGAGACAAAAAATATTGATCGATAATGAAATCATCATTTCCAATTCCGTCCCTGTGTGATAGATCAAAACAGAGGCAAAACACGAAAAAACCCAGTTTACAACGGAGCCGAGTATACATGTACGTAGCAGCGCGCGTTTGACTTTTCGCGTGCTACATCGGACTTTAACAACAATAAAAATGGTGAAACAGTATAACTAATAACTGGTGGATATAATTTTAGTGTAGGAGAATGAGGTCAAAATGCCTCTCGGACTTCGCAGCGAACGAACGTAAGTATTTTCTTACAATTTGTTTTATTCTTCTGCAGTTGACTCCCAGTACATTAGCTTTGTCATTTCAAAGGCAGTTGTTTCTGAAAGGAAAGTCCTAACTTTGAAAACACCCTGTATATTTATTAATTGGTTTAAGTTTAGATGCTTTCCTACTTGTAAAATGGCTTAGCTTCCACTAATTTTCTTGCATATGTTAGCAATGTTATTTGTCCATCTGAGGTCCTACAAATGGTTGTGCCAAGAAACTCAACATTAGTGCTTTCATCGGTTGCAATACCGTTAATCAGAACACTGATTTGCGATTGAGAACAGTCATAACAAGATAATTTTTGGCACACCATTGCAAAAATTCGGAGACTATCATGTCTAGCTTTTCCTGCAGCAAGGGTATCTGCAAATACTAGGACTGTAGATATGCCTATAGGATTGTATTATTACTTGATACACGTTACGGCTTTGATGAATAAAAGGAATTATATTAAGGGGCCTAGAATTGAGCCTTGGGGCTCTCCAAGTTCTGAGGTAAACATTGTAGTTTGAGAGTCATTTATTTTAATGATGAACGTTTAATTTACCTTCAATTATACGGGGATGAATGCGGTATCTAATGCCTTGGTAAGGTTGAAAAAGAGTGCACCAACGAATTGTCACCTGTCAATAGACTAATGTCCTTGTCTAATGTAATATGCATGATGCACTATATCTAGAAGTAGAGTATTCTATGTTTTACCCAAAAAAAAGAACGAATGAAGAATATGAATTGGAATAAGTCCTTTATCCCGTTTGATAAATGATCCAAATTATGTCTACTGGTTTGCTTATTAATGAACTGTCAAAAAATAGCCTATATGAACTTTGGAGCTAAAACCATGAGCTACAATATCAGTACATCCCTTCTGTATGTCACTAAAGGTATTTTTAAAAAATGTTTTCTTTATTATACTACTCGCAAGTGGAATCCGAACACCCAAAAAAAGGAATATTTGCATTGAAAATTTGTACACGGCTTGAAAGTACCATCTCTAATACACATGTAGGACTTTTTGTTCATTAAGACGCTATTTACCTACATGATACCTCTACAAAGGTCTACGCGTGTAAAAACAAAGCATGGCTTTTTGTCGATTCAAAAACGATGATATCTATTGCAAATGTGTCGAGAGACAAGTTGGCTGTGTGAAGATGCCCCCTAGAAGACGACAGCTCCAGTTTACGCAGTTAATCCCCTTTGAACGGGGTCGGATTGTAGGCCAAAGAGAACATGAGCAGTAACCATGGGGCGTAGCGTGAGCACAGTTGTGGCAGCATGGTGCGCATGAACCGCAGAAGGGCAAATGCAAATGCGGCGAGCTAGAGGTACTGGAGCACGTAAAAGAACTACAGACTGGCAAGATCGTCATCTACGACTACTGGCCCTTCGAGACAGAATGCGATCCACTCGAGCTGTTGCTGACGCTTGGTATGCAGCTATAGGGATTCCCATTCGAATCTGCATGGTGTACCACAGATTGAGTGAAATGGGCTTAGGATCATATCGTCCGCACCTAGTACTTCCACTCACTGCAACTCATGATCGCCAACGGTTAGATTGATGTCAAGAACACCGTCGATGGCATGCTGAGTGGAATCAGACGGCCTTCTCCGACGAGTCCAGGTTTTGTCTGGATGCACATGAGTGCCATGTACACCGTCGTATTGGTTTGATGGTTTGGGTGTCATTGCATTCAACAGCAAGTCATCTTTACTTGTGATTCGTGGCACGATGACTGTGATGTGAACGAGGTGTTAGAACCAATTGCAGTCCCATATGTCGGAGGCCTCGAAGAGGGTTCCTTCTAGCAATATAATGCACGTCCTCATATTGCTAGGGCAACGATGAGGTTTCTACAGGAAGCTGAGGTCAGGGTACTCCCCGATTTATCGCCAACTGAAAAAGTATGGGATTGGATGCGTCGATCAGCTTGGGAGGCTGTACCTCTAAAGTGCATAAACAACCAGATTACGAGCATGCCGCGTGTAGGCTAGAGGAGTGCATTCGTCAACATGGAGGGCCCACGCCTTATTGGTCTGTTGTATTTTTTTATAAATTAATTAAGGCGAATCAGTTCGTTTATTATTGTCTTTAGGCCTACTGCATTTCATCAATCAAAATCCTTTTTTTCTCAGAGTTCGGATTTCACTTGCGAGTAGTACATTTTAACCCGATGCATTTTGAAACTTTCAAAATACGTTACATTGTTTTGGCTCCATTCATTTGACTCTCAAGCGCAATCGCTCTTCACTTCTTGCGTTTAATTAATAATAAAATTAATTAATTTATTCAATCATGTCTGGTACAACTATACCTTTACCAAAAATAAACGATAAACGTTCAGATTTTGGGATTTTCTTTCTGCATTAGCTCTGATATTTGAAAAAATCTCAATGCAACAATTATGCTCTTAACGTACATTTTATTTTCGTTTGACACTGACTTGATCAAAATCATTAGCGCGATACGAAAGCCACAGGTGATAAACTTCTAGCTAAATAGGTCAATTACACTACGCCAACACTTGTAGGCTAGATAACTTGTATCTTTAATTTTGTAATTTACTGGAAGACGTAGTTTACAAGGTGTACTCGACGTATGACAAGCACAAAGTATGTGTTTACATTGCGAAAGAATTTGTGAAATGAGCGTGAACCAGGTCGGGAGCTGATACAGTTGACGAGTGTGGCTAAAATACGTTAATATGGGGGCGTACTATTACGCAAACTCCACACTTGCTTCGAACAGCAAACTTTCAAAGACACAGCAGGGGCTATTACCCTTAGTGCAGCGTTATTGTTATTATTTTTTGAAGACAGCTATATGAACAATGCTATAAGTTATTTAAAAAACAAATTCATGTAACAATTTTTTTAATTAATTAATAAACAACAAAACCCAATATAACTGCTACCATTTCTAAATAGGGGTTTCAAAAACTCTTTGGGATTCCGCTTTCTAAAATTAGATACTCAAAGCCAGTTGTCTGATAATATCAACGAATATAATATAAAACGTATAAAACAAAATAAAAGGGATATATTTATTATTTTGTGATATCCTTTAACTTGGTTTTATTACTATTTGTACGTCAAAATTCACCAAAATTTGCAGGCGATATACAGCTTGCGCATTTGGTGCGCAATTTTTACTTCCCACATAGATAAGTGAGGGGCGTATTGTGATCGCGCAAATTTTCGATTTTGAGATAATACGTATTTCGGGCGTTTTATATGATGTCTACATATTATAAAGAAAATCCACGTCACTCATTTCCGTCGATCTGTCTGCTTGTCGTTTTTCTATCCTCGTAATCTCAGCAACCGCTACATGGATTGCGATGAAATTTGGGTAGCTATATGCAGTGGGGCCGTAGTAAGTAGTGCTGCTATAATTTTGAAAATCGGTACATGGGCGGCGAAGTAATTAGAAAAAAAAAGAAATATATATTGCCCATCTTATATCCTCAATTTCAAGGACTCTTAGTCTGGCTGTGATACCCAAAGGATTCACAGCGACATAGAATGTTTGCCGATTCACCAGTTATAGACAAACATATGATTTCTTCTTGATTGTCACCCTTTTAAGAACATTCACCTTATCTTGAGTCTGGATTTGACTATTACGTGTGGAGGGATTTCGTGTTAATAGCGCATGTACTGTGTGGCCATCGTAAATTCAACATTGCGGAATGAGGAAGGGCCGGAAGTGGACGGGGAGGCTCCCTCAGGTAGCGATCGTCATTATCATATCGAGTTTAAAAAGGGACAGAAAACACATAAGTATGACAGAGATAAATATCGTCTGCTGCGGTTATACAATCCCGATGCTGGACCGTCTTTAAGGTGGGGAATAAAATTTGCTGTTGCCGATTGTAATTAAGAGGCATCATTTGAATATAAATTATTTGCCATTTCCTTTATATATAAAATAAAACAAGTCCTAAAAGAAGGAAATAGGCTGAAATTATTAAGAGTTATGGCAACGTCCTCACTTCTCTCTCCCCATTCTTTGCATTCTTTTGGCTGTTCAATTTACGTTGGCCACACAGTATCTACATAAGTCGCTTTACATGTTGTTTGTTTCAAGTATAAAGGCATCTTTATCCAATAACTACCTAAACATAAACCTATTAAGTTGATTAGCTGTATAGGTATACGTACAACAAATTCCATTACACAATCTATAAGGCATCCAATAAATAATCACAACATTCATAAATCAGCTTTCACTCACACCAGACCTAGTCACAAATAACTCATTTCTGGAAAGCGATTTTTTTTAGACGATCCGTTGTTTATTGTTATTATATGGTAGATGTGTGTCAGTAGATACACAGAGACTGTCAGTGCATGGACTGCGTCGATTTCACAACTTAGCCGGAGGCTCGAGTTTTATAAAACATAAATCAGCTAATGGCGGGTTTATATCGAAATAACAAAGATCTAGAGCATTTTTTCCTCAGCATTTACTAAAATTTTTACGGTCCTCCATAGACTGCTTCCAGTTGTATCGAATTGTGACACAATTTATAGTTCTACTGTGTGGTTTTAAGAAACAATATATATTGTCACGACGGCCTCTTTTTCTTCACCCAGGGAATCAAACTCGACGTAACTTTCACCGTTTTACTTCAGAACTTAATACAATATCTCTTAACCTTATCTCAACTAGATCTCAACTCAACTGACTCAACTACGCTACCCGTAGCCTTATATATACTTCATCGAACCATCTAGAGGATTCGATGACATTTCTAGAATCCATCCGTCATTCTCGAAAACTCTAGACGATTCGATGACGTTTACACTTCAAAAGATCTAACCTAGCACTTTGACTTTACATCATGTTTGACAACCAATGACAAGTAATACAAATACACGAATACCATAATATACAGTATGTTACATTCTTCCCCTCTTAGCGTTCGGCGTCCTCGACGAACAACTTCGGTTCTTATATCACCACAGACATCAGCATAGTCGACCTTCGGTTTTCCACATTCCGTACATAACCTGTAGACTACGTCGTTGAGGCGCTTCATCACCACGCAGGGTTCCTCCTCATGGCGTTGTAGCTTCGGACTTCTACCCTTCCTTCCGTCGTCTGTTGCAAGACCATACCAGATCATCTCGTAACTGCGATATTCTTTGCCCAACTTGCGATTCTCATTTTCAGCTCCAGCAGGATTCTCTTTTCCTAGCTTCAGTTGCACCTTTTCGCCTTGACGACTGTCACCTCTCGACACTTCCTTCTTCCCATCACTCAGGCTATTCTCCACTTCCTCTATGAGCCTGCTGAGTTCGTCTTCCACCTGCACAATCCTGTTCTTTTGCTTAACATTCTCGCTTTTGAGTTGCGTGGTCTGGTCCAAACCCCATGATGCGTCCTTGAGTGCAGCGCCAAACTCTGCTGCTATCCTCGGGTTTTCTTTCCTCAGTTGTGCCAATCTCTGTTCTAACTTTACATCGTAAAATGGCTTCGCTAATATTGCGGACACACCCTTCTTTGTATCCCCAGTAACCTTACTCAGTTCTCTCTTCTTCTTATCGATCTCAATTTCCAGCTGTGTAGTCTTCTGCTCCACGTTACTGTTTTCATTCTTCATATGCTTCATCTTGGAGCTACCATACTCTACTTCAGTCAATGCGTTTTCCAGCTCTTTTTTCAGTCGAGCATTCTCATTTTCCAAATTCATCAGTCGCTGTTTAGTTTTACTATCAACTTCTCTTGCTTTAGACAAATCTTCCTTTCGCTTTTTCGCATCATCGACCTCGGCGCTCAAATCTGTTCTCAGCTTCTTGTTTTCTGCTTCAAGCTGCGCCAACCTTTCTCTCAACTCATTCTTCTTGATACCGACCCTTTTGGCTTTGTCATTCGCTTTGTTCAAGTTCTTTTTACAGAATGCATACTCAGCCTCCATCTGATTTATCTTCTGTTTGAGCATTGCATTTTCATCTTTAACTTGGTCGTATTCCCTCTCTGATTTCTTCAACTGATTCAAAGCTTTCAATCTCTTGATTTCGCCCTTCAAAGCAGAGACTTCTTTATTGAGCTTCCTCAAGGCTATTTCGTGTTGTTCGTCCTTCTTCAGCAGATTCTTTCTATTCGTTTCAAACTTGCTTTTAATATGCATACTTCTCCTTTCCTGAGAGGCAAGCAACTGCTTCATCCTATCCCTGTCTGCTCTAAGTTCCCTCATGGTTACTCCGTGTTGTTGTTGAAGTTTGGCAATACTTTCTTCATTCTTCTTTACTAAATTCTTTATGTCTCTGTCAAACTGCTCCTTCATTGAGTTTATCGTGTCTTGCATAGATTTCATTTTGTTCGCATATTCATCCGCTTTTTCTACATCCGCTTATATCTTATCAGCCTGGGTGCGGCAGCCTACCCTAAGATGCCCCTTCTGTCCACATTTCCAGCATGTAAACTTTTCAGCTCCTTCTAGGCTTGTGCGAACTGGGTTTCTTTGGAAGCTAGCACCTCTTCTTCCTGAAATAAACGGTGTGGCCCTGACTTCTGCTTCTGTATCTTGCTCGACAGCGCGCACCCTCCTTGTCATTCGCATGGCTTTTATGTCAGCTTCAATTTGCAAAGCCTTACCATTCGTTGAACTTCCGCGTCTGCAATGCCTTCGACAAACTGGCGAGCAGCGACGTATTCCTGTGTCTCGATGGGACTGCTGACGAATGCTCGTTTAGCTAAGCTTTGGACTTCGTATGCAAATGTGGTTAAATCTTCCTTCGCTTGTTGTGTCCGGTTATGCAACTGGTCATGCAACAGCTCTGTTAAGTGTGCATCTCCAAAGCGTAACTTTAGTGCAGATGTTATCTTATCATAGTCACGTAGGTCTGATGCGCAGAGATTTTCCAAAATAGCTGCGGCAGAGTCTCTTAGCATAGATGTTAGCACACAAGCTTTTTCTTCATTTGACCAGTTATTCATACGTGCGATATTTTCAAATTGCATATAATAAATGTCCCAGGACGTTTTGCCATTGTACGGATAGGGCTTTGCTACTACGCCACTGTGTCTATCAGGAAAAGCGGGTGGTACAGCTGTTAAACAACGCTCACCTGCACTAAACTCTCGCAGCTCCTCTCTGACCATTTCTTTGACCTGATCTTTCACCTGCTGTAGCTCCGTCTCTATTGCACTAATACGTTGGTCTTGATCCTCTAACGCCTGGCTTACCACTTGCTTCTGTTCCTCCAGCCTAGCCGTCAAAAGTTCCTGTCCACTCTTCAAATCTGCGACTGCCTCGTCTTGATGTTTCTTTAGCTTTTCTTCCAGGTTCACGACTGCCTCATCCTGGTGGTTCTTTAGCTTTTCTTCCAGGTTCACGACAGTTGCTTGCATAACGGCTGCCTGACCCTCTTGGTGGTGCTTTAACTTTTCTTCCAGGTTCATGGCGGTCGCTTGCATAACAGCTGCTTGCTCGTCCTGGTGCTGCTTCAACTTTTCTTCACTCTTTTCGAAGCTGTTTCTCATATCTGCCTTCATTTCTTGTATCATAGCCATCAATGCACTCATTTCGGAGGCCATAGCTCTTGTAACTGGCATTAATTGACGCTGTACTCACTTCTTCTTTCCTTTTCCTGGCTTGATTCGATGGATAATCCCACACTTCCGACACCAATTGTCACGACGGCCTCTTTTTCTTCACCCAGGGAATCAAACTCGACGTAACTTTCACCGTTTTACTTCAGAACTTAATACAATATCTCTTAAACTTATCTCAACTAGATCTCAACTCAACTGACTCAACTACGCTACCCGTAGCCTTATATATACTTCATCGAACCATCTAGAGGATTCGATGACATTTCTAGAATCCATCCGTCATTCTCGAAAACTCTAGACGATTCGATGACGTTTACACTTCAAAAGATCTAACCTAGCACTTTGACTTTACATCATGTTTGACAACCAATGACAAGTAATACAAATACACGAATACCATAATATACAGTATGTTAAATTTTTGCGGGAAACTATGGCTATACCACCGACTGTTACGAATCTACGCTGATATAGAGAGTACGACAGTGACAGAAACAGAGAGGAGGGGACACTATGTAGAGTGTGTGCCTGGTCATTGTTTTCTGATAATACAGTCGTAGTACATTTCGGTACTCGGTACCGCTTTTTCGGTGTACATACTCAGTCGGTACCTTGCGTTATCGTGACATTGTTTGGACAATGTAACGGTATATAGAAATTTGAACTTTGAAGTATACCGTTCGTTGTGTAAAGGAAACAAAATGGGGATAAGGTAAAATTACATTTTTTCTCATTGTTTTGATTGATGTCGTAAGTATGGAGGCTGAACATTGTACAGTGTGATTGGTAATTCGATATATTAATCTTTTTTTTTTATAGAGGGGATTAGGAATCTTCCTAGATACTCTGGATCACAGAGCATGCCCGATTCACCATAAAGGCGCCTACGGACTAAACCCTTCCCCCTCTCCCACTATATCACCTCATGGGGCCGCTTTCGCATTACAACATGAGGTGAGTGGTCTGTCGTTCAGTCTATTCTATCACTGTCACTCCTCTTTGTATTTGTTGGGTACCAGGGCCTCAACTTCCTTCATCTCACGGCGTTTGCTCTCCAAAATGTCTCGCGCCATCCCAGCTACTGCGTTCCACTTCTCCGGAGACTCCAACATACTAGCTATTATGTTGTCTGGATTTAGGCTAGTCCCAATGCGTGAGCTGCAGGTCGCTCTTATTTCCTCCCATCTCGGGCAGTCGAAAAAAGTATGTTCTGCGTCGTCGTCCCTTCCGCAATAAAAGCACGCTGGATCGTCGCAGATGGCAAAACGGCACAGGTATTGCCGGAAACAACCATGGCCAGACAGCATTTGGGTGAGATAGAAATCGATCTCCCCATGACCTCTTGTAACCCAGCTTTTGATGTCTGTGACAAGCCTTCTGGTCCATGCACCCTTACTGGAGTCACTGAACCGCTGTTTCCACTGACTGAGCAGTCTCTCATACGCTGCATCTTTACTTCTAGAATCTGGACTGCCACATCCCTCAGCCCGCATACTTGTTACTAGATCTATTGGCGGAATGCCAGCAATCACCTCCACCGCGTCAGCCGAGATGGTGTTGTATGCGCTACAGACTCTGATCGCCATCATCCTATTGACTGCAACTAGTCTGTTTCGGTGACTTTTAACCGCGAGGGCTGACTCCCAAACAGGTGCGCCATAAAGTATGGTAGAGAGAGCCGTTGAGCACAGAACCACTCTCCTACTCGCTCTGCAACCCCCTACATTTGGCATAATCCTAGATAGGGCTGATACTAGTGTCCCTGCCTTTTCTGCAGTCCTTTTGATATGCTCGCCAAATGTCAGCTTTTGGTCTAGCCAGACTCCCAGATATTTAATGACTGGTTTTGGTAGAATGACCTGTCCTTCGACGTTAAAAGAGATCGAGTTGATTTTTCTCTTTTTTGTTAGCAAAACTGCTTCTGTTTTCTCAGCAGCTAGCGCCAGCCCGTTTCGTTTCATCCAGCAGCTGACCTCTTCAATTGCCCAGTTTGCCTTATTCATGAGGTCGGATTCATTTCTGGCCACCACCACCAAGGCGAGGTCGTCAGCGTATGCGATAGTGGTAATCCCCTGTGGCATTTCTAACTCCAAGATGCCATTGTAAAATACGTTCCATAGTGTGGGTCCCAGGATTGACCCCTGTGGTACCCCGCTATTCATCTCAATGGTCTTGGTCTCGTCTATCCTGACCATTCGCGTCTGCAGGTAGCTGATGAGCAGTCGGAGAATATACTCATCAGACACAAAACGATTAAGCTTTTCGACAATAATTTTCCTGGGTACCACATTGAAGGCGTTTTTAACGTCCAGCGTTATCAACGCACAGATCTGTCGCTGCCTATTTATAACCACATCCGCTCCCCTGGCGATCCGAAGTATGGCCTGGATTGCGTCAATGGTTCCCATGCCTGCCCGAAACCCGTATTGTCTGTCCGACAGAATATGCTTTTCCTCCAGGTCGCGTTGCAATCTTCCCAGTATTAAAATTTCCAGCAACTTTCCAGCTGCGTCAAGCAGTGAAATGTTGCGGTACGAGGATGGTAAGTCCTCCGGCTTGTCTTTTTTCCTCAAAAGGACCACGTCTGCTATTTTCAATGATATATTAATCTGGGAATGTGATAGTAGAGGTGGTAAGCTAATGAATTGACCATATCCAAATCCTAATAATTTCTACCCTATTAAAACAAACTTTTATTGTTCGATTTTGGAATTTTTGATATTAGTCCGTAGAAAATATGGTTTACGTCATTATCGACTAAAAGAGAGTGATCTTGTCTCAGTCATTTCACGAGATGGTGTCAAAATTGGTATGTTTTGAAAAGTGAAACGGTACAAATAAATGAATTTATCTTTAAAAGTCACCAAATAATAACCGTGTTCTTTGCGGCAAAAACATGGCCATTGTTTCTAGGCATCTACTGATACCATAAACTTGTTGTTAATGGAGTAAATACAGGCAATAAGATTGCATTTAAGCTCTAAAAGCATAATGGATCTCCGAGAGTACAATGTGACAAAAACTAGTCAGGGGATTTCTAATTTTTGTTATGGGTAAGTACTTAAATATGATAATACATCACGATTAGTCATAAAAAGTGATCAGTTAACCAAAACTTCAGCATAGGCTGTCAAATTGTTTAAGTTTAAGAGAAAACTTCAATTGTCATTTAAAATGGATTTGTCTTAAAAAGTCGCAGGTAATCAAGCAGAGCATATAAGCCACGTATCTGTCACCTCCCCAAATTAATGTACGGAACCAATCACCCTGTATACTCATAATAGGTATTTGTAATTATTTAATTCAATAACTGACATTGACTGAAAGCTACGCTAGGAAGTAGTATTTGTTTTTTAAGTCCCAGTTTCCTAACAAAGTCGTCGATGTTAAATCTCAAATATCACAGATTGTTACATTATGAATATCACGTTGTTTGTCTTTTGCGAATAATTTGATTCACAGCATAGCAACCCCAAGACAAGACAGTACTGCTTCCCATTGGGGATCCTTTGGAGAACATTGCTCTGATTCTTTTCTGGAAGACCATACAGTTAAAGAAAAATAGTTTTTTATCGAAAACAAAACGGTTGCATGTGACCTGTTGTATCAAAAATGTTTTATTAAAACAGATAGACACTCTCCGCTACATCAGTTTCGGTGCTTTCTATGAGGTTGGTTTGTTTATATTTTATATTGGGTTCTCTATATCAAATAGCGATTTCTACAGAACAAAGTTAAGTGTGGTTCTAGGACCGGTTGAAATCAAACATCCCAGGTTCTTACTAGAAAGGGAGCATGTATGTATATCGCAAAAGGGCTATCATAGAATTAAAAACAGTCAGAATATTCACTTGTCGCCGGCACATTTGAAGTTCGTCAGCCAGGTTTCCTTGGCGCCAGATGTTCAGCCAGCGTCAAAGTTTAGATCCATTGAACTATTTTACATACTATACAGATACGGATTTTGTATATTTTACAAAAAAAAAAACAAATATGTAGCTTTTATATGTTTGTAAGCATCTAAAATATCCTAGGTTAACTAATTTAAATGTAGACGCGTGAGAATATTGATGATGAAAAGTTAACCTCCAACCCACCCCTATCGATAGGCGTAGTGGTAGATATACTGTTATCTAAAATTTTACTAAATTATTTTTGAAAAAACATGCTGGTGGGGGTAAGGGTAAGGGTTGCTTTATGCAATTTTTTCGTATATCGAGCAACCCACGTCTGTTTTCACAATAATAGTATTTTCCGTTCATTACTATTTTCAGTTCATATTAAGAATTATTTTCACTTTTCTTTTTGATTCCCTATAAAAGCGTATTTGTTTCTTATTTTTTATTCAACTATAGCTATATTTACTACTTCAGCAGCAATGAATGGATATCCGAAAAGCATAAAGCATTTTCGTCCATGCTTTAATAGTCCACTGCGAAAATTTCATAATTTTCGAGTAATAAAGGGGGTTTCTATTAATTGAAAATTTCAAATAACGATGGACTTGTATTTGCTATTATCGTTAGTATCGGACGGACCTCAGAGTAACAGGGACGGACAGACCAATAGACAGACGATATAGATTTCATAAAATTTCCATAAAGTGTAACCTTTTCACAACTGGTGCTGAGATTCATCATCACAATACAAGATCTATGAATTTACTCAAACAGCCTGGGTATAAATTTGCTATACTACTATAGTTTTACTCTCGCTGTTACTACTATTGTATCTATTATTTTATTTATATTACTTAAAAAACAAAAAAGTGAAGCCCGGGCTCCGACACACCGAGCTGCTGTTCCATTACCCAATGACTACTTCTCACACCGTGAGGTGAGCAATCACTGGGTCCGCGAATCGTGCGCCCTAAGTAGACGAAGAGACCCAAGGATGACTGCCTTCTGCATTCTGGCGGTTAAGATGTGCGCCGCTGCACGTCACACCGGTATTTTGCGCAGTGCAGAGAGCAGCGTATTCCTCATTCCACCTACGGATCCAATGTCCATAACCAGCGGACTTACAGTGTAGTCTGGCCAGAGCCTGCGAAGTTGTCCGAGCAACTCCTGATATTTAGTCCTCTTTTCCTCCTCCTTAGAGACGATGTTCACCTCGGTAGGCGCCGAACATCGTCTTCTGTTGGTGGTCGAGAAGGACTATGTCGGGCTTGTTTGCCTGTACAAGCTCGAGCGTGGGGAACGAGTAGTTCCAGTAAATCCGGCATCTCTCGTTCTCCACAACGGACTCTATATCCCCTGGAACGTATGGCAGCATCGGTGTCTCATCGATACCGTACGAGTGCCTTAAATGATAGGAGAGCACTTGTAGAGCCGCGTTGTGCCGATGGACGTAAACCGTCCCAGCGTACTTCTTACACGACGACAAGATATATTATTATTATATTATTATTATATTATTATTATATCATTATTACTATACTATATACTATACTATATTAATACTCTACTTGTTGTTGTTGAGCTTTGCCAAAAACAACATAGAAATGGCAGCGAAAAAATTTATTTTAGAGCACTGTTTCTATAATTTGGAGTAATTCAGGGTTACCCCGTTTACCTGTGATTATGCTGCTGAAGCTACAGATGTTTAATGATAACTTGTGTACTACATTCATATGTATTAATTTTTTTAATAACGCATTGCTTTTCTTTTTTCTTTGTATGATTGACTTATCACTTATACATATTATTTACTGTTGTGATCAACAAATACTCTTCACCGAGTTTCGCATCCAACTTCCTTGTATGGAAGGTTTCCCACTTCAGGGTTCATAAACGTTTCGGATCTACCACTGTGCACAGGATGACAAAAGTTCAGTTAAAATAATGTTATTCTGCTCTGCCAGCCAACTATGGGATGAATCATATTTTTCAGCGCAGGAAAAAACTGTTTATGATATAAATATTTCATTTTGGACATGCGTGTATAGTGACGATTTTAAAACTGAATAAAAAGCCGTGCGAGAGAAATTATTTATGATCCCCCTGGTTCCGCCCGGTACGTATATGCACTATAAAATTCATAATATAATAATAAAAGCAACAGCGACTAGCGCGGCGGCAAGAGCGCGAAAACAATATCAAAAATAGAGTCGGCGCGTCGCGTCGTCATGACAACAATAAAATTGCCACGCTCGTAAATCCGGCCTAGTTTTACTCCAGGCAAGTTCTATTTTTAACACGCGTTTATTAGCTTCACCTGTATGTTTGTTTGTTTATTTATTTGTGAGCTTGTAACTCTCCTTTGGATTAAGAGGTCGGACCGAACACTGAACGTTCCAAACGTGAAAACGATTTTGACGCCTTCAAATCCATCCGACCAGTGGTCGTATCCGCTGACTAAGAGAGACACTTTAAAGTTTGTTATTATTACAGAGAGGCGTAGCGACGAGAGCTTAAAAGGCGTGGCATCTAGCTGTTTGGAAGTTGGTGTTTTTGTAAAATTTATTCAGGAAAGTCGACAGCTTTAATTATCGTTCATGCACTAATGATGATAATTATGTTATGAATATTGATCAAAAACAATTGCTCATCTTCATTACACGGAGTATTAATAAATACAGCTTAATTAAACTAAAAAATCACGCTTTAATGATAAAGCTGACTGAAAAATTGAAAATAAATATATTTTGTAATAAAATCCTGGGATACGGTCAAATGATATATTTAAAAATATATGGATATATAATGGTCAACGTTTGGACGCTAGAAATGCATCATCCATCAGACTATTGAGTCTCTCAATAAAATTCAAGTAGCCTACACCATCTGGCAAAAATATTTGAGACTCTTGTGATATAATCTTTATATCACTCACGCCCTGAGAATGATGCATTTCTAGCGTCGAAACGTTGGCCATTATACAGGGTGAGTTTTTAGTATCGGCTTGGTGGATAACTCCACTACTGTAGAAGATAGCGAAAAAAGTTGTATATAAAAGTTGTAGCCACGGATATGCTCCTTGATCAGAAAATATTTTGATTTATACTGGGTGATCCATAACCACGTGGTGATGCAAACATTCATTTTTTTAAATGAGACACCCTATATATTATTCCATATTCATATCCTACTAATGATTTTCGTTCTTCCAATATAGAGTATTGTTACATTATGCAGGGTATTTCAAAAGTTATGACCATTTTTATCTCCAAATCGCTGTCCAATGACCGTACGGTATATCAAAAAGTGATGAATCAAAAATCATTTTTTTACACAGGTGCATAACAAATATCATCTAGTTTTAAAATTGGCTATAAAGAAAGCCCGCGATGCATATTCGTATACAGGGTGATGTAGAATGCAAAATCGAGATTTTCTCTTTTTTTTTCAAATGTAACCCCCAACATTTTATTATACCAGAGAATTGCTTTTAATATGCTCTTTCATCTTTGTATAGCAGTTGTCGTACCTACGTCCATCAGTTTCCGAAATATTTCGATTTTTCGGTAAATTTAAAATATAGCTTCTACTTGTATACTGAAATTTATTTATTTTGAGAAAGTACTATCGATTTTGTTTTTTCTGTAATGAACAACTAAATTATAAGGTCATGATAGTATTTGTTGAAGTCAAGACCCTGAATTATCGAGATAATAAAGTCAAGTATGCTGAGGAAACAATTTTGTATGCGTGATGCATAATTATCAAGCAGATTTATCAGGTATGCTTTGAAAAATTGACGGTTTTCATAACCTGCTCAATAATTCCGTACTGTGCGAAAAATAGCTTTATAAATTAATTTTTTCATTGAGGGTATTCAGGAAAATCTTTGAGAAATTGACTACTTGCCTCTAGAATATATCAACTATGAACAGCAATATCCAGAACGGAGGCACTCTAAAACTAATGCGTTTGAAAGTTTGAAAAATCGTTTTATTTGGACCGTGTCGTTTAATATTTCATAGCCTACCTGATAGATCTGTTTGATAATTATGCGTGACGTCTATAAAATTGTTTCCTCAGTACACTTGACCTATATTATCGCGTTAGTTCAGTGTTTTGACTTAATCAAGTACTATTAGGGACTTATATTTTAGTTGTTTGTTAAGCAAAAATAAAATTTGATAGTATTTTCTCAAAATAAATAAATTTTAGTAAACAAATAGGAGGCATATTTAAATTTGTAGAAAAATCGAAATATCTCAGAAACTAATGAACGTAGCCATAACAAGTGCTATACAAAGATCAAAGAGCATATTAAAAGCAATTCTTTTTTATAATAAAATATTGGGGGTTACATTTAAAAAAAGAGAGAAAATCTAGATTTTGCACTCTACATCGTCCTGTACACGCATATTATGCATCACGGGCTTTTTTTGTAGCCGATTTTAAAACTAGATGATATTTTTTATCCATCTCTGTAAAAAAAATATTTTTGATTCATCACTTTTTGATATACAGTAAGTTCATTTGACAGCGATTTGGATATAAAAATGGTCATAACTTTTGAAACACCCTGTATAATGTAACAATACCCTATATTGAAAGAACGGAAATCATTAGTAGAATCTGAGTATAGAATAATATATTTATTTAAAAAAATGCATGTTTGCATCACCACGTAGTTATGGATCACCCTGTATAAATCAAAATATTTTTCGAACAAGGATCATATCCGTGACTACAACTTTTATATACAACTTTTTTCGCTATCTTCTACAGTAGTGGTGTCATCGACCGAGCCGGTACTAAAAACTCACCTTGTATATACATATATTTTTTAAATATATTATTTGACCGTATCCCAAGATTTTATCACAAAATATTGGATAACAACGGTCAGGATACAAAAAGTAAATAAAAAAAATAAATATAGTTTGAAAAATTAAAAAAAAATACGTTTTTAAAGAACATCGGATTAAAAAGTTAAAAATAATTTTTAAAATAGGTACGCTCAAAACAATAATGAACGAAAAATACTATTATTGTGGAAAATGCGTCGGGTGCTTGATTTACGAATAATATGGCATATAGCGCCAATGCGTTTTTATGGCCCTGATTTCTTAAAAAATTGATCTCATTTAGTGGCCAGAAGCATGTATTACGAGTATACAACGGGCAGTGTCGCGTGCCGAATGTTGAAGACAGAACCATACAGGGCCACACTAACATTAAAGAAAAAAACCAAACGTGGTTGCTTATTAGATTTTTAATAGGTATTAATTAACATTAAAAAATTACAGCTTATGCATACACTGATCTTAATACAATTTGCCAACTTGTAGATTTGTTAGAAGGGCGCATGGTAACATTGCTCCTACTCAGCTTGCATTCCTTTGGTGAAATCAATTGTGATAACAAGGTTATAGTGTTGTTTGGGATTTTTGTTATTATAGAAATCAATATATCTCTGCAAAACAGTAAACAGTGAAAAACTTTGTTATTATTTCCACCAGTTTGTTTGCAACACTAGCGACATTGTATCAACCCTAATTTTCACAACACAATTAGCGGTATTGTGCTTTTCTCTGAGTTTTGGTCATGCCTTTCCAACTACGGTTGAGGAAAATCCGTTAGTAAGTTTGTATGCCACCGTGGTGAGCAAAGGGTGGCCCTTTTAGCACGCGTCTTGCCCTACCGCACCCCGGCGGTGTCAATCGGCCGGTCTCCCCCTCCCCTTCATTGATAAGTGGTCAAACTTAAGTTTCTTAACTCTCTACCACCCCTCCTTTCCATCCAAGCTCATCATCGGGTGACTGAACTAATAGGGTTGCCACATTTTTATTGAGAAATTAAGGTTGCCATGGTGAGAGGTTTTTTATGCGTTAACGTTTATAGAACTTATTTTTAAGGGTTTGTTTGGATTTTATATCACCACAAGTTGGGGGTGGTAGGTTCTCACTTCTTTCTGTGCAAATCGCAACAAAAATTTGAACAATGACATCGAAAACAACGGTCTTGAAATGTGATTCTTCACTTTAAGAATCGTAAATATAGCCAGTGCTCTCAAAGATAGACTGATTGGCGTTAGTACATGTGGCAGCGCTAAGGGTTGTGAATTACTCCTTCTTTATGGCTACTGTCCAAGTTTCACAGCCATATAATGTTATTACAGACCATATGTAGGTTTTTTTTGCTAGTTGTTACACTTTTTGCTGAGTTTTTGTTGGTTAGGAGAACCTTTATCTTTTCATATTATGTTATTTTGAACATTGCAGTTTTCCTTTTGATTTCATTCGTTGCTGTATTGTATCCTGTGATTATACTTTTAAAGACGTAGAATCGCTTCATTTGTTGTATTCTTTTATCTTTGATTTTGAATCTGGTAGTCATTTACTATATTTCGTTGTTTTGTACCATGGCTAGTTACATAGGTATTTATTCTTAACTTGGATTTGATTAGTCTAGTACCAAGATCTAGTTAAGATTTTATTTCTCTTGTTAATGTTGTATTTCCTGTAAATCTGACTAATTTGTGATATGTGATTGATTGATCGATAGCTTTTGTTTCCTTTGGTGAGTATTTTCATAACTAACTCCGTTATTCTGAAATTGTAAAGAACATAGAGTATTTGCATTATTTGCCAAAATGAGAGCCCAAAATACATCGGCGGTATCGAAATATTTGGTACTCAGGACGAGAAAAAACCACAAGATAAAGTTATCAATTTACATTAGTTTGTTTAATCTTTATTCCCCTCTGATGCCATTGACAAAATCTGTAGTATTATTTCAATGAGTGACCCTAGTGACTTTGTATCAACCCTGATCTTCAGGGCAAAATTAGCGATACTCAGTTTGAGTGATGTTGTTCCAAATATGCTCGAGGGAGATCCGTTAGTAGGTCTGTATGTCAGCGTTGGTGCGTGGTGAGCAAAGGGTGGCCCTTTTAGCAGGCGTCTAGCCCTACCGCACCCCGGCGGTGTCGGTCGGCCGGTCTCCCCCTTCCCTTCGGTCGATACCGGCTGGTGTATGGTGGGTGTCGAGGCCCGACCAGCCGCCGCCGCCGCGTACGCTCGCTACCGGCTGGAGTCCCCCCGCACCCCTTTCGACTTCCCCAAACGAGCCCATTCATCCTGCCAACGGGGTAGTACACCATTCATGCATGCGCCGGTATGCGGAAGCCGGCAGGCGAAAAACGCACCGCCAAGGTCAAGGTCGGATTGCGGGGAGGTCGGCCGGATCGTTTACCAATTGGGAACAATCGAGTCAAGAAGGCTGCCGCCAATTTGGTAAACGTCATTTGTCTTGCTCAGCTTTTCGAGGATACGCACAAAAAAAGGGTAGTATCAAATTTGGTGATAAGTTATTATAAGGAAGTTAGGTTAGAATTGAGTTAATGAAACTTCAACTGCAACTACTTGTACTTGAAAATATTTTAGTTCATAAAGATAACATTAACTCAAATATTACACTACTCAAGTAAAACCAATAAATCAATAACACGATCAGTAGACTAGATCTGACACTGTAACATAATTGAAATAATCAGATACAGGACTAATTTAAGAATATTTTAACCTCTACACATATTTATACATAAACGTATTCACCATGTAAAACACGGATTCCCATTTCGAACAGAAGTCACTTGTTTTTCAAACTACATACACAGTATTTCAGAAGGTGGTAAGGTCCATAAATTAACCCGAAGTTTTGCTTTGGCCAACAAAATTTAGTACACCAAAAATTTAGAAAAATTTATTTTTACAGACATTAATGAATGCCATCTCAGAGCAATTTTTTCAAAAAAGTTTTTTAGTGTGCAAAAAAACTCGTAATGCAAAATCATACATTCTTCTGCCTGTATATTAAACAACCAAACACGATATTAAAACAAGGCCACCGAAGTAACATAGCGCAAGCTTTCTTCTTCAGTTTGCTTTTTGAATCATTACTGTTTATTAAAGGTAACGTCAGGAGCTTCGATATGCGAAATTCATTTTTATGGCGACCTTTGGCCCTTACCTTTGGACGTTTTGACCTTACCTTTGGACTTTTGGACTTACCTTCCCTCATGCTAGACACATACTGGAGAAAGGGAACAGGCGGCCACGCCTCCTCGCTAACACGGGAATACGTATTTTCTTGGATTCTCAATTTCGCGCGCTATACCCTAGACCCTATATTACAAAATACGTTACTTATAGTATTAATCTAGTATTCCTACCATAACTTTGAGTATAACGCTTTTGTATGATATCTCGGAACAACAACAACCTATAGCATGAATTTAATCTTGTTATCATAAGTTTGAGTATAAAGTTTTTGTATTATATCTCGGATATAATCAACCTAGCTTCAACGACACATAATTATAATAAACTTTCAATTTAGTCTATATATGAGTTTACACTGCCCACCATACGATGCGACGGTTCGACAATCTAATGCGTCAAAATAATTGTAATGTCACATCCAAATTCTAGGTATAAAATCATCGATAATACTGAAGGAGGCATGCTGCAGGTCGTGATGAATATGTACACTAAACATCAAGAAGGATGAAAATGTGTACCAATGTTGGGAGAAAGATAACACTCTAGGACGATGCAGTACTGCAGCAAGTTGGGTTAGCTAAATTGTCATGTATACATACAACATGTAAATTATTGTAAAAGCCTCATACAAGGCCTAGCCTTCCGAGGTTGCGATATTTACGTAATATAGTGTAGTATAGTATAGTATAGTATAGTATAGTATAGTATAGTATAGTATAGTATAGTATAGTATAGTATAGTATAGTGTAGTATAGTATAGTATAGTATAGTATAGTATAGTATAGTATAGTATAGTATAGTATAGTATAGTATAGTATAGTATAGTATAGTATAGTATAGTATAGTATAGTATAGTATAGTATAGTATAGTATAGTATAGTATAGTATAGTATAGTATAGTATAGTATAGTATAGTATAGTATAGTATAGTATATAGTATAGAACAACATCGTGACTGGTATCGAGACTTCGATGAAGTATTATGATGTGCCAACAAAGGCTCAGAACAAGGTTTGTTATGAGTTATGAAACGTGTGGTTTTGGACACACAGAAGACAATCTCAGCTATGTGGCAAAAAGAACAGTGCCTAAAATCATTGGATCTACGTTATTCGACACAGAGCATTATGGCTAAAGTATTTGATGAAAAAGAAAATAATAATTTCAGATGGATAGGTAACCATTAAGGCTACATTTTAGAAATACTTTCATGTAATACAGGGTGTCCCCAAGACACGAAATGTATCAAAGCTATGTTTTTTTAAATAGAACACCCTGCATATTATTGCATATTCAGATTCCTTGGTGAATTCTAGTGTGACTTTATGTATCACACATGGGACTTAAAGCGAACCGTTTAGGTGTAAATCACCATTTTCGGTATAAGTAGACGTCAGCAAAAAATTGAACACCACAGAGGTCATAAAATTTAGAAGGCTGTGACTTTGCCGTATTACTAAGCATGAAATGTGTCACTTTAGGTTAGACGGTCTAATTTGAATTACGTTTGTGGTTTGAGCAATCGATCGATTAATTAAAGAACCTTCAATCAGAGATAACTTGATTTTTTCAAATGGGAATGCCCAATTTTTTTCATACGATTAGATGTAAAATTTGATAGCTTTTCTAATGATATAAATGAAAACTACCAGAGATTGATATTGACAGCCTTATATCATTAGTAAAGCCATCAAATTTTACATTTAATCGTATAAAAAAATAGGCATTTCCATTTGAAAAGATCAAGTTATCTCTGAAGTTTCTTTAATTAATCGACCGATTGCTCCAAGTACAAACGTAATTCAAATTTGACCGTCTAACCTAAGGTGACGCACTTCATGCTTAGTAATACGGCAAAGTCACAGCCTTCTAAATTTTATAATCTCTGTGGTGTTCAATTTTTTTCTTATACCTACTTATACCGAAAATGGTGATTTACACCTAAACGGTTCGCTTTAAGTCCCATGTGTTAGACATAAAGTCACACTAGAATTCACCGAGGAATCTGAATATGCAATAATATATAGGGTGTTCTATTTAAAAAAAACATAACTTTGATACATTTCGTGTTTTAGGAACACCCTGTATAACATGAAAATATTTTTAAAATGTAGCCTTAATGGGTCTCTATCCATCCAAAATTATTATTTTCTTTTTCATCGAATACGTCAGCCATAATGCTTTGTGTCGAATAACGTGAATAACCCGGTGTATGAAGAACTTGCAGCCAAGGTGGAGAATTAGTATCTGATTTCTCCATCCCGATAATGCTCCAGCTCATCGCGCCAAAGCCTTTACCGAATATTTGACCACGACTACTGAATGTTCTCGCGCCCTCTCCCTGCAATCCAGACCTTGCTTCCTGCGACTTTTCTTAGTTTTCGCATGTGAAAATGAAGCTAAAACGGATTTGGTTTTTTGGAGCACGACTGTGCTTTAACTCCTAAGCGACACTTTGCAGGGGTCAGACGTGTATGTATTGAATGTAGATATAGAATGATCATTAAAAAAATGAAACAAATAAAACTGTGTTGCAAAAGGTTCGTAATGATATTATTATAATGAATTTAGAACACCCAAAATCAAACCGACCAAATTATTTGGCACAGATTTAATGTTACTATCACGTATTTAAGCGTACCTTGATTTTTTAACTATATATTGTACACTTGCAATAAGATTAGGTAGTTTCACTTCGACAACCACTTTACTCACAATGATGATTACATACTTAGTACAAATGTCAAACCGAAAAAATTGTTGAATTCATATAGAAACCAAGGGACTTTCATTTTTCTGATGTAAACATACGTCGCGCGCCGTTCTGTATTGTGTAAGTTTGCAATAATTGAATTAATTTTAATGAAATTTTGACAAAATATTATTACCGCAGCAAAGATGGAAAGCTTGAATGGTTTTTAGAAATCGTAGAAGTGGTGGAGCAGCAATAATAAAAAAAATAAAAATATAAAGACAGCTCAAAAATCAGCTTTAGGCTTTTTAGGGGTTCCCGGATAGTTTTCTACTTTTTTTTTTTTGGGTAGGGGTGAAGTTGGGATGGTAGGGGGGTGGGTGATTGTACAACCAAAAAGTTTGTTGTATTCATCATAGACTGTCCATTGATATGTGAAAGAAAGATCCAGTGGCGTACTACACTTTTTTAGGTCCTTGCCTTGCCTATTACAGAAACTAAGGGACTTAGAATTTTCTGGTGTATACATACGAGTATCGCTTTAGACCGTTCTGTATTGTCCAACGTGGAAGCTATTGAATTGATTTTCATGAAATTTCGATACAGTATTATTAGGTTGGCGATGATGGAAAACTCGTATGCTTTTTAGAAATCGTGTCAGTGGCGGAGCAGGGATAATAAAAAATATAAAAACAGCCCAAACTTCGTTTTTAGGCACTTTAGAGGCTCCTGATCGTTTTCTACATTTTTTGGATGGGGGTGAAATTGAGGTGTCGGGGGGGGGGGGGGGGGTAGGGGATTGCAAATCTGAAACATGAATATACCTTGATGCTATGTGTCAATCAACTTGACTAATCATGTAATATCTTTTTTTAAAACTCACCAGTAGTTTGTTGCATTTTCCTCCTTTGGAAAACAGGGTTTTCTGTCGATACTATAAAATTAGGATAAAACGGAGCTGCCTGGTTTTTACACCAAACCCTTCAATCAAGAAACATCTGCATAAATAAATAAATAAAAAAAAAAGACAACATATTTAACTTTCGAAATTTTTAACCCCGATACTAACCTGTCTACTGCATATGAGCTAAAATTTGCCAAGATTTGCAGGGAGCGAGTGAGAAAATCACCATATTTAGGGCGAAGCTTAGAGTCACCCTTTTTCTTACGCCTATCGTTCATAATATGTCAATATTATATAGATAAATAGAAAACCGCAACAAAGGTCATTTATTCTCAACCAGAAGAGTCTGCATCACGTAAAAAATAGGCAAATAGGTCGGTCTGGAAGGAAGAGACATTTTTTATGTTTGGTTATAATTGTTGTTGTTGTGGATGAACTTTTCAGAAAGACGTTATAAAATGATTTCTATCCGCAAAGGATGAATCTAAATATATTATTCGAATTAAATATCAATGCCATAGATGGAATTGATGAGGATAATCCGAAGGTCGTGATGATTATTGAATTCGGTATACAAATAATTAATTACTGGTTGAAATGAAACTAAAAACGCCAAAACAATCAGACATTTTTTGATAAAAACTAATGACCATAGCTAAAAGATAAGGCTTTGTTTGACTGATACCGCCAACAAGAGTGACATGACATTTCCACCAAAGAACATCTAAGTACAATATTAGAGTCAAGCTTATACAGGGTGTCCCATGACGATTAAAGACAAGCAATATATCGGAACTGGGCAGTAGTGGAGAATTATAATTTTGGGGGTGTAAACTAGAGCAAATGTTGCATATTTTCTTATCATTGCGTTACCCAATGAGGTATCAGTTTTTGGTCACGTGACGTCCGATTCAATTTTTTCAATGTATATTAGCGACTTTTTGTGTTTATCCCGATAAAGCAATTCCAACAAACTGCGCACTTGAGGTCTAAAGTGTTTAATTCAAGAGCTACAGGTACTTAAAGGATTGTACCATTACCATTAACACAAAAAAATGAAACGAACACTAGCATAGGGGTGCATGTTATAATGAATGGTATAGTGATACAATCCTCTAAGTACCTGTAGCTCTTGAATTAATCACTTTAGACCCCAGGTGTGCTAGTTTGTTGTATTTGTTTTATCGGGAGGAATACAGAATGGCATCGATATACAGGGTGTCCCATTAATAATTTTGAATCGGACGTCACGTGACCAAAAACAAATACCACATTGGCTAACATAATAACAAGAAAAGATACATTTTGCTCTAAGTTACATCCCCAAAATTATAATTCTCTACTACTGCCCAGTTCCGATATATCGCTTGTCTTAATCGTCGTGGAACACCCTGTATAAGAAATTAATTAATTTGCCAGTACTCATTGTTACCAACATCCTCAAAAAAGGTTAATTTTTAACTTACTAATTCAATATTAAAGCTGACCGGTTCTAAGATACAAAACTTTAAACCTTAGTTAAAGTTAATCATTAGTTAGTTAAGCTAAATGTTAACTATGAGCGGTGCAAACTACTGCATGATATGCGCTGTGAAAAATTGGATTTCAATCATTGATAGGATATTAATTACCTCAGATAACATGCTGTTATGACGGCGGTAACATTACGTGAAATATCAATATTCTTTATCCAGTTTGTGAAACATCCGCTACTTTTTACTGATGTTGAACACAAAGCTGGTAAGAAATATTCGGCTCGTAAGTTTTCCCGTCAAATTTCCAGGACGGCCACAATAAATAAGGGTCTCCCGGCCTTAGGTAAAAAAGAACAATCGTGAGTGGGGTGAGTGATGGGTGCGAATGACGAACAGTGAGCGATCCGGTCCGGTCTAACCGTCCAGCTTCACACTGCCCGGAGCAGCGGTGGAAATTGGCCAGAGTATTTCTTGCTTGAGATGCGGTGATGCCCATTTTTGTTTTTCATCTTGATTATAATAATCCTCCGCCTTTGGCAAGAGTTCTAACAACGATACACTGTTATCATTGCCTCCACGGTAGTAATGCAGTGTCAAAATTTCATCGCACTAAAGTTGGTGGTTTTAAAGTTCCATGTTATATAATAATATAATATTGTAACATCCTGTATATTACATTGCTTATTTGGATTTGTTGTGGATTTGTTAATGTTTCTTTCACAATGATTAGGTTAGATTTTTTTGATGTGTAAACGTCATCGAATCATCTGGAATTTTCTAGACTGACAGATCGGCATTCTCGAATGTCATCTGGATGTCTGGAATCTTCTAGATGGTTCGATGAAGTATATAAGGCACCACGAGTAGAGTGGCCGAGTCAGTTGAGTTGAGATCTAGTTGAGATAAGGTTAAGAGTTATTGTATTAAGTTCTGAAGTAAAACGGTGAAAGTTACGTCGAGTTTGATTCCCTGGCTGAAGAAAAAGAGGCCGTCGTGACAATTGGTGCCAGAAGTGTGGGATTATTCATCGAATCAAGCAAGGAAAAGGAAAGAAGAAGTGAGTACAGTGTCCATTAATGCCAGTAACCAGAGCTATGGCATCCGAAATGAATGCATTGATGACTATGCTACAAGAAATGGGAAACAGATTAGAACAGAGTGCAGCGGAAACGAGAGCTAGATTAGATCAAAGTGCAGCTCAATCGAGAACAAATATGCAAGACCTAGAAGAGAAGCTAAAGCAACACCAGGACGAGGCAGTCGTGAACCTAGAGGAGAAGCTAAAGCAACACCAGGACGAGGCAGTTGTGAACCTAGAGGAGAAGCTAAAGTACCACCAAGATGAGGTAGTCGCAGGTTTGAAGAGTGACTTGAAAAGTGGACAGGACCTGGTAATGACTAGATTGGAGGAGCAGAGGCAAGCCGTAAGTCAGGCGTTAGAAAATCAAGATCAGCGTATTAGTGCTATAGAGACATCGCAAAAGATCGTTGAGGAACAGCTGCAGCAAGTGAAGGATCAAGTGAAGGAAATCGTGAGAGACGAAGTGCGAGAACTTAGTGGAGGTGAGCGTGAACAACTACAGCAGGTGAAAGATCAGGTCAAGGAAATGATCAGAGAGGAGCTGCGAGAACTTAGTGCAGGTGAGCGTAGTTTAACATCTGCAGCACCCGCTTTACTTGATAAACGCAGATTGGTAGTAGCAGAGCCCTACCCATATGATGGCAAGATATCATGGGACGTTTATTTTATGCAATTTGAAAACATCGCACGAATGAATAACTGGTCGAATGAGGAAAAAGCGTGTGCCCTAACATCAATGCTCAAAGACTCTGCAGCAGGTATTTTGGAAAGTCTCTCCTCTTTAGAACTACGTGACTATGATAAAATGGTGTCGGCATTAAAGTTACGCTTTAAAGATGCACACTTGAACGAGTTGTTGTATAGCCGATTGCATAACCGGACGCAGAAAGCCAAAGAGGACTTGACGACGTTTGCATACGAGGTCCAAAGCTTAGCCAAAGAAGTATTCGTCAACAGTCCCATTGAGACACAGGAGTACGTCGCGACTCGCCAGTTTGTCGAAGGCATTGCGGACGCGGAAGTTCAGCGTATGGTAAAACTATCCAGCCCCATAAATTTATAAGATGCTGTGATCAAGGCTCTGCAAATTGAAGCTGACATAAAAGCCCCGCGAATGACAAGGAGGGTGTGCTATGTCGAGCAAGATGCAGAAGCAGAAGTCAGGGCCACATCGTTCATTCCAGGAAGAAGAGGTGCTAGCTTCCAAAGAAACCGGGTTCGCACTAGCCTAGAAAGAGCTGAGAAGTTTACGTGCTGGAGATGTGGGCAGAAGGGGCATCTTAGGGCAGGCTGCCGCACCCAGGTTGATAAGATACAAGCGGATGTAGAAAAGGCAGATGAATATGCGAACAAAATGAAATCTATGCAAGACACGATAAACTCAATGAAGGTGCAGTTTGACAGAGACATAAAGAATTTACTAAAGAAGAATGAAGAAAGTATTGCCAAACTTCAACAACAACACGGAGTTGCCATGAGGGAACTTAGAGCAGACAGGGATAGGATGAAGCAGTTGCTTGCCTCTCAGGAAAGGAGAAGTATGCATATTAAAAGCAAGTTTGAAACGAATAGAAAGAATCTGCTGAAGAAGGACGAACAACACGAAATAGCCTTGAGGAAGCTCAATAAAGAAGTCTCTGCTTTGAAGGGCGAAATCAAGAGATTGAAAGCTTTGAATCAGTTGAAGAAATCAGAGAGGGAATACGACCAAGTTAAAGATGAAAATGCAATGCTCAAACAGAAGATAAATCAGATGGAGGCTGAGTATGCATTCTGTAAAAAGAACTTGAATAAAGCGAATGACAAAGCCAAAAGGGTCGGTATCAAGAAGAATGAGTTGAGAGAAAGGTTGGCGCAGCTTGAAACAGAAAACAAGAAGCTGAGAACAGATTTGAGCGCCGAGGTCGATGATGCGAAAAAGCGAAAGGAAGATTTGTCTAAAGCAAGAGAAGTTGATAGTAAAACTAAACAGCGACTGATGAATTTGGAAAATGAGAATGCTCGACTGAAAAAAGAGCTGGAAAACGCATTGACTGAAGTAGAGTATGGTAGCTCCAAGATGAAGCATATGAAGAATGAAAACAGTAACGTGGAGCAGAAGACTACACAGCTGGAAATTGAGATCGATAAGAAGAAGAGAGAACTGAGTAAGGTTACTGAGGATACAAAGAAGGGTGTGTCCGCAATATTAGCGAAGCCATTTTACGATGTAAAGTTAGAACAGAGATTGGCACAACTGAGGAAAGAAAACCCGAGGATAGGAGCAGAGTTTGGCGCTGCACTCAAGGACGCATCATGGGGTTTGGACCAGACCACGCAACTCAAAAGCGAGAATGTTAAGCAAAAGAACAGGATTGTGCAGGTGGAAGACGAACTCAGCAGGCTCATAGAGGAAGTGGAGAATAGCCTGAGTGATGGGAAGAAGGAAGTGTCGAGAGGTGACAGTCGTCAAGGCGAAAAGGTGCAACTGAAGAAAATGATAACAGAGCTAGGAAAAGAGAATCCTGCTGGAGCTGAAAATGAGAATCGCAAGTTGGGCAAAGAGTATCGCAGTTACGAGATGATCTGGTATGGTCTTGCAACAGACGACGGAAGGAAGGGTAGATTTCCGAAGCTACAACGCCATGAGGAGGAACCCTACGTGGTGATGAAGCGCCTCAACGACGTAGTCTACAGGTTATGTACGGAAAGTGGAAAACCGAAGGTCGTCCATAGCGATCGCCTGTGGCCATACAAGGATCGAAGCGAACTGTTCGTCGAGGACGCCGAACGCTAAGGGGGGAAGAGTGTAACATCCTGTATATTACATTGCTTATTTGGATTTGTTAATGTTTCTTTCACAATGATTAGGTTAGATTTTTTTGATGTGTAAACGTCATCGAATCATCTGGAATTTTCTAGACTGACAGATCGGCATTCTCGAATGTCATCTGGGTGTCTGGAATCTTCTACGAGTAGAGTGGCCGAGTCAGTTGAGTTGAGATCTAGTTGAGATAAGGTTAAGAGTTATTGTATTAAGTTCTGAAGTAAAACGGTGAAAGTTACGTCGAGTTTGATTCCCTGGCTGAAGAAAAAGAGGCCGTCGTGACAATATCATTCCATTTATATAACACTCAAAGGTAATATTCGGATAAGTCTAAAAAGCACATGATGTCACCAAACTCAATTTTTCTAGCGCAGTGTAGAGTATTTTATGAATATAACAAAATTTTGAGTTTTCAAACCCCTACCTATCCTGATGTTACCCCCTCCAAAAAAAATGGCAAAAGATCAGGAACTCCCGGAACGCTTAAAAACGAAGTTTGGAGAAGTTCTGATAATTTTTTGTTTTTTACCAATTTGTCCACTGGCAATGCAGTGGTTACTGAGATTACGCGGCTAGAATCACGACAATATAGCCAGATATACCGACAGACAGACAGATCGACGGAAATGGATGACAAGGATTTTCGTTATGTAGATATCACAAAACGCCCAAAAACGTACCTATTGTCTCAAAACCGAACATTTTTGCGATCGTAATACTCCCATATCTCCGATCGGTGTGGGAAGTAAAATCCAGTAAAGTAAACCAGGAACCTCCAAATCGCTGAAAAATAAGCTGTATTTATATTTTTAGTTTTTTAAATATTGCTGCGCTACCACTGGCACCTATTGGTGTGGGAAGGAAAATGGCTGTTTATAAGCAATATAGTTTATTTAATAACTAAGGTTAATATAGTTTCATTTTCCCCAAAAAATATCAGTGTGGGCATAGTATGGCTCCTTGAATGATTTGAGGGCCACTTTTCAACTTATTCCTTGGGTTTTAAAACGGCCATTGTTGATCGACATACATTAATGTAGCTACAGAAAATAATAAAATGTTTGGCACAAAATGCTTAACTGACATCCAAAATAAAAACTAGCGCAGTCATATCTGCCAGGCCAGTAGTTTGTGTCTAATGCTTTAAATACTAGATATTTTAAAAAATTGTCGCAGATAAATCTGTTCGTCATCATTTTACTACCATCGTCATCTCAGTAGATGAAACTTGGGGGCTAGAAATGCTGGCGGCGAAGCATGTCGAAGCAATCCGAACAGCCCAAAAATCAACAGTTCATCTGCATAACTTTTGAGTGCATAAGTTGCACAGCCTCCTTTGATGAATTTCAGTCTTGTTGTTATTTTTATGTTTTTGCTGGTAAAGTGAGCCAGTTTCTGCTTAAATGCTTCTTTGTCTTTTTTTTATTTTTATGTTGATATATATTTTCTTCTGTGATATGTAATGCAGCGTCAAGGCACTTAAGCATAATATATACTTGTGTTTCCGATTTTTCAAGTAACATTGTCATTCGCGAATCTGATGGTGTGTATCTTCTGACATCTAATAGTGTCCCTCTCCCTCTCTCCCCTCTATCTCACTCCCCCGCTCTTTCCCCCTCTATCTCTCCATCTCCCTATCTCTCCCTCCCTTTCTCTCTTTCTCTTTCCCTTTCTCTGTCTTTCTCTCTCTCATTCTCCTTCTCTTTCTCACCTTCTCCATCTCTTTTTCTCTCTCATTCTCTCTCTTTCTCTTTGTCTCTTGCTCTCTCTCTCTCTTTCTCCCTCTTTCTCTCTCCTTCTATCTCTCCTTCTCTCTCTTTTTCTTTCTTTCTGTCTTTTTCTCTCTCAGCCTAAGAATACACGTTATGACGTGCCTATTGACTAGAGAGTCTACAGTGCCTTCCCAACTTGCAGAGTTAAAAGTATTCCTTATGTCTATAGCAATCATCACACACAGTTGTAGTTATGGATCATTACTGCTTTTGGGCGTTTTATTATACAGGGTGGGCCAATAGTGCGTGGACGGAGGATTGTGGGCTTAATAAAAAATATTTCAAAAATCTCTCACTTGATCATGGTAGGGACCCTTGAGGGCTATGACGTAAAAATGTTTCCACTCAAATTTTGACGTTTATACAGGGTGATTCATATCAAACTTATATTCTTTTAAATGGAACCCCCTATATATTATTGCATATTTGGATTCCTTGGTCAACTTTAGTGTGACTTTATGTATCACACATGGAACTTTAAACCAACCGTTTAGGCGCAAATCACCATTTTTGGTATAAGTAGGTATCAGAAAAAAATTTAATATCGCAGCGATTATGAAACTTAGAAGGCTGTGACTTTGCGGTACAACTAAGCATGAAATGCGTCACCTTAGGTCAGACGGATAAAATTGAATTCTTTTTGTACTTGGAGAAATCAGTAGATTAATTAAGGAAACTTGAATCACAGATAACTTGATTTTTTCAAATGGCAATGCCTATTTTGGTTTAAAAAATCGAATGTAAAATTTGATCACCTTTCTAACGATATAGCATTCTCGATATCAATCTTTTTTGGTTTTCATTTTATTTCAAATTTTCAGTCAAATCGGTATTTTTCAATTTTCCTGCGTGCAAGCTACCTAGCAGGCCATGAAAAATAAACAAAAGCTCGTTAATATGGAAGAATGGAAGATTAGTAGAAAGATGCAAACTAACTGGAGCAACGAGGCAAGATTATGAAAATTCCTTGCAACATATTAGCTCTAACCGGATACAACAGCCCCAAGATATCTAATGTAAATGAGTAGCTGGGCTATGACAGAAGTATTTGTTTTTCACAGCCTGCTAGCTATCGAGGTCTATTAGAGCTTGACAACTTTCCAAAACGATTAAAAATTTTGAAACAAAAGGAAAATTACCAGCGATTTTTGCTTACAGTCTAACATGTTTAGAATTTCATATCTAATGGGATAAAAAGATTAGTCACTTCCGTTTAGTTAAGTCAAAAGTGAAATCTCCAACTGGAGCATTCTGAACATCTATTGAAATAATTGCTAGAATTTTTTAATTACGCTATGTTGTAATTGTGTTTATTTCATGTAGTTTTCTGCAAACTAAATTATGTTTTACAATTCAAACAGACTACAATTCAAGTTTAATTTTCCGCGATTTTGCTAATAAGTAGAAGAACCTACTGGAGAATTTGAAGAATTCCAGTCAGAGGACTTACTTTTGACTTACTTACGGAAATGGCTACTTTTTTATAGCATTAAATGTGGAAATTTATTCAGAAGACATAGATATTCGACTGCCAGCAACAATCACTAGTAGTTTTCCTTTGATTAGATATTTTTTTACTGACGTTGGAAATTGACTAATAGCTAGTAGGCTGTGAAAAATGAGCGTTCTTGTTACGGCTATTGTTTCTGGTTAGAGCTAATATGTTGTAAGAAATTTTCATAATCTTGCCCGTTGCCGTTGCTCTAGTTAGTTTGCATCTTTCTACTAAGTTAGTTGGTTTCTTCCATATTAACGAGCTTTTGTTTATTTTTGATGGCCTGCTAGGTTGCTTGCATGCAGGAAAATTGAAAAACACCGATTTGACTGAAAATTTGAAATAAAATGAAAACCAAAAAAGATTGGTATCGAGTATGCTATATCGTTAGAAAGGTAATGAAATATTACATTCGATTTTTTAAACCAAAATAAGCATTACCATTTGAAAAAGTCGTTATCTGTGATTGAAGTTTCCTTAATTAATCTACTGATTTCTCCAAGTACAAAAAGAATTCAATTTTAGCCGTCTGACCTAAGGTGACGCATTTCATGTTTAGTTGTACCGCAAAGTCACGGCCTTCTAGGTTTTATAATCGCTGCGATATTCAATTTTTTTCTGATACCTACTTATACCAAAAATGGTGATTTGCGCCTAAACGGTTCGTTTAAAGTTCCATGTGTGATACATAAAGCACTAAAATTGACCAAGGAATCCAAATATGCAATAATATGTAGGCGGTTCCATTTAAAAAAATGTAAGTTTGATATGAATCACCCTGTATAAACGTCAAAATTTAAGTGAAAATATTTTTACGTTATAGCCCTCAAAGGTCCCTACCATGATCAAGTGACAGATTTTTGAAATATTTTTTAGTAAGCCCACAATAATCCTCCGCCCACGCACTATTGGCCCACCCTGTATCTATAGAACGAAAATCTACGTCACTATTTCCGACGGTCTATCTGTCTGTCTGTTGGCGTCTTTCTAGCCTCGCAATTTAAGTAACCGCTGCATGGATTGTGATGAAATTTGGGCAGCAATATACTGTGGGGTCGTAGTAGGTAGTGCTGCCATAAATTTGAAAATCACTACATGAGTGGCGAAGTAATGAGCAAATAACAAAAAAAATTCTTCCAACTCATTTTCTCTTGTTTTATTTTGGTTAAATTGGGGGTGGGGGATTGTAAGACTCAAAAATTTGTTGTATTCACAATAGGCTGCCCATTGATCTGCGAAAGAAATACCTACCTGTATAACATACTTTTTTGGGGGATCTCAGTATAGTCTGCTTCATGCTATGGGAAAATAATAAACTGGTATCACCGTAATGTGTGGGAAATACTGATTTACTCAACTTGACTTAATTTTTTATCAATGGTGCGGTGTTAATTGCAACGATTGTAGATTTACCTCTCCCGAACCCATACTGTCTCTCAATCTCTCTGAGATTGTCGAATGAACATCTTCTCTAAGACGCTCCAATATCATAAACAGATGTAGATCATAGATTACCATTACTTTTGTTGTATGTATTGTGAACAGCATTGATATATGGTTTGGCTCTAAAAACACGATATGGTCACATTCGCCCGAACACCAGAAAGTAACTCTTGGAGATTTTCTCCCGTTAGCAGGATAGTTGGAGGGCAATCTGGCAACGTGCGGTAAGCAAATGGACGGGATATTCCTTCCATTTGTCGCCGTTGAAGTGTGCCATCCATCAAGGGGACACCGCGTCCACTCAGTGTCGTTTGGTGGCATCGCTCATATTCTTAAAACGGCCAACGAGGGCTTTTTGTGTCTGCTGAGGCGACGCAAAGGGGATTTGCGGACGAGTCTCATTTGTTTCTCAGGAGCTGGCCAGATGGGGTCCGACCAACTGAAAAATGTATGCAAGGATATATTGTTAGAGATGGATGGCCGGAAAAAGGGCAAGGCGTTTTAACTAAAAATGGCCTTTTTCTTTACACGAGTTCAGATTTTGCAAATTGGGAGAAATACTTTCAACGAAGGTACTTCCTTCCTTAAAAAAGATATAATAAGTTGGTGTTTATGAAAGGTGAAGCCAGGGACTTAGAGAGCTGCCAATTGATCTTTTTTAAAGGAAGATTTCTATGACTCCAACAAAACTGGGAGATACACCAATCCTCAAAACTACGCATGCAGATAGAGCAATTGAAGACTTTTATTGATCAGATCAGGGATCAGATCCTTCTTCTTCATCTCTAGGTGCCATCCTTATTCTAGAGGTTGGCAATCATCAAGGCAATTCGAACTTTGGAAACTGCCGCTCTAAATAGCTGGTTATTAGTGCAGTTGTATCATTCTCTCAGATTTTTCAGTCACGAGTGTCTTCTCCTTCGTAACGTCCTTTTTTTCTGCGATTTTTCCTTCTATTATTCCATGAAGTAGATGACATTTCTGCCCTCTCATAAGGTGTCCCAGGTACTGTAATGCTCTTCTTTTTATGGTTCGCAATAAATACTTGTCTTTGTTTTTCCATTCTAGCTAATACTGTTTCGTTTGTAACTTTGTCCACCCAACATATTCTCAGAATTCGACTATTTATCCACATTGCAAAACTTTCGAGGCGTTGAGTATCTATTTTTTTCATTGTCCATATTTCCATACCATAGTACACTACAGAAAATACGTAGCATCTCAAAGCTGCATTTTCAATTCCAGACCAAGATCCCGACTATTTAGCTTTAGCTTTAATTTCCATGAATATCTTTCTTGCATTCTCTATGCGTATTCTTGTTTCACAAGAGCGATCGTTTGATATGGAGCAAAACATTATTCCAGATCCAAACGAAAGGACGATTTTTATATGGTATATAAGAAGACATAGAAATATCCACGGCGCAAAAAAGATTAATTGGTAAGGAGATTTTGGTTCATATTCGAAAAAAATCACTTAGGTATAAGACGTAAATCACTGCACGAGTCGCTACATAAATGTGACGCGGTCTACATCTGTAAACAGTATAAAATCCATGATCCTCTCCATGAGGAATTCCTCATCAACATACCTTAAAAAAAAGGAAACAAGAGATTTGGCCAAGGAAAGTACAAAAAATAAAACTTCAGAAGGAAAGCGAAAACTGGAAGCAACAAGTGTATAGAGGAAGAGATTTGGTAGTTTGTAAATAAAAATAGTAGAATTTAAAAATTGACGCAGTATAGGCCGTATGGGCGATTATCCGCCTCTGAAGTTTGTAATTATTTCAAGCATCACAGACTTGGATAATTGCTAGCTTCCTAACCCTGAAATGATATAAGATCTTTGTCGAGCAAACTTACTTCGCTGGTTATACATTGATAAGAAGACAAAGTAATTTTTCCAAGGTTAAAAAAACAGTTTTAATCGCCCATATAATAGTTAAAATGATTGGATAATCAGCATGTATACTACTTAAAAAATCTACTCTATTTCCCATTAATAAATTATATTGTTGCGGATAAAAAAAATTACACGCCAAAAAAGGATTTGACTTCTAAAAGGGCACATAACAGGACATAAGAGGAAATAATAATTATTATTATCAGTAAGCTTAGCTCATAAAACTTACCACGTACAACCAAAAATACAAATACCTTTGGATGAATCACAGGGGACCCAAATATTTACTGCTATGAAACATCAAAACATCAAGTGCAAGAAAAGCCAAGGAAGAGGAAGCACCTCTTGGCTGAAAGACTCAAGGGATTGGTTTGGAATGACGTCATATCAGTTGTTTAGAACAGCTGCAAACAAGGTCTGGATCGCCATGACAATATTCAACCTCAGCTAGGAGATGGAACTTGAAGAAGAAGATGTCTTGCCAAAATATCATCCAAGACCTCTCTAGTCTCTACTAGCTTGGAATAGAGATACAATCACATAAGATTTGGGAGTTACATTTACTATGAATACCATCTAATATCTGGTACAAAGTGTTAAGGCAGTGCAATAAAAACATTTAAAAAAAGCCTCAACAAGTTCCCTAGTTCTACCATGACTGTAACGAGAACTACGACTCTGAGTTTACAGTAAAACGACAGATGATTGATGCTTTTCCAAGCGCGTGTTATTAACAGAAAAATAACCCTTTTGGAGAGTGATCCGTGAGCCTTTATTATAATATGCCCTGTTGTGTACACTGAAGGTGCATTGTGTAACCTAACACCGGACGGTCTGGTGTCATTAATAATGATGCGCACACTTTCTTGCCTGACACCGTATTAGTTATGCCTGGAAAATGTATTAATTATCATCCTGTAGCCGGCTTAGCTGACCGAAGGACACTCATATTGATGGAGGTGATATTTTTCATGGACATTGTTAGATAGGAAACGGTAGCTTACAAAAAAAATTGGAACGTAAGTGGTTATACGAGATTAAAAAATGAAGTCAAGTTGATTGACTCACTGCTTTCCACACATTACGGTGATACCAGTTCATTATTTTCCCATAGCATGAAGCTATAGTCTGAGATCCTCTTGCAACCAAATTATCGCCAACACCCCCTCCCCCCAAAACTGTGTTATGCCGCTAGGTCTTTCCTTCACAGGTCAATGGACAGCCTATTATCAATACAAATTTTTCAGTTTTAAAACCCCCTAACCATCCCAATTTCACCTCCCTCAAAAAAAAAAAAAAATGGAAAATGATCCGGGACCCCTGAAACGCCTAAAAACGAAGTTTAATCTGTTTTTATATTTTTAGTTTTTTGATTATTGCAGCGCTACCACTGACACGATTTCTAAAAACCATATGCGTTTTCCATCCTCGCCAAGGTAATAATACTATGTTGAAATTTCATTAAAATCAATTCCGTCATTTCCGGGATACAGAATACAGAAC
Source organism: Callosobruchus maculatus (assembly GCA_951848785.1). Lineage (NCBI taxonomy): Eukaryota > Metazoa > Arthropoda > Insecta > Coleoptera > Chrysomelidae > Callosobruchus > Callosobruchus maculatus. The sequence goes on from CATOUR010000177.1 coordinate 844,753, forward strand.
GAGCTGAAGTAATACTCGTACATCAGAAAATTGTAAGTCCCTTAGTTTCTGTAATACGCAAGGCAATGTTCGGATGGACCTAAAAATGTGATTTATGTCGGTCATCCTTCACAGGTCAGTGAACAGCATATTATGAATACAACATATTTTTTAGTTTTTCAACCCCCCACCCACAACCACCCCAATTTCATCCCCACCCAAAAAAAAACGTAGAAAATGATTAGGAACCTCTAAAACGTTTATAAACAAAGTTTGAGCTGTTTTTATATTTCCAGTTTTCTTATTATTTTTGCGCGCCAGAATTTCACTAAAATCAATTCAACACTTTCCTGGTTACACAATACAGAACGTTCTAGAGCAATACCCGTATACACCAGAAAAAAGTCCTTTGGCTTTTGTAATAGGCAAGGCAGTGTTCGGATGGATCTAAAAAAAGATATTTAGGTCGCTAGGTCTTCCTTTACAGTTCAGTGGACAGTCTATTATGAATGCAACAAATTTTTCGATTTTACAACCCTCAACCACCCCAAATTTCACCCCACCCCCACCCAAAATAGTAGAAAATGATCAGGAACATCTAAAACGCCTAAAAACGAAGTTTGGGGAATATTTGTTTTTTTTTTTGTTTTTTGCTAATTACTCTCGCCGCCCATGCACCGATTTTCAGAATTATAGCAGCATTACCTACTAAGACCCCGCAGCATATTGCTGCCTAAATTTCATCACAATCCATGCAGCGGTTACTGAGGTTTTGAGGCTAGAAAAACGCGTACAGACAGACAGACCAACAGACAGGCAGACAGACAGACAGGCAGACAGGTCGACGAAAATGAGTGATATGAATTTTCGTTATGTAGATATCATGAAACGCCCAAGAAAGCGTATCATCTGGAAATCGAAAATTTTTGCGATCACAATACTCCCCTCACATACCTGCGTGGGAAGTACAACAAGCATTAAAGTTTTGGACATGAAAATGTCGACAAACAAAACTAAAACCATGGCTTTCTCAGATAAATATCCAGTTAGGCCAAAGATTGTCGTAAACGGTGAAGTACTGGAACAGGTAAAACGCTTCAAATACTTAGGCTGCGATATATCTTATGACAGAAGTAAAGATATAGAAGAAAAAGTTAATAAATTCTGGAATATTTGCGGACCTATCAGCGGAGCATTAAAAAATAAAACAAGGAAAGACGCTCGAATGAAATTTTACAAGACGATAATTGTTCCAACCCTCTTACACAGTAGTGAGACATGGACAACAACAAAAAAAGAAGAAAATAGGATACAAACACAAGAAATGAAATTTCTAAGAAGAGTGAAAGGTTGCACAAAATTAGACAGATTAAGAAATAGAGATATTCGAGCGAAATTAAACATATTCGATATAAACGAAAAAATAAAAGAAAATAAAACTAAATGGAAAGAGAATATGTAGAACGAATGCATGAAAATAGGATTCCAGCCAGAGCCAGATTTTATCAATGCTCTGGAAGAAGAGATATCGGACGGCCAAACAAAAGATGGGTATCGTAACAGGCAAAGTTCTTAAAACCCGAACTGAAGAAGAAGAAGAAGAAGAAGAGAAAGAAGAAGAAGAAGAATAAGAACGTTGTCTGGTTGCTGGGTGACCAGGCAGACAGAATGACAAACGGGACTGACAAACTATGACATAAAGGCAAAGGTTCTCTAGACCGCCTTGACGGCTAACGACGGCGACGAGTGGTAAAATGTAGCTTCCTATGATTCAATTTACACTTTTGATTTGAACATTTTTCGATGTTGTAGAAAAATGAGTTTTGGTTTCGAATTCGCTGATAAACATTTAATTGTCCCTAACCGTTTAAAATAGTTCTTTTTAGTAACAAGATAGGGTGGCGTAATTCCTACTGAGTTCACCTGCAACAACACTTCACAAAATTATTTTGAAGTAGTCAAGCTTTATGGGTCAGTTTATGGGGGTCATGCCATGTGATGTTAGCTCAACACTTCCTTTAATCTCCCCGACACTGCGGCTGCACTAGACAATGCGATGCAATATCTCCCAGGTCAGTCTTCGCTGCCGCGTTTACCCTCCTTTCGTTCCCTATTCCCCCTGCCTCCTCTCCCCCCTCTCGCCCTTTCCGCTTTTGTCGCCGGCGACCGGAAAGTTCGCTGGAGGTGCAGAAAGCGACGAAATAAGGGGAAAAGCAGGGGGTTGGGGAGGGGGGGATGTTGGCTTAGAGGGATTAGTGTGATACATTTTTGTGTATGTCTCAAAGGCATTTGATAAGGTGTGGCATGCGAGCCTGCTCTATGAACGAATTCAAAAGGGCTTCCCTCTCAGGCTACCGAAACATTTGAAATCTTTCCTCAAGGGAAGAAAATTTCGGGATCAAAATTGACAGCGTTGTATCTACAATACGCCCGGTAAAGGCTGGTGTCCCTCAGGGTTCGGTCCTGCGGGGCTGCTCTATGAACTAATTCAAAAGGGCTTCCCTCTCAGGCTACCGAAACATTTGAAATCTTTCCTCAAGGGAAGAAAATTTCGGGATCAAAATTGGCAGCGTTGTATCTACAATACGCCCGATAAAGGCTGGTGGCCATCAGGGTTCGGTCCTGCGGGGCTGCTCTATCAACTAATTCACAAGGGCTTCCCTTTCAGGCTACCCAAACATTTGAAATCTTTCCTCGAGTGAAGAAAATTTCGGATCAAAGTTGACAGCGTTGTATCTATAATACGCGTGGTAAAGGCTGGTGCCCCTCAGGGTTCGGTACTGCGGGGCTGCTCTATGAACTAATTCAAAAGGGCTTGCCTTTCAGGCTATCAAAACATTTGAAATCTTTCCTTGAGTGAAGAAAATTTCAGATCAAAATTGACAGCGTTGTATCCACAATACGCCCGGTAAAGGCTGGTGTCCCTCAGGGTTCTGTTCTTGTGCCAATACTTTATTCATTTTTTGTCCATGACGACCCTTGCCCACACAACTGTAAAGTCTATCTTTATGCTGACGGTACTGGTCTTGTAGCTCACTCGTGGTCTAGTGACCTAGTCTGTAACAGTTTGCAGGATACGGTGGAAGACGAATTGGAGTGGGCTGGTTGTTGATTAAAATTAACCACTCCAAGACGCAAGGCAATCTGTTGTACGAAAAACCGTCGTCCTGCCCCTACTGAGGTCTCAGTAGGTGGCTCTCATATACCATGAGAGAATTATGTCAAGTATCTCTGTGCCATTCTTGAAAAGGGGATGATATGGCGATACCACACTGAGGCGTTAAAAACCAATTTCTATAGTACGTTTCGGCAGCTATACCCTCTGTTGTGTAGACCTTCAAAATTAAGATTGAGCATTAAGATTCGGCTTTCTAAAATAGTAATGCGGCCAGCAATTACTAACGCATGTGGATCTTGGTGTTTCATTGCCAAAACGCACTTGTTTGCAAAGTAGAACCTTACGCACAATTGCGAACGTCTCATGATACGTTTCAAACGAGACTCTCCATAGAGACCTTGAAATCCCTTATTATTATAATCAAGTAAAGTCGCACAGCAACCCTTGTGGCAACATGCTCGCCTATGTCGTCCGTTGAAACAGTGGACAACATAGTCGAGCATGTTCGTACGCACATCTCTGTGAATTAAGAAATGGATCGCAAATTTAGTCAAAATTAAAGCGCTTTACGAAAACTAATCAAAATTAAAGTCTCGAGTACATTTTAAAAGTTTCCCGAAACATTTCAAAAATACATAAGAGCCTCCTGTTCTAGAAGATTTTCTTCGCTATCTTTGCTCTCCTCCTTTCTTCCTTACTTTCGTCTTCTCTTCTTTTTTTTGACGTGGTCAAGTCATAGTCTATGTCTTGGCTCCCTCAAAGGCATGTTTGGTGTTATAACTGTGATAGTCAAGGTTACAGATGTCCTTATCAAGATGACAGTGATTTTTGTGTAGACTATGTTATATGTATATATTTGGCTGTGACATGATGTTGAATATTTTTAATAAATGTTTGCAATGTTCCCTACCTCCTATATCAGCAGTTGTCCTCACTACTCGCTTCTGTAGTTTAAATGCTTGTTCTGCTGCAATGCAATGTACCTATAATGTTATGCTGTAATAATAATAATTTAAATTGCTGTGAACTAGTGCAAAGTAATGATTAATTAGTATCTATGTGCTTAGGTAATTCCATCTGTCTTAAGAGGAATATTTGAGATATTTTAGAACATAATTTATCTGTGTGGCAGGACCAGCTCAAGGACGGCTCTATCTATGTAGCAAGGATGACTCTATAGTCTATATAGGGTATTTCCTAAGTTGGGACTTCTCTTGATACGGCTTACAGTACTCGACAAAAGGAGTAATTTTTCTCTTCGTCTCCTTCTATTCTTCTTCTTCTTCGGCATTTTCCTTTACGAGTTCGCCGTTTTTGGCCTTCACAGCTCTCTTCTATTCCAATCCTTTATTCTCAGGTCTCTATCTATCATGGCATGTCCAATGTAAGTCTCCCATCTTAGTGCCGGTCATCCTCTACGTCTCCTTCCTGGAGCCTCCCATTCCAGTATTCGTTTTGGCCATCTGGTCGGACGTGACCATACCATTGCAGTGCTCTGTTTTCTAATTTTCTTGTTATTGAGCGATCGATTCCCATTCTTTGCCATATCTCTGCAGTTCTTGTGTCTTGCAAGCATCTTATCATGTATATATAGTCTAATTACATCGTTCTTATTTTGTTTCTTATTGTTGTTGTCATTGGCCATACCTCTGCTCCGTATAAGGTAATATTCTGTATTATGCTTTCAAATATCCTTTTTGTAAATTTTTTTCAGTAACATATGAACGAAGTGTTTAGGGATATCAAGATTTTGGCCGATAATGCAATCCTCATTTCTAATTCGGTCCCTATGCGATTAGATCAAAACAGACAGAAAAGACGCACTTGACTACGGAGCATAGATAAAAGTAGCAGCAAGCGTTTGAGATCTCTTGAATTGTTGACGTGCAACAACATACTCTAAAAACAACATAAATGGTGCAACTGTTATAACTATAATGGATTGGTAGACAAGATTCTAGTATACGGTGAATGTGGTTAAAGTGCCTCTCAGACATCACGACAGTATGCTGATCATTTCCCTGACCGTATTCACCTTGCACCCACCCCGTCGATTTGCCTATCTCGTGCGAAGAGCTAGAGGCACATGATGTTTGCATCCACATCACGGTTGACACGTTGGAAGACCTAGACAACCTCGAATGGTCGAAATTGAAGAAGACGTACTTGCGCTTCTCAGACTCGCGGCGTGAACCTCGAACGGTACCTATAAAGGTGCGTTTAGATTTGAGCACGCACGCGCTGAGCGACCGCAAATGCTCTAGTGTAAACAGCTGTGCGCGCACGCTCGCCCTGAAGCTTTCTGTGCGCGAATAGGCTCGAACGCTAGCCGGTTAGTGTCGGTCTCTGGTCCATGCTCAAAGGGATTCACGTGCTCGATTTAAACGGGACTTCAGTTTGTGCGCGCATACGTTGAAATACTTTTATTTATTATTTCGTTGTGATAGTGCATGAGGTTATTTTCTTTGCTATATCATGGAATAGTTCAACGATTTGTCATTATTATTATTATTGATACAAGAATACAAAATGCTGCACATTTTATGGGATGTCATGCATCCTCAGTACCATTCCAAAACAAAACAAAAAAATGACGTATGGCAAGAAGTGGTTCATACAATGATGTTGAGCATTTAGACCTTAACGAAGCACAGAAAAAGATGAAGAGCCTACTAGGATCATTTAAACGAGGGCTAAGCGTTCTCTTGGAGATATTGCTCTTCTTAAATCTGTATCTTTTTTTATAATTTTTGGCGTTATTAAATTAGCAAACATTCGAAATCGGCTTTGGTCATCCCTGTAAAATTTTTGAACTGATAATAGCCACCCGAATGTTTAATAAATTGTGTCGTTTTCTGAAAATTTGCGTTTGCCACCAACGACGACGTTTTTGACAACTCTTCTTCTTAATTAAACCGTGAATCATAATAAATGCAGCCGCAGCTATTGCTTGGTCGTTCATCGCTGTTTTGTTGATGACAACTACACCGTTCGCGAACATATAGATCAACCCATTCGCCAGAAAAAGAATTTCAGTTTAAACAGTACCGGCGAGTATGAACGAATGACGTGCGCGTATGCTCAGTGCGTGCGTGCTCAAATCTAAACGCACCTTAAGACTCATATGACAGCACCGCACTTAAAACTACGCAGCGAACGAATAGTACGTATTTTCTTACTATTTTTTTATTTCTCTGTTGCCGACTCACCGTACATCGGCTTTGTGGTTTTAAAGGCAGTTGTTCCTGAAGAGGAAAGTCCCAACATTGAAGACATCCTGTATAGACCAAGCCAAGCAACTTTAGCAGTCCGTCTCTGGACATCCGCGTTACAGCCGACGGCGACGGCGGGCTTACCTCCTCCTTTCCCCCATGCCCTCCTCCTCCTCCACCGTTTCCACCCCCTCCTCCTCCTAGGAGCTGTCCGTCTCTCGTCAACCGACGCGACGGCAACGTCGATCGATCAGAGGCACACGGACGACGCCGGGCGGTGAAGGCGTCACGGCGTCAGCGTCAGCCTCCTCAGGTCAAAGACAACATCAGTGGCGCATGTTTTGGTCAGATTATTTTTTTCGTTGCGATCAACCACCACAGCTGTCGGAACGATAGTGCTTTTTCCCATTCGTGGCAGTAAACATGTTTTAAATATTCATTAAATGAAACTAGAGGTTTCTAAAGTGCGTTTAGATTTGAGCATGCACGCACTGAGCATGCACGCACGGCACTCGTTCATGCTCGCCGGTACTGTTTAAACTGAAATTCCTTTTCTGGCGAATGGACTGATCCATGTGATCGCGAACAGTGCAGTTATCATCAAGAAAACAGCGATGAATGACCAAAATATAACCACGGCTGCATTTATTGTGATTTACAGTTTATTTAAGAAGAAGAACTGTCGAAAACGTCGTCGTTGGTTGCAAACGCAGTGGCTATGATCAGTTCAAAAATTTTACAAGCATAACCCAAACCGATTTCGAGTTTTTGCTAAACCAAAAATTATAAAAAAGGATACAAATTTTAGAAGAGCAATTTATCCCTAAGAGAACGCTTAGCCCATGCACTATCCCAACCAAATAATGAATAAAAGTATTTCAATGTATGCGCGCACAACCGAAGTCCCGTTTAAATCGAGCACGTGAATCCCTTTGACTTTTGAGCATGGACGATAGACCGACACTAACCGGCTCGCGTTCGCGCCTATTTGCGCACAGAAAGATTCAGAGCGAGCGTGCGCGCACAGCTGTTTACACTAGAGCATTCGCGGTCGCTCAGTGCGTGCGTGCTCAAATCTAAACGCACCTTAAGGCTTAGGGTTATAAAGGATAATTAATAATCTGAATCGAATATTTTTCCACAAGCTTTGGTTGTTGGAAATCGCCAGTTAGCTAGACTACGTTTCAAAACATGTTGGTTACATTTTCATGAGGCAGATCTTTTATTTAAACTAGGTATGATTTTTCACTGCCAAATTCTCATAGAATTCATAAAACATTAAATACGTTGAAGCGTTTTTGAATATTGTTTCATATGTTTTACTACTGAGCCATGATATTTTAGTGTTGCATCAATTGACTGTCACAAAGTGAATATTTGAAATTTACAAAAAAAAAAATATTAACAATAATACCATGGAATGAAGGCAAGTTGATTGACTCAGTAGTTTTCACTCATTAAGGTGATACCAATTTATTATTCTCCTATAGCATGAAGCTATAATCCGAGATCTTCTTGCAACCAAATTTTCGTCAGCTGGCCCCCAAAAAGTATGTTGTGACGCTAGGTCTTTCTTTCTCAGGTCAATGGATAGCCTATTATGAATTTAACACATTTTCAGTGTTAACAATCACCCCGACCCGATTCCAATTTCACCCCGCAACCAAAACAGTAGAAACGTTTAAAAACGAATTTTGAGCTGTTTTTATATTTTTAGTTTTTCGATTCTAATAACTTTTTTGCAGTAATCGCTGCATGGAGTATGATGAAATTTGGGTAGCGATATGCTGTGGGGTCGTAGTAGGTAGTGTTGCTATAATTTTGAAAAAAAAGTTTTTTGATTTTTAACTACGCCTTTTTCATTCCCACCAATGTAATAATAGTCCATTGATTTCTGTAATATAGGCAAGGCAATGTTCGGATGAACCTAAAAAAGTGTATTTGGCTGCTAGGTCTTTTTTCACAGGTCAATGGACCGCTTACTACGAATATAACAAATTTTTCAATTTTACAACCCTCCAGATCCACAGCCATCCCAATTTCACCTCTACCCAAAGAAAAGTAGAAAACGATCAGGTACCCCTGAAACGCCTAAAAACGAAGTTGAGCTGTTTTTATATTTTTAGTTTTTTGATTATTGCTGCACCGCTACTAACACGATTTTTAAAAACCATACGCCTTTTCAACCCCCGCCAAGGTAATGATTATGTGTCGAAGTTTTATTAAAATAAATTTAATAGTTTCCACGTTACTCAATACAGAACGATCTAAAGCAATACTCATACGTATACATCACAAAATTCTTGGTTTCTGTAATAGGAAAGGCAATGTTTAAATGTACATAACAGACGGTATTATGCCGTTAGGACTTTCTTTCAGAGGTCAATGGACAGCCTATTATGAATCAAACAATTTTTTCAGTCTTTTACCAACCCCAACCACCCCAATTTCACCTCCAACCAAAAAAAAAAAAACTGAAAATGATTAGCAACCCTTAAAATGCCCAAAAATTACTCCGTCGCCCATGCACGGTTTTCAAACTATTAGCAACATTATCTACTACGACCCTACAGCATATTACCCCAATTTCATTACAATCCATGCTGCGGTTACTGAGATTACGAGGATAGAGAAACGCCAACAGTCTGATAGACAGACCGACAGAAATGACTGACGTGGATTTTCGTCATCTAGATATCATTGAACGCCCAAAAAGCGTATTAGCTCAAAACTTTCAGTGAAATAAGTCCGTACCTTTAAGATAAAGGACAGTATGTCGTAAATGTTCAGGAACACAGTTTAACCCGTAATTTCAGTCCGCACCTCTAAGATAAAGGACACTATGTCGTAAATGTTCAGGAACATAGTTTAACCCGTAATTACTTGAATGTTTTTCGAAATTTTAAGATAATTTTTGAACCAAAATGACACTTATGCTTTTGTCTCGGCTTTTGTTTTCCATTGCATCAAATGTTATTTATCCACGGTAAGCGATTTTCATATGACACATCAATTTTTTAATTACGAGTTGGACATAGTGTCCGAGGTACAAAACTGAAGAGTATGAAAAACCTGATCAAGATCTGGCTTTGGATTAGTAATTAGAAGGGACCTAAATTACCGGAGCCACTAACCGACTCTCCACTGCAACTATTCATTAATTGTGGTTCTGTGCAAGTGAAAACTCCATCTTCGAAAACGCCACTGGACAGCATCGTCGTCAATGTCGTCTGCCCAGCAACGTCGCACCCCCTTCCCCTTCCCGCATGTCCTTTTACCCCTGACGGAGACGTGACGGACAGACAGCTCGTCACGAAGCGACGGCGACGGCAGCCAGGCCAGGACGTTTCAATCTACGCGAATGCTGCAATGGCAGAAACACAGCGGCGTACATGGCCTCCTCAAATCTCAGTCAGTCTCTTCATAGAATTGTTTTTATGCACGATCGGGCGGTAAAGTACACTACAGACACATTTAGCGGGCGTAAAGTCCCACTTTAGCGCACGACAAACCCTCGGGCTTCTTTTCCGCCCGCGGCCTTGTGCATTTTCTTCGATTTTGCGAGTAGTAGAGAAAAAAATCGAAAATATGCTGACGAACGTATAGAACTTGCAATTTGCAATCCAACTATAGTTGAAAATGGCGACCATATATTCCCGTCTAAGGGCCAGTTTCTCAATGTCCAGTTAAATACTTATCTGGAAGTTAACGGTTAACTGTTAGATAAATTGTTTAAACAATTGAAGGTTAAGCTTACGAATTCACGTAAATCTTATCTGACAGTTGTTTCCATAGAAACGCTAAGTGGTAGCTACTTTTAACTGGACATTGAGAAATCTGCCCCTATTCACTTAGTTGCTATGGTAACGCGGACATAGGTGTCCAAATAATTATTTGTTGCAGTAGAACTTATTTGTATTTAACTCGGTATTTAATTATTTTCTGTAAAACGGATATGGATGATTTGGCAGGCTACTACACGAGGTGTGTTATAATATATAACAATAATATATACCACCGAAGTATAACATTCAAGCATGTTGCAACGATATTTATTATAAGCTAGTCACAGGAGGTAAAAGAGAAAAACATTTATTTATTAATAAAGAATTACAAAACCGATCGTGCATAAAATTTTGTATGTATTTAGGATGTAAAGAGCTTTTATGGACCTTATGTCTTCTTCTTCATCTTCTTCACTTCAGGTTTTGGGCACTTTGCCTGTTACGATACCCATCTTTTTCTCGGCCTTCCGATATCTCTTCTTCCAGAGCATTGATAAAATCTAGCTCTGGTTGGAATCCTATTTTCATAAATTCGTTCTACATGTTCTTTCCATTTAGTTTTATTTTCTTCTATTTTTTCGTTCATATCGAAGATGTTTAATTTCGCTCGTATATCTTCATCTGTATAATTTTTTGCATCCTTTCACTCTTCTTAGAAATTCCATTTCCTGTGGTTTTTTGTTGTCGTCCATGTTTCACTACCATATTATAAGAGGGTTGGAACAGCTATCGTCTTGTAAAATTTCATTCGAGTATCTTTCCTTGTTTTATTTTTTAATGCTCTGTGGATAGTTCCGCAAATATTCGAGAATTTATTGACCTTTTCTTCTATATCCTTGCTTCTATCATAAGATATATCGCAGCCTAAGTATTTGAAGTGTTTTACCTGTTCCAGTACTTCATCGTTTAGGACAACCTTTGTCCTAACTGGATATTGACCTGAGAAAGCCATGGTTTTAGTTTTGTTTGTCGAAATTTCCATGTCGTATTTTTGACAGATTTTTTGTAGAGTGTAGACTTTTCTCTTTAGATCGTCTTCTGTTTTGGCTAAAAGTACTAGGTCATCGGCATATAAAATAGAGTTTAGGGTGGTATTTTGGTCAAGATGTATACCTTCAGGGCATTCCGTTTTCAACTCTTTTATAAACGGGGGCCATTATATCTATAAAAGATGGACTTTACATGTTATCATAATCATATTTACATGCTCCGGTCCATAAACGCTTGTTTTAGACCCTTGATACATAAATAACTATTTGAATATACCGCCACTGTTGGCACATTTAAACCAAGACTTTTTCTTGTCCATTACATTCTGCTTCCAAACGCTATAGAAGATACTTCTTATCTTCCATTTGATAGAATTAACCATGATATGTTGTCGATTTGTCATTATACATTGGACTTTCAGCAAGTGCTATAAAACTATGTTATGTAATACTTTCGCGCTTATGATCCGATGAACTGTTGATTCTTGGGCTGTTCTCCCGGCGTCGACACGCTCCACCGCCTTGGCGTCGGCGCGCTTGACGTTTCGTCAACACGAGTGGTTGGCATCCTTAGAAGTTGATGTCACCTGTTCGGCGTGTTCTGAGATACTGTTTCCGAGTTTTTCCGAGTTTCTCGGAACACGCCAAACAGATAACATTAGCTCCTGAGGATGCCAAAAACAATAGAAAACAATACATGGTTACGTCAAATGGTGAATCAAATGAAGATGCTATTGGTCGCAGAGCAACTTTGGGATCAATACCGCTGGGACCATTGCTGTTCAGTATCTATACTGGTGATGAGACGCAGATTTATTTTTCTTTCCATCCTTCTGGTAGTACTAATGCAGAGATAATGATAAAAGAGGACTTAGATCGCCTCATAAAATACTCAGAAGATCACGTAATACTTATTAATGCTGCAAAGTCAAAAGTCCCCTTTATTACCCTGATTAAAAATAAGAATAGAAGATGAGGTAATACCTGCTGCAATCATGGGAAGAAATTTGGTCACGGTCGCAAAGGTCTTCACTTCAATTCTAACTTGAGATTCAAACCTCGTGTTGGTAAATGCGTACAAAAGGCATATGCTTGAACTTGAAAAATATCTACCCTCACAGACATTTGCTCTCTGAATCAATGAGAATTGTGCTATGTGGTACATTAGTGTTAAACCATTTTAATTTTTGTTATGTCGTCTATGTCTTTTCCTTGAATAGAATTGACAGTGATAGAATTCAGAGAGTCCAAAAAGCGTCCTTAAGATTTATTTTTGGTATCTTACAAATTAGAGGATGCCAAGTGGCTAATTATGAAAAAAAGAGGAGGATGCTACTTCATTGGGTCAGTCTTTTCCATAAAATTATGTTTATAGACTCTCCTTACCTATATCGCAAAATTCATTTTCGCACTGACGTACATACCATCATTCTCCGATTTCGCAGATCTCGGTAACATCAAACAGCATTTTTAAAGAGATCTTTTTCATTTATCGTTTGTGCAATTAGGTTCTAGAGGGACTCAAACTTTAGGGCCATAGGACACTAGCGCGCCGCGGTCAGATTGGTCCTAATCCCACCGGTCAGAAGCGGGCAAAATATTTCGATCACCAGATGGGCCATAGGACACTAGCGCGCCGCGGTCAGATTTGTCCTAATCCCACTGGTCAGAAGCCCCCAAAATATTTTGGACAATAGGCAGGTATGTAAACACCCGCGCGCGGGGCGGCGGGGTACACTTATGTCTTATAATTTTAACCGATTTTAATTCAATCGTCATTTTTTGCGATCTTGCTAATAGTTACTGAAGAATTTATAGAACACCATTCAGAGGTATCGTTACTTTTGACTTGACACAAATGAATTACTTTTTTATATTATTAAATGCGAAATTTTGTTCTGAACATAATAAGTTAATCTGATCACTATAATAGATGCAAATAAAGAAGCTGGTATTGTCAGCGGACCGAAATGTCTTTATAATACCCCAACAAATTTTAATTAATCAGAACGTGTTCTAATTTGTCACAAATTTGATCGATTTCTTGAAGATGTAAAAAAAAGTCTGAGAAATTCACCTTCACAGCTTGTTTTGTGGCAGCATCATGGTTGTGCTCATTATTTCTTTTAAGAACAATCTCTTCCTATTGATCCATCAGCAAAGATGCTGTGCATCTTCTAAAGCATCTGTAGGCTACACCACGAGTGGTTTCTTTATCTCTTCGGTAGCGTATACTCTTCAAGGACTATTAATTTCTTCCCTTTCACACTTAACATAGTATCCATGATTAAAAAGTAGGACACGAACAATACCCACAAACAGCAACTAAAGATTGCAAACTACTGAAATATTTTCATTAAGAGTAGCTTTATATACCTACAGAAGCCGAATAGTCATTTAAGTAATCTAAGAAGTAACTGTAAGCTACCGCAAGTCGTAAAAAGACAGATGAAAGTTCACAAGAATAAAAGGGATGTGGTCATTACAAATAACCAAGCTTAATTTTCTTTCGGCGCGCAAGTGACCCGTGCCGATGAAGGCACCCTTTTTGTAAACAGGTAAAAATCAAACCGCGTACGCTCGTGACCGATCACCAACTTTAGAACCTAGTTTGTCTAAATTAAAGCATACAAAATTACTATGGAACTTTTAGCGAATATCGGGCACCACATAATTATGTAAAAAAGTTGTCGACAATAATAGTAATATTCGAGTTGATCAAAAATGTTAGTATCGACTTCTAAAAATAAAAGATATTAATTAATTAGTTAGTTAATTTTTTTTTGGGTTGGGGCCAGACGATCATTTTTATTGTCTTGTGTATTATTATTCAGTATAAAAGCATTGATGCATCTAAATAATGATAAGGCACCTCTAAGGATATGACCAAGGTAAGATATTTTTCGATGTTTGACAATATCAAGAAGTTCTCTGTTTACGCCAGCGTTTCTCAGTACTTCTTCGTTGGTTTTATGTGCAGTCCAGGGAATGCGGGGGAGTTTCCGGAGTGTCCACATGTCCAGTGCTTCTATGCGGTTCAATGTTCGTACTTTAAGAGACCACGTTTCTGCTCCGTAAAGTATTATGGGCCACGGTCATATCGTGGTCAAATATTCGATACAGGCTTTGGCGCGGTGAGCTGAGAAATTATCGGGATGGAGGAATCAGGTGTTCATTCTTGACTTTGGCCGCAGGTTCCTCATATAGATCCAATTACTTTAGGCCGGCACTGTTCTGTATACCACTTAGGGCCGGTTTCTCAATGTCCAGTTAAATATTTATCTGGAAGTTAACGATCTGTCAGATAAATTGTCTAAACAATTGAAGGTTAAACTTACGAATTCACGTAAATCTTATCTGACAGTTGTATCCATACAAAATTGAAACCTTATTATAAAGTTGATGCTAGGTTGTTTATATCCGACATACCATACAAACACGTTATACTCAAAGTTATGATAGGAAGATTAAATCAATGCAAGTTGTTTATTACCGCGACATCATACAAAAGATTATACTCAAAGTTATGATATAGGAAGAGGAGATTAATGCTAAGTATTTTGTAATATCCTCTATTTAAACCTAAAATATTTTTAAATTAATGCTATGTTTATAAACTAAAGTATTTTCAGTTGTAGTACAAGTGTTGTAGTTGAAGTAACTCGTAGGCTCAATACTAACCTAATTTTCTCATAATATCTTATCATCAAATTTGATGCTACGTTTCCCAAAATATTTTGGAAATAACCTGTGCACGCATCTCTATTATCCCTGACTTCAGAGAAAACTTATTTAAAAAAAAATCGGCTAAAAATTTGCTTTTATTATATCTCAAAGTGAGTATACTTTCCTCATCACTAAAATAAACCCTTTCCCTCTTAGACAAGGTGGTTGGTGTTCCCCGCTAACTTGGGATCCCTAATCACTGTCGCTTGGTCCGGTTTGTCCCGGTTTGTTCGACAGAAAACTTCGACAGGTTCAACTCTCTTTTTAATCGATCACGGTACAGGCAAAGACAAAAGGACAGCCGAGTAAAGGAGGGACGAAAGGGGAGAGCGAAGGAGAGGTCGTCGTCATAATCGACGATGGCCATGACAGACGGAAATTGTACAAGGGGAGATTCTTGATGAGGTGCACGGCTGCATGTGAAGCTTTTCATAGCTTTTGTTTACCAGATGCAATCCGCGAATCAATTTGTCCGACAACTTCCTCAAGCAGAACAGATTGGCTTTTGGGTCAATGGAATGCTCGAAACAAAACCACTTCGTGGGTTTTAAGATCAACTATAACAGCATTTTTTTAATAGTTCATTATAAAAATAGATTTTTCATGAGTGGCTGAGAATATTTGTTTTATTTTGGTGTCAACATCATCGACTGCTGTAGTGATTAGCATTGTGTATGTGTAGGCTTTGTTACTGTTTCCCGGCACCACTCTAGGAGCAGCACTATTAATTAGAAGCCAACAGGTTTTATGGAAACTACTTGTGATTGAAAAAACCAGAAATAGATTTCCGCCTCAGACGGGGATTGAACCCGGGACCTTTTTACATTAAATGCTCGAAAGAGTCATAAGACAGATCGGTGAAGCATCAAATTCCTCTACCATCGGAAGGTGTGTACAAAATATCATGTTCCTGTGGGAAAGTATATTTTGGTGAAATAGGTAGGACCGTAGCAACCCGTTTAAGGGAGCATGAGTAGCATACTAGAATAAAATTAGAAACTCGATAGGATCTGCTCTTGCAGACCTTCAATTGGCACGGGCCACAAAATCTTATTCAAGGATTCAAAGATTATTGTAGGAGCCCTATATACTTCTCAAAAAAAAGTTTTAGAAACCTTTGAAATTCTGAAAAATTCTAATAAAATAAATCGGGACTGTGCACGGTGTCTAGAAATCCTTGCTCATCGGTAATAATCTATGTCAGTATTATACATTATTATTGACCGATTGGCTATGTAGTCGATGTGATTGCCGACGCACATCTGTTTGGCTTCTATAGCAAAGCATGGCAGCGCCACTAATGGGTCGTTTGATGGTCGTCTTGAGACGTGCGTTTTCAATGTCCTCGTTTTCAATTGCATGCGATCAGAATGGAAGTGTAGATCGAGTGGTTCGTGCATGTTGCGCGTCTGATGATGGTAAATATTTGAGGTAGTACCGTCACATCAGTCTTGATTTTATAATTATATTACACATTACAAGCTTCTGGGATCCAGGGGTTCTATTTGTAATCATTAAATAAGATAAAGGTCTTAGGTAAGCTGAAAATTATGAATTATGAATCCACCTGTGTGGTTGCAAAAATACTATAATATTTATCGCTCTAAAATTGTGTATTATTTGTTTATTTATGTGAATGTTCAATGTTTTACTGAACTGACCTTTTTAGTTTTCTAATTTCCATGTAGTAGAACTGTTTTTAAATAGTTTGAGAATATTTTTGAATGCCAATATCTATTTGTCCAGGTTTTTTAGATAAACCATTTATTTTTATTGAAGAGCGTCTCTTGTATTTTGAATGTCTGTAATTTCGGCCAAAAATGTATATGGCAATAAATGTGTGAATATATTTTTCACTAAAAGCGATATCTTATAAATAATACTTACTAGGTGAATACTTAACTGCTACGAACGTTTCGCTGAGAAAAAACAGTTGGGACCAAAAGTCTCCAATAGCCTTCCAGAGGATATCAAAAATGCGGAAAATTTACGTGCATATTTACGTAAGCCAGTAAGTTATCAGTAGTAGTATTCCATATTTTCAGAAAATGAGGCATTTGTCAATGTCCGAGGGATATTCGGCGGAAAGTTATTTGTAAACAAACTTTTAACTCAACCCAACGAAACATTTATTTATTTATTGAAAGCACAGGGCATTTATACTTCGAAGACTCTCTTTAGCTAAACGTGAAAATTTGAAATTAATTTCGAATGAAGTTGTCAAACTCAATTGTGTAGTCATAGCGACCGCTAATTGCAGTGAATGCATTATCAGTGTAATTTGGATTTGATTGTGGTTAAAAATCGGTATCATATCAAAGGAGAAAATCCTAAGTGCCTCTGGTTCTAAAAGCTTTTCTTCCCACTCCGCTTTGAAAATCAACAATGACTGGACTTGACTTGAAAATGAGAAAATTTCAATCGTTGTTAGTAGTGTCAAAAAACGTACGCCAAAGTCAATAGATGTTTCTCAGCAATCTGAAACGAACAGAGCACTAGTTATGTGTGACAAGTTATGCCCGTTACAACTCACTGAATTATTAATCAAGGTAAAATAATTATTTTTATTTGTGACTTATAAAATTGGAAATACGAGTAGATTTTATAAAGCATGTTATGAAACGATATTTTGCTAAACCCTTGTTATTGTCCAGTACCTGTTAGCGCTGGTCCAACAAAATCGGAGACGTTGAACAGAATGACACTATAATAATTAGATTAATCAATTAGAGTGCTGTGTGCTGTTAATTATAGGTAGGATTATTGTTAATTGAATACTTATAAGTCAGATAAATATCTCTTATTCTCGTCTGTAACCCCGTTCTAATACCCATCATTATTTGGATAATGATCAAAAAATGCTGAATCAATTATTTGAGTATTTGAAATGAATTACTGGTTTTATAAATATATAATTATCCCTTAATCTGGGTACAATCACTTGTACCTATCAAAATATATTCAAGAGCACGTATGCATATTTGGTTTGTACTGAGTACGTTGAGGCAAAGTTTTGTAGACAATAAAATGGAACATGTATGGAATAGGTACTCGTAAGACGTTTTCTATAATACACGTTTGAAATGTCTATGTTCTAGCAATTACATTTATTAAACACTAAATGCAAAAATGGACACAGAAGATGATTATGATATATCTATCAACAGCTAATGGGTGTTAAATTGTTGGTTTAAAATATTGCTGCTGTCAGAAAATGCTGGAATAAGTCGACTCTGTGGTTCCTCAAGTGCACACGGAGAGATCCTACAACTCACCTTCCGATCTTACCCTATTCACGGATGGCTCGAAGTCATAACTAGGGACAGGAGCGGGAGTAGCTCGGACCAATCCAAGGGTTGAAATCTCAAAGAACCTTGGCAGGTATACCACAATATTCCAAGCAGAAATGACAACCATAGAGTTGGGAGTTAGGGGCTGTACAAATGACCCGTAACAAACACATCTATAAAAATTATTTCAGAGAGCAGTAAGCAATGAATTCCAAAGGAGTTGACTCAAGACCCGTATGGAGCTGCATACATCTTCTCAACGAACTTAGAATAAGGAAAAAGGTAACTATGGTTTGGATTCCAGGTCATAGCGGAGCGAAAGGCAATATATTGGCTGACACTCTTGCAGAGGAGGAGCATATTCTGTGTTCATAGGACCAGAACCATTCGCGTGCATTGCGAAAAGCACCGCTAAGAAAACCATCTCAGATTCGGCAGGGAGGAAAGCACTGCTGCACTGGCGAGAGACACCAGGGCGAAGTACTATACTCGAAAGTATTCATACCATACTCCTCTAGTCACCCCCCCTCCACGAGGATCATAGAATGGAACAGGAATGCTCTCCCCATTTTGGTTGGTCTGTTGACGGGACATTGTCGTCGAGGAACCACTTCCGGAAGTTAGGTCTAGAATAAACAATGGACGGTCGTTTTTGCTATGTGGAGGATGAAATAGCGCAGCATATATTGTGCTCGCACATTCAAGGAAGTTTTACCCATCACGACCATCACCTTCGTTAAGAGGTGTGGATTGTACGATGAACTAACCTAACCTACAACAAAAGTTGTCAAACAGTCCTATTGATTCAAATATGATATTTCCTTTGACCGATAGTGGTTAATGCAAAAGTCCGGTAGATCGCCTATTTTGAGGGTATAGAATTATGACGGTGCTTCAGAATTGTGCATAGTATCGGTAGTGTACTGAATACATTTTTTTAAATACCGCGGACGAAGTATTGTAATCGCGAAAATGATCAAATGTATGATTGAACGTCTTTTCGATTTCCAAAGACTATATCATTAATTTTCTTTGCTCTGTCTGTTGGCTCTCCTAAAACTCAGAAAGTACTGTAGTAAAGTTTTGAGGTAAAGCTACCGTTGTGGCAAGGACGAAAAAGCTACATATATAGATTTTCAAAATCTGCTCAGAGACAGTGCATCAATTATAGAGAAAAAAAAGCAGAACTCCATGATCACTCTACTACTTTGATTTTGGTACTTCGATACTATGGCAGTATATTTGAAAAAGTGTTGAGCGGTAGCAGACGAATAACAAAAAAAATATAAATAAGTATTTTATATATATAGAGGACGAAGAAAAGAAATCGCATTTAGCTTTTGGAATGTAAAGACGATACTAGAAGCAATTATTCTTAAAATCGCATTTGATACCGAGAAGTCAACTTTTGAAGTTTTGTTGTAAAGATAATTAAAACGTGTGAATCTGAATTTATTATTTACTTTATAGCGCAAACTGGAGACGGTCATTTATAGTAGGGCTATGCTAACAGGCCTTTTTAATGTTTTTGTCAATTGTTTGTCTCAAGTATCAAAAGTCCATTACGTACAGATATGATGCCTTGGTCTTTAAAGCCTACATACTACTATTTCTAACAACTAGAAATCTTTGGGTATGCGGTCAACACAACCAAAACAGGGGGCTCAATTGAAGGAGTACTCCTCGTTTAAATCAAGCTTTCGAAAAATGTTATTTTCTTCATCAGAATTCTACAAAATACAGAAAAAACACCCAAAGTTAAACCAATAGTACTATAAAATAAAGTTTTTAATACATACTGAACATGTGAGGTTTAACAAAGAAAGCATGCTTACTTTCTTGGAACGTGGTGATCTAGTTAGCTACACTACAGTAGAACGGGTAACTATCCTTAATATTCTTCAATTGAGCCCCCTGTTTTGGTTGTGTTGACCGCATACCCAACTATTTCTAGTTGTTAGTTGTAACTGTGTCGGTCACGACTCACACCTCCTTAACTACTACTATTTCTGGCGATTTTGCGGCTTGAGGAAATCTCACCTTTCTAGCTACTACGGATAAGCACATAATGTAAAATGGCATAAGTCGGTGCTAGCAATCGTTCCTCAAACCTTCCGAGTCCGAGATTCATCTTCGTGCATCAAATCACAAATACTTCGTTTTAAACATGGTAGAACCCTGATTATTTTTCAATAAGTTTGGACGTGTACGTATATGATTACATTAGTATGCCTGGTATTGATTCATAATTTATGCTTGAATAGCGTAGCGCCAAGGCAGTTCATCTTAACGTATATTTATGATTGTTATAATATTGCTCTGTAATCTGCAAACCTAATGATGGAAGTTCTCTAACATTTCATGGAAATTTTCGCTGTGTTCCTTTACTCAAACATCCACGATTTTTTCCGAAAATTCAACTTAGTTGATAGCTGGTCTGCTGTCTTCTGTGGCGTAGTGCTATTAAATTCAAGAAAATTATACAAGAACAATTTATGGCCGAATATTCTTAGACATAATGATATCATAGACGTAGAGAATGCCATCCCGTTGCGTCTATGGTGGAGACAGCGTAAGACGAGAGACAACATCAGCGCTGTCAGGTCTGCGAAATGCGGGAAACAAAACGGGAAACAAACGAATGGGGAGGGGATGCGGGGAGCGGGGGAACAAGAAAACTAATTAAAACATCAAAGATTGCTGGGACAACGACAATGACTGAGGAAAGAGCGCAGATGACATCGCTGCTGTACGGGAACGATGGAGATAACAGGAGATATGGGAGGGGGGTGGTAGGGAGGAGGCAGAGAAAATGCTTTGAAAGACATGTCAGCGGCTGTCTTGATTGCTTTAAAAATTTAGTTGGTTGTGAAATGTATATGGTTTGGGAATACATAGGCGCTGTCAGGGGAGTCGTAGTGCGGGAGAAAGCTTGGACTAGTGGCTTCCTTTTGATAACTGTATGATTTTGCTGTGCATACATTCATATTTTTCAACCATTGTATTACTTCCCACACAGATAGGTGAGGGGAGCATTGTGATCGCGAAAATTTTTGGATTTCGGGATAATACGCTCTTTTGGCGTTTTATGATTGTCTACAAAACGAAAATCCACGTCACTCATTTCTGTCGGTCTGTCTGTCTATCGCTCTGTCTGTCTGTCGGTCTGTTTGACTGGCCTCGTAATCTCAGTAACCGCTGCATGGATTGTGATGAAATTTGGGTAGCTACGAGAATATGCTGTGGGGCCGTAGCATGTAAGTAATTTTGAAAATCTGTACATGGGCGACGGAGTAATTTGCAAAAAAACGAAAAATTTCAAATATTCCTCAAACTTCGTTTTCATGCGTTTCAGGGGATCCTGATCGTTTTCTACTTTTTTGGATGGGGGTGAATTTGGAGTGGTTGGGCGATGGGGTTCTATAGCTGAAAAAAAATCTGTACCTACTCATAAATGGCTGTCCATTGACCTGTGAAAGAAAGACCTAGGGGCATAATTTACTATTTTATGTCCATCCGAGCATTACCTTGCCTATAACAGAAACCAAGAGAATTTTCTATTGGAATTGATTTTAATGAAATTTTGACACAGTATTATTACCGTGGCGGGAATGGAAATCGCGTATGGTTTTTAGAAATTGGGTCCGTGGCAGCGCAGCAATAATTAAAGAACTAAAAATATAAAAACTGTTCAAACTTACTTCGTTTTTAGGCGATTTGGAAGTTCCTGATCGCTTGGATTCGTCTACTTGAAGCTTGCAGCATAAAAACTGTGTAGTCTTACTTCCTATGGAGAGAGATGAAAGAAACTAGGAGAGTTTTTGTGTTGGATGTTTTTTGCGGAGAGCGGGCGATGATTTGGTTGCAAGGGGTTCTCAGACTATAGCTTTATGCAATGAAAAATAATAAAATGGTGTCACCGTTATGTGTGGGAAGTACCGAGTCAATCAACTTGACTTAATTTTGGCACCAAGAGTATTGCTCACATGGTTGGATGGTGGTCAAGGCGGATTTAAACTATGTAACTAGTTTCATAAACTTTTGTCTCAAAACAGGTTTAGTGAAACTTATTGTTTTAAAACATGTTACAAAACAATAATTGTTTTAAAACATTAAGGCGACAATGAAAACATGGTTATAAAAAATGTGTTGACAAACACAAAGAAAGACTGCCGTCCTCCAATATGTCATGCGCCAGTGAAGGCATAATCATATCGACTTCGGCATGTGTTGTTCCGATAAGAAAAGATTTAAGAAACGTTTTTGGGTTCACCCATCCTTGTAAGTCAGAATAAAATATTGCGGCAGTGGAAAAGACAGTAGAAAATATGTGACAAGAACTACTTTCAGACTGTACTAACATTTTTTCTTTCTTTCCAGGTAAGTGACTTCCAAACCTTTTATATGTCCTTTCGGTGAGTTTTTCATAAGTAATAGATTTATAATAATAATAGATGGTATTTCGCTACAATTATTTTCTTGCTTTGCGATTTCAACTTTTATAGCGTTTACGGAATTAACATAGAGAACATATTTATAATTTTGAAACTGCATAATCTATTGTAGTCAACTCTAGGTACTGGTACTAATTGAAATGGTAACTTAATCTGTATTTCATGCTCAGCAAAAATTTAAGAACAGGTAGTTCACTGTTTCAAGAAAATGACATTCCGTACAAACCGACAACAGTACAAGTAAACATGCTAACATTTAGATAATTCAAGATTGAACGGAAATGAGAACACGTCTATTATTAATATAAAAATTACTTCAATACTACCCTAGACAGAGAACAGTTTGCAATAAGGGTTGTTTAATTTATTATAACTGTGGTTTTGGGAAAAGTTTTAGAAATATTAGTGCCATAAAATTTACTGCCTGGTATATCTCAAACGCTGTTACTATACAATACATTGCTTATCTCATCATCATCATAGTCACAATATCTTAACAGACATGTTGTGAACTCGTAAAATGCATTAAGTCGGAGCTAGAGTATTGCCGACACCGAATATTATCAATAGTTTTGAGAACTGTAGCTAGCCATCGTTCGCGATTTACCGTCAATTCAGTGGCGCTCTTGATACTGATATCTAGCAACTGTTTCGTCGTATCCACCCAGCGTGTAGGGGAACGGCCACGGCGCCGCCCACTCGGGGCGTGACCCTGAACTACAATTTTCTCCATATTATCGCTTCTGTGAATATGTCCGAAGAATGTAAGCATCCCCGTCGACACAATGGAGGATAGTCTCTTTGGATTACCGAGCTCATCCAGTATGGAGACATTAGTTCGATGGGCGGAAGGAATTCTCAGCATTTTCCTCCACGTCCACATTTCCGAGGCATACAAAAATATGGAGAACACAAGATACTGAACCAGTCTCTTATGTTCTCTCTTACCTAAGTTTCAGTTAATTATGACCTAAGCCTAAACAGGCTAACGTAGCGAATAGGGATTAACTTAAACAGGAAGAGATGGAAAATAAGATTCTGACTTAAAACAAATCGCAACCACAACTAAGTAAGTTTTCTTATGGTGCTGTAAAACTGAGAATGGAGAGTCGGTGATGCAAGCAGTTTCTACACGGCGGCGTCGATTCTACGATGTGGCTCCTTTAAATGACTCTGAAGAATCATTAACCAAGACCAAAGCATGTAGCGTTGCAAATCAATTCACCACGAACCATTTCCATATTTACATTTCCATTAAACTGCTTTTCCGTATCGTCAAGACACATTCACCATTTCTTCCATAAAGCCTAATGTCTGTAATTTCTGCATATTCTTCTTATGCGTAACATCAAAACAGTCATTATCTCAAAACTGCCCGAAAAAGCCATTTTGTTCTGGTGAAATTATCTGTTTTTTTGAGGGAAGATGATTATATGGTGGTAGAAGGTTTCACATAGGCCGTTTACATAATACACACATGGATTAAATTGCATTTTTGTGAGGAAAACATCGGTTAGAGGTGCAAAAATTGACTTGTTATGCTCTGGACATAATTTTATGGCGGGACAACCGCAGGACGAGTTTAATGTATTTAATATGAAGTAATTTATGTTTAAAATTTATGTTTAGATTCATAGGCAGAGAGGGACTTTGATGAGAGAGTCTAGGACAAGGGTGTTCAAACAGTCGAGTCGATCGCTAGTGCTTTCTAAGTAGATCTCTAGATAGAAAAATATCCGACATAAAAAAAGTATTCACATGTTTTGTTCTGTTGAAAATTAGTTAGTGCAGATTATGTCAGATATACATCTCAAACCTCGGTTCTTTGATCGATAATTCGGGTAGCTGTGAAAATGAGATTCGACGCGCATTCAACAGGCACGTGTGGCCATGACAAAGCTTACTAAAATATGGCGTGACCATAACATCACTAAAGCTACAAAAATGTCGCTGGTTCAGTCTCTTGTGTTCTCCATATTTTTGTATGCCTCGAAAACTTGGACTGTTAAAAAGGCAGATCGAGCTCGCATAGACGCTTTTGAAATGTGGACATGCAGGAGAATGCTGAGATTCCTTATACCGCCCATATAACTAACGTCTCGATACTGGATGAGGTCGGTAATCTAAAGAGACTATCCTCCATTGTGTCGACGAGAATGCTTACATTCTTCGGACATATACACAGAAGCGATAATATGGAGAAACTTGTAGTTCAGGGTCATGCCCCGAGTGGGCGGCGCCGTGGCCGTCCCGCTACACGCTGGGTGGATACGACGAAACAGTTGCTGGATATGAGTGTCAAGAGCGCCACTAAACTGACAACAAATCGCGAACGATGGCGAGCTACAGTGCTCAAAACTATTGATAATATTCGTGTCGGCAATACTCTAGCTCCGACTTAATGCATTTTACGAGTTCACAAATGTCTGTTAAGACATTGTGGCTATGATGATGGCATCTCAAACCGACAGCATGTGGTACAAAATTTTGATGTTTTATAACTGAAGATAAATATCTGAATCTAAGGCAAATAACCCTTCAGTTAATGGCTATGTTTGAGTGACTCTTTATGCTGTGGTTTGGGTCGACTTGCTTGTGAGTGTCCACATTTGGACCTCGATACTATCCCAAAAATTAGCGCATAGGCCTTGAATAGGAAACGTTAGGAAAACGCATCTAACTGACGTTTGCACGATATATTTCAACACACAAAACGTTTTGAAAACGTATTGAAAGCCCGTGGAAATGTAGTAAACGTTTTGTAATGGTAAGAATACAGGGTCATGTGTTAGCATCATTGATAATTCCAAACTGAGAATATAGTTTATGGCCACCTCAGAAATACAGCGATATATGGTAACCAATAACAAAGTAATGGGGCAATTTGCTTAAAATACATGGACTGGAGAACATTGATTAGATTATTTCATGAAATACGCCTAGCTTCAAGGACTAGTTATTGTCACCACTCCTGGGATATCAAAAATTTGTAGCACTCCACTTCCATACTATTCCGAATTTAAACTCCTGTTAATGTACTTTCTCTAACCAATTTATAGCAGCAAAATTGCAGTTTAATACAGAAGAAAAATTATTTAGTATTTACAATAGTGTAATTCAATGTTGGTAGGGGTACTTTCCTTTGGCCATAGGACACTAGCGCGCCGCGGTCAGATTGGTCCTAATCCCACCGGTCAGAAGCCCCCAAAATATTTTGGATAAAATATTTTGGATAATAGGCAGGTATGTGGACACCAGCGCGCGGGGCGGCGAGGTAAACTTATTTCTTATAATTTTAAGCGATTTTAATCGATTCGTCATTTTTTGCGATCTTGCTAATAGTTACTGAAAAATTTGTAGAACTCCAGTCAGAGGTATCGTTACTTTTGACTTGACAGATATATATTACTTTTTTATATTATTAAATGCGAAATTTTGTTCTGAACATAATAAGTTAATCTGATCACTATAATAATAGATGCAAATAAAGAAGTTAGTATTGTCAGCAAACCGAAATGTCTTTATAATACCCCAAAAAAATTAATTAATCAGAACGTGTTCTAATTTGTCACAAATTTGATCGATTTCTGGGCGATGTAAAAAAAGTCCGAGAAATTTACCTTCACAGCTTGTTTCGTGGGAGCATCATGGTTGTGCTCATTATTTCTTTTAAGAACAATCTCTTCCGATTGATCCATCAGCAAAGATGCTATTCATCCTCTTCTAGAGCATCTGTAGGCTACACCACGGGTGCTTTCTTTATCTCTTCGGAACGTATACTCTTCAAGGACTATTAATTTTTTCCCTTTCACACTTAACATAGTCTCCATGATGAAAAAGCAGAACACAAACAATACTCACAAACAGCAACTAAGAATTGCAAACTACTGAAATATTTTCATTAAGGGTAGTTTTATATACCTACAGAAGCCGGATGGTCATTTAAATAATCTAAGAAGTAACTGTAAGCTACCGCAAGTCGTAAAAAGATAGATGAAAGTTCGCAAGAATAAAAGGGATGTGATCATTAGGAATAACCAAGCTTAATTTTCTTTCGGCGCGCAAGTGACCGGTGCCGATGAAGGCACCCTTTTTGTAAACAGGTAAAAATCAAACCGCGCGCGCTCGTGACCGATCACCTTTCCTTTGGAGTAGTCGGTTCTGTTGGTTCATATCAGCCTGATACCGGACTGTACCCAGCTCCAGGGTAAGGATTTATCCTTCTTCTTCTTCTTCTTCTTCAAAATTGCATATTTGCATGTGAGTGTGTGTGGTATTTAGTAGGGTATGAGTCCTGTCCTGTGTCCGGTATCGACCGGATTTTGCCGCTGTTGCCGTCCGTCCGTCCGTCGCCGTCGCCGGAGATTGACGTCCATCAATCAAGCCAGCCAAGGACAGCTAACGACTGTGCGCTGTTGCCGCTTCTTCCACTCTTTACAGGGTGCCCAGCCGATAGTATTATATACTCGTAGATTCGACGACAAGTCGGATGACACAACTTTTCTTCTCAAATATTGGTATTACTGAGGGGTTGTGGTAATCAAACAGTTCTTGAAAAATATTTTCATTTCATATGCATTACTTTGATTGAGGAGCAACTTTTCATATTGCATTTTGCCCACAAAATGTATTTGTGGAAATTGTGGAATGATAAGTCGGTTTCTGCTAAACCGTGTCATGTTTTTTCAGAGTGACGAGTTTGTTTGATAGAAATTAACGTCCATATGCAATAGATGGTCTAATTTGATTCAAGATTTATTAGAATGAGTGGACAACTCTATGAATTATTTAGACTTAATGCGCTTCCTTTTGTCACAATGTAATAAATTTGTTTTGTTCGGGTTAAAATTACACATAATGCAGTTTGTTACAATTTATTTTGGTTGTACACAAAAAGGTATTTAACGAAATGTGGTTTGTAATATCTTTATCAATACGAACCGCATATCAAAAACATTTTTTGCATTTCATTGCTTTAAAAAAAAAACGTAAATAGTGATATTTCTAATATTAAACGAAAAATGATATAAATATGTTGAATTTGTTCCTGGTTCCTGTTCCTTCATCTACGTCTTTTGTGACAAAATAACATAATGCGTTTTGTGAATAAAATGTGTTTGATGTCACCTTTATACATTGTACGTAAATTGCACAAGGACACGGTGCCTTTTTGAAGCATTATATTTATATAGGACTGTATAGCATAACAAACCGTTTCCGAATCTGCTTTAGAGCCAGTTTTGTCTAAATTGGACAAAATGCGTTTTGAAAAGTTGCTTCTTGGTTGTACGGAGATCGATCACGAGCGCGCGCGGTTTGATTTTTACCTGTTTATAAAAAGGGTGCCTTGATGGGCACCGGTCACTTGCGCGCCGGAAGAAAATTAAGCTTGAATATTCCTAATGACAACATCCCTTTTATTCTTGCGAACCTTCATTTGTCTTTTTACGACTTGCGGTAATTACTTCTCGGATTATTTAAATGACTATCCGGCTTCTGAAGGTATATAAAACTACCCCTAATGAAAATATTTCAGTAGTTTGTAATCATCCGTTGCTGTTTGTGAGTATTTTTTGTGTTCTACCAATCTGACCGTGGCGCGCTAGTGTCCTGCGGCCCATCTGGTGATCGAAATATTTTGCGCGCTTCTGACTGGTGGGATTAGGACTAATCTGACCGCGGCGCGCTAGTGTCCTGCGGCCGATTGTACTATTAGTTTTATGATGTCTACATTATGAACATCTATGGATGGAGGCTTTTGAGATATAGCTGTACCGTCGAATGTTACGAATATCTTGGACAGACCGCATTGAAGATATTAAAGTTCTGCGGCGAATGAACAGGGAACGTGGCATCTTAACCACCATGAAGAAGAGAAAACCGCGTATCTTGGACATATCTTGAGAAATAATAAATACGGCTTTCTGAAACTAATAATATAATGCAAAGCCGAAGTCAAAAGAGGCCCGGGTGCAGACAAACCTCGTTGCTGAAAAACTCCACAGACTGAACGGCACTGGATTCTAATACTCTACTCAGGAGAGTACACGATAGAGAATCATTTGCCCAAATTGTTGCCGATCTTTATTGAAAATCGGTGACATCTTCTTCTTAAGGTGGGTACCTTAACTAATGTCACCGATTTTCATTGATCTGTATCTCATCAGCGGTTTTGATTATATTTGTTGTGCTTTGGGCGATAATAGGTAATGCTAATGTGTTTTGAATTTTCTTTAAAAATCAGTGCATTGCTGGTTCAGTGAGTAATTAGCAAAAAAAAAACGAAACCGCTCAGAATCGCTGCACACTTGGTTTTAAGGTATTTTAGGGCGCCTGATTGACGCCATCTTGTAAAGCAAATGGCAATATTGCCGCTTCATGTGGCTAGTCCTTATTTTTTAGGGGCAAACCAATGAAATGTCGCCACCAAAAGTCGCCAACCTGGCAACTCTGCGGAACGCCTGTCCTATAGAGTGGAAGTGGGAGGTAGGATATATTCTTTCCTCTCTTCAACCTGTGCTATCAGCTATCTGCGTCCGATGCGTTTATATAGCAATTCTATAGATCCCGGCTTGCCAATCGCGAACAACTGTGCCAGTAACAATACTGGCAACTTTCTGTTTCGCTAAACATTTTTGTAATTATTGTTTTAATAGTAATACTTACGGCTGCGGTCAGAGTGCATCCGTATTCGACCGACTTTTTACACTGGCGTATACGTCAGACAGCGGTGGAAAAAACAAATCCGGAAAATTGAATGAAGACGGTCACAGTTGCGTAGTGTTCACTAAAAATCAATGTGCAATCGATAATCTCATAGGCTATCGGACTATCGATAGTCTGATAGGCCTATCGATGTTTTTGCGGCGTAAGATTGCACAGAGTTTCCTCAGATTCATGAATGAATCTAGCCGATACCGTTATTTGTTTACTTTTTTCCTCTCAAACTGTGTATTTGAGCACCAAATAACAACTCTTATGCAGAGGCCGAGGCTGCAGTGCACCAATATCTATTCGCCGATCTACTAAGAACATCTACCGATCCGATTAAATTTAGGTCTTCATATCCAAATCGACACATTCGAAACATTGCATTCAAATACCTGTCCATTCTTTCAACGACAGTTCCTTCTGAAAAGCGTGTAGTCCAATGCAGGCGAAATCGTGACAAAAGAAACCGACTGAAACCCGAAAATTTGACAATGTAACTTTTCCTTCATAAAAATATGTAAATTCAATGAAAATTTGCGAACAAGATTTCTTTCACATTCCAGTTCAAACGTTAAAATAATGTCTCTACAATTTTTTCTAAGTATTATGTACAACTTCTGTATAAAAACAATTGTTTCAATAAATGTATGTTTTGCGTGTTATTATAAAGGAGATAAATGAGTTTTTTCATCTCAAGCTTTACCCCAAAATGCATTCATTATAAAGATATATAAATATAACTTGCCGAAGCAATTGTTAAACAAACGAAATGAATTTATAACCGACCAAAACAAACACAATCTGTGCAACTGCAACCTATCTGGAAACATCGATGTTTGCACATCGGCCCAGCCGATGCTTTCGGGTACTATCGACAGACTATCGATAGCCGATAGCCGATGTTTAGTGAACACTACAGTTGCGCCGTCCAGCACTGACGCGCATGACTGTGACCGTTTGTATTAGATTTGCCGGATTTGTTCATTCCATTGTTGTCGGCCGTATACGCCAGTGTAAAAAATCGGTCAAATACGGATGCACTCTGACCGTAGCCTAAGAGTACGGACATATTGGTTAATTTATGTTTTCTTCCTTTATTAAGGTTATATAGTATAAAAGCAGTTTTTTTTAAATAATCTTATGCAGGGGTAATTCTGTTTTGTAGAGATTATCAGTTTTTTCACTAAATTGTTTTGTTTTCATATGTTCTCGTTGAATTATGTTTCTGCTATATTCTCTAAGTAAAATATGGGTTTTACAAATATATTTGTTTTAATTGTCACTACAACCTTATCGTTGGCATACCAAATCTGCCACCGAACCTGTTCAGGGTTAAAGACCTATCATTGAAAACATTGTTTCATTACAAAGGTTCCACTTTCTACCAAAGTTAGTCGATGGAGGAATAGGAGGTATAAAGTTGCCGGTTTTGTCTATAACTCTAAAGCTGTATGCTTCAGAGGCCTGTAGTTATACTAATCCTCTGACAAGTAACACATACACGAAAAAAACGTGGGTATCTTTACAAAACAATTACAAGCACTATTGGAGCGATTTTACAGACATGTTGAAAAACCACAGTAAAGTTTAACTAAAATACAATAGTTTTGTAGATTTACTAAATTTTGTAAAATTGGTTGAGAAGTTTATAGAAAAAATACAAATAATTCATTATTCCACAAAATATTTGTAAAATTACAAAACTGTGTTGCATTTTTATAACACAAAATCACAAGATAATTGTCATTATACAAAATGTTTGTTTTTTTAGTCTTCTTTTGTAAATTTATAATTATTTTAGAGAAATACTTCAATAATGTTGGTAAAATAATCGATTTCTTTGGTTGGTAGCAATCGTAATTTGACTAAAACGCTTTATATTGCCACTTGCCCTTAGTACAGATTACGCGTTGCCGATGAAAGGTAGCACTTACGGGCGAGAATAATCAGCTTGTGTGAATAGTGAAACAGCGGACGGGTCGTAATTTTATGGATTTTGTGTTGGAAGTGCCGGTATATAACGTGTAGTGGTGCAATTTGTGTTTGAAGTTTGAAGATTCATTGGATAAAATGATAAAATGAATACAAAGTGCATTTAAACAAGGTAAGCCGCCATCTTGGGAATATGGCCATCCTGTATACCAAATTTATTTAGGGATGCATTCATTTTCATTTTTCTTCGATATTATATGGTTAATTAATGAAAAGGTTTTCCAGTCATAATACTTTATTTTAATTTCAGATGAAGAAGGAAAAACTAAAATTTCCATTTACAATGAGAAAATCCAGCTCGCCAAAGCACGTTCCTTTGGAGAAGCAAAATTACTATTTTTGCAACTTTGGAAATGACTCAAACATATTTTATTAAAGTGCATCTTGACTCTGGGAGAAAGTCAAGTCACACTCCCCGTAGGAAAACAGTAATTTCTTTTATTAATAAACTAGCACGTTAACTAGCTGTTTGCCTGGCCAACAAGCTGGTATATGCTTTTTTGTCAGCCGATAAGGCTGAAACAGTAGATTTTTATTTTGTATTTGTATAGAATTTTAATGTTGTGTCACCTTATTTTCATACATATAATAAAAATTTGTTTATAATGGCAGCCTTTTCTTAAAACCTATTATAACAGGCTTTCTGTAAGACTACAAAGTAATTTTATAAAATGAGGTAAAATTACAAAAGAAATTATTCAACAATTTGTAATAAAACGTATAATGGTTTTACAATACAATCTAGTGATATTACAAGAAAATTATGTGAAATTATATATCTTACAAAATAGTTTTACAAAATATATATGTATATGTAAAAAAACCAATGTGATATCCTTAAAATTGTGTAAAATCGCATAATAATTTTACAGACAAATGTTGTGATAGTGCAAAAATGCGTTCTTGCGAATTTACAATATTAGAAAATTGCTAAATGAAATTACAAATATGATTTGTAATATTATTAACAAAATCGGTGGCACTAAATAACCAACGATTTTGTTAGTAATTTTACAAAACGATATTTTTAGAGTGTATATTTGTATTATTTTCAGTGTCCACCATGTATTTGTTTGTATGTACTGGAAAGAAATTAGTGAATCAGAAATTGCCCTGGCAACCCCTCATTTGAGATCGTTCCGACGATCGTGTCTCGGCTCGCCGCATTATACCATCGTAAAATTTTTATGAGGTCTCCCTTCTGTCTAAAGGTGGCCGCATACGATCCAAGATGACCTTATCATAATTCAATATAGCAACTAAATACAGTGCGTCAACAAACAATTTTCGTGCGATGACAGGTTGTTGTGTAAATTTAATAAAATTCAATAAAACAACAAATTAACACATGATCTCGTATGTTTACCTTTGATATTATATTATTTGCGAAAAACTGTTAAACTATAAACAATTGATAGCTAAAGCATCAAATTCGCCCAAAAAGTAAAAACAAGGATTCGACCAGCTCATAAAACATCACTATACGAATAATTTTTTTCATCTGAATCTTTTGCTCAAAGCTTGAAATTACATATCAAAAATAATACCATAAAAAGGGGTGGGTTGGTTCAGTGTCAGGGAAGGAAATTTATTTCTGGTTTTTTCAATCTCAGCGAGACTCCCCACCTGAGCACATTCACTGTTGGCTTCTAACAGTACAGTTCCTAGAGTGGCACCGGGAAATAGCAACAAAGTCTACATAGAACACGAGGTTAATTACCATAGTAGTCGATGCTGTTGCCATCAAAGTAAAAAAAATATATCATAAAAATGTCCACTGTAGGTTACATAAACCTGAGTCCCATTGAGACCTTTTAAGTTGCTTTTTTCGGCTTGGTTGACCGTAAATAGCAGTAACGCAAGTTGAAATAAACCTACAACTGAGCTGGTGATAAAATCAATTTTTTTTAGCTTGACTACGAGAAATCAGAAAGATTATGCAGGCTGTAATGCAGTCATTGCCCATGACGCAACTGTCTGAAGCAATAAAAAGGTGGAAAATAAACCAGAAGGTAGAAAAAAAGCAGCGTGTCAAACCTTAGGTCGAACCAGATTATGAATTCAAATTATTGCTGGAAAAGCTTACCTGTGACTCTACAAGCATACAGATCTTCAGAAAAATTAAGATTTCTCGATTTTTGTCAAGAAACTAAACAGCATAAATCAGCAGAAGAACGGCATTCGATGACTGATTCAAAACATTTCACTCATTATCAACCAAAGAGTAATAAAAAAGTACTCCATCATAGACAATCTAAAGCTTTCAGTAAAATATGAATATGTGTAAAATGGAATTATTTTAATACGTTTTAAAAATATGCGAGATACAAGAAAATGTTATTTAATGAAACGTATCTTCTCCACAGCGCAGTTTTTATGGTAAATTAAGATAGCTATCAGAAAGGTTAAAAACATAAAGAAATTATTATCACCACCGACAGTGGCAAGAACTTGTGTCATCATACCCCACGGGATATATTACACATGTTAGCGGTTAGGCGAGTTATGTAGCTTTTATCGAATTGCAAAACTAAAAAAAAAAATCCTTTTAATTCACCTAAAAATGATCCCTTTATTTGTGGCTTACATTGCTTTGTAATGCTGGGAATACAGGGTCATGTGTTAGCATCGCTAATAATTCCAAAGTGAGAATATAGTTTATGGCCACCTCAGAAATACAGCGATATATGGCAACCAATAACAAAGTAATGGGGCAGTTTGGTAAAATACATGGATTGGAGAACATTGATTAGATTATTTCATGAAATACGCCCAGCTTCAGGAACCGGTTATTGTCGCTACTCCTGGGATATCGAAAATTTGGAGCACTCCACTTTTCACGATTTAAATTCGTGTTAAAAAACTTTTCCTAACCTATTTATACCAGCCAAAGTGCAGTTTAAGAAATATAGAAGTTATATTTAGTATTTCCAATATTGTAATTCAATGTTGGTGGGAGTATTTTCCCTCAGAGATATCAGCCTCTTTAAAATAATTAAATTAGAAATTCGTTTAAGATATTTATTTCTTTTTGAAATTCACACTATCCCTTGTAAAAACTGGCTACAGGATTCGTGATGTCCCATAGAAGGATTTATGGGTAACATTCGATGCTAAATTGGAATTCGTGCCTAATAATATAGAAAATATTGTCAGCTTCGCGACAAAAAGTCTTGGATGTCTAATAAGGAACTGTAAAGCTTTTTCGAGCATTTCTACTTTAAAAGCACTCTATTTCACACTATTACGCTCTGAGACTGAATACGCATCAGTTGTATGGAATCTTTGCTATGCAAATCACACATTAGCTTTAGAAAAAGTTCAGTTTATCCTCGCAGACTTGCAAACCATGTTAACTTATTAGCAAAGTTTGACGTATAGTCGCTAGATCTAAGGAGAGATAATTTTGGCTGAAAGTTCCGCTATAACATAAT
Source organism: Callosobruchus maculatus (assembly GCA_951848785.1). Lineage (NCBI taxonomy): Eukaryota > Metazoa > Arthropoda > Insecta > Coleoptera > Chrysomelidae > Callosobruchus > Callosobruchus maculatus. Next base: position 879,443 of record CATOUR010000177.1, read on the forward strand.
GAAATAGATTCCACATTCTTGCTGTCAAAATTGAACTTTTATGTGCCAAAACAAAGCTTACGTAGGAGTTGCACCTTTTACCGATAACTAATCTTTTAGCCAAAGCGCCACTGCATGTAACGTATTCTAACTTAAACTCGTTTCTGATCATTGTGATATAAACTATAGCCATATCAAAGAAATTATTCAAAAATATTCTGAAATTTATTATGTTACCTCCAGCTTTTTGTTATAGGTATGTCTGTTTGTTGCAACTGTTAGCTTTAGGTTCTCTTAAATGGTCCTATAATTGGATTTATCTGTAGGGAAATAAAGTATGGTTATATTGGTTTAACTACTTTCAGCAAATTCATGTTCTTATAGTTTATACATGATGATACAGTTATTTTCGATCACATCTTCAATTGCATATTTTTTAAATACATTTTTGCCCATACTCGTTGATTAAACACTACAGATATACACATCAATAATAATGAAAGCTATATCGGTGCTTTGCACTGTGTTATTTACCGGTTAACATTATCATGGTCATCTACTTGTGAATAATTTATAATTATTACCTTGTTGGATGTTGATGGTATTTGAGTAAATGTCTGTTTATTGTGGGATGCGAATATTTTATTAAATAGAATTTCTCAGAATAATACATCCATAAATAAGTATCAGTCCAATAAGATTATATGGCGATAAATTACTCAGTTGCTTGTGACGAAATAATTACTTAGTACATAATCATATGTCTGAATAGTATCCATGATAGGTTTATGCTTGCATAAGCTTGTCAACTTTGAAATACACAAAACCACATACTCTGCAGGTTACTGAAATTCGAATACTCAGCTTATAATGCGAAAAACACTAAATTACAATAATAATTCAATTCCTGTTATGTCATTTTTGGAATCTATTAGGTATGGTGTACATATTCCTCATCCTTTATGAAAAGTTTCTGCCCAACCGCCTAAATATCACACTGTTTATTCTTCACGCCCTTATGAGCTATGTGCATATAATATATGCATATATTCAATTACAGGAAAATGTACAAGAAAATCATACAGAATATGAAAGATGTAGGTTAGAAAGGAAGTAACAAAAAAACAAAGTCGTATGATTAATCCAGGTTTGTAATTAAATAACAACGAATAGAATATGTATAGTATTTCGAGGAAAGTAAAGTTATATCTGAAGTATCCGAGATCGTGTTGCACTTGGTACACATATAATTTAGCGAAGACTTGGCTAAAACGTTAGTTTTAGGTATAGGAGAGTAAAAAGCAAAAGAAATTCTTGTGCAAGGTTTTGGTACGTAAAAATTGAACCTTCCTGGCAAATATGACGAGTCACTTTTGTTGGGTATTAAAATGTCAAGTTAAACCACTGTTTATCATTTTTAGCACTAATGATTCTAACTCAAATATTTAGCATTACAGTTTGATACAACATAATCGGCAGTAGATTCAATGTCATATAAAAGCTGTTCAATTCTGTTTTGTGTTCTTAATGGTACTTTTAGCAAATACTTTTTCATTGGAAAAATCTACTCTAGAACGCAGAACTAAAAAAGTTCTTACTGCTAAGGACCATTGCCATTCAATAAAAATGCATACCCCACTATCTTCATTATAAATATTTCGGACAATGTGCAATACTTCTAAGTTGCTTTGCAAGCGCGCATTTTGTGCAGTGGTGTCAGTTTATCAAAAGAATGTCTTGGGAACATTTTGATCACTGATACCCTGAGAAGAATCTTTGGAGGCAAGCATACATAGCTAGGATAGGAGTGAAAACCGAATAAAGAATAATAATTGTATGAACTGTTTAATGAATCACCTACAAGTAGCAGTGGCTTGGGTACTTAGAGAGGATGGAGCAGAAAAGATAAGTGAAACTAATCCCATCGAAAACAGCGGAAGGAAAAAGAAAAAGAGGAAGACCAAGGAAAAGATAAGAGAGAAGTAGTGGAAGACTTAAAAGGTTTGCAAACGGCCTATATATTTATCTCTGATACCATAAAGTTTGCCTTTGTGCAACATTGCCAGACCTATATAAACTGTAAAAACCACTAAGTAGGCTGGTGATTACAGACCCCACCATTTCAATTTGACTCTGTACATCCCAGTTACAAAAAACGATTCTGAACACCAAAGGGTTTTGCTTATACTCAAAGTTGTTTATAAGAAAAATATAAAACTGAGAAAAACAGTTTCTGTACCAAGGGCAATGCTTAAGGCACTCAATAATGAATTCAAAATGCCTCTTTATATTTTCAGTCCTAATTGAACCAGTATAAAAACACAAACAGTCCGCACAGGTTGAATATTAAAAATATTTTTCTATAGGGAGGAAATCTGGAAAGAGTATGTCCATGTCTCTCACACAGTGATGTACACTGAGGTAATGTAATCACTTTTTATCGATAATATTTGCTGTGATACTTGACGACCATCATAAATTTTCATTGAGGTTAGACGTCATTTTTCACGAGTATTTTATAGCGCTAAAAAGTTTTTAGTTTAAGTGGAAAAATTCATGATTACAAATATCTTCATTTGACCAGTAGCAAGAGTTTAAGTTTTGTTCTAGAAAGCCTTTCAATACCTTTTAATTTCATCCAAACATAACATTATACAAACTTACGACCACTGCAAGGAAACTATTCTCATTTTAAACAGAATCCTTTGAAAATTCTTGAGATAGGTATTTTTATAATTTTAACCTTTTGTGCAGCCTCTTTGTATGTGGATGCAAATGCGAGTGGAATTCTAGTTGCTGTTTAGTTCTAATTATCATGATTTCTATGAATGAAGGGGAAAGGGTGGAAACTGTCCCTTAAACCATTTGCTTTCTACTTTGTCCTTAGCATAGTGAGCATATATTCACATTATATTATCGATTATTTTCGATTCGTTTTTTTATTAACTCTGGCCTTTTGTACCTCGGTCGCAAGGGACTGCTTTTAAAGCATGTTTGTTCACCGTTTGACCATTTTCTGTTTGCTTTCTACACAACATTCTCCGTTAATGGTTGACGTAGCCGCAGTTCCTTTTGGAGACCGCTTCAAGGTAACATAAAACCTTAGCAGGCGGTTTGACCTAACCATCATTGTACCTTTGAGGGTTACTAGAGCACTAAGTTCTGGAAAATATGTGTAGTCTTGCACTGCTTCTAATTAGCTAGCTTTCAGAGGATGTCATTAGGAAACAAGTATTCGTTAACTTACAAAGTACGAATATATGTTAATCGGACAGAAGGTACCGTCAAGTAGAGTGTCTCAGTACCTGGCACCCAATTTGAAGTGACTCAAAATATTCTGAATACCATGGAAGGTTTCTGTTAAAGCTATTTGCTCATAATATCTATGACTTCCAACTTAACAAATAGAGGGATCCGACATGTGGAAGATATACAAAATATTTCTGGAAGCACAAAGTTTGAATAATATGTATAATTTGTGAGCACTACTAGACCTAGAAGTCTCTCTCCTTCCAAATAGCGTAACACTTTAGCAAGCGGTTTGACTTTAATACAATAATTGTTAGTGATTACTAGAGCCATATATTTCGAAATACAAGTATGTACGAGGATAACATTACGCCCATTATGTATATTAATCTTAACTAGCTGGTTTTTAAATGAAATACTAACTGCTGTTTCATAGCTATGATTTATATTCCACTGTCCTATAGCTAATACAGTTTAAAGTTTTCCCTCCTCATGGAAGGATAAGACAAAATGATCCGGCTTGTTGGTCTCTGACCAGAGTCATTATAGTAACAAAAAAAAGTCAAAATCAGAATGGAAAATTAGAAATAACCATGCGTTAACTTACGCAGTATGAACAATCAATGATGATAGAAGGGATTGTCAAAGAATAAAGGGTAAACGTATTGTCAAGTAGAGTGTCTCAGTACCGGTGACGTATTTTTAAGTTACGAAACATATTTTAAACACTACGAAACCTTTCTGCCTAAGGAACTTGCCTAAAAAAACGCAAATTATGAAACGAATAAAAACTTAAATTTTGAAGAAACGATTGTCTAAAAAATATTCGACCACGAGTAAGGGAATTCTAATGTAAAAGATTCCAGTTCACTAGATCCCCCCGGAATAATTTACTGTGACTGCGTATATTTATACAAACAATTCCAAAAGCATAAAATAAAATAAAGTTTTTATAGGAAGTCCCACACATCGCAAAAGACACTAGACCTCCAAATCTGGCCTCAACCATTTTGCGGTCATTTTACATTGAATATACATGATTCAAGTCATAGATTTTTTGAAGGTTGAACTGATTATGTTGTGTGCAGTGTTTACAACTATAAACAAGTAGATTTTGTGACAGTTCCGATTGCTACTTCACAACGGGTATTTTTTGCATTCACATTTGGTTGGTTTTTGTATTATTTAAAAAAAGCACGCTGGAAATCTTTTACCAATGGCACCAACAAATTTGACGACCCTGTTTAAAGAAAATATTCTATTTTCAAGCATAAAAGCATGAAAACAATTATGGACTTTTTGGCGTAAAATTTCTTGGTGTATGGTGTGATGCTTTTTTAGTGGGAGGTAAATTTGAGAATTTTTCTTCTTACTAGTGTGATAGTTGATTCGCTGGCACTGCTACATTTTTACTGAGAACATTTTGTGTAAAACTGTTTACATAATATGAATGTGTTATTTCGTGAAGTTCTCCTCACTTATTTTGCGTAATGTTATGTGTGGCTAGATTTGTACAGAAGAATGGAACATCGGAAAGGTGAAAATATGATCAATGTTGAAAATGGTAGATGATAGCTTAATTTATGAACTACGTGCTTTTCAAAAATTATTGTATTCTGGACTGCAACCCAATATTCTACGTCTATATTTGAAAAGTTCGTGATATATCTACAACAGGTGTCGAATGATTTAGTAGAAAAGTAAAGCCAGACATTCCACGCCAGATCCAGTGTTCTGGATGTCCGCATAACAACTACATGACCTCATATAATTCGAACACAAATTGCGCTTTGTTGTAATATAAATTTTACAGTCCCCAACGCTGCCATTAATCGTTGTCGTGTTGCATCAGGTGCCATAAAGTTTTTTTCGGGGTTTATGGACGAGACAACTGCTTGGTCTATTGTTAGCCGACGCCTCGCGAAAATATTTGAATTATTACGGCTTTATATTAGAACTGTATAATGGGAACATTACACTTGCGAATGGCTTTGCACATTATTACACAGCATAGTGTACAGCTTGTCGAGTACGCCGCGCCGTTCACTTACCTAATGTTGCCAGATGGTAGGGACTTGGCAGGGTTATCCTAATGCTTCATGCGATACCCAGATAAAGTAAATAAAAACATCTTTTAATTTATATTGTACAGGGTAGCCTAACAAGAATGGACGCCAGCAATATCTCGGTAACCGTTAATCATATAACTTCAAGCAAAAAATATTATTAGGCGAATCGGCTAATGCGGGGCATACACGACTTGAAGTTCTCTTACCTCAGTTGTTAGGGAAGATTATTCCTAAAACGTGTTGGGCTATTTATAGAGCTTCAAAGGAAGAATATATGGAATCTGTATAAATTCTTCCCAAAATGCTTTGTTTCCATCCATCTTTAAATATTTTTTACCTATTTATAACGAACAGAATTGATACAAATAATAAATAAATAACTAAACTTCGTTTTTTAATTCTCCCAAGTCACTATTTTTTGACGATCAGTGGCACTACACAGCCATTCACAGTGAAACCAGTCGAGACTTGTCGCATTGCAAGTCCCATGAAACCATCGGAGTCGGTCTCAATGATACATGATACTAGCTGGACCGCAACATTAACAATGAGATTTGTCTCTGAGACCTGAGTCTCGCTGCAAGCGGCGAGGAAGGTCTCACCGTGTATGCCTCGTATAGAGAAGTCGCTGGAAATTATTTTCAAGTTCCGCAAGTAGCCGCTAGGGGGCGCAACTGCTACGATCAATCAGAAAAATGGCTTTTTCTCAAAACATATGCAAATAAAGGTATTTTACAAATTGTACCATCATGTAGCCTAGATAATTTTCGTTTTTTTTTGTTAATCGTATTTTGCTCTATCTTGTAAGATGAAGTGGTGGGGGAATGTCAAAAAAGTGTTTATTTAAATGGCCATAACTTTGACATAAGGTAACGGAATTAAACAAGCTGGGCTTCGTTTGAAAGAGCTGTTGTTAATAATCTGTTGTATAAAAATCATCCAAGTTGTATCTTGACTAATTAACTATAGGGCGGTATTTGACATCATAACAATTATTACGCATTATTACGAAAATTTTAAATGGTATGCTGTATGTCTTTTAACGCAGATATATAGAGGACGAAATTCTTAAAAAGTCGGTGCAAGATTCAACTTCGTAGCTATTATCAAACAGGAGATACCAATGAAACAAGTATTATAACAAGTGTGCTGTTATTTCAGAAACAATTGCTGTCCTATAGGAATATAGCCTCCATCATAACGTTTCAGTAATCGTTCTATATAGATAATGCTCAAATAAAACCACTAGAAATCATATTTTGACTTTCTGAAATAACCTATAGGTAGCGTAATAAGTGCTGTATTCAATTTTTGTATTAATGGGATTTTTAAAAGAAACAAACAAAATGAAGTTGCAGTATAAAATTGATTATTATATTTGTTATTATTAAACGTCAATTTGAGCTGATCACAAAGTGTTATATGAACTCCACAAGCAAAGATACTAACTAACGAAAAATCAATGTGAATAGATCTTAAAAATTAAGACCAATTAACAGCAAAATAAAGCAAAATAAATTGGTATAACAACAAGGATAACAAATAAAATATACATAAAACTAATTAACATGCGCATACCATGTCTATGTCAGTGTTGCCCTAAATGTTCGATGGCGTCCATCGTTTTAGATGCACTTATGCATCCATTCAGTTAGATTTATGTATTTTATCCCTTAACTTTGTTGTTATACGACGTTATTTTGCTTTGTATTGCTGTAAATTAGCCTTAATTTTAGAGGTCTATTCACATTGATGTTTTCTTACTATCTTTGCTTGTTGGGTTCATATAACACCTTGTGATCAGTTCAAATTGACGTTCAGTGATAATAAAAATAATAATAAATTTTATACTGTATTTCTAGTGGGCTATGAAAAATAATTCACTTTCAAAGGTACTTTGGTAATCAGTGATAATTCAGTGGGAGTAGATAAAAACGTTTTTTGATGCCTACGGTCAGAGTATATCAGTCTTTGACCAATGGGCCTATACCGTGACCTCAAATTGATCAATTTATTTACTGCGGTATTATTTTAGATGATACATAGGACCGTTTACTGTAAAAAGTCAGCAGAAAACTTGATCCAAATGAGAATAACACTAAAAAGAAAATTGTACTGTAATTTGAAATAGCTGATGATTACGTAACCTGTAGGGAACCAATGAGAAGCGTCCTTTCTGTAGGGAACCAATGAGAAGCGTCCTTTCTGTAGGGAACCAATGAGAAGCGTCCTTTCGTGGTCCGATGACTACGAGCCGATGCTGTTGTTTTGTACCAGTGAGCTCTTATTGGTTCCCTACAGGTGACGTCACGACCTGGGCGGGAAGTGTATGGATTCAAAAAATTCAATATTTAGAGCAATTTTTTTCGATTATAAATACGATAGAAAAATTTTGTAAAACTATTTATGGCATCTACGTGGTGTCAGGGTTCGTTTAAGCCAATAAACAAAAAATGTGGTATAGGCCCATTCTTTACAACGGCGGAAACGGGCTACCCAATAAGCCCACTCACTTACACGAATTTGTGGTCATTCTGCACGAGGACGAGGACATTCGATATGAGGATGGACTACCATTCGTATTAATACATACTATTAAGTTGCGAGTGGAGCGTATCGATGAATGCAATTTTTTAAGAGATAGAGGAACATGGCTAGTTTAACACGTTATTTTCAAAGCTGCTGGAGCAATAAAACGATTTTTTGTGCATATTTCAGACTGCACACAGATTCGTTCTGGTATATATTAAATGAAATAGGACCATACATAGAACAACAGGATTTGCCGCGTTTGTTTTTTCTATCGTTGTCGGCCGTGTACCCGAATGTAAAAAATCGGAAACGCATGTACTCTGACCGTAGCCTTATCCTTTCGAAATTTACGCCGCTGACTTTTAAAAGGCGCCTGGATGTAAATACCCTGATGATGGCGATCGAGAAAAATCCGGGCCGATTAAATAAATTTATTAATTCATTAGTCTGGGATGGCTTTGAGGTATGGACTGTCGCTGAGTATTAAATGACCACAGGAACCAAGTGACACCGCTCAGACAGATTTATGAAACTTGTCCGTCTGCGTCGTTGAAATATCTTTACATTGTCGCTATAATTTACAACTATGAGCTTAATCAGTACCTTTCACTGATAAACCAGGATTCGTTTATTACATGCATAGAATTTTATGACAATTTTGGATGTCTGAAATGTCTATGTAGTTTTCTAAAAAGAAACTTGCGTTCATATTAATAGATGGATGTACACGTTCATTATGTATGGAACCGGCTCAATATCTCTGAAGGCTGTATGTCACGATGCTAATTTCCATCCTAAATGTTGAACAAAAAATTTGACAAAAAAATTATCGTGAAAATGGAAATGATATAAGTTATTCACCTTGTATGCAACGATGAAATATTTTGTCACAAATATATACCTGTAGTACAAGGCATGCGCATAATTCTCATTTTAACATTAACAAGTCGGTTATTATAACACGTGCATTTCAGTATTTCCAACTTCCCATTTTTGTTAATCTTGAGATTTGATACATATTTTTACATCGTCGATACAGTGTAATACGCGGTATGTATCTTTTTATGTAATTATTATGATATTTTTGAGTTTTGATTAACAAGAAGCATAAGCAACGCTTTAATTTTTGGACTGTAACATAGCCAAGAGCCAGACTCCGTTACAGTCCCCATAATGTGCTGGTTGATTGTGCTAGCGCGCAGAAACCATGAGGATAGAAGAAGAAGAAGAAGAAGAAGAAGAAGAAGAAGAAGAAGAAGAAGAAGAAGAAGAACATTAACATAATCTCTAAACTGTCAAGTTTGTGATCTCATTCTAACCTGATATTTGTGGTTGCCTTTTTTATTTTTTATTGGATTGGATTTGTGCTTGTTTTGATTAATTTTTTTTTTGAAGAACAAAAGACAAAAACATGCAAACCATTTGCAAACTAAAAATATTCAATTTTCATAACCTCAGTTTTCAACAACTGTCACCAGCACAATATTCTAATGCGCGGTAATTCACAAATACTTAGAACACGTAAATATTCGAACAAATTGGACGTAAAAGTGCACAGTAGCGAATGCGCAGCCATCCTGTTTCTTCTCCAATTTTTTGTCAAATATTTATTATGGAAAATAGGACCGTGACGTTCGGCCTTAAAAGTGCTTGTACATAATTCACAGCAATCAAGTGGTTTGTGCAAATGTAGTGAATAAAAATAAATACAAAAGAGGGAGATATTGTTAACTTCCACACGGAAAAAAGGCTGTTGTAAATTTTTCCACAATTGTACGTATTTTCACTACAAATTGTGGACGATATAGGGACAATAACAACTTGTGTATATTTGTAACACTAAGTTGTGGAGCTGTGGACCCAACAATTGTGTTCTATATTACTACCACCGAGAGAGTTTATTTGCGACCCCTGTGGATTTTTTATACAAATATTGTAACAACAGGATAGCAACAATTTGTAGACTAATAGGCGACTCAGTCAATGTACTAATACTTCACAAAAAGTATAAAATCATTTAACACATTGTTGTAGTAAAATTTTGAACAATATTGTGAAGTCTATTACACTACAAAATTGGGGTTTAATAATCCATAATAAATGTGATGAGTGAGGTAGTTGTGGAAGCAAAGTAAAATGAGGCGTGTATACAATGGTTTATTTTCATACAAAAAAGGTGTTCACAAGAAGAATACAAAAAATAATCACACTGGTATATATGTGTGACCACAATGATATTCACTTCCTAATAGTCATCATTGACTGGATAGTTTGGATGTCCAATGGCACTGAAAAATAAAAATATCATAACGTAGCATAAATAATACAGTATCTTCATATTCAAGCCACAGAGTTCCAACCCGTATAGTTAATTTCAAATTGGTAAATTCTAAAACAGTCTAACATAGAAACATTCGCATAAATCAATATTTTGCTATTCTGCTACTATTTGCTGTATAGATAAATACTGCCTCACATCCATACAAATGAAAATGCCCCTGTAACCCTGTCTGGACTTGAAAGGCGTTATGGCGTTATGCAGCGGTGAGCTTTCGCCGCATGAAATAAGCTTGTTATGTTTAAATAATGTTATGCGCTATAATAATAGCCCTTCATAGAAATGTGAAAAAACATGGTCATTTCACTGAACGAAAACAGCCCTATATCTGTTTCTGCCTTGTAGGTGCAGCGTCCATATTGACATTACTTTTAGACAAACGACAGCATTAAACGTAGCCGTTACGTAATCATTTTTTCTACAACTGTTCAATAGGTATACTAGCGGACACAGCTTTGTATTTTCGAATCAAAATACATTACAAATATAACACACGTAAGTCGTTGATTTCACATTTAAATAAAAACTCCGATGACTGCCTGTCTGTATCACAATGACACAAATAAATAAACTAGTACTTACCCAGAAAAATAGGAATGCACTCAAACCCTCTTTCTTAAAATAAATGGTATCTGATATCTAGGTATATGTGTAAATTATATGCTTCACACGTGGCCATCCTTTGTTTATACACAGGACCAAACCAAATGGGACTCAACAAGAAAAGAACTAGAAAGACACGGACTTGCGCAGACTCGTTCAGACTTCTTCAACAACAGTTTTGTGGATTTTTTAACAATAGATTGTGGAAAAATGCTTAACACTATGTGAACTTTTCTATCGCATGATTGCGGAAAGGGAAACTGAATAGTTTGTGTAGAAAAGCTACATACTCCGATTGCGAAAGAGTCCATAGCAAGCCAACGCAATTTGGTGGAATATGTTGCTAGACCCAATGAAACTTTATTCAACAATCTTTTGGAAATATCTTACAATATGTAGAAGAATTACCAACAATCATACCACACAATATTGTTTAAAAATACTCAAGTCTGCTTTTTTCCGTGCAGGCCTTTGTAACTAGGATACTATAATTGTGACAGGTAACAAAAACCTGTTAATTCTAGGGTAGTTATAGGAATATGATAATGTTTCACCCACACTTATTTATTAATTTATGGACCACCTTATGAACAGAATAACATTATGTGTACATATAGTCGAGTATTGTTCTGAATATACAGGGATCATACACAGTGAAAATCAGGCGTAAAAGAAGAGGCAGAAGAAGAGTTAATAGGATTGATTACATGGAAAGAAAAGTGTCTAGACATTATTAATTTGTTACGCGAGTAATTTTGATATATTCCAGTTGGTTATAGAGAATGCTGTAAGTGTTGTGCAAAATCGTCATCCTTATACCTATCTATTATTGTATATAAACGCGCTCTTTCCTCTATAAGTATTTATCGTGGTTATGCTAATAGGATTTGGAAACATTGAGGAATACTTAATAATATATTTGCATAAACAATTTTAAAAAGAACCCGCTGCATCCGCTGACTTCATGATATATTTAATCTTCTTCAATATACTCACTGGCTCCGGGTATTATTGATTTTGTATGTATGGAATCATGAAAAGTACCTTTAAGAAAAAATCCAATAGTTAGGTCAATTATCTTAATTCGAGAAAATATTATCTTAGTGGTTACTTCTCTTGAAGTGAAACTCTTAATGATTAATTTGATGAAATGTGGCATTCACTAGATCACAATGTATGTCCACTGTTCTTCAAGTTACTCAATGCAAACATCCACAACACCATTAGATTTGTTGCTTATGGTCAAAAATATAGATTGTAGAAATAACGAAACATATGGCGACAATTAACTCAGTATAAGAATAAAACTCAGAACAAGTAATAAAGAAGATGGCGTTCTCCCGAAAACAAGTTTCATTTTCAGTGCTGCTGCGATAGTAATTGCGTTATAAACGAGTTCGTAGTTTCGAAGTTGGAGGTTGGATTTTCAGGGAAGTATAATTGTTCTAAACGTACAACAAATTCACTTACACCGGCCGCACTATTCGATCGTTAGCCCTGTCCTAAAAATTTGAATATGGCGAAGAACTCCTTAAACACCTAAAACCGAAATTTGATTTATTGTTTTGATTTTTACCTTCTCAATAATTATTCCGCCGTTAATGTTCGAACTTCCAGGAACATATCAGTATTATCCACATGAGCTTCACAGGTTAATGGTCTCCAAATTTCATATACATCGGTTTAGTGGTTGCTGGGGTTATGTCGCCAGAATAATGTCAACAGTCACATGTACAGAAATGTGTGCCATTGTTTTTCTTGAGACGTCCAAAGATATGATATCTCAAAATCGAAATGTCTGCCATCAACGTAATCCGTTGTTGATGGTTCCTCAGAAACAAAAGTCCGATACCCAGCTAAAACGCTTGCAGCCCATAATCAAGAGATGAAGTTGTCCTAAGGGCCTTTCCAGAAAAGAACAATTTTGCCTGACTCGTGTAAAGATTGGTCATAGTCGGCATTTATTTGGCACTGCTGATATGCGAGGAGTGCCAGTGCATATTCAAGTTCGACCACAACCTAGTTTTCCCCAAATTCCGGGAAGAAAAGTCCATGCTTAATGTGCTGGACTCACTTCAAAATTGTTTCCATAACGACACCTTGGATCCCCGCTTCTTAAGTTTTTGAAAATAATCAGGCTCTTTCACAAGATATGACACAACCTAATCTTCGTATCTTCCAACTACGGTGCTCTATATTCGGTCCCTATATATGTGAACCAGTAGATTCCACACCTTCTCACCGGGTTAATAAATTTATAAGTGGCTACTGACCATTGTAATTGATGCCGTATCCCTCAAAAATAAGCATACTAGTAACTTTCGTTCATTATTGTTTCAAGCTTATTTTAAGAATTATTTTTAATTTTTTAGTTGTATGACTAAAACGTGTTTTTTTATTTTTTTAACTATCCTTATTCATACTTATTATTCATAGTAATTAAGATGAACAATTGTTTTTGATTAATATTCATGGCATAATGGTTACCATTACTGCATTAACTGCAATCTCTCGTCGATACGCCTCTATGTAATATTAACAAACTTTAAGGTGCCTGTGCCATCTCTTAGTCAGCGGTCACGACCGCTGGTCTGACGGATTTGAAGCTTTCAAAATTGGACCGTTTAATGATCTGTCTGACCTCTTAGTCCAAAGGAGAATTACAAGCGCGCAAACAAAAAACAAACAAACATACAGCTGAAGCTGATAAAAGCGTGTTAAAAAGGACTTGCTGAGTGTGTTCCTTAGACCACTGGTCTAACGGATTTGAAGCTGTCAAAATCGTTTTCGCGGTTGGAGCGACCGATGTTAGGGCCGACCCCTTAATCCAAAAGAGAGCTCAAAAAAACAAACATACAGGTGAAGCTAATAAAACCGTGTTTAAAAGAATGTTATCTTTAGATATTGTCACGACGGCCTCTTTTTCTTCACCCAGGGAATCAAACTCGACGTAACTTTCACCGTTTTACTTCAGAACTTAATACAATATCTCTTAACCTTAACTCAACGAGATCTCAACTCAACTGACCCCTGCCACGCTACTCGTGGTGCCTTATATACTTCATCGAACCATCTAGAAGATTCCAGACACCCAGATGACATTCGAGAATGCCGATCTGTCAGTCTAGAAAATTCCAGATGATTCGATGTTTACACATCAAAAAAATCTAACCTAATCATTGTGAAAGAAACATTAACAAATCCAAATAAGCAATGTAATATACAGGATGTTACACTCTTCCCCCCTTAGCGTTCGGCGTCCTCGACGAACAGTTCGCTTCGATCCTTGTATGGCCACAGGCGATCGCTATGGACGACCTTCGGTTTTACACTACCCATACGTATCCTGTAGACTACGTCGTTGAGGCGCTTCATCACCACGTAGGGTCCCTCCCAATGGCGTTGTAGCCACTGACAATAGATCCACTGAAAGACTGGACACTCTGTGTATGAAAATTTGGCATGGCATTTTTGACTGACATCCGCGCCATCTATTCGGGTTGCGTGTGTCACTACAATGCATTCACGAATCGATTACAGGAAACTGTAGATATTCACGACCTAGGTCAATCTAAAAAGTTTGGTGTAGGTGACCGACGATAGGTGGGGTAGGTTACGAAAAGAGCGGGCTTTTTGAAACACCATATATAAGCTTATTCAGCCTCCAGACAACGTGGTAACTTGTCATAACAATTTACCTTACGTATTCATTACCTGTTTTGAAAATGGACCTGATTAAAAAAACTAAAGCATTAATTTAAAAAAATGGAATTGATAAGTGGCGTAATAATAAATAAAACTAATATTGTTCAAGACACGTACTCCATTTTTTTTAAATTAGTGTTTTAACTTTTCTAATCGGTGCAATTTTCAAAACAGGTAATTAATGAGTTAGGTAAATTTTTGTGACAAGCTACCACGTTGTATAGGACATTCAACTGATTATGTAAGAATGGGAATATATTAGATATGCATTACTGTAATAAAGCAAAACAAACCCTTTTGTAATTTATTTCAATACGACAATTGCTTAAATAAAATCAGCTACACAAGGTACAAAAACAATTCATATAAAAGTAAAGCATGATTCATTCACTAGAATCACTATTCCATGATAATTACAATCCTTTGATGGCATATAATTTGAAGAGTAAAGAGGTAATATTCCTTAACTATTCATATTGATGCAGGCAGGATGTTTGTATATTTGTAGGTTTGGGTTGCTAATCCGTTCTAACTAGTGTCTCTGTATACGCTGATCAGATGGGATTTAATGTCTGAAATAAAAAAATGTATTTTTAGACCATCGGACCTCACCTTCAATGCAATGGTTTGCCAAAGAGAGGGAATGCTGCACAGGTACAAGTTATATGAGTATGAGTAGTAGTGTTTAGTAATGCATTCAAATGATATATGTATATTTCATGTAGAAATGATCAATCTTGTATTAATTTTGCATCAAAATTCACAATACAAAAATGAGGTGAGCGGTATAAATTAGGCAAATCACTTACCTTCGCGCATCCACATTCTTGCAATTTGGCGCAAGACAACGGCGTAAATATTTAGAACCCATTCCTAAATACATATAGACAACAATAGGCAGACAAAAATCTCAAAGGTAGTGCAAAATTGCAAAAAGATGCCAGTCGACAAAAGCGAGCAACGACAATGTCAGTTACGACAATGGCTGTCAAAATGACGTTAGGCGTCACAATTGGGCCACCTCTATTGATGCATCTAGGAATCTGTTTGAAACAGAGTTGGCTGATCAATAATTCACGCAAACCCGCTAGGTGGCTAGCGCTAACGCCGCTACACAGGGTCCTCATTTGAGTTTCACACCCCTGGTTGTAGCTTCGGACATCTACCCCTTCTCCGTCGTGGATTGTAGAACCATACCAGATCACCTTCGACGAACTTTGGGCTATTTGCTTTCAGATCGTATCTGGCTTTCATTCTGTCGCTGGCAGACTGGATGTTTCCTCTAGCAGACTCATGGATATCCCAGAGCGTTTCCTGAAGCTCGCTCACCCATTCGCATGGAAGACGGCGTTCCGTTTCTGGGGGTGGACCAAGAGCTAAGTCCAGAGGCAGCCGCAGTTCTCGACCAAAAATTATCTTCGCTGGGCTCAACCGAGTTGACTCGTTCACCGCTGATCTGTAGGCCAACATTCCCAGAGGAATCTTCGTATCCCAATCAGACTGATGTTCGTTAACGAATTTTGATAGGTAATCTAGGATTGTCTTGTTGAAGCGTTCCACCATACCGTCGGACTGCGGATGAAGAGCAGTTGTTCTAGTCTTCCGAATTCCGAGTTTTCTCATCAGCTGTATGAAGACTTCCGATTCAAAGCTTCGTCCCTGGTCTGAATGTAGTTCATTAGGAACTCCGAATCTGGACACCACGTGTTCTAAAAGAGCCTGTGCCACTGTGCCTGCTTCTTGATTGGGCACAGGAATTGCTTCTGGCCATTTAGAGAAATAATCCATTACAACAAGCAGATACTTGTTCCCAAGACTGGTTTCCGGCAAAGGACCCAAAATGTCTATGGCGATTCTCTCAAACGGCGATCCCACGTTGTACTGCTGCTTGCGTGATCGTTGACGAATACTTGGACCTTTTCTTGAGTTGCAGACATCGCACGTGGAACAGTAATTTTCAACATCTTCGCGACAGCCAACCCAGTAAAATCTCTCCTTGATTCTTTCCAGGGTCTTCATGATGCCAAAGTGACCCCAACTGCTACTATCATGTAGTTGTTCCATAATTGCTTTCCGTAATTTCCTTGGCACTACAAGTTTTTCTTTAGCATGTCTGCCATCAGTATCCTCCCAGATTCGATACAGGAGGTTACCCCTTACCTTTAGTGAGTCCCATTGTGCTAGGTAGGCTTTAGTGATGGGACTCATAGCACTTATTTCCTGTTGATTAGGCTTGTTTCCATTTAATAGCGAATGAATAACTAACCCTAGCTCAGCGTCTTGTGACTGAGCTTGCCTGAAGGTTTCTAGTGAAATCTTGGTTCCTTCCAATTCAAATGCTTCTATTCTTAATGTGTTTATGTCGAATTCTCGTTGTTTCTCTTCTTTCGAGCAGTGCTTACAGTCTTCATCACAGGGCCTGCGTGACATAGAATCGGCATTTCCGTGTTGCTTTCCTGGACGATGACGAATTTCAAAGTCATAGCTTTGGAGGTATTCAATCCATCGAGCAAGCTGGCCTTCTGGATTCTTGAACTTCATTAACCACTGCAAAGCTGAATGATCGGTTCTCACGACAAATCTTCTTCCGTACAATAAGTGGTGGAAATTTCCGATCCCTTTCACCACACTGTACAACTCTTTTCGTGTCACACACCAGTTTTTCTGCGCTTTGTGCAAAGTTTTACTGTAGTATCCAATTACCTTTTCGATGCCATCTTGTTCTTGAGATAAGACAGCTCCAACAGCATATTGGCTAGCATCTGTGTCCAAGTAGAAAGTTCCTTCCCTTGTAGGATGAGCTAGTATCGGTGAGGAGGTCAAAGCCGTTTTCAATGCGTCGAAGGCTTCTTGGCAGATGGAGTCCCAATAAAACTTATTACCATTTTCAGTTAAGGCAAATAATGGTTTGGCGATGGTAGAGAAATCTTTCACAAATCTGCGATAATAACTGCACAGTCCCAAAAAGCTTCGTACCTCATGAGTGTTGGACGGTACTTTCCATTCCTTCACAGCCTGCACCTTCTCTGGATCCGTCCGGATTCCGTCTTTGGTTAACAGATGTCCGAGGTATTTTACTTCCCTTTTGAAAAGATGGCATTTCTTAGGATTTAGCTTCAAGTTCGCTTCCTTAAGCCGCTGGAAAACTTGTCTTAGTCGGAGTAGCTCTTCTTCAAAATCCTTTCCAAACACAATAACGTCATCGAGATATATCAGTGCTGTCTTCCAAGATAAACCTTGTAGTACAACATCCATTAATCTTTCGAAGGTACTGGGTGCATTGCATAGACCGAAAGGCATTACTGTAAACTGCCATAGCCCAGCACAGGATGTAAATGCCGTTTTCTCTTTATCTTTTTCATCCATTTCAACCTGCCAGTACCCACTTTGCAGGTCCAAGGTGGAGAACCATGAAGAATTTCCAACTGCATCCAAAGTGTCGTCAATTCTTGGTAAAGGATATGAATCCTTTTTGGTCAAATCGTTGAGCCGCCTGTAATCCACACAAAACCTCGTTGATCCGTCCTTCTTCCTAACAAGGACTATCGGAGAGGCCCAAGGGCTAGATGATGGCTCGATTACTCCTTGTTTCTGCATATCTTTTACCATATTCTGTACTTCATCAATCCTAGATAATGGAGTTCTTCTTGGGGGCTGCTTGACTGGCTGGGCATCTCCTACATTAATTTTATGACGTACCAGATGGATTCGCCCTAGGTCATCATTATTTTTAGCGAAAATGGAATGAAATTCTCTTAGTAGCTTCAGGACCTTCCGCTGCTGTTCGGGTCGCAAATGCTCACAGCTTCTATCATACAAATCTTGAAGACTATCTGAGATTTGGGTGAAGTCACTATCATCTTCTTCTTCCGCGCCATCTAGCCTTCGTATCCATGCTACTGGTTCTAGTCTACCCAGTGGCGTACCTTTCTTGATTTGTATTGAATTCCTGGATACATTCACGGCCCTTATTAACATATTTGAAGAATCCGTTATTGTTCTGGCTAATAAAATAGGTTTATTCCAACCTAGCGTAGGATCTGGTTCAAAAACGCATGGGGTAAGGTTATGTTCAAGTGCCTTATGTGCATATATGGGTATAACAATCTCTTTCTGTGGTGGAATTGTAAAATTCCTTGGTGCCATAACGTTCATTTTCTCTAGATGAACAGCTCGGCAGCTAAATGAAATCTCTTCTGAATCCCCAATGCTTAAGGTATTACCAGTGAAGTTTATTACGCAGCCAGAGCTCTGCAGAAACTCAGCACCAAGGATGCAATCATTTGTGACTGAAGCTACTAAAATGGGATGCTTCTTACCGAAACTGCCAATGCGAATCTCTAATTCTTCAATACCCAGTACTGGTATACGGTCTCCATTAGCGGTCTTCAGCAACATTCTATCCGTTTGCGTGGTTCTGCTTGGCAACTTCCTTCGAATTTCTTGGTATATGTTAGGGCTTATTATAGTCACATTTGCTCCGGTATCGACTAACATCTTGCATGGTATATTTTCTATGTAACCTTCAACTACTGGACTCTTCTCAATTTTATTAACTTCAATTTCGATGACCATGGGGCTTTCGTCATGATGGCCAGCCAGTTTTTGCCCCCTAAAACTGGCCGGCTCTAGTTTTCCGACTCATTATCAGTATTAGTACTAGCCTCCTTTGACTTCTCTGCCACCTGCATGCGACATCCTACTCGAAGGTGCCCCTTCTGCCCACATCTCCAGCACGTAAACTTCTCAGGTCCTACTAGATTTGTGCGAACTGGGTTTCTTTGGAAGGTACCACCTCTTCTTCTTGGAGTGAACGCTGTTGCCCTGACTTCTACTTCATCATCTTGTTCTAAAGAGCGCACCCTCCGTGTCATTCTCGTAGCTTTTGTGGCAGCTTCAATTTCTAGAGCCTTGACCAAAGCGTCTTGTAAGGTTCTGGGACTGGATAGTCTTACGATTCTCTGGACGTCAAGGTCTGCAATTCCTTCGACAAACTGACGAGCAGCGACGTATTCCTGCGTCTCGATGGGACTGCTGACGAATGCTCGTTTAGCTAAGCTTTGGACTTCGTATGCAAATGTGGTTAAATCTTCCTTCGCTTGTTGTGTCCGGTTATGCAACTGGCCATGCAACAGCTCTGTTAAGTGTGCATCTCCAAAGCGTAACTTTAGTGCAGATGTTATCTTATCATAGTCACGTAGGTCTGATGCGCAGAGATTTTCCAAAATAGCTGCGGCAGAGTCTCTTAGCATGGATGTAAGCACACAAGCTTTTTCTTCATTTGACCAGTTATTCATACGAGCGATATTTTCAAATTGCATATAGTAAATGTCCCAAGACGTTTTGCCGTTGTACGGATAGGGCTTTGCTACTACGCCACTGTGTCTATCAGGAAAAGCGGGTGCTGCAGCTGTTAAACTACGCTCACCTGCACTAAGTTCTCGCAGCTCCTCTCTGATCATTTCCTTGACCTGATCTTTCACCTGCTGTAGTTGTTCACGCTCACCTCCACTAAGCTCTCGCACTTCGTCTCTCACGATTTCCTTCACTTTATCCTTCACTTGCTGCAGCTGTTCCTCAACGATCTTTTGCGATGTCTCTATAGCACTAATGCGCTGATCTTGATTTTCTAACGCCTGACTTACGGCTTGCCTCTGCTCCTCCAATCTGGTCATTACCAGCTCCTGTCCTCTTTTCAAGTCACTCTTCAAACCTGCGACTACCTCATCTTGATGTTGCTTGAGTTTTTCTTCTAGGTTCACGACTGCCTCGTCCTGGTGTTGCTTTAGCTCCACGACGGTTGCTTGCATAACGGCTGCCTGGTTATCTAAGCTGGTTCTCATGTCTGCCTTCATTTCTTGTATCATAGTTATCAATGCACTCATGTCGGACGCCATAGCTCTGGTTACAGGCATTGACTGACGCTGTACTCACTTCTTAACTCCTTTTCCTGGTTTGATTCGATGGATAATCCCACACTTCCGACACCAATTGTCACGACGGCCTCTTTTTCTTCACCCAGGGAATCAAACTCGACGTAACTTTCACCGTTTTACTTCAGAACTTAATACAATATCTCTTAACCTTAACTCAACTAGATCTCAACTCAACTGACCCCTGCCACGCTACTCGTGGTGCCTTATATACTTCATCGAACCATCTAGAAGATTCCAGACACCCAGATGACATTCGAGAATGCCGATCTGTCAGTCTAGAAAATTCCAGATGATTCGATGACGTTTACACATCAAAAAAATCTAACCTAATCATTGTGAAAGAAACATTAACAAATCCAAATAAGCAATGTAATATACAGGATGTTACAATATACCTATTTCAGCTACGCTCCAGTTCATTCAAATCCTGGTAACAACAAACTGTGTGTGGAAAATGCCATTCTAGTTAACAGTTTCCATGTGGTAGGATTGTCAAACATGAGTGTGTCATATGTACATGAGAGTACGTCAATAGACTCAAAAAAAGGCTGCACCATTCTCCTCCTAATATGATTTTCATCGTCTCCTAAAAATGTTGAAAAATCTTAGCTTGCTTGGCTTATGAGTGTCTTGGGTGGCTGGTAGATGGCGCATGCGGTTATCTACTTTAAATACCATGTTGATCATCAATTTTGTATACACGTACAAGCTATTACAGGTTTTTATCCACGTGGCTAACCATGCCTAATAAAAATTGTTTATACTATTAGACGGAGATGCGTCTAGTTACGGAACAGGTACCGTTTTAACACCTTATTATAAGCCGTTTTGCTCAACCACGCCTCATTCTTTCTAGTCATCACCTATCCAATACTAGCGCTAATTAGACCTTCACCTCGCAGTCGGCTCAGTGGTTTCTTCGGCTAAAGTAATAGAATTTATCATTCAGTATATATGAGTCAGTAAATATCAAGTTTTTCAAATATCAAATAGTAAATGTTATGAGGTAACATGGGGCCTATGTACCCTTTCCTTAT
The DNA here is from genome assembly GCA_951848785.1 of Callosobruchus maculatus. Classification (NCBI taxonomy): domain Eukaryota; kingdom Metazoa; phylum Arthropoda; class Insecta; order Coleoptera; family Chrysomelidae; genus Callosobruchus; species Callosobruchus maculatus. The sequence continues at coordinate 900,891 of CATOUR010000177.1, forward strand.
TGCGGGCGTTTTTCTACAAACAAAATGTTCTCTTATCTATTTGCAGTGCGCAGATTTAGGTTCCGACAAGAATATTTTGAATTTCTGCATGATGAAGAACTCCGTAGATTCTCTGATTAACACCAAAACTTGCAAGACACGTCGTTTTAGCAGGTCAAAGTAACATGTTATAACAGCCTTTTGCCAATAGCGTTTCTGCGACGTTTATCTCTATCAACAGGACCCATCCCATGTGGATTGAGCCTTAAAGAAATGATTTATTGGTCGGATCGATATGAAACCTTGATAATTCTTCAAATATGCACCTCCTGCATCAGTATATTTATAGAGACGGTTCTTCCAAACTCAGAAGTCGTCTTCGTAGGCCTCTTTTGGAATGTCTTCAAGGGCTGCTCTGACATTCTCTTGGATGTCCTCAATCGAGTCCCAGTGCTTGCCCTCTAGTGCTCTTTTGAACCTCCGGAACAAAAAGTCATGTGGAGACAAGTCCGGGATGTAGGGAGGGTGGGGAACCTCAACAAGGTAGTACGGGCCAAGGAGTCGGTTCGTCGGCCCTTGAACTTCTTGTGCCACTTTTCACCTGAGAGTACGACAAGCAATTCTCCTTGAAGACTTTCTGAGGCATCAAAAATGTTCCGTGGCATTCTTGCCCAGACGGAAGTAGAATTTGATGGCGTATAGCATTGTTCGATGGTTGACTCCATCGCGCCATGTGGAAAACTCCAAACAGAGGTTTCCGAAAAGATTCGCTCGGAGAGCTCAGACCCGAGTTACATTCGTCACGTTGCAAAGCACCCACCACCTGCTCCAAGCGTCGGAGCACGCCGAAATGTGGTCTGGATCTGGGAAAAAAATTAGGCTCATTATTTTTGGAATGGACCTTGTGTATTCTAAATATTCGACTTTAAATCTACCAAAACGTATTAGAAAGCATAAGCAAGCAGACTCAGACTTTTGGTGCTTCCAAGGGCGAATATTTGTATGTTATTATTTTAGATAAGTAACCAGTCCGTTATAATTATGTAGCTATAAAGGAAATGGAGTCTAGTAGATTCATTATTCAGAATCAAAAGAGTTTGTTTTATGTAACTAAAAAATAAGTTACAACTTTATCGCATTTATTAATTTTTTACATTACGGTGTAATTAACCAGGCATTTATCTCGCAACTAATTATTTTGGTAGTATTTTTGACTAAAATAATCAGGGATGTTTAGGACATATATCAATTAATAAAATATCTTAAAAAATGGGGTTATATTTATATACCCACGAAGCCTGGCTAACCCTCTGCCATACAATCCTGTATATGTCGGAGAAGGAAGATATTTTTTTTACGGTGTACTTTTTGATGCATATACTCTGCATATATTCTTTGAGCTTTATGCGTGACTTAGTAACCTTGTATCATTATGGAAAGCTTTTTGGGCCCTATCACATTTAAAATAAGTAAAGTGATCATTTTCTATTAGTTTCATTGAAGCGCTGTTTCTCTCATAACTCAGTTTGACATTTACTAGAATTAGCACTATAATTATGTATTTGCCTACAATAAGTGTACCTCACAATTAAAGCATCAATTACCCAACAAATGCATGAAATGCAAATCGAAAAGAAAGTTCTCTAAGAGGAAGGATTCATATTTTCTCGTTGCTCTAAAAAATGGTAATACTACCAGTTAGAAGCATACCATATACACAGACCAATGCTAAAAGTATCTAGTATGTGGCTCTTATTTATGGTTACGCCAAGTATCCGGAGATTCTAGATTAGGTCCCAAAAAGGCTGTGAAGAAGTCTGCCCAAAGACTGCGCTCAAGGCTAATAACTAATACATTGGATAATATTTTTGTTAAAAAGATAAACAGCATAACAAATACATCAGATAAGATTTTTGTTAAAAGGTAAATAGCATAGTCGAGCGAAAAATATTAAAATACTGTTTAAAAATTGAATTGTTAGAAATCTTAATTAGGCTTGCTGAAGGCTTCTTCATGGATAAGGAGCGTTCTGTGTACTATTTCTAATGATAAACATATCACTTGGATGCTTTTTTTAGTAAGGACAATGATAGATATTTATCTCTTCAAAGCAAAAACACCGCAGACACTTTAACATCGCATCGGTGGGCATACATCTTAGGCACGAATAGCGACTGACCCATCCATATCGATCTGGGCAATCGGCAAACTCTCATCACTTACCATGACAGCCGATTATTACTGTTAAACACACGTTGTGCGGACAGACTACATACAGGCTGACGTTCATTTATTTTTTCTCTCATCTCCACCCAACCGGCGACCGTTGATGGATGCCTCTTAACTACCAGGTAGTGACACCAATTCTTGAATCAATTACACCAGTCTGGCTTCGATGGCAGTCGCTTCCGTCCTGTCGCATAAATTGTTTAATTGCACATTCGCAAAACGGGAAAATTATAAAGTAACTTGATTTGAATACATAAGCCAATGATGTTCGCGAGATACCTACGTCATCGGTAAGACTAGATGCAGAAGGACGAAACCCAGTCAGTGTTTCTCACTTTTTTTACTTTTCCGATATTTGTACTTCACGAGTTTGTAGTCTTTAATATTTATATCTTCCAATTTTCCCCCATTATCTCTGTTTCCGCCATATATTTTTTCATTTAGGGGTATGTTGCTTGGTTATTTCTTTCTTTGGTTGAAATGTGAAATAAAACACAACTTCTTTTCCTAGGGCATTTCGTCTAGGTACCTAGACTTCATTAGCAATTTTATTTATTTTATTGTTTACCAAAATTCGATGTTTGATCTTGGTGTTCCCAAACTGGAGCTGTATGTCGGCTTCCCCATGGATGCTTGCGGGCTCTCCGGTAGCAGTGCGCAGCCGCTATCTTGTTGGTCTTACCTCAGCACTCTTCTGAAGCACATCAGGTCGAACGATGGTCTTGTCGCACCCGTATCCAGAAGCATCAGCTTCTGCCTGCCGTCCACAAAGCCATCCACATACAGACTGGCCGCCTGCTGCCCAACGTAGGCCACACGAGCAGTTCTTCTTGAGCTCTTCCGGACGCGGGTGGAGCATCGCCTCTGCTCTTCTACCTGACTTAGCACCGGATCTTCTTTCTTCTTTGGACGGGACTCACTAATAACCCGCCGCAGTTCCTCAACTAGGGCCGCCACATCTGTCCTACCTTCACACTCCCGAACTCGAGCCTGGCACTGATAAGCCTTTTTCACTGCCTCAAATTCTGAAGCTTTGGCCAGCGCGCATCCACCAGTCGTTCCGGATGTGCGAGAGCTACAGCTTGACGCATTTCGGCATTATGCACAAATCCTTCCACAGCTAGTCGCTCCATTAGATCTTGTGGAGCCGTCGGATATGCCAGTCGAACCAAGCGGGCTATATCTGCTTCGAATTCTTGCAGCGTCTCGTTTGGTCGTTGGGAGCGATTCTTCAGCTGAGCGTGGAAGACGTGACCGAACCTGGCTTGTCCAAACCTCATTTCCAGGTGTCTGACTAGCTGTTCGTAGTCCCCTCGTTCTGTTGGTGATAGCGTCTGAAGCACATCTGTAGCTTCACCTCTCAGTGCTAACGTCGAAGCTGTCGCCTTCTCACCAGGTAACCAACCATTGGCGTTTGCGGCCGCTTCAAACTGGAGGAGGTAATTCTCCCAGGATGTTTTCTCATCATACTGAGGAGGTTTTAATCTCAGCTTACCCGAATCTCCTGCCTTCAGGTCGCTTGGTGTGGTTACGGTTGCAGTCTGAAACTCCATTCGCAGCTTGTCCATCTCTGAGTCCAGGCGTCGGATGTTGTCTCGCAGATCTTCTTTTTTTTTCCAATCCCCTCTTGAAATCTGCTTTTTGCTCTTCCATCTTCGATTCTAAGATGTCGATTTTGGTTCCAATTCTTTCTTCGATGTCTTTTTTTAAAGCAGTAATCTCCATCTTCAGGGCAGATTCTGACTGTTTGGAGATTGATTCGATTTTTGACTCGAGCGACAGTCGAGCAGATTCCGACTGTTTCGAGATTGCTTCGAGCTTCTTGGTCCACTCGAATTCAGGTGACTCGAATTCGAAGGTATCTGGATCCTCACCCTCTTCAATCATCATTTGTCGGAGTCGATCCTGTAGAACGGCCTTCAGCCCGCTGCTATCGGCACCGCGTTCATCGAGCTCTCTCCTTAGATCCACAACCTTCAGTTCACTGAATCTCACCATTTTGACAATGTGAAATCCTCTCCCCCCTAATGTCAATTGGTTTACTTTTGGCCTACTTGAAAAAACTGTTGAGACAACTATAAAAAAAATTTAATTAAAGGGGGTTATAAAAACCAACCTCTATTAAAAAATGATATACCTAACTAAAAAGCTAACGACACGCAGTGTTTAGAAGCGGTCACCCAAACAAGTACTAACCGCGCCCGGCGCTGCTTACCTTCGGCGATCGACGAGGGCCAGCGTTTTCAGCGTCGCATGACCGTTGCCTAATAAAATAGTTGACTGTGTTGACGGTATTTAAGCCTAATATGTATGTTAGTCCGTCGATCATTTTGTATCAAGTCGTTAATTTCTGTAATTTTTGTGGCAGGTTGCAGTTTGTGGTCGACTGGTACGAGGTACATCTCTAACTGACTTTCGTGATTCGGCCATTTGACACAATACCTACCTGCGAACCATAGAGCTGCCAATTTTACTTTAACTATTCTTTGTGTATTTTTAATTGAACTTAAGTTACACATCCTGCAAATCCACCACTGGTGGATTGACGGAGATATAGAGCAACCCTCGTATATCGACTCCCATATGCAGTTGGCATAGAAGCGCGCCCTTCTGGTCAGGCCAAGCGAAGGCGCCGTGGCGTTCTACCAAGAAGTCTGCTGCTGTTTAGCAGCGATTTTCTTTGGTGTGCCTTCGGGTACCAGATGGCGCACAGGCAGATCTTTTCTGTTGCCTACTCTCACATCCTGCAAAATTGTTCATTTTGGTACTCCTAATTCTATTACCACTGTCCAAGTGTCGAGAACGCAGAGCAAGTTTGTTATGTCATTTAGAAGGCATTGCGAATGGGCCTATACCGTGATCTCAAATTGATCAATTTATTTACTGCGGTATTATTTTTGATGATACATAGGACCGTTTACTGTAAAAAGTCAGCAGAAAACTTGATCCAAATGAGAATAACACTAAAAAGAAGATTGTACTGTAATTTGAAATAGCCGATGATGACGTCACCTGTAGAGAACCAATGAGAAGCGTCCTTTTTGTAGGGAACCAATGAGAAGCGTCCTTTCGTGGTCCGATGACTACGAGCGGATGCTATTGTTTTGTACCAGTGAGCTGTTATTGGTTCCCTACAGGTGACCTACAGGTGACGTCACGACCTGGGCGGGAAATGTATGGATTCAAAAAATTCAATATTTAGAGCAAGTTTTTTCGGTTATAAATACGATAGAAAAATTTTGTGAAATTATTTATAGCATATACGTGATGTCAGGGTTTAAGCCAATAAACCAAAAATGTGGTATAGGCTCATTGTTAAGCAAATCCCAACCTAGATGAAAGATGGTGCCAAAGTTCAGTAGTGTCAGTTGTAGGTCGCAATAATACAATTCCAGCTGGATAGCTATATAGGTACAGTTTAAGGCAACAGATCGCGCTGTGTTGCAGTTACTATCACACACCTTACAAAATTCAACAACTATCTTTCCAGCAGCATGGGAAAGGATACTTATCTGGTGTTGACAGCGTTGTTCCTGAATAGAAACAACAGTAAGCCACAAAGGAGTATTACAAGTGCACAAACCCACATATACAGGAGAAGCTAATAAAAATGTGTTAAAAATCTAACAATCCCATACATATCTATCCAGCAGTCAGACGGATCCCTCTTCTAAGCCAGTTCGTACGACGGCCGCTAGGCGCGCTACAGTAGCTGCTCAAATCGCCAATAGTAAAGTCCGCTTGGCAGCAAAGAAGGCGAAGAAAAGAGCGAACTAAAAAAGGAGAACGCGGAGCCGGTTTGCGGCCGTGTGAGAGTATGTTTAAGTAAATACAGTCGTTACAGAGGCGCGTAAATGCCTATTGTCATAACATACGAGTTTGGCCGGAGGCAGCGACATCGCCGCACCGGCTCAGCGCATGCTGCGACTCTTCACTTCCACGAACAAGCGAAAAACGTTGACATAATGAGGCGATGGCGGTGTAACGGCGACCACTCGTTCCTGCAGAGGCGGACGGCTTCAAATATACAAGCGTACGTCTCTGTGTACAGGACATAATTGAGATAACAAGATCGATAAAATGGATCGGTGAACGGATCAAGCGACGGATTATAGTTATTTGCTGATAGATTGACGGAGACGTGTCAAAATGGGTCATAAATGTTTTCCGTAACACTGGGCACACAAACATCATTATTAGGCTGCTAACAACTCCAACTCAAAGTATACATAATACGTAATACATACGTTTCGCATTAGATTTAAATTATTATTATTATTATAACAGATATGACTTTAGCTAAAAAGCTATAAACTGAAAATTTACAATTGTAATGAGCACTAGCAACTAGAGCAACTACCAATGTCCCTGTCGTACTGATTCTTGAAGCTGTTGACCACACATCGAAAATCCTGTTCGTAAGGAAGAGCTGACGAGGCACGGTCCACAACTTCTCTTTCAACAGCTTGAAATTATGTCCACGTAGGTGGTTCGAGTTTAGGAAAAAAAGCGAAGAAAGGTCAGTTCCAAATAAGGAACGGTAGGATCGGTCTTACGTAGGTTTGGTACAGTAAACTAGCTGTGGAAAAGTGGCAGCCTTTGAGTGACCTCTCAATCAGGAAAAGGCATCTTCTGGCTTTGGATGTGTGATGTGTGTGTTCTTGCTCATATGGAGAACGTGAGTAATTGAGAGGTAGCAACCATTTTCTTGACCACTCATAGATTTTATGTAGATGGCGCTGTATAGTGTTGTCATTGCTCGAGGGAATTTGGTATAACTTGGTGCCATCTGCATAAGAAGAGCAGGTTGATTGTACGATGCAAGACAGGTCAGAAGTATATAAAAGGAATAGAACAGGGCCCAGAACGGATCCCTGTGGGACACCACTAGTTAGTTTTCTCCTTGTTGACAGCGAATCACCAATCCTGACAAAGAACTCTCTGTTACTAAGGAAACTTTTGATCCATTCCAACAAGTTACCAGAAATGCCCAAGTGTTCTAGCTTATCGAGTAAGTGCCTGTTTGGGACTCGATCGAACGCTCTGGAAAAATCTGCTGAACGTTGAAGCCATCATGGCTCTGCGGACTTTAGTAATGGTTGCTCCAAATAAACATGCGCAGCTTATCAAAACTAGTCCTTTTGATTTTTCAGGCAGAATATACTCCGCTTCTCCACACTTCTTTTTCAACGCCTTTTCCACTGTAGTAACAAGAAATCAACAACATTCACTACGCAGTGTAACCATTCGTCAAAGCGATTTATACAAACACGAGACGTGTTTTGCCATGTTAGCATCTTCAGGGGAAGATATCATTAAATATTTGCAGGGATCCCTAGATTAAATCTTATAAGTATGCCACTGAAGATTTAGTTTAAATCTTCCCGTAAAGTTTATAACATAGTTAGCGAAACACATGTCAGCTTTGACTAAACCGGTTTACAATACATACAATAATTTATTGGTAGTAAGTCATCAGTCACTTATTATTAGAACATATTACAACCCTGGTTCCCTGATCCAATGAATCATTTCATAATACCTCAATTTTGGAATCGCCCCCCTTCAACAAAAAGTCTGTATCCGACTCTGCTCACAAGAGTTATGATTATAATCTGAAACGGCCAATTACAAATAGATTCCTGGTTAAACATTGTGGATATAATTTTCTTTATTAAACTTAAGGGATAAAAATGACCACAGTAGTAACAAGAAATCAACAACATTAACTACGCAGTGTAACCACTCTAGAAAGCGATTTATTCAAACACGACACGTGTTTTGCCATGTTAGCATCTGTCTAGCAGTTCATTCTCCAAGGGATCACACTAGGTAGTATAATTGATAATTTCCGAACTTCTAGGTACGTTTTTTCTGAAATTTACCTTATATTTTCTTGTTGAATCCCAAGTGCTAAGCTTGTTCACCTGTTGCTCAGAGAATATTGATCTAATCTTTGATAATATGTAATAACCTCCGAGTGTACAACAAAATCGGTTCAGCTAGATAAAGTTTATTTAGGTCAGTAAGCACTGGATCAAGAACAAAGTAGCTTTACAGATGATGAGAATTACATTAGCGGTGGAAGGATAATGGTTCAAACAGGCAAGAAAGATCTACATAGTCATTATTTTTTAAAAGTGCTGAACGTCATATTTTGTTTTCTGTTAGTTTATATTCGGTTTATAAGGAAGAGTAATATTTTTAAGAGCACAACTCGTTTGAAAGGACCTAATTCTCACCTTTAAATACTTTACGCATTTCAATTTATGTCTAAACATAACTTTATGACCCTTTTACTTCCCACACCGATAGGTGAGGGGAGTATTGTGATCGCGAAAATTTTCGATTTTGAGATAATACACTTTTTGGGCGTTTCATGATGTCTACATAACGAAAATCCACGTCACTCATTTCCGTCGGTCTGTCTGTCTGTCGGTCTGTCGGTCTGTCTGTCTGTCGGTCTGTCTGTACGCGTTTTTGTGTCCTCGTAATGTCAGTAACCGCTGCATGGATTGTGATGAAATTTGGGCAGCGATATGCTGGGGGGTCGTAGTAGGTAATGTTCTTATAATTTTGAAAATCGGTGCAGGGGCGGCGGAGTAATTAGCAAAAAACAAAAAAATTAAATATTCCTCAAACTTCGTTTTTAGGCGTTTTAGAGGTTCCTGATCATTTTTTACTTTTTTTTGGGTGGGGGTGAAATTGGGGTGGTTGGGGGGTGGGGGTTGTAAAATTGAAAAATTTGTTGCTTTCATAATAGACTGCCCACTGACCCATGAAGGAAGACCTAGCAACATAAATAACTTTTTTAGGTCCATCCGAACATTGCCTTGCCTATTACAGAAACCAAAGGACTTAGAATTTTTTCTGGTGTAAACATACGAGAGTATAGCTTTAGATCCTTCTATATTGTGTTACAAGGAAACTGTTGAATTGATGTTAATGAAATTTTGACACAGTATTACTACCGTGGCGAGGATGGAAAACGCGTATGGTTTTTATAAATCGTGCCAGTGGCGGCACAGAAATAATAAAAAAAGTAAAAATATAAAAACAGCTCAAACTTCGTTTTTAAGCGTTTTAGAGGTTCCTGATCATTTTCTGCGTTTTTTTTTGGGTGGGGTGAAATTGGGGTGGTTAGGGGGTGGGGGGTTGAAAAACTGAGAAATTTCTTGTATTCATAATAGGGTGTAGGGTAGGGGCTGTGAAGGAAGACCTAGCGACATAAATCAACTTTTTAGGTCCATCCGAACAATGCCTAGCGTATTACGGAAACTAAGGGACTTAGAATTTTCTGTATACATACATACGAGTATTTATTGCTTTAGATCTTTTTGTATTTTGTAACGTGGACACTATTACATTGATTCTAATTAAATTTTGACACAGTATTATTACCGTGGTGAGGATGGAAAACGCGTGTGTTTGTTAAATATCGTGTCAGTGGCAGCGTATATAGCAATAATCAAAAAACTAAAAGTATGAAAACAACTCAAACTTCGTTTTTAGATGTTTTAGGCTGTCCATTGACCTCTGAAGGAAATACTTAGCGGCATAAGACAATTTTAGGGGAGGGAGGGCTGCCGATGATTTGGTTGCAAGGAGATCTCAGACTAAAGCTTCATGCTATGGGAAAATAATAAACTGATATCACAGTAATGTGTGGGAAGTACTGAGTCAATCAACTTGACTCCATTTTTTTAAACAGCTTTGCTTCATTTCTCTCATTTCACGATAATCTTTCTGAATAGGTGAACCTTGAGTTCAGTGTTTTACTCTATATATATATGTAACTTGAAAATGCAAATATACTTTTAAACATTTGCCAGAGCCTTAAAAATAGTATTTATGAATAACCATAAAATATTTATTACAAGGAGACATATGAATCAACATTAGCTTCTTGATGAGTCTTCAGTTCGCCCTCTGCCACATACATATCAATCAACATATTGCTACCACTTTAATCCGCCCTAGACCACGGATTAATTGGAACTTATAGTGATCACCACGATTTCTCTGAATGCGCCACTGTTCTTCAGCAAACAGTACGATCGCATAATAAGTGCCTCCCGCTCTTCACCAGAAACTGGTTCGTAGCACAGTACAAAAATGCGTTGCACTGAGGACGGTACTACGTAAGTTATCTTCGATCTGCGGCGCTGTGGCTGGAACCGCCATTATTGCTTCTGCTTTCCGCAAATCAGCTCTCGAAGGAGGAGATCCTGGGTAGGCTCTGCTGCACAACGTGTACAAATATGGTTTTGCTCAGATTACATAGGCCCTTAATTGATTGAGCTGCAGAATATGCAGGGTTGGAAGAAACATTTTATTGTAATATTTAAACAAAATACGCGTTTAAAATGGCTCTAGCTGTTCGTAGTATTAATGTCACATTTTCTAAAAATTGATTACAGAATTCGTATCACAGAATTTGTTTTCTTTGAAATAATTCATATACTATTTATCTGATCAATGATCAATGAAAATAAATTAAAGAGTAGCAATTTCATTCATTCATCTGAAACCAATCACACACAATTAAAGCTCGTCAGTGTGATTTAGGTCTTTGACGAATAAATGAAATTGCCTGTTAGTGCCTAGCTGGCAAAACTCGTACTAGTGGTAGCAACATATAGATAATGGGAAGCAGTACTGTAAAAAAATATTGGTTCGCCATCTGTCTGTTTAAAAGCATCACGTTTAGGAACCTGCGGATACGACAACAAACAGACTCTTTTTTGTGGAACACTTATTTGACACTCCCGACAGTCTGAGACCTAAATCACACTGACGAGCTTTAATAAAAGCGAAACGACGTCGTCTGTGATTGGTTTCGGATGAATGTATGAAAGGTCTACTCTTTAATTGAATTAAGTTGCTTTTTAGCATAAACCGAATGTCGGGAGTGTTAAATGAGTGTTCTACAAAAAAGAGTATGATTATTGTCGTATCCGCAGGTTCCTTTACCTGATGCTTTTAAGCGGGTCACATAGGCAGTGCTCGGTTCCTCAGATTAAACGCTCAGGTACCGGCTTTGGTAGAAAGATGGCGAACCAATACTTTTTTAAAGTACTGCTTCCCAATATCTATATGTTGCTACTAATGAAAATAAAATCATTGTTACAATATTGTTTGATAAGAGCCAAAATTTGATTGAAACTACAGTGATGAAGTCGGTCTTCCTATTTTGCGTTCAGATTTCAACCTTGTACCTTATTAATCTACGACAAGAAATCAGTGATTCAAGGAATTAATGTTCAAAAAATTGACGCCTACGATTAATTGACTTAATTACAAAATACTTTTTCCTGAAGTCAATTTTAGCGTAATTTGCCGCACCCTCTGTTAGTGGGGCAAGCAACCGCATCTATTCTAGTCTAATCTATTGGAATCTACCTGAATTAACGCCTCCGCACACTGGTCGTTTGCCGATGTTGTCGGCGCGACTCGCGCCGCACGTCCACTCGGCTTCTCATGCAAAGTATCAGTGGCGGTTTCTGAATTTTTGAAGGGGGCGCACAAAATTTTAGATAAAAAACTACATGAAAATCCGACCACAGTTTGTTGAGGCTGCATTTGCACCCTGCACATAAGAAAGGGTTTTCAGTTGTTACAGTTATTTTGTAGTTAGTATCACAAAAAGTCACTTCTTTACTTATCACTCATCACAAAATGTTGTATCTTACTTATCATCCCGCCTAATAAAGAAAAAAAGAATCGTCTAGCTTGGGAATCGAATTCCGGCCCTTGATTGTAACGCTTAGTTTCGTTGCGGCTTGCTTCCTCAAGCTGCGGCTACATGATTTTTCGAATATCAAACATCTTGCGCCTTCTTCTGGGTCTTCTTGGGCAACAGTATGGCCTGGATGTTAGGAAGTACTCCACTCTGAGCGATCGTCATACCGGACAGCAACTTGTTCAGTTCTTTGTCGTTTCTGATGGCCAACTGCAAATGACGGGGATGATACGGATCTTCTTGTTATCGCGCGCTGCGTTACCGGCCAACTCCAATACTTCGGCAGCCAATACTCCATCACAGTAGCTAAGTATACGGGTGCTCCGCCACCAACGCGTTCGGGGTAGTTTCCTTTACGCAACAATCTATGGATACGTCCCACAGGAAACTGTAGACCGGCCCTGCTGGAACGAGACTTTGCCTTTCCCTTAACTTTACCACCTTTTCCGCGTCCCGGCATATCTGAATAAAGGGTCGGTCAAACAGAGGGCGTTCTAGAACGCGGCGGCCCGGCGTTCTGTAACGCCGCGTTGCCGCATTCCGTTGTTTGTACCAAACCGGCCAGTTTGACGGATTGAGCAAAAGCATTACGCCAATTCTTGTCAAGATCTCAAGCGATTCAGACATAGATGAACTCAAGCTCCGGTCAAACAGAGCCGTAACGCCGTAACGCGGCGTTCTAGAACGCCCTCTGTTTGACCGGGCCTCAAGATGTATACACAAACAAGTTCACTAAACGCCTCGGACGTCTGAAACGCAAACCTATTGAACCAAGCGGCTATCTGCATCATTTTGTCAAAATTTACTACGTACTTATTTTCATTTTTGTAATGTTAATTATAATTTTTATTTTGTACTGTGAAGGAAAATTGGCCAAAATTCATTTTAAGAAACGCGTTCACCCGATTATCCATTTTAAACGAAGGGTTAGTAGGTTAGAATTGCCGATGTAAACAACGCGTTGCGACTCGAACGCGAACAAGGGAAGATGGCTGAGGGACTGAGGCGCGTCAGCAGAAGCGGTTTCTATTGATATATCACCTGCAACCCTTTGGTTTTCACTGGTCATTTACAGAGTCGATTGATGAGTGACAGACCAATAGGAGTGCTCAAAAATGTGCGATTGATCAATAGGAGCACTCTCGGTCTTCTATCCAGCCTTTGCCTTCGCTGTGTCTTCAGTCAATCACGTGACATGACACTGAGTGAGTGCTAGTTTTTATAGCCACAAACGAAAAATAGGTACTTTCACTGCATACAGATCTACTAAGATTTAATTTTTCTCTTTTGCTGAGGGGGAGAAGCATTGCGTCTGAAGGAGGAACCGTCCCTGCAAAGTATTAAAGCACCACTAACGGGTCGTTTTAATCGTCTCAAGACGTGAGTTTTCAGTCGTCTCGTTTTCAATCGCATGCGATGAGAATGAAAGTGTATTTCGAGTGGTTCGTACATCTTGTGCATATGATGGCGGAAAATGTTTGGGTTATGCTGTCAAATCATGATTTTATAATTGTAGTCCAGGACTTCGACATGTAACCATTAAATAAGATAAATGTCTAGGATAAACTTAAATTTATGAATTAGGCTGCGTCTCACTGATCAATCGCGCACAATCAAGCACGAGCGAGCAAATTTGGAACACAAACATTTATACGAGGTTTATCACACAACTCATGTCAAGAGGGGTCATGTAGTTAGGACATGTCCTAATTTTCGCTCGATGCTCGATCATGCGGGATGTCTCGCACATACGTATAATGATATAACATCCAAGTAGCTGTTTACAGGCGCTTTCCTTTTACCTGATTTATCTGATAAATCTCACTTGTGACGTCATGACTCAGTTCGATGTACGTTCCTTTTGGTTTCTGAAACTGAGACTAAAGTGAGATATTTTACCCCCACTTAAGCCCATCTGCACAAGCTCGAAAGGTAGATCACTTGTCTCAGATCATTTAGATGTCAAATAAATGAGGTTAGGATTGTATGTAAGTTTGAATTTCAGCAGGTTTTTCCGGTTTTATGATGTATGGATAGTCGATAGTGTGAGGTGAGTGACGAAAAACGTAAAAAACTAGGGTTATGGAAAGGATCGACAGATAATAGAACCATAGCATATTACAAAATTTTGAGGAATGACATTTAACTGCACAAACACGTTCCTTGAACGCATCTGAGCATCTAAGGTTTCCAACTGAGCTGAGCCAACTCATTTTTAAGTGATCTGAGTAAGTGCAGATGTAAAAGGAAAGCACCTTACGTTTCCACTGTCATTAAATGAGGTTATTAGAAACGTAATTCTCAATTTCAAATAAAATACTGCAATATCAGAGGCACTGCTATCTGTGTCACTTAACATTTTTTCAACAATAGACTCATATAAACTACAGTACAACAAAGTTTTATAATTTTGACAATAATTTTACTCGACCATTCTGGCCATTCAAAGAATTTGCGTCTGATGCATCTTTTAGTCGCTTGTGCTGGATTGTGCGCGATTGCACAGTGAGACTGCGGGTGACAGACCCACCAGTTCCTTAGACCAAGCAGAACGAGCATCTCGTGCGACTATAAACGCGTCAACCAAATCCGACCCATGTGCTGAGGCGCTTAGACCTACCACAAAGAAGGAAAAAACCGAATATGTATCAGTATATACAAAGCTGGCGGAGTATTTCCATCCATTCTGTCATTTTCAGGCACATATAGGTATATATAGGCCGCATCCCGCGCACATTAACTCCCTGTCAATTTCTCCTCCGACTCGGGGAGAGCGTATAGATGAAAGCAACAAACGTTTCGTTCAGCAAATCACCCTCAGGGCGCGTACGCGTACGCCGCGTAGTCGGAGCGTCGGGCTGTCGTAGATCCAAATTGGCGGGATAGACGCCGAGCGGGCTGGGGTCAAAAAGTGCCGGGCCCGGGGCCAAGTCTTTGTGGGACCTTTGAAGTCGTGGCTGGCGCTGCGCCCCCTGTCAGAGGCACGCGAACCAGATTGGCGAGCGTCGATTAGCGACTGAGCTCCTCTCGTACCCGCTAATTCGTTTCTTTGTAGTGATCTGCAACAGAGGCTTGGAAGTAGTATAGTGAGTAAAGATATCTGTGGTTTAGAAACTATTTTTTCTCCAGAGTTGAGCTAGTTGCAGTAAACATGTAATACAAGTAATATATATTCATATGAATAAGTTTTTACTCTAAGTATTTTACTTTAAAGTGTAGGTTCCGATTTTTCTGCTCCCAATACTCTAATTAGAATGCACCGAATACTTATACCTAAATGGGCAACAAACTACAGTCAACCTCGGTTATAACAACCCAGGTTACAGAGAACTATCGGTTCAGTCCCGTTCAATCATCCCATAAGCCCAACACAAAAATAACTCGGTTTTGGCAGCTAACCATTCAGTTACATAAATATTCGACCAATTCAGACAAGGCATTCAAGCCAATTGCCATTAGTTCATAATTAGGGTGACATGTAGCATGTAATAAGTTACATGTTATTATATTATACTTTGATTGTTGTTTACTTCCCACACCGATAGGTGAGGGGAGTATTGTGATCGCGAAAATTTTCGTAAAATTGAAAAATTTGTTGCTTTCATAATAGACTGTCCACTGACCCATGAAGGAAGACCTAGCAACATAAATAACTTTTTTAGGTCCATCCGAACATTGCCTTGCCTATTACAGAAACCAAAGGTCTTAGAATTTTTTCTGGTGTAAACGTACGGGAGTATTGCTTTAGATCCTTCTATATTGTGTTACAAGGAAACTGTTGAATTGATGTTAATGAAATTTTGACACAGTATTACTACTGTGGCGAGAATGGAAAACGCGTATGGCCTTTATAAATCGTGCAGGTGGCGGCGCAGAAATAATAAAAAAAGTAAAAATATAAAAACAGCTCAAACTTCGTTTTTAAGCGTTTCAGAGGTTCCTGATCATTTTCTGCGTTTTTTTTTGGGTGGGGTGAAATTGGGGTGGTTAGGGGGTGGGGGGTTGAAAAACTGAGAAATTTCTTGCATTCATAATAGGCTGCCCACTAACCTGTGAAGGAAGACCTTGCGACATAAATCAACTTTTTAGGTACATCCCAACATTGCCTAGCGCATTACGGAAACAAAGGGACCTAGAATTTTCTGTATACATACATTTATTTATTGCTTTAGATCTTTTTGTATTTTGTAACGTGGACACTATTAAATTGATTCTAATTAAATTTTGACACAGTATTATTACCGTGGTGAGGATGGAAAACGCGTATGTTTGTTAAATATCGTGTCAGTGGCAGCGTATATAGCAATAATCAAAAAACTAAAACTATGAAAACAACTCAAACTTCGTTTTTAGATGTTTTAGGCTGTCCATTGACCTCTGAAGGAAAGACTTAGCGGCATAAGACAATTTTAGGAGGGGAAGGCTGCCGATGATTTGGTTGCAAGGGGATCTCAGACTAAAGCTTCATGCTATGGGAAAATAATAAACTGATATCACAGTAATGTGTGGGAAGTACTGAGTCAATCAACTTGACTCCATTTTTTTTAAGAAGTTGGTTCATCGTGACATATTTTGTATTCAAAGTGTAATCCAGTTTTTACATAAATTTAGCCTTATTCTTTGCAGCACATTCATAGCTTTTCTATCAACTGATCAAAGACTATACAGATAAAATTTAATAAACATCGGACTAAAAAGTTAAAACTAATTTTTAAAATAAGCTTTATGAATGTAATGAAGTATGAAACAATTGCTTTTGATTAATATTGCATAATAATTACCATTACTGCATAAAACGATGATAAAACTGTTAACCTTCCTGCATAAATTTCTTTGAAATACCATCTTCCACACAGTTGGATGTCACCCCTTTTAGTCTCTCGTAGCTATGCCTCTGTGTAATATTAACAAGCTTTAAGCTTTCTTTCTCTTAGTCAGCGGATACGACCGTTGGCGTTGGTCCGGCGGATTTGAAGCCGTCAAAATTGTTTTGTGACAAAGTTGGAGCGTTCAGTATTCGGCCCGACCTCTTAATCCAAAGGAGAGTTACAAACTCACAAACAAACACACAAACAAACATACAGGTTAATAATAAAAGTGTGTTAAAAAGTGCAATGATCTGCATTTTAGGTAACACTTAAACGAAGGTTTATTGTTGGTCTTTTGTGAGCATTTTAACGCTAACCTTAAACTGGAAAACAAAATATATTAGTATATTATATATCGTTGAGCTAAACTTATCTTAATTCAAATTACTTCAAATTCGTTTTCTTCAAGTACTTAGTAGTTTAAAATACTGCTGCAGAGTACTTAGAGTAAATTAATTTACTCCGAGTATCTTGGATACCTGTAGTACGGAGTGATTATTCTATGCTAGGTACCTGAGTTTTTAAAATTCAAGTAGATTACTCATTACTACCAGTACTTCTAGAAAAGTAACTTATTGAAACAAAAATAGTTTCTTCACTGCTTCTTCTAGTTATTGGATTTGCTCCATGCAGACGTACACAAGGAAGGTTTAAACTTGAAAACCCTCAAGAAAAGTTTGTGAATTATTGAATTTTGTTATTTGTTTTGGCAGAAACACCGCACATTGCTTATGAAAGTTTGGGTTTCGGTTTTTCAGAATGTTTAACAAGCTACAGGTGTGACCAGCTGGAATAAATGTGAGATTAAACTCAATCACAGGCGCTAGGCTTAATCCCATCCCAAGATATTAATGAACTCTATTCTTTTGGAGTCTTATCTGTACCCAGATCAATACGTAAACGGTACACTGTCCTAATACATAACGTAGACTGCTTTGGGAAACGTGTGGTGTCTCCTATAGTTTGCCGCATTTTCAAGAAGGATTTATGTTTGGGGATACATGAAACATATGCTTATGATGACATGGCCAAAAAACAATTGCTCTAAAATTTCAAATACGCCTCCTTAAACGTTCATCATCATCATAGTCACAGTGTCTTAACAGACATGTTGTGAACTCGTAAAATGCATTAAGTCGGAGCTAGAGTATTGAAGACACGAATATTATCAATAGTTTTGAGAACTGTAGCTCGCCATCGTTCGCGATTTACTGTCAGTTCAGTGGCGCTCTTGATACCCATATCTAGCAACTGTTTCGTCGTATCCACCCAGCGTGTAGGGGAACGGCCACGCCGCCCACTCGGGGCGTGGCCCTGAACTACAAGTTTCTCCATATTATCGCTTCTGTGAATATGTCCGAAGAATGTAAGCATTCTTATCGACACAATGAAGGATAGTCCCTTTGGATTACCGAGCTCATCCAGTATGGAAACATTAGTTCGATGGGCGGTATAAGGAATTCTCAGCATTCTCCTCCACGTCCACATTTCAAAAGCATCTATGCGAGCTCGATCTGCCTTTTTAACAGTCCAAGTTTACGAGGCATACAAAAATATGGAGAACACAAGAGACTGAGCCAGCGACATTTTGGTAGCTTTAGTGATGGTATGGTAAACAAATCTTTGAACTACCTCACAACGGTCTATTGACTTTATTTCTCGATGATTGTCATGCTCTCTATCTACGATCATAACCTTGGTCTTGGTCTTGTTGTAGTTAATACCAAGACCATATGCTGCACTGTGTTGTTCTAAAACATTCAATACAGCTACTAGTTTTTCCTGAGAAGCAGCAATAAGGGTTGTATCGTCAGCAAATCTTAAGTTAGATATTTTGCTTCCGCCAATAGTTATACCGCCATTCCAGTTGTACAATACGTGTCTCATCACAAATTCAGAGTAAATGTTAAACATTCATATCTAGAGACAAAAAATCAAAATTGACAGCCAACGCGGGACGTGAGTGGGAGCAGCACATACGGTCTTTTCGTCCATGATGGCAGCATATACTTCTCCGAGCTCAATCCGCCATGCTAGTGTATATCAGTCAGTCGTCTCTCCTACGTCCTGCCTTCGGTATTATCGACGAACACGTTCTCCGGGCGGCTAGCAGGACGATATTGTCCAGTCGATTGTCGTAAATACGTCCAACTTACGACCGTCCATCGTCCACGGTCTGACCGCCGACTCCGACTGCCTCCTACTCTTTCCTCTCCTTCTGCTCCCTTCTGCCCTCTTGGTACAGTCAAAGAATGCTTTTTAGCGCCCAGCCACATACATATTGGTAGGGATTCATCAAGCCAAGTAGCTTGAGTTTTTTCTTAAATACTTGACTTTACTTGAAAGCTCAAGCTTTTGAAAATTTGATATTTGGCTTGACTTGATTTTCGATCTGAACTACTTGACTTGATATCAAGTAAAATCAAACTACTTGATATTACTTGATATCAATCTGTAAAATGCGAATCGAAGTGTTAAAATAGTTTACGACAGCAAGCAGGCATCCGATGACTTTTACACTTTAAAGCCAACCGGCAGAGAATGGTCGTTAATTGAACGAATTTGCCAGTACCTTAATGTTTTTAAGAGTATTTTCATCATTTTTTTGCATTAATATGCTGCTCGGTAGACTAAATTCGTCGGCTATGGGGCTTGACAATAAACCTGATCGAGACGAAACCGATGAACAAATTATAAATAGTATTCAAGCGGCAAGGGACAGTACTGAAGATATTTTAGAATGGTGGAAAAGACACGAATATATTTTTTCAAACCTTGCCGCAATGGCCAAAAACTTTTTGGAAACGCCAGCTTCTTCAGCTCCAGTTGAAAGGCAATTTTCTAGAGCTGCCTTAACTCACATCAAAACAAGAAATCGATTAGGTGATAACGTCGTTAGAAGTCTTATGTGTCTCAAATCATGGATGACAAATGAGGATATTAATTTTTTTTACTTCTGTGTCATCGGCATCGACTGCTCTGGTCATTAGCCTCGTGTTCTGTTCTGTTTCCCGGCGCCACTCTAGGAACAGCGCTGTTAATAGAAGCCAACAGTGAAGGCTCAGGTGGAGATTCTTCGCTGAGCTTTTTTTTATGGATATTTATTTTTGATTGAAAAAACCAGAAATAAATTTCCGCCTCTAACGAGAATCGAACCCGGGATCTCCCGGTCACGAGCCCTCGACTCTATCCACTGAACCAACCCACCCCAATTTGAGTTTCTTGTTTATCTATGTATTATTGTCATTATTTCGTATTACTATTTCATATTATTACATTCATTATTTAACTAAGTTTGTTGGAGTTTTCGTTTTTGGCCTTTTTTTAAATAAAAGATTATATCTTTATATACATAATTAGATTTTTACTATTCTTGCGTTTTGGCAGTTAATCAGACTAATATCAAAAAAGAACAATTTTTTCAAGAAAAATGAAGTAGTTAGCTTGAAAAACTTGATTTTCAAGTTGCTTGATGTGTAGCTACTTGACTTGAATTTCGAAAACAAATGCTTGACTTGATCTTGACTTGATATCAAGTCAAGTCAAGTAGCTTGAAAATCAAGTCAAGTCGTGAATCTCTGTATATTAGATTAATTTATATACAGGGTGAGTTTTTAGTACCGGCTCGGTCGATAACACCACTACTGTAGAAGATAGCGAAAAAAGTTATATATAAAAGTTGTAGCCAGGGATATGCTCCTTGCTCAGAAAATATTTTTATTTATACAGGGTGATCAATAACTACGTGGTGATGCAAACATGCATTTTTTTAAATGAGACACCCTATATATTATTCTATATTCAGATTCTAATAATGATTTCCGTTCTTTCAATATAGAGTGTTGTTACATTATACAGGGTATTTCAAAAGTTATGACCATTTTTATATCCAAATCGCTGTCAAATGAACGTACTGTATATCAAAAAGTGATGAATCAAAAATCATTTTTTTACACGGATGGATATAAAATATCATCTAGTTTTAAAATCGGCTATAAAAAAAGCCCGCGACGCATTTTCGTATACAGGGTGATGTAGAATGCAAAATCTAGATTTTCTCTCTTTTTTTAAATGTAACCTCCAATATTTTATTATACCAAAGAATTGCCTTTAATATTCTCTTTCATCTTTGTATAGCTCTTGTTATGGCTGTGTTCATTAGTTTCTGAGATATTTTGATTTTTCTACAAATTTTAAATATACCTTCTATTTGTTTACTAAAATTTATTTATTTTGAGAAAATACTATCACATTTTATTTTTGCTTAACAAACAACTAAAACATAAGTCCATAATAGTACTTGATCAAGTCAAAACAATGGATTAACGAGATAATATAGGTCAAGTTTGCTGAGGAAACAATTTTATAGACGTCATGCATAATTATCAAGCAGATCTATCAGGTAGGCTAGGAAATATTAAACGACACGATCCAAATAAAACGATTCTTCAAACTTTCAAACGCATTAGTTTTAGAGTTCCTACATTCTGGATATTGCTGTTCATAGTTGATATATTCTAGAGGCAAGTAGGCAATTTCTCAAAGATTTTCCTAAACACCCTCAATGGAAAAATTAATTTTTAAAGGTTGTTTTTCACACAGTACGGAATTATTGAGCAGGTTATGAAAACCGTCAATTTTTCAAAGCATACCTGATAAATCTGCTTGATAATTGTGCATCACGCCTACGAAATTGTTTCCTCAACGTACTTGACTTTATAATCGCGATGATTCAGGGTTCTGACTTCATCAAATACTATCATGACCTTATAATTTAGTTGTTCGTTAAATAAAAAATAAATTCGATAGTATTTTCTCAAAATAAATAAATTTCTGTACACAAATAGGAGCTATATTTTAAATTTACCGAAAAATCGAAATATCTCGGAAACTGATGCACGTAGGTGCAACAAGTGTTATACAAAGATGAAAGACCATATTAAAACCAATTCTTTGGTATAATAAAATATTGGGGGTTACATTTGAAAAAAAAGAGAAAATCTGGATTTTGCATTCTACATCACCCTGTATACGACTATGCGTCGCGGGCTTTCTTTGTAGCCGATTTTGAAACTAGATGATATTTGCTATCTATCCGTGTAAAAAAATTATTTTTGATTCATCACTTTTTGATATACAGTATGTTCATTTGACAGCGATTTGGATATAAAAATGGTCATAACTTTTGAAATACCCTGTGTAATGTAACAATACCCTATATTGAAAGAACGGAAAATATTAGTAGAATCTGAATATAGAATAATATGTAGGGTGTCTCATTTAAAAAAATGCATGTTTGGATCACCACGTAGTTATGGATCACCCTGTATAAAAAGATATTTTCTGAACAGGGAGCGTATCCTTGGCTACAACTTTTATATACAACTTTTTTCGCTATCTTCTACAGTAGTGGAGTTATCGACCGAGCCGGTACTAAAAACTCACCCTGTATGTATTATATTAATGTAGAAACGCATGGCAAGCCAAATCAAACAACCATCTATTATCGTCGCAGTCAGCAATATACATATAACAGCCCGTTCACACGGCTGTAAAATCACTATTTTGGTAATGTTAAGGAATCGGCGCAAACCGAACGATATGTTCACACAGAAAAAGGTTGTAAACAGATTTTCAGCCTATCCCGGGTTTTCGGTTCATTTTTGAATAGTTTTCTTACGAACGGACATATAATTTTATACAGGTATCGTCGAAGGAGGCGTAGATTGCATAACAGAAAACTTTGGATTCACCCTATTTTAAGTCAAAGGTCTCATTTGGGTGCTTACCGCCGATTAGGTTTTATTCCCGAATCAGCTATTCGGTTGTCGGTGACAACACGAGACCGAAACGACGAAATTGCCGTAGGCGTTTCGTAGACACATCGTGTGAAAAATTACCGAAGCGGTAATTTGACCGCAACGTGTGAACAGGGTATGACTGTGGACACAACGGAGCGCCGATCGTATCCCAGCTCCGCTCACCAAAAAAATAAATACACAATCTTAAGGCTGTATGTCACGGTCCTATTTTCCATCCTATAAATATTTGACAAAAAATAAGACACGAAATAGGATGGCTGCGCATTCGCTACTGCGCCAATTTGTTTGAATATTTAGAACGTGTTCTAAATATTTGTGCAAATTGGGTGTAAACTGCGCGTAAAATTACTGCGCATTAGAATCTTTTGCCTTAACAGTTGACAGCTGAGGTTATGAAAATCGAATATTTTTAGTTTGCATGTTTTTCTCTCTTGTCGAACAATAACCTTCTTCGCAAAAAAATAACCACAACAACCACAAATCCTCGAAATGAAAAAATAACCACAAACATCAGGTTAGAATAAGATCACAAACTTGACAGTTTAGTGATTATGTGGGAGTTGATTATTGACAGCACGACAATGACTTTGACAGATACAATAACTTTCAAACAGACAAGTGACATGACTGTGCTACTAATGCGCATGCCTTGTCCTATATTTGTAACAAAATATTTGATCGTTGCATACAAGGAAAATTACTTATGATTCCCATTTTCACGATAATTTTTTTGTCAATTTTTTGTTCAATATTTAGGATTTAAAGTAGGATTGTGACATACAGCCTTTAGATCTGTGTGGTCATAACAGGGCGCACATCGTACCAGGACAAATTCAAGCTTACTGGAGGGACACAACAGATGCTATGGTCGAGAATCAATTGTCGATGATCGAGGATGGAGGGACAATGGTCCCCGTTGTGTCCAAAGCCTTAGGCTATAGTTACAGGACATGTGACTTCGCGGTAACAAAACTTCGCGAGAATTTGCGGGAGCTATAATGTGGTTTCTGGTTTTATCTGACTGATTTAAAGCGAATTTGTTTTTTACTATACAGTGATTACGTGCTTCTAACTTACAGGTGTGAGTAGAAGCCAATATGATTGCCGAGGAAGTGTTTTATTTAAGTGAAAACCTCGGTGAAAACGAAAGACTAGGCAGACATGGGTCAACGAAATATCTTTTATATTTTTAGTAACACAAAGTGTTTCAATCAAACACAAAAATCAAAAATAGTTTCTCACAATCCCATCTAACGATCACGTCGTCAGCATTGCTAAAACGGCATCCCAGAATCTTGGAGTTTGTTCCGCTGTAGGAAACTGTATACACTAGAGCAACAACTACTGCTCTACAAGGCACAGATCCTACTATCGTTGGAGTATTGCTCTCATGTGTGGTGATGCGCTCCGAAGCGCCCTCTAAAGCTTCTGGACATTATCCAGAAGAGAGCAGTTAGACCAATCGATACGCCTAACCTCGCAAAAGATCTCCACAGTCTGGAACATAGAAGAAGGGTGGCTGACCTGTCCCTGTTTTACAGATTCTATCACGGAAGATGTTCGAGTGAGCTCTTCCGGATAATAACACCAAAGGCCGTCCGAACGAGGAACAATAGAGAGGCTCTGCGAGCTCATCCTTACAGGATCGAGGTCCCTACTCCCGGAACAAGCCTCCTCCAGCATTCCTTCTTTTGGAGAATTTCGACGCTGTGGAATGAGCTGCCGGGGAATTTGTTTCCTGACGCCTACAACCTGCAGCGTTTCAAATCTAACGTGCACCGATACTTATCCTCTCGCAGCGCCATAGGCTTTCAGCCTTTGCGGGAGGCTGACCATGAAAAAAAAAATGTATGCCAAATATAAATATAAAATAGCCAGGATGCTTTGCCATTTGCTCTTATTCACCTGAAAAAACAAACCCTTTTGAATTTTTGGCTATAACCAGCGACCTACGCAGCTAATTTGCTTCTACTGTAACCACCGGCACTTGTTTCTGTGTGGTTATTTCTTCTATTGCCTAAAGGCGCCATCAGCCTCGATAATGGACCTATACTCAATTTTACGTTTTTACGATAAACAATTATCTATAAATCATTTTTCGATATGATCATGTAAAAAATGCTTTAAAAATCATATTCTTTGAATAATAAAGTTATCCAGCCGGCGGTATTTCAAAGTGGAGGTTTTAGGCTAATTTACCACAGTTGTATCCATAATGTGTAACCATGACTAGAAAAATTAAGCCATGGATGACTGCTGGTATACTGACATCCATAAGGAAAAGGGATCAGCTAAAACAGAATCTGAAGGGAAATCATAATGACTTACTACTAAGACAGACTTACACATACTACAGGAACAATATAACTAAACTGATTAAAACATCTAAAAATGACTATTACTCACAAAAGTTCATTGAAGCCGGAAATAACTATAGGAAAAGCTGGGACGTCATCAATGAGATCACAAACTGTGATAAGGTGAAAAAAACGGAAGTTAAGGCAGTCACTCTCAATAATAATAAGTTAGATTCTGCAATGGATATAGCGTGTGCTTTTAATAGACACTTTATTGACATAGGCGAGCAAATAACTATGGAAATTAGCAATAGTGCCACCTTGGATACCTCAGGTGCAGGTTCTTACCCAATCAATGTACCTCAGTCCCTACTTCTGACTCCTGTAGATAACATAGAGGTACAGGAAGTAATATCTGGACTGAAAAATGGTGTGTAAACGATTTTGACCTACTGTGATGAACTTCAGTTACTTTTTGTAGGATAAGGTCATGCATACAAAAACTCCTTATTTTTCTATTTGCGACGTTTCGACTTATATTAAGTCATCTTCAGGCAACAGAAAATCTAAGTTTTTATAGTTATTAGGAAAAAAATCATAAGAATTTGACTAGATAAACAACTGGATTAATAAAACACTGCCAACGGTATTAAAATATAACGCCACAAGACACGTACAGTAAAAACGAATAAAATTATAACAAACAGAAACAGAATGAAAACAGCCCTTGGCTGTTTTCATTCTGTTGTCAAATTCTTATGATTTTTTTCCTAATAACTATAAAAATTTAGATTTTCTGTTGCCTGAAGATGACTTAATATAAGTCGAAACGTCGCAAATAGAAAAATAAGGAGTTTTTGTATGCATGACCTTATCCTACAAAAAGTAACTGATGAAAAATGGTGCTTCACCTGGGAAAGATGGACTGTTGACCAAAACTGTCAAAATTATGAGCAATTTTATTAGTTTGCCTTTAATTAACCTATGCTTCAAATATGCGGACGTACCGCGACAGTTTAAAGAAAGCCTTGTAATTCCGATTTATAAATCTGGCAATAAGGAGCAAATGACAAACTATAGACCCATTTCATTGATTAATATTTTTGGGAAGATTTTTGAGAAATGTTTAAGTAAAAGACTTGTTTGTTTTCTGGATAAAAATAACATATTATATAAATATCAATTTGGTTTCCGCAAAAATAGCAGCACTGAAAGTTCTCTTCAGGAACTTATAGCCCAGATTCTTGACAACTTTCAAAATGACAAAAAAACGGTAGCAATTTTTTTAGATCTTCAAAAAGCGTTCGACACAGTATCTCATTCAAGATTATTGATTAAACTAGAAAGCATTGGATTTCGCGGTGAAGTTCGAAAATTGTTTAAAAATTATTTGGCTGACAGATTTCAACAAGTTAGGGTGGGGTCTTGTCTGAGTTTCGCGGAAAAAATAAAAATTGGCGTGCCACAAGGTACAGTTTTGGGTCCTACACTATTTCTAATTTATATAAATGAACTACTTCTAGGTAATTTCAACTGTCAAACGATTTCTTATGCTGATGATACAGTATTAATATGTAGTGGTCACTCATGGAATGCTGCATTTCAAAACGCTGAAACATCTTTAAATAAAGTAAAATGCTGGTTAGACATCAATCGTCTTAAGCTTAATATTACTAAAACAAAATATGTAACATTCTCTCCAACTAAAGTAGGTATTCCATCAAATCCTCAGCCTCTAATAATAAACAAAAGTGTTGGCAGTGTTGAAAGAGTAGATTCTATCAAGTACCTAGGAGTTATGGTTGACTGTTATTTAAAATGGCAAAGTCATGCCGAGCACTTAGGAACGAAACTGAGGAGGACTATTTTCAAATTCTTTATTCTTAGAAATATTCTAAGTAAGAAGAGTCTCTTGACGGTATATATTTCATTCGTGGTATCCATTATTAGCTATGGAAAAAGTATATGGGGTGCGGCTTACACAAGTAATTTAAAAATTTTGCAAACTACCCAAAACTTCATTTTAAGAACCATCTTTGGAGTCCCATGTTGGACAAGTTGCAAAGTTACGTATACAGACAATAAACTGTTAAACGTGAAAGGTTTGTATATTTTAGCTGCTTTAAAATACATTCATGCTAAAAATGATCACACACTAACAAGTCACATGTATGACACACGAACTAGGATTAACATATCTTTATCAAGAGAGTAAATAAATCTGTTTGCCAGAAATGCATAAATTTTAATGGTATAAGGCTGTATAACAATATACCAACTGAATATAAAATAATGCCTAAATATATATTCAGGAAGGAAATTAAGAAATATATATTATACAACCTCAATAATCTTGCTTCGATTATTCATTAACTGCTTTTTACGCCTATTTGCTTTTTCTTTTCCTTTTATTTACAATATAATATTATTTATATTAAGTATTCTAATATTATATCCTTTTGCTCAGTTCTTATTCTGTGCTACGTTACTCTACCTACTCCATGACCATCACTGTCAGTTGCAATAATACAGGTTGTGACACACACAAGCTCACAGCTTAGGCGTCTGGTTGTACTGATTTATTTTTTTTGTATTGTATTTAATTTGGTTTACTGTATTGTATTGTATATGCCATTTTTTTTTTGCTGAATAAATTGCTGAATTGCTGATGTGCGATAATGGAGGGCTATTGATCCTAAAATGACTGGACTATCGTCTTTTCTTGGCACCTTGGACGGTCTCCTTATCGGGGATTGTTCAACCTCTCGTAAATACAGCGGGTTAACTGCCAATAGTCGCTTTTTGCTCAGGATATTTTATGAGCCTAGGTTACTAGATAATTTGGGATAGTTATACAACGTTCAGATACTACGGTTTAAATGGGTTCTAATACCGCAGCGATATGAAGTAACCCAGTCATTTAATAGAGTAATATTTTTGTGAAAATATATTGTTCTTATTCCCAACAAGCTATGCAAATGAAACCTTACACGCTATATGAGTAACTTGCGAGAGTATAACTTTAGGTACCGGAGAAATGTAGTCGAAAACATTATCTTTATGCTCACAGAATCCGAAACGTACGAAAGCACTTAGAAACATTTTGATGAGTCCGCATGTACCTCTTTGTAGAAAATAGAATTTTTGAATCTAATAATGGGTTTAACTCTGAAAGTAATCAAAAATTCGAGGAAACAAAACCACTTGCTTAAGCCTTGGCGCTAACGCGGTTCTACAGGTGCTATATATCAGAGGTCAGACTCCAGTACTGCCGTAAGCTTCAGGGGATATACAGTACGTTATGTAGAATGAGAAAAATGAGGAATTTATTGGAACTACTTGTTCTCCATGCTCGAGCTTTGGGAAAGAGCATGGTCACAATGATTACAAACAAAAGACGATGATTGTTGTCGAGTTTTGGGCACCTGCCGACAGGCACGTATCAAGGATTTGTTTATGGGGGGTCCAGATTATGGGTGTCACTTGGTTGACCTTTCGGGGGGTGTGCAAATTGGTGGATTCCATATTTTAGACGGCATTTTATAACGTTTCGGGGGGGGGGAGGTCCGGACCCCCTGGACCCCCCCTAAATACGTACCTGCCTGCCGATGTAAACATTGTCTCTAAAGAGGACCAGAAGGTGACCAAATATTATGAGGAGGAGTGAGGTGTGGCTGCTGGGTAATGCAATGGCCCAGTGTATTTGAGTCTGGGTTGCAACTTTTCTGTTTTCAACTGATATAAAGGACGCGGAAAAAACGTAAGACGTTGAGTATTTTTGGTGCCATTCACAAATTCGTGACAAGCTTGATCCAGGATCCAGGGTGAAGATGTTCTCGTTACACGCACTACTCTTTGCGGCGGCTGGGGTGCTACCAAGTAAAAAACCTCTGCACGCTGCCTCTTCTCCACACAGCACCGGAACTGCGTAAGCATTGCGTTGTTGCTGTGGATGGGTGTTTCGAAGTAGTAGTATTCCTTTTCAGGTTTCCAGTAGGATCCCTACTTGCGCGACTCTTCTTTCTTCCCAGTCATTATGAATTTAATCTTGCTGTGAGTGGCATTCCACTGGTTTTTATCTGCACCATCGGTGGTACCATATCAGTTGGAGTGATGCCTATGCGTATTCTGTTTTCCCACCACGTTCTGACTTCTTGCCTCCTTGGACATTCGTGGCCAGTCAGCACCTAAGTAGGATGGTAATCAGTCTCGCCATAGCGTCTGGTTGCCTATTGTCTGATATCGACAGTGAACGTTCTTGTCCAACGTCTTATAGTGGAACGGTCTTGTCTTTTAACGTGCAGAAGCTCACCATGCGGTAAATGCAGGAAATTCTGATTCAAATTTTTCTGTTCACCGCTGTATTCATTTCAACTTGCCTTTGCAACAAGTGTTCCCCAAATCGATGCAGCATACAACCGTATGGAGTTGCAGACTGATGATATTGTGATCCGCTTGCTTGATTTTGGACCTCCCACATTTGGCATTAGTCTGGGTAGAGTCGACATTGTTTGACCTGCTGATATGTTGTACGACCACCACCAAGCGAACATCCAAGGTACTTGGAACGCTGTTAGTGTTCCTTTAGCACGATGCAGACGTCAGCGGTTGGCTATAACTGCCAAAATCTCGACTACTACTTTTCCATTCATTTGTTAACATGATAATAATAGCCGCTGTGGCTGAACACGATGCCGCGTCCTGGCGCAGTTGTTCTGGTCGCACCACCGAAAACATTTATAGACCTTCGATATACCAACGCTGCTGTTTTTCCTTGTTTTCTGTTGTTTAATGTTGTTTTCTGTTGTTTGTTGTTGTTGTTTTCTATAGTTTTCTATTGTTCTCTGATGTTTTCTATTGTTTTCTGTTGTTTTTGGTGATTGTCTGTTGTACTTTGTTGTTTTCTCTTGTTTTCTACTATATTTCATTTCATCATGTGGCTCACTAGTGTATTCTGTTGTTTTCTATTTTATTCCGTTATTTTATTTTGCTTTCTCTTGTTTTTTGTTATATTCTATTTGATTTCATTGTTTTCAGTTGTTTGCTACTGTGTCGTGTTCCTTTGTGTTGTTTTTTGATTTACTCCCTTGTTTTCTATTGTTCTCTGTTGTTTTCTATTTCTTCCTTTTGTTTTCTGTTATATTTCATTGTTTTATGTTTCTGTTGTTTTTTGATTTAGTCCCTTGATTTCTGTTGTTTACTATTGCATTTTGTGGTTTTCTGTTTTTGTCTGTCGTTTTCTTGTTATTCTCGGTTGTTTTCTGTTGTACTTTGCTGTTTTCTGTTGGTTTATATTTTTGTCAGTTATTTTCTGATGTCTTCTGTAGTTTCCTGTTATTTTCTCTCGTTTTCTCTTGTTTCCTGTTGTTTTCTGCTAATTTCTGCATTTTTCTGTTCTGTGTGCATAGTTAGATGCAGCAAGTAGTGGGAAGAGCGATGCACGAATTCACTCTTAGCACTATTTTCTTCTTTTGAATTACTGTAGATATCACTATATAGTATATCGACGCCCTGTATCTCAAAATTCCAGATACGCCCTGCATTCTTGAAGGAATTAATAATGTTTTAATCTAGAGACGTGGAGGCAGTCTGACTGACATGGCCATGCCTGCGGCGAAATATCTCAAAGCAAACTCGGGACCATTTGATATTTCTCCTCCTCGGGCCGAAGTAATTGAATCAGAGAAATGTAATTTTTAACTTCATCAGAGCTGGCTTTGTTTATAGTACGCTCTGGCCCGGCTGACGTTTTAAAAACTGCTCGCCTTTGAGGACCAAGACAATCGCAGAAATTAATAAGGACCTTGTCGGTTACAAAAAGGACGCGGATGTATGCATACGACTCAGAAGTTGCGCTCAAAGAAGACCATTTTGATTGGTAATCTTTCTTTATATGTTTGTGCATGCGAAGTATTTAGTTGAATCTGAAGTAGGTTTGCCAGCCATACTGTTAGGGGCACAGCAAGTCCTTTTTAACACGCTCTTATTAGCCTCACCTGAATGATTGTTTGTTCTTTGTTTGTGAGCTTGTAACTCTCATTTGAATTAAGAGGTCGGATCGAATATTGAACGCTGCAATCTTGCCGCGAAAACGATTTTAACGGTTTCAAATCCGTCGACTAGCAGTCGTATCCGCTAACTAAGAGATGGCGCAGACACCTTAAATTTTGTTAATATTACACAGAGGCGTAGCAGCGAAAGCTTAAAATGACGTGATATTGCAACTGTTTGGGAGTGTTTTTCTGAAATTAATTCAGGAACGTCGACACTTTTAATTACCATTCATGCAGTAATGGTAATGGTTATGCTCTGAATATTGATCAAAAATAATTATTAATCTTCATTACACAGAGTATTAATAATAAAAGTTCCAAAAAAAAACCAAAAAAACTTTAACGATGAAGTTGAAAAATATAGTTAAAAACAAAAAAAAACACTTTTAAAGAACATCAGACGAAAAAGTTAAAAATATTTTTTAAGATTAGCTTGAAACAATAATAAACGGAAAATGCTAGTATGATTGTGAAAAAAGCGTGGATGCTTTGTGTCATACTATTTTTAAATAGAGCGCCCGCTTTTTTCACAATCATATAGTATCTTTTGTTTATTATTGCTTTAAGATTATTTTAAACATCATTTTCAACTTATTAGTCTGATGTTCTTCAAAAGCGTGTTTTTTCAGTTTTTTTAAACTATATTTATTATTATTATTATTAAAGTTTACGGCTTTTTGTAGAATTAGACCGACTCACTAAGGAGTTTCTCTTTATAGCATAATATTGTAATATACGTATAAGCAATCTCCCTTATTGTAAAAAAGATCCAAGGCACTTCAAGGTTCCTAGCCCCATCTTTAAACAAGAGAACCAACGCAACGAAAGAGTTATTGAAGCGATTGTGATAACTTTAAGATTAATTTACTAAGAAATGGATCTTTTCTGCAAAAATTCGTCCAGTTAGTAGGTGAAACAGCGTTCACAACATTCTAAATTCAGATGATTTAGGATAGACTAATGGCAAGTAGTTTATACTCACTGCCACTAACCAATACAAGTGAGATGCTTATTTAGAATCCATGCTAAAAGAATTCATAATCAAACATGGTTTTTTCGGGATTTTTTTCCACTTTTAGTTTACTATTATAATTGTGTTACTTACTACTGTCCATAGCATATGAGATCAGTCGACTTTTCAAAATTATTATGGATAATTTATCTAAAATACTGTTAATTCTTTGTCAGCTTCATATTCTAATATTCTAAACCGAAACAATACCGACCTGTGTGATTGACAGTGTGCATCCTTTCAAACTGTGGTGAGTGGATGGTTTGGAACGGTTAATGAAACAAATATTCTAAGCAATGTCTGATAATCTGAAGGAAATGATCTAATTTGTTTTGTAACACATCGCAATGATATTTTGACCATCATAAGATCATAAGTTATTGGCCTCTCCTAAAAATTACACGAGATTCATGAAACGTAATGAAAAAGGTATCCTCGAAAACATTTTCCGCGGAATGATTGACAGATAAAAATAGCATTTGGTACAAACATTTGTATGTATGTAAACGTCTTTACTCATAAAGTACACACAGTACATAAATGGGCATAGTTTAGCTTTCACAGCTATTCTTCCACTCAGACACTTTCTCTCATACAATATTGATTACACCTAAAAAATCGCTCATAATATATTTATGTTTAGTACCTAAATAGCGTGTTTGTCCTTCTTCAAAGATTGGAAATTATTTTTGAAGTGCACCATAGTACAGGGTTTTGCTGGGACGTATTTCTCAAAAACTCGCAATTCTAGTTTGAGCTTTGTTCTCCCTCGAATATTAGGTTAAATATAATGATTTATTATTTCAATGACCTAATTTAATTACTTACGAGACTGAGCGTGTTTGACCACCTAGCTAATTCCACTATCCGAAATGACCAATATTTGCGGTTTACTTCTCTCCGCAAGTGGCTCTTTGTAACAGTAGATAATTTGTGAGGTTACATGTCATACTGTTGTTTGTAAAAGAAACTGATGGATACTGTGTTTAGTATTAAGAGTTCCGTATGAAATTTCGTATCAAATGAACTGCGTTTAAGATTTTTTGTACTTTTTTATAATATTTTTCCACTGTTATGTAATCATTAGGTTTGTTGTTTCAAGAGTAGCAAACTTCTAACTTGACAGAACAATATTGATCTATTTTCGACAGCACAGCTACGTCAAATAATTCCCTGTATTCTCTTCTTGCTTGCGGAATGTTGTTATTATTTTTATATAATAAACGTATAATTTCCAATTTTTGATTTTCATTGTTTATCGGCCGCCATGGCTCTAGTGGATGAGGTTTATTTTCATATTTTAGAAACTTTGTTAGAGGGACTTATTGGGGCTAGTTTTAAGCCGAAACAACCACTTTATTACCAATTATTCGCTTCAGTCTAGACAAATTCAACCAGAATGGGTATTGTCCATATAGCCCCATTAACTAGCAATACCTATATTTTCCTTCTAAGTTACCATGATTTTATTCTCCACTTTGGTGAAAATAACGTCGAAAAGAGGTAAATTTGACTTTAACAGGGTCTGCGTCTAGTTTGGACGTAAAAAAGAGGTAATTTTAACTTAAAATGTTTGTTGGGTTTTTTTTATGGTCGGCCTCTCGCAAAGGCTGAAAGCCTATGGCGCTGTAGAAGCGCTGCGAGAGGATAAGTATCGGTTCACGTTAGATTTGAAACGCTGCAGGTTGTAGCCGTCGGGAAACAAATTCCCTGGTAGCTGATTCCACAGCGTCGAAGTTCTCCAAAAGAAGGAATGCTGGAGGAGACTAGTTCGGGGAGTAAGGACCTCGTCCTGGTAAGGATGAGCTTGCAGAGCTTCTCTAGTGTTCCTGGTTCGGACGGCCTGTGGTATTATAATCTGAGAGAGCTCACTCGAACATCTTCCGTGACAGAATCTGTAAAACAGGGATAGGTCAGCCACCCTCCTTCGATGTTCCAGGCTGTGGAGGTCCTTTGTGAGGTTAGGTGTATCGATTAGTCTAACCGCTCTTTTCTGGATAGTGTCTAGAAGCTTTAGAGAGTGCTTCGGAGCGCATGCCCACACATGGGAGCAATACTCCAGCGCTGGTCGGATCTGTGCCTTGTAGAGCAGCAGCAGTTGCTCTGGTGTATACAACTTCCTACAGCGGAACAAAACTCCAAGCTTCTGGGATGCCGTTTTAGCAATACTGACGACGTGGTCGTGCCAGGACATGTTATTGTTGATGTTGATTCCCAAAAGCTTGACGGAAGGTGATTCGATTATGGGGTGACCCTCCATTTCCACGGTTGGTAAGCCATCGTGAGACTTCTTTGTAAGTGTTGTTGCCTGAGTTTTTTGTACGTTGAACTGTACTCTATTTGCTAATCCCCACTCGACAATTGTTTTTATATCTGCGTTGATATGTGAGGCATGCTGCTGTCGCCGACGTACCGTCTCCTGGGATGATAGTGGCTTGCCTGGTTCCATGCACGACACTAATGTACTGTCATCTGCGAAGCTGTAGATTGGATTGGATGTTATTTCCAGCAGCTCGTGGATGTACAGCAAAAACAGTGTAGGGGATAGGACAGATCCCTGAGGAACACCGGCGTTTATTGAAAATACGTCAGATGAGCAGCCCTCGACTACGACAAACAGAGATCGGTCGTTCAAAAAGCTATTCAGCCACTGGCGCAGGCCAGGTGGTAGTCCATAAGCAGCAAGCTTCACCAGAAGTCCGTCATGCCATACTCTGTCGAAAGCTTTCGATATATCAAGTGCAACAACACGGGATTCGCCATGATTGTCTATTGCTCTGTTCCACAAGTGAGTGACGTAGGCAAGGAGGTCACCTGTAGACCTGTGCTTACGGAAGCCATACTGGCGATCATTTATAATGTTATTGTTGACCAGGTATTTCAGGAGCTGTGTGTTAATGACAGTCTCCATAACCTTAGACATGATGCTGAGAAGAGCCACAGGTCTATAATTGGCGGGATCAGTTTTTTTGCCTTTCTTAGGGATGGGTTGTACGCAGCCAATCTTCCACGAAGCGGGAAACACGCCTCGTTGATACGAAAGTTTGAAGAGCTTGCAAAGAATAGGTGCAAGCTCAGCGGCACAGCGTTTAAGGACAATGGCTGAAATTTGGTCAGTTTGTTTAGTTTTTGGAGGATGCTTTTTACATCTCGATGTTGAAATTTGACCTCTGCCATTCTCGAGTTCACGCTTATGGTGGTGGTCGGAGCACTTCCTTGAAAGTCTACAGTAGAATTGGCTGCGAAGAGCTTCCCCAAGATGTCTGCTTTTTCTTTAGGAGCAGAAGCGATGGATTTGTCCTCTCTGGTCAAGGGTGGTATTGACGAATAGGAAAAGTTCTGACTAACAGCCTTAGCTACAGACCAAAATGTTCTGGACGAGCTAGGACATGAGAGGAGCTTGTTCTTAATTTTTTGGTTGTGTTCCTCCTTGCTGCTGTCAATCACGTGTTTACTGTGATTTCTGGCGTCGATAAAACTGCGGTGGCTCTCAGCATTTGGATTTTTCCTCCATTCTCTGTAATGCTGGTTTTTAGAGGTAACTGCATCTCTGCAACGCTGATTGAACCATGGCTTGTTTTTGGGGGGATGCTTGACGACATGAGGAATATAGGCTTCCATGCCGGATACTAATACCTCTGTGATTTCTTGGGCGCAAGCTGATGGGTCTCGTGATGGGTAAGAGGGGTGGCAAAGAATGAGGAAACGCCCTGTACTCGATCAAGTGCTATGTTATATAAACGTTCTCATATTTGATAGTATTTTATCCTCTTGCCTTCCGAAATTTGTTTATGGACCACCCTGTATAGTATTATACTAAACCTGATATCCACCAATTATGAAAGATTCAATACACTCAGTAACGTAACTTTCCATTCTTAATACCCGCCGTTGTACGCTTGGTGTAGTAGCAGCGACCGCCAACGACATAAAGGAGGTAAGGAGTATAGGTGGGGGTTGAGGGGGTGCGAACACGACAACCGTCTGGAGAAAAGAGTGAGACGACGATAGTCTTAAAGCTGTCACGGCTAATGGCAGTTATCCATCAGCTCGCTCAATCACCATCATCATACACGCCAGACAGGTCGACTACCAGTGTCGTATCGTAGGGGCGAAGGGCACTTTACGGAGTCAATATAACAGGAGTATAGTCATTATATGAACTTTGGTCTGTACGGTGGTAATATGGTACGATGGTATGGTGGTTTCTTACCGTCCGTGTCAAGTAGTCAAGTAATATTTATATGTATATATGTCGTGCAAATAATTATTTATTACAAAACATGACAACATTGTATCGACTGGCCGCCGAGTTGCGGTGGACCGGTACAAACAACAGTGGTAGTGCTTTATTTTCGTTGGATTGTTTTCTCTTTTTAGTGAAATTAAGGTTTAATTAGTGTATAGGTGAAATAGACTATTCCACAAGATGGTGAAGTGCTATGCAATTCGCAAGAAACGATCTGAGCATGTTAAGAATGTAAACACATGGTGAATAATAACAACGTGGTCTTGCAAATAGATACGTGCCTGCTAGAGCATAATAATGCTTTGCTACTTCTAACCAATCCAGTTTGTTGGTTTTTTCCAGGTTTGTTACTGAATATAATCAGTCGGAATTCATGTCTGAAGTAATAAGGATAAAGTAATAGAAATATTAGCTAAAGTTGAGTATACTTAGAGTTCTCAGTATTTAATTCAAAATATGTATATAAAAACACCGCTTCACGTCATTTTTAATTGAAAATTGGCTTATTTAAGGTTTGCTATTTGGAACCAAGTCAGGCCCGTTGCCAGGATTTCACTTGGGGGGGGGGGGGGAGGGGGCTGGTGCTCGAAATATTTTTTGCAGGCTATACCGGCATATAAAGGACGGATGTTTTTGAAATGGCTACGACCCTTCCCCCTACCACTGCGAGAGAGGTGAGGGGGGGTACTAGGGTTTCCAATCCGGGATCCCGGATATTCTTCCTCTCTCATCCTGATGAGGGAGGAGTACTAGCCATTTTAGAAATGCTCGTCCTTTGGGTCGGACTCTTTGACATCAAAATTTAAATGTGGCTTATATTTTACGTTATAAAGGAACTAAGCTCAAAAATATTCCTTATATGCCACTACAAGATGAAGCATAAGAATGTTGAATTTTAGCCAGAACTGTATGCAATATAATACTCATAAATTTAACTGTTTTATAATTTCACACATAGATGAAAATATATATAAGATTTAAGAATGTATAAAATTAAAACATGCGACTTGCAGGGAGGCTGTAGTATCCACGATCTGTGTGAGTATGATCATAATTTTTTTGCAGTACAATGTATGACGAGTAGCTTGTAGCGTGTTCTGTAGAACTTGATATTTATATATTTCTGCCTTTGGAAGCACTATTTGCTTTTTTAGTTCCAAAATAAAAACCCAAAACTGAACCGCTCAATGACATATT
Source organism: Callosobruchus maculatus (assembly GCA_951848785.1). NCBI lineage: Eukaryota > Metazoa > Arthropoda > Insecta > Coleoptera > Chrysomelidae > Callosobruchus > Callosobruchus maculatus. Next base: position 938,339 of record CATOUR010000177.1, read on the forward strand.
TCATGCTATCCTATAATATAATATGTATCGTTCAGTTATATGCAGCTTATTTATGATTCATGGGTAACAAGAATCTGTGGGAATAATATAATTTCTAGGTGTCCGCTTCTAATACATTTAATAATTAATTTTGTCTTGATGGATGAATAACTTTATATCTAAGACATTTATAGATCTAGACGCTTCTTCTCTACTATGAAATTGTCATTATCATGAATGAAATTTATGCGGAGATCTGCAGATGTATTGGTTCTTTATCATACTATCTTCATCAAAAAGGCAATAATGTCGCTATGGTAACTAAGACACTATCAACATTTTGACTTTCCAACTACAAAAAAAAAACCCTTAATTAGTTTGTAACCTTCAAATCAGTATAAGTTTAAAAAACCAAATTGCGTACCCGCATTTTTTTGTCACCGTATAATATTACATAAAGACATTATTCAGCCCATAAACCGCTATCTTGTGCAAGGCCCTTCTATCAGTAGCATCTAGCGTATATTTGCCCTGGAACATTTTAATAGGTACATGATTTTTTTCCGATCAGTGAAGCTATGAAGTGTCAGAAATTTTATAGGAACGTTTTTCAAAAGTTAATCCGCAGAATGGGAATAAGATGAATTTTAGCTAATCAAACTAAAGTAGAAAAAAGAAAGGAAAAGATAATTTATTCAAACACCTGGATTCAGGTTCGAGGCAGAGTTGCTCATTAGGAATCTGCAATCTTTTGATGTATCTCTACCAGCATTTGGTTTATTGATCTCTATGCGGATGGCTCTGAGTCTGAACAAGGAACAGAAGCTATAATCCACACGATTGGGTCAAATGCGAATCATCGAAGCAGAAATAATAATTGTTATACAGATCTGCGCAAAAAGAAAGTAACTGTCAAACATTCAATGGCGATCTATTTTGACAGCAAGGACGCATAGAAAAAAAATTAATTCTATGCAGGTTAAAGAAGGAGTATTGGTGTTGAATGGGATCTCTTTTATAGAGTCCTGCACTATAACTGTATACGACAATTGCGATTTTGAAAAAAAAATTGGTATGGAAGGAAATGCGAAAAACTTAATTAATGTAATGCGAGAAACTTAAAAATAAATTATTTTCAATTAATCATAAATAATTTAAAATTGATAAAATATGAAACAAAACCACATGACTATGAACGCGCCAGGATAGGTCACTAAAGTTGTGTGCGTCATAATGTTAAAAGTCGATCTCAGATCATGGCGCACAACGTAGTCCGATCCACAGGCTATTTCCCCCACGTCCGATCATGACCGTGATCTGGGATACCGTCCGCTCCCGTTTGTTTTGTGTACGTGTTAGGTTATGAGATATTTAAATTTGTGATTTCAATAACCAAAAGAAGCAAGATCCTTACTAGATGCCTGTAAAAGAAATAATTTGATATAAAGTAGACATATAGAACGAAGAGCGTCAGTACCTTTACATTCTCTGTGAAGGTCCATAAAGAGTATGGATCTAGCAGAATCAAGTATTTTTATAAATTGTATGTATTTATAATCTATTTCTGACTGACATGACTAAGGTGGAAGCTGGGATTCCATTTTTATGTTTTTGTTACAAACTAATTATACATTTATTTACATCTCAAGTATTTCAATCACCGTAGGTTGATTTTCTGCTATTAATTTGATACACAAGTTCAAAAATCTTTTCGAAAAAATGTGTCATCCAGTGTTGACGTTTTGTTTTCAACAATGATAAAATACTATTGGATGATACTTAACTATATATAGCCCTCAATATCCAATAGAACCTTTTCTTCAGACAACATCCAATTGAGAGTCACTATAAGCCTCCTCAAAATATGCATGTTGATAAAATCGACTGTTAGACGAATAATAATTAATAAAAATGGTTATGCAGAGTGTCCCACGACGATTAAGACAAGCAATATATCGGAACAGGGCAGTACTAGCGAATTACAATTTTAAGAGTTTAAATTAGAGCAAATATAGTATCTTTTCTTATTACTGTGTCACCCAATGGGGTATTTGTTTTGGATCACGTCACGCCCGATTCAAAATGTTTAATGGGATACCCTGTATATTTGTGACTTTTTGTATTCCTCCCGATAAAAAAATTCCAACAAATTAGCACACTTGGGGTCTAAAGTGATTAATTCAAGAGCTACAGGTACTTAAAGGACTGTACCACTACCATTATGAAACACTACCAAAGTAATTTAACTGTGGGGTACATGTTATAATCAATGATAGTGGTACCATCCTTCATGTATCTGTAGCTCTTGAGTAAATAACTTTAGACCCCAAGTGGGCTAGTTTGTTGGAATTATTTTATCGGGAGGAACACAAAAAGTCACAAATATACAGGGTGTCCTATTAAACATTTTGAATCGGACGTCACGTGATCCAAAACAAATACCTCAACCCCCAAAATTGTAATTCGCTACTATTGCCCAGTTCCGATACACTGGTTGTCTTAATCGTCGTGGGACAGCCTGTATAAAATTCCTACTTATATCGCAATGGTCTTCACAACAAAAAAATTTCGATTTCGTTTTTGAATTATGTCGACGCACTGCTTGAAATCATTCGTTTCGACGTTTTTCATGTTGCGGAATATTTAAAAACACTTTATCAGGAACTGTTTTTGTAGTATAAGTACATAATGGCACAAAACCAGATCAATAACTTTTGAGGTTCGACACTTTCATTATATGTATATTTGAGTATTTAACGTTGACAACAGAGTTTTATGGATCAAAGCGCTGTACTTATTACCTCTTTATAAACTGTAATGAATGACGAAAATATTGACGTCAATACCTCCCAGTGAAAACTAACATTATGACGTCACACGCACTCGGTTTTGCTTCTTGGCTGTTTCCCCAAAGAAAGCACTCCAGCCAATATTGTGATTCAATGCCGGTAGGGGTATTAATCGTCGGAGTAGTTCTTTCTATGGGTTCACTACTTTGATATCAGCCTGATACCGGGTTTTACCCAGGTCCACTTGATAAGATCCGAAAGATCGGAAGAACGCTGTCGTGGACACGAGACATCGTGCCTGATGCGATTCAGGACATGTTCCAAACAAGGATTGTGATATCCTTGAAGCTTATTTTTTAGTGACCGCGACTATAGATTATGGTTGTTTTTTCATGGGATTTCGGTCAACGATTGAAACTATAACTTTCCTTCTTCAGGTGTCTATAAATGAATAGGAAATGATCTGTATATAACAAAAATAAAAAAAATGAATATAAAAGAACTGAATTTACTGAGACAAGGAAAATAATAGTTACAAACCTACTCACGTTAATTTCAGATGTCGGTTACATTTCTGTAAAATTGTTTTGTTTGTGAAGCAGCCTCTACGGGTTGAGAGAGCTGAATGACCTGCACAGCGTTTTTAGGATATTGTAAAATACACAGATGTTCTTAAAGTGATGGTAAAAGATTGAAGGAACAATACGGGTGAAAGCTTTTGTATCTATCTATGTATACATAAATATGGTTTGCTGTTGTATACATTGTAAAGCTTTCATTATCTTTGAACTCATTTTGGGTAAGGTGGAAATCATTATATCTCTGCAATAAAGAAATAATTCTTGTTCCAATAGCCCCCACTTGTACGACCCTGTCTGATCACAGGGAACAGACGAGCGTCAGGTGAATTGACGGCATGCTACTGTTTGGTAGTTTCCACCTGGTGAGGGGTAAATGACGGGCATCGTTCAACTTGGACCGACATCGACTGTCTGAAAGCCCCATTTTTCATGCTCAACGGTATCGGCTGTCCATTCACTATATGTGTATTTAAATGGCATTTTTATGTAGCCGTAAAACATTTATTTATGTCTGTTGATGCATTAGACGAATAATTGATGCCGGTAATGTGATTTTTATAATGTTTTCAAGGGTTGAATTGGGGGTAAGATCCATTATTCAATTATTATACTTACTCAAAATGTATGCATAATTTACCGAACAGTATAAAATTTATATATTTTATATACATAAAAAGTCGTCTAGTAAGAGAAAAAAGATATGTTATTAGTTTCATAATTTCTTGCTCTCAATTTTTTTCTATCACACCCGAAAATGGTCATAAGGCAAAAAACCATAAGGATATAAAGCCCGACATATGTACCTATTTTTCTTCAAACTACAAAAGAAATGTATGGCTCCAAAGTTTTTTCTTCACTTTCTACGCCAATAGGTGTTTACCTATCTTCGTCTCGCAAAAGAGAGACTATTAGTTTTTTGGATGTCTCATCCAAATGGTTTAGAAAACAAAAAAAAACGTGTCTTAGCACATCCAACTATACTGCATTTAAGAAATCTATAGAGCAGTTTCTACCTGCTTGGTACACAGTAAAAGAAAACCTGATTAAAAGTTTGCAGGACTCTTGGCAAAAGGAGAACACTGGTAGCTGGACCAGTCAGGAAATCAAAGCACGGGTGGAGAAGCAACATGGAGATATGACCTATTTTCTCACTCAGATGATAAGTGGACATGGATGTTTTCAACAATATCGGAAACAATTCACCCACATTTACTGCTAGATCAAAGTCTAGGAAAAGTGACACCTGAAAATGTGATAATAAAAATGTTAAATTCAGAGGAGAACTGGGAGATTGTTGCGAATTTTTACCAGGCAGGTTACTGGGCGAAAGGAGAGAGACGTAATAGCGATGGAGAGGAAAAAGAAAATAAAAGAGAAGTAATGGAGCACTAAAAACATCAAAAAGCCGCAACACTCCGTGAAGCAATGCTACATGTAATTCCAAGAAGTTCCACCTAGCGAAGACAAGGGGTTCTAATCGGAGTAGTGTCCGACACTTTTGGAAGCACTGCAACCCGCTGTGCCAGCTTCCTTCGCCCAGCGGTCTCCCCTTAGTAAAAAAACCTGCTCGGTACAATGGACTAGTATCATGAATTTTGTTTCTGGTTGCATATGATAGAGTACGTCATAAAAAGCATCTCATTTTTTTCTCCGATTTTTTTGGGCACAGGCAAGCCGTGAAAATAAGGAAAATATTTGAATTCTCCTAGGACAGTGACGTCACTGCCCTATAGGCGAACAGCCAATCAAAAGACAGATATGTGTGCTGTGTTGCCGCATTCTGATGGCGCGCGAAATGCCAAAGCTGTACGCGGGCTGGCTCGTCTATCTTGTCTTCTGTTCCCGTCTGATATGTTTTGTGGTTTTAATGTCCCGTGATCCGAAATTCCAGGGCTGTTCCAAATTACGGTTCTATCACCGTCCTAGAACTGTTTTCATCATGCCCCGCCCATTTTGTGATTCTAGAATCGATGAATCACCGTTTTTAGAACTGTAAAATGGGCGGGGCTTGATGAAAATAGTTCTAGGACGGTGATAAAACCATAATTTGGAACAGCCCTTCCGAAAGCTAAGTTAAGGTTCGATCCGTCAATCCTTTCAATCAATCGTCATTCGGTCATTGTCATTTCCAAATTCCATTGGGCTTTGGCTGTAATTTTCAACAATCTTAAAGTTATTATTATTTGTTTGCGTTTATTTATACAGGATATCCTTTTAGTCCATTTTACTAGGTTTCAAGTTATTTTATCATAACATAATCAACAAGTATGAGTAAAATCGATAGTGGATTCACAAAAGCCGATTCAGATAACCTGCCTAAAGTTGATATGGCTATGGTGAACGACTTTTATGTGGATAATATGCAGTTCTTCAATACGGAGATGAGAAATGTGAAAGCTAAGAAGTGAGTTTCAAAATATTTATAACACTTGGGATAGCAAATAACATGTTTATGTGAAATGTAAATGTTTTGCGAGTCGGAGCTGTTCTTGGCAACAATGCACTGCTGATAATTCGCGCGGTTGGCAGTGATTGGCTGAATTTGAATTCCGTTCTTTAAACTTTAGAATGGAATTACTAAAAAACAAAATGATGTAGAAAGTAACGAAATACAGCAGAACGATTATTTTTGTATGCACTAAGCGGTCATGATAATTAAATCATTGTTCTTAACCTCGTGATACTAGTCCATTTCGATGTCGGTCATAGGCGTAGGTAAACTTTAACATCTTACTTGATATATTGCTCCTCATTATTCATTTATGACGGAGTGAAGGAAATCAATGACACTTTAATGATAAAGTAATTAAATCATACATACTGTAGCGCCTGTATATTTGTTTGTTTAATGTTTGAGTATTTTCTATTACGCCGTAGTTTTATAGTATTATAAAATTGGCGACGTTCACACCAATGAAAAGATGTTGCAATTATTATCCATCATCAGTCAGTGAAAAAGTTATTATTTTAAATGTACATGATTGCACAAAATATGATTATGCGAATTTTACTGTACCGATGTTCCCGAATGACTGGAGTTGGAAAGTCCACCTTTTTAAATGATTACAGGAGAGAAAGACTGCAGGTGAAGTAAAACCTCCCAAGAAAATCCCATGCAGACCAGTAACGGTTCTTCATGAAAACACCAAAAGTTTAATTCAAAGAACAGTTCAGTCTTTTTATTTCAAAAAAGAAATGTCCATCATAGATAAAATTCTAATGGAGCTTGCCCAGGATGACAGCGTTCGGTTTATAACCAGAAAACGTTCATGGACCAGTTTAAACAATGTGGGTTTTGCCTGAGAAAAGCGTAACCGCAAAGCACTTTTACTGGAAAGCGATGAAATTGTTTGCAGGAGACTAAAATGCTTAGAAGAAGTATAAAGCAATGCCAAAGAGAGCAGAAGAAAAGCTGTTATCTTGATGCGACGCGAATTAATCAAGGTCATAGTACCAAAAAAGTGGCAAGACAAAATATAAGCAGTGATCGCCAAGCTTTCATAGAAGGCCTGTCAACGGGTAATAAGGTACATTCAAGAAATGGAAAAGGCTAAAAATCGTCGTATTTGTTTAGAAAACGTTTATTTGCCCATAAATCTCACGCAGCAAACAGTTTAGTTTTGTTCTTGTAGGTAAATCGAACCAAAACGCTTGCTAGATTGCTGGATGAATGACAAACACAAGAAGAAACTTATTTCCCTGGAATATAAGCCAATATGAGAGCTTTCCAAGATTTAGAATGAGCTTATTTTTTCCACGGGGGACTAGAGTCAATGAATGGATCTACGTAGTGTGCAACAATTATCTAGATAGTATCAACGAAATACAGTTGGGGTGTCTTGACCTCTGAAAATCACATTCGAACAAAAGACGATAGGAAACAATAAAAAAGTACGTCACGGCTGGGTAGTCGCATCAATTATGGACAGATGGTCTCGTTATTTCCGTGCGGTCGGGACGGGACGGAACGGAAGACGTATACAGTGCACCGTATTGTTTATCAATTTATAGGCCACTCATCTAATTACACTGTTTGAACGGTAAATTCCTTGGAGGCCTGGCTCATTGTGGGTGGAAGGTGCAACGAATTCGAATAGGTTAAAAGACTATGCTCCAACAGACATGTGTGTGTGTTTGTAAGACCACTTTGTTATTATTTAGCACGTCTTTACATTCACCAATGATAACATCTTCACGCTCAATCCCCTCTTGCAAATCATGCAGCACTTCACCATCTTGTGAAGTTTTCTAAAATAGTCTGTTTTTCACTTATGGACTGATAAAACCCAGAATTTTCTTCAAAAACCGCCAAATAAACAATAAAATCAAAACGCTGCCACTCTCTGTTTGTAAAAAATAATTGTCTATATGACATATTACTTGACCACTACTCCAGTAATTTGTTTGAGACAATAGGCTATTTTGGGATCTTACTCACAAGTTCTATAGCCATTTTACTATTACTACAATGACTGCAATATATCGTGAAACCAAGTTTGATATATATTTTTTACATTATGGACCATATCCAGCTGTAGTTTCTAATGCATCATATGATAATTCATTTGTAGTTTCAAATAGTCAGTTGTAAATACCAATACGTCAATTGTAGTGTCCAATCGTCGCCGTCGGCTGAATATTCAATTGCGTCCAGTGTAATTTCCAATAGTTAGTTATAAATTCCAAAGGGTCAATTGGAAATTCTAAAGCATCATTTGAATATTCAAAAACGTCAATTGAAGAGTCCAATCCGTGAACCGGTCATCATCATAGTCACAATGTCTTAACAGACATGTTGTGAACTCGTGAAATGTACCCATTATACGAGTTTCTATTGGGATATCATTAAGATCTTTAATGCAGTAGTTTCCCATTTGGTTTCTGCATCCTCATGCCGTTGACCAGATGTATCTACTGGTTCATCCGCCTTTAGGGACAATTTCTCACCCCAAGGACAAGAAGGTGTCCTGACTCTTCTCAACTCATCCACCCAAAGCTGTTGGTTGAGAAGAGGTTACTGCTTATACCGACAGTAGTTCAGTTCCTTTTAGTCGCCTTTTACGACAAGCAGGATATACGATGGGAGATATTCTAACCCGCCCCCACACGGGTAATGAACCGGTACATAGTTTGAAATTCTACATCGTTCAGTGCAAAAACAAGGATTCTATCTTATACTACACGCGATACTGAACAGTATTTTTGGTTGTCTGGTTCTTTATACTGTGCAAAAGTCGGCGCTAAGTCCTGGACTTGACTTGTTGTTACAAAGTATAAAATAAAACAAATCAAACAAACCCCTATCATTTTACTTCCCACACCGATAGGTGAGGGGAGTATTGTGATCGCGAAAATGGTCGATTTTGAGATAACACGCTTTTTGGGCGTTTTATGATGTCTTCATAACGAAAATCTATGTCACTCATTTCCGTCGGTCTGTCTGTCTGTCGGTCTGTCTGTGCGCGTTTTTCTAGCCTCGTAATCTCAGTAACCGCTGCATGAAATGTGATGAAATTTGGGCAGCGATATGGTGTGGGGTCGTAGTAGATACTGTTCTTATAATTTGGGTGCGGGTGGCATTGGGATTTGGGGGGGGGACGGCGGGTTGTAAAACTGAAATGTTTGTATTATGGATAATAGGCTGTTGATTAACCTATGCAGGAAAGACCTAGCGGCATAAGACAATTTGGGGGGGGGGAGGAGGGGGTGGGGGTACTGGCGATTTTGGTTGCAAGTGGATCTCAGGCTAAAGCTTCATGCTATGGGAGAATAATAAACTCACCCTAATGTGTGGGAAGTACTGAGTCAATCAACTTGACTTCATTTTTTGCTATTAAATTGAATTTGTTGCTGGTAGACAGTCTATGTAGCAGAAGTGTAACAATAGTAACAAATTGCGTGTATATTTTTGGACACTCGTACCGACACTGACGAAGATTATTAGCCGGAAAATGCCAACTTTAACGTCAATTAAGGCCCAATTCCAGAATACAGCGAAATTGATTAGAGAAAATACTATAAATCATCACATACAGTTAGTTTCAGGGACCACCCTTTGTAATATTTCATGAAATAAAAGACCACTTTTTCAAATGTGCATTTCACTTTCCTTCTTTTATATTTACAGACCAAAAAACTGCAAGAACACGTTAAGTCACACACACGCACACACCCGCACACACAAGCATCTATCTGTCCATCTCAATTCTGTTCTCATTACTTTAGTCATTCACAGTTCATCTTCTCTTGGCACGCATTGCCAAGAAGTTGAAATTAATGAGTGAATTTGGCGAGCTGCTATTATATCCTGTCAACCTATCCATTAAAAAACCAATAAATCGAAGAATATTCAATTCACTTAGAATATGGAGAGTTTGACTTTCTTTGTCCAATGCTCTCAATCATCCCCCACAATAACTTTTCTCTGAGAAAATCTAACAGTGTAACAAATCATTACCGCTTTTAGCAACCCAAACCAACCAAAGAACCCCTTATCGCGCGGTATCTAATGCAACACCACCAAGAGCTGTCTCAAGGGGGCGTCTCACCCCCTTTCTGGTACGTGTCGAGAGAACGCGAATGTCCTTTCCTGAACCGGTAAATCACTCAGGCGTTGACTGGTGGGACCGCCGCCGCCGCGGCCGCCACGCCGCGGCAAGATTTGCGACTAGGCAAATGTCAGAGATCGCGCCTGTGAAAGGAAAAGCTTAAAGGCTGGAAAGCCGTATACAGGATGGCACTAAATATATACCATCCACGTTGTTATTATTTACCAACGGTTTACATTCTTACCTATGATAAAATCTGCACTCATCACGTACGCGCAGGCGCTAAACATTAGGGTGGGCCAACAGAAACATTTTTTTTCGCTTGGTACTCCAAAAATAGGCTTCTAACATCTTTAAGAAAGTCTCTCCAAGTATAAGCTCTTTTTAATTGAGTTGATTTGCTTTTTAGCATAAACCGAATGTAGGGAGTGTTAAATGAGTGTTCCACAAAAAAGTGAGTCTGTTTGTTGTCGTATCCGCAGGGTTACTATACCTGATACTTTTAAACGGGTCACATAAACAGTGCTCGGTTCCTCAGATTAAACGCTCAGGTAGCGGCTTTGGCAGATAGATGGCGAACCAATACTTTCTTAAAGTACTGCTTTCCGATATTTATATGTTGCTACTATAAGCTCTTAATCATTATGGGAAGGTTCTCCGCTTTATAGTTTTCTATTTTTTCCTTATTATCAGATAAAAAATTATATCTCACCTCCAACTACTTAAAAAAATATCTCACCTCATAAGATCTGTAGAAAATTAAATGCTCTACTAAAAAGGTCTCTCACGATTATTTCGTAAACCTAACCATTTAGAAGATATTAAGTGTTGAAGTTTGATTAGTTTTATGCAAATTTGTTTTTTTCTTATGAATTTTATAACCCAATGAAAAAAGATCATTACACATCACGAAATTTATTGCTCTACGAAAAGGGTTTCTTATGATTCTTTGATTAAGTTAAGCGTTTATGAGATGTTCATCGTAAAATATCAATGTATATCAATTTTTACACACAAGTATCAATAATTCGAAAGATTTCAATTCAGTTTGTGAGCTTCAGAAAAACGTACACGAATTTCTACGAATAGATAAATGTAATAAACTATTTTTCTGATTTGTTTTAAACACTTTTTTCCAGATAAATGTCTATCGTATCAAATTTGACATAAAAACGTAATCTACGCTAAATTGAAAAACCGTAATAGACCTTTTTTGTAGGGCGTTCAATTTTCTACAGGTCCTATGGGACGATATATTTTTTTATGTAGTTGGTAGCGAGATATAACCCGTTTCATCTAATAATACGGAAAAATAGAAAACTATAAACAGTGTACCCAGCGAAAAAAAAATTCTTTTTTGTTGACCCACCCTTCTAAATATGCTATTTAAAGAGCCTCTCAAACTGACGCGGGACTGCGAGCGCGGGACATAATTACACTACGGGAAATACACGCATACACACCGTTGCGATAGCAATAACGCATCCACGCCGAGGAATTATTGTGGTTCGCAGCGTGCAATATTTTTCCCGTGATCCTCACTGTTCCCGCATGTCATTCCTGGCGGCTAAATTGAACTAAGTTTGAACACATGTGAAATGTCGTCTGACATTACGTTCGTCCGGATTATTTTTGATGTACCAGTGTGAATGCACAAGATCGTCCCGCATTTCCTAGGCCTCTCCCGCATCCGCTCTGGTTCCCACAGTCCCGCATTGGTGTGAGGAGACGTTTACGGTCAGTTTCTTATAGCCCGGTATCAGCCAAGGTATTTGCTAGTCTTGGGTATCAGTATTCCTGCCATGTTGAGCTCCCATGCTACAATTATTGTCAGCAGGATAAATGCGAGAATCCCCGGTTCTCCGGTCAAATCGTCACTTTTGTGCTACTAAAACCCAAAATTCGCTCAAAAACCGCCCAATAAACAAAGGGCGGTCAAACCAAAATAAAGTACTGCCACCATCCGTTGTTTATACTACATATAAGTAGGGTAGTAAACATTTCCGATAAAGCCACCTTAAAGTATACTTTTATCAGCTTCATTCTGAGCTTCCATAAAGCTAAACCTTAAAAATGGGTCAAAAACTCATAGCTGATGCCAAATAAAGAAACATTGACATTTTAAAAGGCTAATCAAAACCAAATTTGTGGAAATTTTCAAAGCCTCAACTCCAAGCTCATCTGCGATGCACAAAACCACAAAATGATCAGTTTTTAGTTTATCAATTGAAATGACACGCAGAATCGCCAAAACGCAAAAAACGAATAAAAATGAAACTAATGAGTTTTTAAGGGTACTGAATGACCTACAATTTATAATACATGCTTTCGACAACAAATGTCGTTCTTATGCTTTTTAATTACGAAAATATTGCGCCTCAAACAAATTCACATTTTATTAAAATTATATTCTCTTAATGACTTTACGATAAATTGGTTTGTGCACGAAGGCAAGGGCACTACAATATATTAAATAGAATAATGACCTCATTAATGTAGGAAAAAGTGTGAAGTGCTATTTGGAAAAAAATTGGGGGATGAGCTTTAGGGGTTCAAGTAAAAAAAAAAGTGTTTTGAAGGCATGATATGATAGGTCATTCGGTATCCTTGAAAGGCCCACTTAGTTTTCTTTTTTATCTGTTTTTCTTACGAAAATATTATGCCTCAAACACATCCTTATTTTATTTATTTTATGCTTATGACTTTACGAAAAAATAGGTATTTGTGTAACATCCAGGGCCGTATATAAGGGGAGGGCTTAGGGGGTTCAAACCCCCCCATGAGTAATCCCATGAATGAAATAACTACTAAAATAATACAAAATAAAAATCATCAAGACGCTTTCTCCAAGCTTAGTCATTTATTCTACGACTAACCAATCCCTCGGCGCTCATGACACATTAGCAGCCATACAATCTATACAGTTTTTAAGCAAATTAAGACATTACAAAGTCAAGTCTTTTCTTTTACTCATGAACCCCCCTCTAAGGTAAACATGAACCCCCCCATGGTCAACCCCTAGCTACGGCCCTGGTAACATCAAAGGCACAAGATTATAAAATAAGAACTTAATTTGTGGAAGAAAACCATTAGGTGCTATTTGAATAAACAAAACAAAGTTGGAGTGAGTTTTAAGGGTTGAAGTACAAAAAAATGTTTTGAAGGCATGGTATAATAGAACCTGTAGTACTTTCAAACATTCCACTCAGTTTTCGTTTGAACATTTTTTTGTTACGAGGATATCATGTGTCAAGGAAATTCAGGGACACCCTGTATACCTACAATTTTGTAATTCTCTAGACAAAAAGTCGTTCCATTTTCGTGATAGAGCACTGATAAAACGTACATAAAACCAATTTATATTTATACGTCATTTGTTTTTTAAAATACCTACACGGCAATCATGAAGGCAATTTTAAGTAAAGTTATATCACGTCATGAAGTCTTAAAGTCTGAAGGATTTAACAAGGCTTCAAGATGACAAAAGAATGAGCATCTATCGGAGGTTTAACAGAGACTTGCTCAAGCTCTCTTGGTTTCAAGACTCGCTTTAACGAAAGCTGTGACAGCTCTCTTAATTGTGGGCCCTCCCGACTGCCTTAATGAAGTTCTTAAGGCAAGTTTGCTTTAAAAGGGCAAGCAAAGCTGTACCAGCTTCCTGTAGTCTCTGATAAAACTAAATATATTTCTTGGGAAGTTAGCAGAACATGCGATGTTTGTGATATACGTGGAGCATTTACATTTTTTCGAATATGCACTTTTTATAAAACTTTGATTGAAATTCTCAGTAGAGCAATCAGTTAGCCTTTCATTAGGTTCCAAATTGTGGCCTTACCATCTTTTGGTTCTGCCGACTTTGTGCTGCTACCTTTAGGGACGCGCCCAGTAGGCTAGCGTTCCGTTCGCTTCTGATGGTGTAAGCTTCAGCCGCAACCTTATAGAATCGACCTGTATCAGCCCGTAAATCTGAGAAAAAAGTCGCAAAAAGCCACAATCCGCCGGTTGTCGCCATCGTATGCAAATGAGCCTCGGGACCGGTATACGGAGGATGTGTCTGGTGACTGGTGATATATGGGGCACAGCGCGTCAACGGAGAGTGATGTACGGCTTGGGGCAGGGGGCAGGGGGGACAAGGGGGGCACAACACCACCAGGCCGACGACGACGACGTCGTAATTGGAAGGAATCAACCGTCCTTTCGGAATCTTAATCGCTGAATTTATTGCCCGACATCAGCCACGGCTTTTTACCATGCTTAGGATATATTTCTTCGACGTTTTTCTATGCCACCGGGGCTTAACAGTCGTTTGGGACGTCATCGGAAAATTACTAGATGTAGTAGCCGCTTTTCGGCAAATGCATCAGTCAATATGCAGGGTGAGTCCTAAGTTGATACTTTTTTAACTGTGTATAGAAGTCGTCAAAATAAAAGCCTTTATAACTTTTTTCAGAAAGCTGCAGAATAAGCGATATAAAAATGTATATTTGGGCTTGTGTATCAAGGCGTCCCTATTCTATTTATGTTTTTAGTTATTTTCTCGGATTTTTGTCAAATATACAATGTGGTCCACCATCATGTCGACAAACTTTGAGGTATGAAAATATACAAACAAATTGCGTGTGGTTAGAGAGGAAACATCCTGCTAAATATTAAACTGTCTCAATAAATAGGCACTAATACGGCTTTTTTCAAATTGTTTGCAAGTAACCAAAACAAGTGCATTACAAAAAAAAAATTCAGTTTGGTGAATTTTTTAAGCCTTAGAAATTATCAGATATTGTATTTTTTGCCTTAGTTGATATACTCAGTCATTCCCCTATGAAATGAGTCCAAAAAGTCGTGAATCGCTCGATAGATAATCAAGATATGGCGTTACAACTGCGTGAACACATGGCGCTGTGATACAGAAGTCATAATACAAAAAGGCCTATTCTGTCGAAAATTTTAGTGCCACATACACGAATTACATGTGGTAAGACAGGAAACATCTTGCTCAACAATAAAATGTCTTAATAAATAGGCACTAATACGGCTTTTTTTCAAATTATTTGTAAGTAACCCAAATAAGTGCATTTCAAAATTTTTTTTTCCAGTTTGGTGAAGCTTTTTAGCCTTAGAATTTATCAGGTATTATCTTTTTTTGCTTTAGTTGATATGCCCAGTCATTCTCCTATAGAATGAGTCTAAAATGTCGTGAATCGGTCGATAAATAATCAAGCTATGGCGCTACAACTGCGCTAACCCATGGAGTCGTGATACAGAAATTGAAAATGTAATAAAAAATTGATTAAAAGGTTGACCCTTTTTTTTTTCGCATTTTTTCTCGATAACTTTAATTGTATTTTCATACCTCATAGTTTGTCGACATGATGGTGGAACACATTTTATAAGACATTTTACCTATCAGATGGTGCAGTAGGCATTTTTATCGTTAGTAATTTTAAATTGGCAAATTCAATTCATTAATTCATGTTAATACATGGAAATATTTACATACGTCAAGACAGAAATAAAGTGATAAATCTAAATAACATTCAAATCTAATTGTTATGTACAATGTTAATAACAATGTGTACCAAGTTTTAAATATCTAATTAAAAAGTTTAATAAAAACAGATTAAAATTTGAAAGACAATGATTCCTTTATTGAATAAAACGTATTTTTAGTCAAGGTCTCCTTCACTTCAGTATAAAATTGGTTGTAGGGCAAGTCCCTAATACTGTATGTCAGGGATATTGAAAAGCTTGATTGCTCAGTAACTTGGGCCATCCTGACACCTTCTTAGATGACAATATAGAGGAACTAAATTGGCTGTGCTGCGTGTATTATAATTATGAATGTCAGCACGTGACTGAAAATTATTTGCTTTTTTATGAACAGTAGATTTTGAAAAATTTAGAGAGGAATTAAAAAATTTTAAGATTTACCAATTTAAAATTAACTATTAACTGATAAAGTGAAAGTGACTAGTGCCCTAATTAACAGGTACAACACCTGATTGATAAGACAAAATGGAAAATGGAAAACTCAACATAAACAGACTAGGTATATGTTGGCACATATGCCCAGATTTACTTTTTTTGACTCCGTGTCTCCTTTTGTTCAGTATTAGTCATTTGAAAAAGTTATTTTTTAACAACTTCTATAAACCGTTAAAAAAGTTTCAACTTAGGACTCACTCTGTATGTATTTGACTGCTTGAAAGGAATATTAATTGAGAAAAAAAGTTCACGTGCACACCATTAAGTACAAGGACTAATGAAAATATAAATATAAAAGTTGACTCTTCTCTTTTCTATGGTCCTAGATTTGTTCATTGTATTAGAAAAAAAGTCAAGTTGCTTGGTTAGTACTTTCCACACATTACTGTGATACCAGTTCATTATTCTCCCATATAGCATCAGGTTTGATAGCCTCTTGCAATCAAATCATCGCCGGCCCGCCCTCAAAAAAAGTGATGTACCGTTAGGTTGGACAGCCTATATGAATACAACAAATTTTTCAGTTTTACAACCCCCACTCCTAACCATCCCAATTTCACACCCACCCAAAAAAGTAGAATATGATTAGGAACCCCTAAAATGTCAAAAAATAAATTTCAGGGATGTTTTCATTTTTTTTTTAATTTTTTCCGCTGCCCATGCCCGGATTACCAAAATTATAGCAGCATTACCAAGTGTGACACTACAGCATATCACAATCCAAATTGCATCTGAACCCATGCAGCTGTTATTGAGATTAGGAGGCTAGCAAAACGCCAACAGACAGACAGACCGATGGAAATGAGTGACGTGGATTTTCGTTATGTAGATATCATAAAACGCCCAAGAAGCGTATTATCCTGAAATCGAAAAGTTTCGCGATCACAATGCTCCCCTCATCTATCGGTGTGGGAACTGAAAGTTGAAAGAAATTTCAAATTACAAAAAATTCAAAAAGGAAATTATGTAATGTATGGGCTGGGTGATGAAAAGCTTAAAAAACGGTTTCTAGCTACTTCTTAACCCGGCTAGAATTTGTATCGGAAAATATACAATTTTAAGTAGCACAATAATAATCACTCTCGAACGATACTAGCGTCAAAGTGCTATGATATGATAGTTGCCGAATTTTCTCTGCCTGCCTCGCAGGGACTGTCGATCTCTGTCGATTTATAGCACCCTATAATTATCACACACATGCAATAAATTCCCCCCGAACAGCTCCATATCTTAAACTGATTGACACGTCGCAGCGATAAAGCACTGTCCATTTTCCAGCTGTCTGTGCGGACATCAGTTTTTTTTCGACAGCACTGTAGTGCACTTTACCCCGAGCGTTTTAGGCTAACATGAAAAAACTACAGTGGTTCAGTTCTCAAGTTGGCTGATTTCTATTGAAAAGATAACTCAAAAAATTAGTATATAATTATTTGTTTATTTGTTACATTAAAGGCCTGGTCAAACAGAGGACGTTTTAGAACGCGGCGTTACGGTTTTCTATATTAAGGTGGTTCGTCACGTTTTCGTCACGTTTTATAAACGGTTTATATTTCCAGGAATAGCTATTTTTTATTGATGTTATATTGTCATGCCTTCTAAGAGGGTGTATTTCGTTGAATGTATATAGTTTTTTCGAGGATTGTGGGTATTTTTTGTACTAGATTTCCTGAATTTTATTTCAATAATATTTCAAAATGTACTGATACTAGAACTTTCTAATTTTGTTCTTATAATTAGTGACACAATATGTCTCGACTGACGCAAAGCTTTTTTGAAAAACTTGATTTTTCAAAAAGATAATTTGCTTAGTTTTTTAATTTATTCCTTTTTACGAAATTTCTGAGCGTAGTACAACGCAATCCTAGATATTCAATCAAATAAAAAAAACTTTTTTTCGATATCTCTAATAATAACGGAAAGATTGATGAAAAACTATCAAAAAATCGGTTCCGACACGCCTCCCACTGATCCGTCCTACTTAGAGTGAGACAGATAACTTTAGGCTGGCCGATAACAAGAAATAACCGGCCTTGTTGCCAAACTGCCAAAGAGAAGGATATTCCAGGAAATAGTTACTGGAAACGTGTTTATGAGTTATGTGCCGATATTATGTGATAAGCGATGTTAGTGATGTTACCATATATAGGTACATTATTGTCTACATAATATATTCACATAGCAATGTACGATTGTTTTTTTTTCATTCTATCTGAAAACTGGAAAACACTTATACCTGTGCAACTATCCGCGTGCCATCACGGTATCTTAGATGAATAGGTAAAGCAAATGATATATCGATTCAAAAAATGATACATGAATTAGTTTTAGAATATTATTGTGGCTTCCTAGCAAGTTGAGCGGTGCCCCATGGGTCAAATAATAAGAAATCATAGCATACTTCCAGGCGAGTTCTTGTTTGAGGGATGTCTCGCGTCGCATTGCCGCCGCGCGGCGTCGGCAGACGTATGGCGTGGAGCGGCACGAGCAGGGATAGCGCGTAGCGGCCGGCGCGGCGGCTTTCGCAAAGCGTTTGAGGTGACGCCGCGCCGCCAAGAGCGACCCGCCCGTACGTAACCGTGGTGGTTACAAAGCTGCCGCCGCGGACCCTTTTTTTATATGTAGAGGTAGTGCTGGATACCACAGAGATAATTTGATTTTTTGCTTGCAATTTGTAAATGCTGAGACATATATACATTGTCTGCTATTCCTCTCCCGAATATTTATTTAGTTTTCTGGAGACTGTTCTTCAGAGTGTTGGTATTAGTGGTTTGTCTGCATTTACCCGTAGTTCGCCTTCATTGTTTCATTGTTGCTTCATTTATTGATCACTTTAGATGTTCTCCTGAATATTCTCAGGTCACTGTTCAGATTTTTTATTTGTTTTTCTATTTGTTCATATTCGAGTGCTGAAAGCTTGAATTTTTTTGGCACCTCAGTTGTTGATAATCTTTATGTGTCCTTACTTTACGAAACGTTGTTTAACTTTTGTTACATTTTGATATAGGTATCATCATGAATTGAAGGGTTGTAATCTTTAAATTCTAGCTAACTATTTCAGGTTTTACTTTTTTCAGGAACATAAATGTACTGCAGAAATTAATAAATCTGATGTCATTCTTGCTCGGGCCACCAGAAGTTGTAGTGCCCGATGCATTTTTCTAAACGCCACATGCATCATAAATGGGATCGAGCATAACGACGGGCTAAACGAATTTTGCGCACCGTATCGCAAATATCTTTATAGTTGATTAAACTCTGAAGAAAAAAAATAATAAATAATAAATGAATAAAACGTAGGTATACCTAAAGTAAAATGACTGATTCGCTTTTCCAATATATATTTATATTATCATTCAATTTCCAAATAATGTAAATTTCTATAGACTCGCATTATTTGCAAGTATACATGCCGGTAAGGGTGGGGGTACTAAACGCTATCAAAATCGGTCCAGTAGCTAGGTACTGAAATTACGATAATCATAATACATTATAATAGTCCGCTGATGTTTGTCCACATCCACGTCCACAGGTATATCTTCAAATACAATGGTCGAGTGGGCCTGTTTTTTTATCATAAGTTCTATATGAATACAAAAATGGTTGCAAATCGCCCCTCAAGCAACTCTCCCGGCGATCCGCGATCCTAATTATTAATATGCTCCTTACCGAAAAAAACTAAATATTATTAGAAACCCCTAAAACGCTAAAAAAAGAAATTAGGAGCTGTTCTGGTAATTTCATTTTCCGACAGAAAATTGTAGCAGCGCAGCGGTTACTGAGATGACTCCACAAAACGTCAAAAAACAAGGGCGTACCCAGGATTTCAGTTAGGGGGGGGCAGGGGGCTGCTTAGTGCTTATACCTGTTTCGAAAATTGACTTTTATTCATTAACTTTTATGATGACACAAAACAAATATTATAAGTACATAATAATTATACTATACATTATGTATAATATATAATATTATATATGTTTATTTTAATTTAACAGTAATCTTCTCGGATTTGCCGAAAATTTGTCTATGACAATCTTTTCAATAAACTCACTGTTGTCTTTTAAATAATTGCGATGTACGCTCATCAGACATAAACCCGTAAGCCTTTCTTCACCCATGGTGCTTCTTAGCCACGTTTTAACTCTTCGCAGCGTACTGAAGGACCGTTCTACGGTCGCCGTGGTGCATGGGATAGTGCTTAAAATAATTAATGCCTTTCTGACAGCAGGGTAAAAAATGTTCGCTTCTTTGAACAGATCAACTACTTCTATGTCCTTTAATTGATCATCTGATAAAGCCTTCGTCACCCATAAATTATGCCAAAGGTTCAGTTCCCCGGTGATATCCAGGTTATAAAATTCTTGGAATGATTCTGCGTTTTTGTGTAGGTCTGCAATGCTGGTTTTTGTCATATACAAGGGATGTAGCCTGCTTAAAGCAAACGCCGGAGTATTTTCTTGGGAGAATCGAATATTCAATGATGAAATGAGTGAATCAATGTATGGTATTATCAGGGAACGCCGCCAATATTCGTTATCATTGTCTGATGGCGGATTACTTCTATGTGTTTGCTTATGAGCAAGACGTGGAACCGAAATTTCTATGTTCAAATCCATTGCAACAGCTCGTGCTTTTTGAAGTATTTCATTACTTATTCTATCAGGAAACTCGCGGTCATTTCTGAGAATGTCCTTGATATTTTTAATGTGTTTTCCTACCGAGATCATGTCGATCGATTTAGCTTGCAGTGCGTTAACTACTGGTTCTATAACTGCTGAATATTTGGCTATTGTTTGTAGAGAAACAATAAACACTGGTTTTGTAACGGCTGAATGCAACTGATATGCAGATTTTCTGGTGGCATAATTTCCCTCTACAGATAACGTTTCTAGAGATTTCACGAGCTCTGAAAAATGTTGAGAAAACTTTCTGATTGATTTATATTTTTCGGACCATCTCGTCTCACATAATCGTGATAGGTTTGGAGCGTAGTTTCGACGTGTAGTCGATTCTCTGAAAAACGTTATAACATCCTTTACAGTGGCGACAGTATTTCTAATTTATGGCACTGCGTTCGCATCATTCACAACAAGGTTGAGTTTGTGACTTGAGCAATGAAAATATAAAGCACGAGGATATTTTTTTCTCAAAATGGCTTGTACGCCACCCTCTTTTCCTGCCATTGTAGAACAGCCATCGAATCCAAACCCTACGCAATCTTCTTTGGAGAGGTTAGAACTAATTAAGAAATTGTCAATTGCTTCGGCGATTGCGGAAGCATTTTGTGCTTTTAGTTCAACGAACCCTACAAATTCTTCTCTGATTTTACTTTTGCTTTCGTCGTAGAACCGCACGCCTATTGACAGCTGTTCTTTCCCAGATACGTCTGCTGTTTCATCAGCTAAGATTGAGTAAGCCATGGTCTTCCGAACCTCACTAATTACATTCTCCTGAATAACTTCGCCACATAAATTTATTAGTTCGTTTTGTATTCTTGGCGAAGTATAAATTGCATTTCGACGGCACTTTTCAAAGTGACTCTTTAATTTGTTGTCCCCTGAATCGATTCTCAACTTCAATAAATCTAATAAAACACCCTCATCTGCTTGTTTGCCCCTAAGAGGCATATCATGTGTACCGCAAAATACTATACAAGAAATAATTGATGACAATATTTGTCTGTTTTCATCGATTGCTTTTTGGTGTCCACTTTGCAGTTGGATGTCTACAGGAACATTTTCAAGAAAATTTTTTGCAGCATTTGTCGCCGTTTGGTGAAGGTTGGTCGTTGCATGCTTTCGGCAGTCTTCATGCATATTTTTGAACTTTAAATATGGCCTGACCATAAACGATCCCAAAATTCCTCTCACAGTGCTAATGGGCGGAGGAAACAAAACACAATACTTACAAAGAGCACCTTTTAGTCGCTTGGAATATACTAGCCATGGTGAATATTGATCCAACCAAGCATGATTAAATTTTCTTTTTAAATGGCTTGCATCACTTTCAAAATCGTAATTTCTGGGCGGGATCCAAGGATTTTGTAACAACTCCCTCTTCTTTTCCGTCGATAGCTGGGTAGCCAATCCAACATAACGACCCAGATCATTTTCATGACAGCCATCGTCCACTATAATTTCAGGATCGACGTTGACGTCATAAGTTTGTTGGGATGTCGATGGAGAAGAATAGTCGGCAACAGATATATTAAGAGGTTCTACTGAAGAATTTGACGATTGTCCAATGTTAGCATGCAATGATATTGGCATTACATGAGTGGTTTTATCATGGTTGTCATTTTCATCGCTTCCACTGCTACTTTCCCGACCTTTTTTTCTTTTTTCGCGTGGCCTCCCTAAAAAATGGATACACAGAATTACCCTTACAGTGTTTAGGCGGGTTGCATAGGACGAAAATCAAAGATCAAGTTTCACATTCTCTTGCATATGGTTTGAACGCCAAATAATCAAAACTAGGTAAGTAATTTGAAATAATACACTTGTTGTGACGTTAGAGAAAAGGGATTTTGTTGTCGGTATGATCTTATTAATAAATCCAAAATATTGCAAGGATCTTTCTTTTATGTTTTTTTTTTAACTTTTTTATCACAAAATATTCACAAATGTTATTTTAGCTATTATAACAAAACCACGTGTTGTAATTAATAAATTTAAATATTGTAAGTAATGCCTAAGATATACACTTACAAGAGAGTCATAGCCCCCCTTAAACAAATCAAATAATCATATTAAGTATGTACTTAAGTGTTTTGTTTTGACTCACCTCTTTCAAAGAATTTCCTGATATCCATTTGACGGAGTAATATTTCCAGTTGTTGCGCAGTAAACGTAAATCTCGTGTCTCCGCAACGAAACTATAAGACACTATCTATGGCGTATGAAATATTCGCTCGTATTCCACTCCGAACTGAATTGTATTCGAACTAAATTCACGTGCTCTGCCTTACGTTCCGCTTATATATTGAAAATATTCTCGCTCCCGAAATATGTAGAAAATACTCGAGCTCGACTCTATTTCCATCCTTGTCTTATAATACATGCTATCACTGTCTTTTCTTTCCGGAATAGTCCATGCTAGAATATTCTTCGTGGTATTGCTATTCAATACTAGATGTCTCTATTGACCGTATACAGTATACATTGAGCCTATTTCTTTTTACTGGAAAAAGTACTGCCGTCCGAAACTAGATGGCGTTAGATGTTATTTTCTTCCAATTATATTCAGCTTTAATCCTATATGGCTCTGATTGTCTCGTCGGAAGCGGAAACTACGAGATACCACGGTTTTGTGGGAGATTTAAATTATATTGCATCGCTAACAGTATACTAGAGTCTGTCTAGTGAGTCGCGGCACAGAAATAACCGCGGCAAATTTAAAAATAATTTAGTTGTAAGCACTGAATAGAATATGCTATGAAATTTGAGTTTGATACTTTCACTATTTTATTTTATGAACACTAAGAATCTTAAACTAAATCTGTACAGATATATACTACTTAAAATAATATGCAACATATTGAATATTATTTTATTTTAGCATAGCATTGAAAACAAAAATTATATAATAAAACCAAACTTGCATCAAAACCGTACTTAATTTTTATTTATTCTGTCTCGTAATCAAAATCAGATTCTAGAAATTAAATTATCGACTATAAATCATTACTGACACTTTCATTTGTTAGTGATAACTAACAAATAATAAAAACGAAATAAAGAAATAAATAAAGTGTATCAAAACTTGATCAAAACATTTTGCGTTTCGTTTGACGGCGGCTGAAGGTCGCCATATAAAATATTCTAATAAATACGTTGTGACACGACCGACACGACTCACTATACAGACTCTATATCGAATGTTGTAGAATATTTAACTATAGAAAATAAAGAACAAATCTGGCTGAAAAGATATTTTGTTTCCAACACTTCATTTTGCGCAGAGTAGGTAACACGTTTTTAATTTTTATTTGCCAAAAAAAATTACATTTATTTAATCTTCTAGGGGGGGCAGCTGCCCCCCCCTGCCCCTACCTGGGTACGCCCTTGTCAAAAAACATAATTATCTCGATACGAAAAATGTTTCGCAATTACAATACTTACTCATCTCACCTGTGTGATTGTGTGGAAGTAATAAGTAGTAGGTAGGTATACAATAAATATGTTATGCTAATATGCAAATGTATTTTGCTCCTACGGCCCATCACCAAGCGTCTCAATTCATTTTAGCTCTTTTTTACGTGGCTACATAGGTACATATTTTCGAATTAGGTATTCATCATCTTCTTTGACCCATCAGCCAAACAGCCAGAATTTGCATATATAAATTCTTAAAAATACTAGGTACTAATATTCAATTTCATTTTTAACCACATGTCACACCCTGTAAAATGTTTTCAAATCGCTATCGTACATAACCAAAATAACCGTCAACCTTATATCTGATGAAATTTTCAAACTTCCAGCAAAGACATACATGCATACATCGAAAAAATTTATCAATAGTAACAAAATACCAATTATCCGAAAATAAGATACACAAACCCTCCTGTATAATGCCCACTTGCGAAATAATACAACAGTTCCTAAGCCTAGCCCTTCCCCAATTCAAAGTTTACAGATTACTCATATGGTCATATCCCAAATGATGGAATACGGACGGCCACGTGTGCTGTTACTGCTGTTGCTTGGCCTTTGAGGGACAAGCCGGCAGATTTTTTGTTGCCGGTACGGGTGTCGGATGGGTGTCCACAAAGGTTATCGGACAAGGGGATCCCGTCGGGTGCTTCTTTGAGCATCCTTGGCAACGTTGCTGTCGCGGCCATGGCTCTTTTCTGTATTTCTAGCAGAAACTAGGAGGAGCTTCTAAATAAATAATAGTTGTGTACAGATGCTGCCCTCTCGCGGATTTAGCTTACTAGACAACGTGATGAACCACGTTAACATCACGTTGTCTAGTAAGCTAAATCCGCGAGAGGGCAGCATCTGTACAAAGCTATTATTTATTTAGAAGCTCCTCCTAGTTTCTGCTGGAAATACAGAAAAGAGCCATGGCCGCCACAGCAATGTTGTCAAGGATGCTCAAAGAACCACCCGACGGGATCCCCTTGTCCGATAACCTTTGTAGACACCGATCCGTCACCCGTGCCGGCAACAAAAAATCTGCCGGCTTGTCCCTCAAAGGCCAAGCAACAGCAGTAACAGCACACGTGGCCGTCCGTATTCCATCATTTGGGATATGACGATATGAGTAATCTGTAAACTTTGAATTGGGGAAGGGCTAGGCTTAGGAACTGTTGTATTGCAAGTGGGCATTATACAGGAGGGTTTGTGTATCTTATTTTCGGATAATTGGTATTTTGTCACTATTTATAAATTTTTTCAATGTATGTATGTCTGCTGGAAGTTTGAAAATTTCATCAGATATAAGGTTGACGTTATTTTGGTTATGTACGATAGCGATTTGAAAACATTTTACAGGGTGTGACATGTGGTTAAAAATGAAATTGAATATTAGTACCTAGTATTTTTAAGAATTTATAAAATGCAAATTCTGGCTGCTTGGCTGATGAGTCAAAGAAGATGATAATACCTAATTTGAAAATATGTACCTATGTAGCCAGGTAAAAAAGAGCTAAAATGAATTGAGATGCTTGGTGATGGGCCGTAGGAGCAAAATACATTTGCGATTTGCGGTATTAGCTTCGGTTGGTATTAGCATAACATATTTATAGTATACCTACCTACTACTTATTACTTTCACTCAATCACACAGGTGAGATGAGTTATTGTAATTGCGAAACATTTTTCGTATCGAAATAATTATGTTTTTTGACGTTTTGTGGAGTCTACACGCCATAATGAAGATTTAATAATGTCACTGATTTCAGTCGGTCTGCCCCTCTATCTATCTGCCGTCATTTTTCTACTCGCATCATCTCAGTAACCGCTGCGCTGCTACAATTTTCTGTCGGAAAATCAAAATTACCGGAACAGCTCCTAACTTCTTTTTTTAGCGTTTTAGGGATTTCTAATAATATTTAGTTTTTTTTTCGGTAAGGAGCATATTAATAATTAGGATCGCCGGGAGAGTTGCTTGAGGGGCGAGTTGCAACCATTTTTGTATTCACATAGAACTTATGATAAAAAACTGGCCCACTCGACCATTGTATTTATACCTGTGGACGTGGATGTGGACAAACATCAGCGGACTATTATAATGTATTATGATTATCGTAATTTCAGTACCTAGCTACTGGACCGATTTTGATAGCGTTTAGTACCCCCACCCTTACCGGCGTGTATACTTGCAAATAATGCGAGTCTATAGAAATTTACATTATTTGAAAAAAAAGATGGAATACTCTACATACAATCTGGAAATTGAATGATAATATAAATATATATTGGAAAAGCGAATCAGTCATTTTACTTTAGGTATACCTACGTTTTATTCATTTATTATTTATTATTTTTTTTCTTCAGAGTTTAATCAAGTACCTATAAAGATATTTGCGATACGGTGCGCAAAATTCGTTTAGCCCGTAGTTATGCTCGATCCCATTTATGATGCATGTGGCGTTTAGAAAAATGCATCGGGCACTACAACTTCTGGTGGCCCGAGCAAGAATGACATCAGATTTATTAATTTCAGCAGTACATTTATGTTCCTGAAAAAAAGTCAAACCCGAAATAGCTAGAATTTAAAGATTACAACCCTTCAATTCATGATGATACCTATATCAAAATGTAATAAAAGTTAAAACAACGTTTCGTAAAGTAAGGACACATAAAGATTATCAACAACTGAGGTGCCAAAAAATTCAAGCTTTCAGCACTCGAATATGAACAAATAGAAAAACAAATGAAAAATCTGAACAGTGACCTGAGAATTTTCAGGAAAACATCTAAA
Organism: Callosobruchus maculatus; assembly: GCA_951848785.1. Classification (NCBI taxonomy): domain Eukaryota; kingdom Metazoa; phylum Arthropoda; class Insecta; order Coleoptera; family Chrysomelidae; genus Callosobruchus; species Callosobruchus maculatus. The sequence goes on from CATOUR010000177.1 coordinate 965,144, forward strand.
GTGATCAACAAATGAAGCAACAATGAAACAATGAAGGCGAACTACGGGTAAATGCAGACAAACCACTAACAACAACACTCTCAAGAACAGTCTCCAGAAAACTAAATAAATATTCTGGAGAAGAATAGAAGACAATGTATACATGTCTCAGCATTTACAAATTGCAAGCAAAAAATCGAATAATCTTTCTGGTATACAGCACTACCTCTACATATAAAAAAGGGGTCCGCGGCGGCAGCTTTGTAACCACCACGGTTACGTACGGGCGGGTCGCTCTTGGCGGCGCGGCGTCACCTCAAATCAAACGCTTTGCGAAAGCCGCCGCGCCGGCCGCTCCACGCCATACGTCTGCCGACGCCGCGCGGCGGCGACGCGACGCGAGACGTCCCTCAAACAAGAACTCGCCTGGGGCACCGCTCAACTTGCTAGGAAGCCACAATAATATTCTAAAACTAATTCATGTATCATTTTTTGAATCGATGTATCATTTGCTTTAGCTATTCATCTAAGAATGAAAAAAAATCAAACAATCGTACATTGCTATGTGAATATATTATGTAGACAAACGTATATATGGTAATATGGCTTATCAAATAATATCCGCATAACTCATAAACACGTTTCCAGTAACTATTTCGTGGAATATCCTTCTCTTTGACAGTTTGGCAACAAGGCCGGTTATTTCTTGTTATCGGCCTGCCTAAAGTTCTCTGTCTCACTGTAAGGAGGACGGATCAGTGGGAGGCGTGTCGGAACCGATTTTTTGATAGTTTTTCATCAATCTTTCCGTTATTATTAGAGATATCGAAAAAAAGTTTTTTTTATTAGATTCAATATCTAAGATTGCGTTGTGCTACGCTCAGAAATGGCGTAAAAAGAAATAAATTAAAAAACTAAGCAAAGTATCTTTTTGAAAAATCAAGTTTTTCAAAAAAACGTAGCGTCATTCGAGACATATTGTGTCACTAATTATAAGAACAAAATTAGAAAGTTCTAGTATCGCTATATTTTGAAATATTATTGAAATAAAATTCAAGAAATCTAGTACAAAAAATACCCACAATCCTCGAAAAAAACATATACATTCAACGAAATACACCCTCTTAGAAGGCATGACAACATAACATCAATAAAAAATAGCTATTACTGGAAATATAAACCGTTTATAAAACGTGACGAAAACGTGACGAACCACCAATACAATGGAACGCCCTCTGTTTGACCTGTCCTTAAGGGTGCAGAATCAGATTCCATAATAGCACCAGCTTTTTGTTGTTATCTCAGGTCATCGTCCAACCTGCCAAGTTTATGAGGAGGAAAAGTCGCTAGGCGACATCTCCCTTATGTGGGCAGGTGTAGGCCAAGACTCGCCGAACGCACATTCTCTAATAGAAGATAACTCTGGGCACTCACATCAATATGACGTGTCCCACAGTTTCGTCTCCGTTTTCACTCATTCTCCATATCGGTGTGTCACTTAACCCTATAATGTGGAGGCTAGGCAGGAATCCTAATGTGAGACGTACGTTTGACTTGGTCATCGCCAAGTACTTCTTGTATATTGCCCTATCAAAACCTGCAAGGGTTTCATCGGCAAATCGGCATCCTTGCAGTTCTTCCCATAGTTTTACCATTTGGTAATGGGAGTTTTCCGCAAATCTGGTTGTCGACATTTCAAAAAGGTCACGGTTGTCGAAATTCCAGAAAGATCACATGGTCCTAAAATTCTTTGGTCAGCAGCCTCGCTAGCCAAACCGTCCGTTATACGGTTGCCTTTGTCGTTGTTGTGCCCTTTGCTTTAACCCACTTCAGGTCAATATTGCTTTTGTCTAAAGCATGGGCTAAAGTTTGGTGGCATTCCATTCCTAGCCCTGACATGATGCGAGGTCTTTTCAGGGTTACAAGTGCTTGTCTGCTGTCGGCGTAGATTATTAGAGTTTTGCCAGATATATTTCTCCAGGTTAGTTTTAGTTCATTAGCAGCTATCAATATGCCAGCCAGTTCCGCTTGAACGACATTGGCATTTTTACCCCTAGTCCACTTTGTTCTTGGGCTTAGAGACCCGGAGTACACACCACGTTCAGTGCCCTCCTTTATTTTGGAGTCATTTGTGTATACGCAAATTGCATTTCCCGCCATACTAGCTGCTTCAGTCGTCTCACACCTATATCTGGATTAAAATACCAACCATGCGAAATCGTAGCGTTGACAGTAAATATCTAGAGGGGTAATTCCAATTATTACTTCTAGCAGTAGTCGGTGTTGTACACATGTCTCCTGTTATATTCGTGCAGGCCATACGTTGTATTTTGTTGTTGTTTTTTTTTGTTGTTGTTTATAATTGATTAATCCCTGTCGCATGCAGATGTTTCGGTATCCAGGTAATGGCTCTATATGTTAGCGTAGGCCTAACGATTATGTTATAGATCCAGTGGGTCACTCTTGGCGACATGCCCCAAGTACGTCCCACTGTTCGCCGACATTATTCATAAGCGACATAATTATACTCCTTTTACTCAACCATTTAAGTGAGAGTTCCATGTCAACTTTCTGTCGAGGATCGTACCAAGATATTTCACCGCTTCAACAAAAAATTTTGCTTGACGTTGAGAAGTTCAGGTGGGTTTAGGCCCCTAATATTCGTTTTTCTGGTGAACAGGACCATCTCAGACTTCTTGGAATTGATAGACACTAAGTGCTCTAAATACCTTTTTGCTATTGATTGAATTCGTTTCTCTAATGTGTTATCAAATCTACTTGCTTGCAGAATGACTATGTCATCCCCATATGCTGTTGCGTAGAGTCGATTATTGTTGAGGTGATTGATGAGGGTGTCCAGAACCACGTTCCCAAGCAGTGGTGACAGAACACCTCCCTGCGGACGTCCCCTGGTAACCACACCTTCAACATGAATGTCCTCTACCTTGATTGTCATTGCTCTGTTGGAGAGTATGCTAAGTATCGATTCGCTCAGTATCCTAGGTACGTTCTCCACCTGGAGTTGCTGGCCAATATTTGAGAATGTTGTTTCATCAAACGCTCCATCAGTGTCTGTGAATACACCCAGGGTTGTCTAGTGATCTCCCGATTCTGCCAACTGCTTGATATAGTACCGAGTGGCTGGAATATTATGCGATACCATACCATACCATACCATACTATACTATACTATACTATACTATACTATACTATACTATACTATACTATACTATACTATACTATACTATACTATACTATACTATACTATACTATACTATACTATACTATACTATACTATACTATACTATACTATACTATACTATACTATACTATACTATACTATACTATACTATACTATACTATACTATACTATACTATACTATACTATACTATACTATACTATACTATACTATACTATACTATACTATACTATACTATACTATACTATACTATGAACAGCGGACATGGTCTCCTGGACTCTAACGTCATTACATTATTCTTTTTTCGGATAGACCCATCATAGCATCATCTAATACTGGTGCTTCAGTCCTGCAGCTTAAAGATTTTGAAAATGTATTTTGTACATCTGCAATGGACTAGTATCACGAGGATAAGAACAATGATTTAATTGTTATAACCGCTTAGTGCATACAAAAATAAACGTACTGCTGCATTTCGTTACTTTCTACATCATTTTGTTTTTTAGTAATTCCATTCTAAAGTTTAAAGAAAGGAATTCAAATTCAGCCAATCAGTGCCAACCGCGCGAGTCATCAGCAGTGCATTGTTGCCAAGAACAGCTCCGACTCGCAAAACATTTACATTTCACTTTACTGTTTCGTGACTTGTCTTCCGTCAATTGAGGTTTTGAATAAAGAAAAAAATATATTTTTTTGTGATAAATCGAAAGATCATATATAAGTTTTATAACAAAACCGTTTTTGTTTTCTTTTTTTTCGCAATAATTCAAAAGTTATATCAAAATAAAAATGGGTTTTTCAATCGAGTACCGAAAACACGCCGACTGCTCCCGAACCCGTAAGTACCTAATCAAATATGTCTTATTGAAACTATCTGGTGCATGTTCGGCTGGCCTAGTGGTTAGAGTATTGGCCAATGGATCCGTTGGTCTGGGTTCAAAGCTCAGCCTGTCCATTTTTTTTTATTTTTTTTTATCAAATAATTCATTCATGTGCTTTTTGCACTTGTTATGTACATTTTTTTCTACGATCAACATAAATATGTTTTTGAAACAAATTCTATCAGACATATTACTTGCACTGCATAGTGCAAAAACTAAGTACAGGACGCGGTGGACAATTCAAAAAATCAGTTCAAATGGTGTTTGTCCGTCAATATCAACCGCCAATATTTTTTTTAAATGTAATAGTTGGTTAATAAAACAAAATCCATTCATTTTTTAAGTTTTTAATATAAATATAAAGTAAGTCAAACTCGTAATCACAACAGTCTTCTGTTTATCACTTGGTATCTTTATTTATTTAACTTTGAGCAATGAAGCTTAATAATTAAATTTTCATAAAAATTTAACAAACAAAAATATATAAACGCAATGCAAACAAACAAAACTTATTCTTCTACGAGTTTCAATGTTATAATTATCTTTACTGTACGTAGATGTTTTTCTGTTAAAACGTTTGTTAGTAATTTCATCGTATATGAAATGAATCCAATTTTTTTAAATAGATGATTAATATGTACATCCCAACGTAAGTGTGAGTCTAAATATATTCCTAGATACTTTATACTTTTTTCTATGTTCGGGACTAAAAAATATATTATTTTTGTTTACTCTTATGTAAAATAATTATACTTATAGTTTATTTATCATATAAGTATGTATTATCAATAATAATATTAAATAATAAAATAATTATTTTAAGTTTTGGTCAAGAAGATAATTATAACATTGAAACTCATGAAAGAATAAGTTTTGTTTATTTGCATTGCATTTATATACTTTTGTTTGATAAATTTTCATGAAAATTTAATTATTAAGCTTCATTGCTCAAAGTTAAATAAATAAAGATACCAAGTGATGAACAGAAGACTGTTGTGATTACGAGTTTGGGTTACATTATGTTTATATTAAAAACTTAAAAAATGAATGGATTTTGTTTTATTAACCAACTGTTACATTTAAAGAAAATATTGGCGATTGATATTGACGGACAAACACCATTTGCACTGATTTTTTGAATTGTCCACCGCGTCCTGTACCTACTTAGTTTTTGCACTATGCAGTGCAAGTAATATGTCTGATAGAATTTGTTTCAAAAACATATTTATGTTGATCGTCGGAAAAAATGTACGTAACAAGTGCAAAAAGCACATGAATGAATTATTCGATAAAAAAAAATAAAAAAAAATGGACAGGCTGAGCTTTGAACCCAGACCAACGGATCCATTAGCCAATACTCTAACCACTAGGCCAGCTGAACATGCACCAGATAGTTTCAATAAGGCATATTTGATTAGGTACTTACTTACTTACTGGAATCTGTAATCTGATTTCAAACATTCAAAAAGATATTTATTTCGATCGTAGAGGTCGTCCTGAGCTGCAAACTTCATTCATCGGCTATATTGCAATAAATATACACTAGTTACTAGCCCCGGATCACGGGATAAATAAAACCACAAAACATATCAGACGGGAACCGAAGACAAGATAGATGAGCCAGCCCGCGTACAGCTCCGGCATTTCGCGCGCCATCAGGATGCGGCAACACAGCACACATATCTGTCTTTTGATTGGCTGTTCGCCTTTAGGGCAGTGACGTCACTGCCCTAGGAGAATTCAAATATTTTCTTTATTTTCACGGCTTTCCTGTGCCCAAAAAAAATCGGAGAAAAAAATGAGATGCTCTTTATGACGCACTCTATCATATGCAACCAAAAAAAAAAATTCATGATACTAGTCCATTCTCTTTATATATAAATAACTTCTCTTTATAAATCGCAGTATCTTATACGACTGCCATATAATGGTATTAAGACGATAACCTATTCGAGTTCGTTGGTCGACGCGATTCCAGCCGTCCATCCCCTCGGCTTCGTATGCTCAGGATGGGAACACCGCCAGGGGGTCGTTTGATGGTCGTTTCAAAACGAGCGTTTTACGTCTTTTCGATTAAAATCTCGGGCGATCAGAATGGAACTGATATTTCGGGTGGATCATACGTCTCTCGCAACTAAAATTTGAATCTACTAGTATGCGGATCGCAAACGCACCAGTCCCTTGGATCGAACCATTATGCGGAGGGTCTTACAGTCGAGCGACTCTGATAGTATTCAATATGGTGAATGATGCAGATTTAAAGTAAACACTCAGTTATAAATTGACCCCATACAATGCTTCGTTGTTCTGTTATGGCTGGTCTATCAATCGATGTTGTTATTCTGATCACTTCTGTTATACTTTTCCTGGAGTATATACGGTGAATTTTTCAAAGCTGACGTGAGCTGGCTTTGCCAATATTGAAATAATGATTGACCGTTCGCGTCACGATCCAAGCAGATTATTGGTCGTGATAAATACGTTGACGCTGACATCACTCACTCCAAATTTACTACACACCGACAAACAGCAGAAATAGAAATATGGCCGCTATCAGTTCGTTGCTTACACAGATATATTATTTTTGTAGACAAATTCCATGGTCGTATCAACCCAACAATCCATAAAACAAGGTACTGTTATGCTAAATGTGCTACGTGAAATGATAAGATGTGCGACATATTGGCAAATTGCTTGGTATTCACTTATACAGTGTCCTCTCGAAGTTGCAAACTTTCTTAAGACGGTACAGACTGGTTATAAGAATAAGCAATATTTCTTGATAATACCTGTCTTGGTATGGTATTTACAGTGTTGTCAGATCTACCATTTTTCTGGAAATATGATAAACTTTGTTATTTTAAATGGATCGCCCTGTATATTTATACATTTTTTGAATCCTTGTAAAATATTGATTATTTTTTGTATATTTATAATACCTAAACCGGCGTTTACAGCAGATGCTCAAAATGTTATCCGTTTACTTCAATACAATAAGCCATGTGATTCTAGTAACTCCCCAGTACATTTTGCAACATGTCTGAATTTTAAACTGTAATATTAGCCATCTTATTTAGTTATTTTAACTTCCATCGTAAGAACGGCCGTACTGCAAAACCCTCCTGCCCCAAAATTTATGACAATCGTGCAAACCATTTCAGAGATAATTGAAGCGCTCCATATTTAACACTCACTCTGTATGATTCAGTGGAGGAAGAGAAAGAAATAAAATACGCCGCTCGCCAAAGGTACACTTAGGATATTTGCAAAATTTTGCGATGCGTCATATTTTTTAACATGCCTCTGTTAGCTTCACCTGTATGTTTGTGAATTTGTGAGTTTGCAACACTCCTTCGGATTAAGAGATCTGACAGAACATTGAACATTCCAACATCTGACGTTTAACTGTTTGGGAATTGGTATTTTGGTGAAATTTATTCAGCAAAGTCGACAGTTTTAATTATCGTTATGCAGTAACGGTAATGGTTATGCAATGAATATTGATCAAAAACAATTGTGTATCTCCATTACATAGATTATTAAAAAATACAGTTTAAAAAAACTAAAAAAAACACGCTTTTTAATCATAAAGTTAACTAAAAAATTAAAAATAAATATAGTTCCAAAATCTAAAAAACACGCATTTAAAGGACATCGGACTAAAAAGCTATTATTTGACTTAAAATGTATGTATGTATCTGTTTGTTCGGGTGTATTCTTGCTACTCAATTTTGAAGCAGATATCTTCAACTGATTGAGCAGAAATTTTTTATACACACGTAGTACACGATTAGTTTGAATGATAATACACGATAACCTATGTGGCATAATTCGAAATCCAATATGGCGGACCATCCAAAATGGCGGAATAATTATTTCTATGCATTTCTGCAGTAAGGATATCAAATGAAAAGGCGTGCCGAGAATAATCAGAAAAATTTTCTGATATCACGCTTAATCCGATATGGGAGACTTTTGAAGTTTTTTATGCTTTTCTATAGTATGGGTTCACGGAGCCGCAGTACGAAGAATACTGCCAATTGTATTATGTTGGGTCTGCATAGTACACAAAATGGAAGGTCGACCACGCGTTTATTTTGGCTGGAAGCTTTTTGATGCTGGTCAAGCATACGTGGCCCTAAGTCAGGTAAAATCATTAGAGGATCTCCTATCGAAGAGTTAGTGTTCGAAATTAACCGGCAAACGACCTTGCAACATAAACGTTGAATGAAATGAACAGACTCAGAAAATTAGCCAGCGATAAATAGAAAGTACAAAATAAAAAATAAGTTTTCTTCTTTTCAGAGCACTTAAGCAAACGCTATTTTACCACACTGTGTCATTGTCATTTAAACATCGCGCTATTCTTGTTGCCCTCGTAGTTTGTTCTGTTACCTCTCCTTCAACATCACTATAAGCTGAAGATTGCTATGCCTAGGAACAATTTCATTGCCCGTTGGATAATTTTGCCTTCTACTTCCAGTTTGCATCTTGATTTCTTGATTCTTGATTTTTGATGTTGTCATGCATGTTACGTTTTTAGGCCGATATTGCCATATTAAGTGATTTGCTAATGGAATAATCAGGGGCGGATTTAGGATTTCTTCTAAGGGGGGGGCGGAGCAGTGCTGCCCACATAGACGCGCTATAATTTTGTGAAGATGAAAACAAAAAAACTGTCAAACCAAATTTTGGTATTTATACAAATATTCTCTGTTTCCATTACACTTTCCATTTTCCATTACAGGTCAAGGGGGGGGGGCGGACCAGTTCTGCCGCCCTTTGAAGAGCAAAAAAAACAAACTTTTGGTATTTATATAAATATTATATGCTTTCGTAGAACTCTAGGGCCTCCCTCTAAATCCGACACTGATAGAATTAGATCGACTGTAGACCGTTCACACTCTCAGCCACCAGTGATGATGATGGTTTAGCTATGATAAATAGGAAAATCGTGAGACAACCATCGTTGCCACTGAATGACCGAATGTGAATACGAAAAATCAATAGCAATCACCATTGAGTGAATTATTTCTATGACCTCTTGCAGAAATTCCTGAAAAATAAACCATCATTCACCAACACAATACATCTAATCGTTATGCAACAGATCTTGTTCCCGTTACAAAACGTTCGTTTGGCAAAATTTATGACTATCGCCGCACACCTTTGCCTTTGTTCCATGATATTCGACAAGAGAAAGTTCCTTGCACCCTCTTTATGTTCCCTGCCTGCCCCTACCCCCCCCCCCACTTTCTGGCGAAATGAATTATCGTCCTGGATACGGCGTCGGTCATAAATCTAGATGGCTGTCAGTCATGGAGTGATCTACTGCTCCGGCTGCCATTTAAAAAGTGTACGCGCTATTTATTTATTAGGGCCACAGGAAACCGCCAGCTCGATCTTTGACTCTTGTTCTCTCTCTTGCACGCGCTTGTCGTGGTTTCATGAAGGTTGCGGTATTTCTCTTTTGTTACGGTTTTACCAAAGAAAGAACTCCACGCTTAAAATTGCAATCCTTCAGTTCATTCATACAGTTTAGCAGGTATTGGGCTGTCTCAAAAGTAGAGATTTACTGATTCGGAAAAAAATCGGAAAAACACGGTTTTTTTTCGTTTTTTCCCGAACTTGGGTAAAATTGGAAAAAACAGAAAAATCATTTTAAATGTATATTCGTGAACATAAGTAATAAAAAAACAAAAACATAATATCTAAAAAAGGAAAAAACTCTGGTTAACAAAATAGCATAAACTTTAAATAACTGTATAATAAAAAAATACATGAAAAAATAATAAAAGAACTGTCAAAGTAAGTAAATGCTTGGGCAAAGCCATTATTTCAAAATATATAAATAAAGAAAAACTGTTGATTTGGTTATAACACAATAAGAAACATGAGAACATGTAATACAATAAACAGAAATAACGTAAAAAGACTGACAAAAAAAGTAAAAAACATTATTTGGCCAAAGCCAGAAGAATTAGAGGCACTTCATCGTCAAGATCTGAGTCTTCGGAGAAAGAATGTCGTTCTGATTCTGAGTCCCTAGCATCATTATCCTAGAATTCATGAATATGCCCAATATCTATTTCAGCCTGCTCTAAAAGCAGAAATGATCTAGCACTGTAGGAGAATTTTTCATTTTCGCCCAGCAACAATCTTGTCAGGGTTGTAGCGCTGCATTTTATTTTAAAACGTGTTCAAAATAATTGGTGAATTGACTAATATTTAATACGTACACCTCCTTCAATATTAAAGTAATTTTGTTTATTTCTAAGGAAATATGCGTTTTCTATAAATTTTTCTGGGAAAAACCTGTTTTTCCCGCCACCCAATTTTTCCGGAAAGTTTGAAACACTATTCAAGGGTCCTTGTCACTTTTAAGTGTCTCGAACTATATAGTGCCATCAAACATAAATCTAAATATGCATTATATTTGGTTGCACTACAACTAGTATTTAAACTTTAGTGTGCCCCCGAAAGTTCTAGTAATGTATTTCAAACCTTGAATCAGTCAACTTTTACCAGGACGTTTGAATAAACTCTAAAATTGTATACTCGACTGGCAAGCCGGGATCTAGAATGGCGATATAAATGCATCGGACGCAGATAGCAGAGAAGATAACTTAACCTCTAAGTAGGCATGCACAGTAGCGGCAGTTAGGAGCGTTGGAGTGCGTTGGAGAGCGTTGGCCAGTATAGTAAAAACAGACAAGAACAAGAGTACAAAGATTGGCTAGTCGCATCTAGGCACGGTATAGGAAGCATGCAATAAGGGTTCAAAATGTTGCCCATTATTGGCAAAACGTTGAGGAACAGTTGCAAAAACACTGGAAATGATTCCCCTGAGGGGCTAGAAGGTACAATAGGGGGTGAAATAGTTTTTGGTTAAAAAGTTGTCTCTCTGGACAAATATTTTGACGTGTCTTGGCGTTTTTTCGTTTAATCAGCGGTTTGTGATAAATCCGTGGTGGGAAGTTGTCAAATGAACTATTAGTACATACACATGTAGATTCACATCATATACATTAGAACCATTTATTTGAAATTTGTCAATCAGATAAATATGTGACGGATACTGTACATGTTCAACGAATTCTTGTGCGCGTCTTATTAAGGAAGCTATCCACTCTGGTAGGGACTGCTTCAATCGCTTTGTAAACAAGTTTTTGGTATCAAAAGGTAGAAGTATTATTTTGGCGCTAAATTGAGATATGACCGCCGCATGACTAATTTGTTTGGTTTGGGAATTATTGTGGTACCTAGCCTATATCTAGTGTTGTGGTTGTGTATATATATTTTGGTCTCGTAGTATCATTGGTCGGGTACATTATTATTTTGTTAAACATTCATATTAGAATAGCTTTTACTTCCGATACACACCGATAGGTGAGGGGAGTATTGTGATCGCGAAAATTAGCGATTTTGAGATAGTATGCTTTGTGGGCATTGGGAACAACATTGACATTGGACGCGCTACATAAGGTGCCTCCTGCACTTGGCAACGCATCAGGAACGACCTGGGTTCAGTGGGAATCTCCGTTTCGGACAGATCCTTTGGGCTGGCCCGCCAGGTATCACATTATAACATCATTAAATGCTCATTTTGTTACCTCATATTTTTTATATTTTGTATAGATTTGACAGTCGTATCTAGATACGCTGTAAAAAGCATGTCGTCGTCTTCAGATGACGACTTTAATGCGTTAGTATCGGTGTTTACTAAATTGAAAAGGAAAAAAGTTGGTATACATACGCTTAATCGCGAACGAATAAAACATGGAGAATATCATAATTTATTCCAAAGTTTAAAGAATGATAATCAAAGATTTTTTCAATATACCAGAATGACCCTGGATACGTTTAAATATATTTTGGACAAAGTGGAATATCGCAAATGGTGCAATCTACACAAACAGCCTATTTTCCCAAAAGAAAGGCTTATTATAACTTTGAGGTAAGCAGTTTTGTTATACTATTTTTTTATATTACTAATTTTTATTATTTATGAAGTATACGTTATATAACAATTATAATAATTTATTTACTCGTGAGATACAAAATTACTGAAAAAGTAAATAAATAGGGAAATTGCCAGAGAAGGTATATGGCTGTACATGGATGAATTGAGTATTGAACATATAGAGTGAGTATAAAGTATGGTTATAGTGCAGCTTGTGTCTTTTATTCCAAATAGGGGTTTTCGCAAACACTGAAGCTATAAGTAACACTTTATCGATACTCGTCTTCGACCAGCACAGACGAAACCAGGTAGCAAACTAAATTTCTGTTACTATAAAGGCTTTCAAGCAGGCTTCCGACGCTGGTAAGCAGTCAAAAACTCAGTTGAGCAGGTTAAGCCTGGATGCGGTACCTGCCCGCCTTCGCACGCACACTAAAATACCCCACGGTGTTTGCGCACTAACTGGTTGTACAGAGAAAACAATAAATCCTACCTTCCACTTATATTCTTTAGAACACGCGTTCCAGAGCTGCTAGGTGTGGCGATTTTCAACAAAAGAAGCGATCTCAAAACCGTAGCTGGGCGTTTGGTGAATTTCAGTGGCGCAAAACACACTGTTAGTTGGATACTTTTGGCTATTTCTAACCTACATTTGATTGGTTTTTCCCTCAAAAAGAAGGCCTAGCCGCATGAAGTAGCAATATTGCCGGTTGTGTTACAATTGACACTTTGACGATAGTGACTCTTCAAGAAGAAAGAACAGGCAAGTAAAACTGGTCAACCTTTATTATCGTTATTGGACATCATTTACCTATATCTTATTATTGCGCATGCTCAAAATAACAACAGGCTCGAAATGCTTTATTTCTAGTGGTCCAAAAACGCCCCTATGTCTCAAAATAAATATCATTTGAAAAGTTGGAGTTGATTCGCAATTAGCAAGTAACCCTTAGATATTTCAAAACAAATTGATTTCACCGGGAAGTTGCTTTAATTCCAGTCAGATAGGCACAGAGGAAATACAAATACGTAGTAATGTTTAAGTATTTTCAACGTACACGCATTGTCACCTTCGTGGTCTGAAACAGTTCCATACCAGTTTTGATGTAACCAGAGCACAAAACTTTTTAAGTGGCCTGGAGTCCGAGAGGATCACAATAGCTCTCAGTTTCTACAATAAATATGACTTTGACCACAGGCTAATCATAGCATGATTTCAGTTTGACACATTTTGGCAGTTCCGTAGCTCAGAGGCCAGCCTCACCTACAGAATATGTGATACTGGGCGTTTCGGTTTTGAAAATTTTGACACTCGCAACCGCGAATTCGCCCTTTCTGGTGATTTTCATTAACGTATGCCAAAGATTGGCTATGTCTGGCGATTTTTATGCTGCAAAAGCTGGCTACAAGCACACTTATAACCTGGCAACAAGCGATACTCGCTTTGAGTAAAATATTAATGCACTCCATCAAAACTGCTTTCTTACTGCGCCTGGATGTTTTTGTTTTAGCATCATCGATGTAATCCGTACCCATGTGGGAGCGGGTTAGAATATTTCCCATCGTATATCCTGCGTGTCGTAAAAGGCGACTAAAAGGAACCGAACTACTGTCGGTATAGACAGTAGCCTCTTCTCAACCAACAGCTTTGGGTGGACGAGTTGAGAAGAGTCAGGACACCTTCTTGTCTTTGGAGTGAGAAATTGCCCCTAAAGGCGGATGATCCAGTCGATACCATCTGGTCAACGGCATGAGGATGCAGAAAGCAAATGGGAAACTACTGCATTAAAGATCCTAAAGATATCACAAGAGAAACTCGTAAAATGAGTAAATGCATTTTACGAGTTCACAACATGTCTGTTAAGACATTGTGACTATGATGATGATGTAATCCGGCATGTTGGTAGCCTAAGCCACCGTACATTAACAAAGACAAGTGGGGTCACTCTAAGCTCCGCCCCCAATGTGGTCTTTCCAGCTGTGCTCTCGGATACTACGCAAGCTGGCGGATTCTGGCGCCCACCGATCTCGAGCAGTAGCCGAATGCTAACAGCTGTGGTTTACAGGGTCAGTCCACCTAACACCACCTAACACGCGACACGGTGCACGGGATACAATCGGTCGGATCTACCGGGGTGCCTAAATAAGTTGTGTTTGTGTGTTATTGAGCGTTTTTCGCGTATATCACAAAAAAATGCCGGCGAAATGCTCTGTATATGGCCCCATTGTTTTTTTATATTTGTGCCTACTTATTCCAATTGATTTTTAAAATATCTGTTTTTAATACTTTAATTTTATTATTGATTCTTAAGTTTTTTAAATTCGTTTTCCAAATTCGTGTCTCCCGGTTCTTTAACTTTTTGTTTATAAATTTTGACTCGGTTTTCAATCATCTCGAGAATTTCTTGATTTATACAGTCGTTATTTTCACGTATCTTATACGTCTTTTTGAATTCTGAAACTTTTTTACAAGAAGTGATCAAGTCAATTATAGTTCCTGAAATGATTGAACTTCTGTAGTTTGAATATTCTTCTTCTTTTCTTTTCTATATTTTGTCGCAAGTACTTTTATGTTTACACCTAAGATTATTGACAACAAATTATGAATGATCAGACTGTTACTGTTACTTGCTACTTGAATCGTACATTTCAAATTACTACATCTATCTGACAAAACATGATCTATAATACTACTTGAGCTATTTGCCACCCCAGTAGCTGCATCTGCAGTTATTGTGTTGAATGGTTTATTGAATAATAAATTATATTCTATCTATACTGTAGAATTCGTTTCTATTGACCCCCGTATAAGTGAAGTGAACATCGACCGTTGACGTCGACAGTATCGCACAGTCGGATTCCCTGTAAGAAGACGAGATCGCACGAAGGGAACCCCTCTGAATTCGAGGCGGCTCGCATTTGTGAGACTCACATCAAAGTCGGCACGGCGAGTGACCCTACTTGTCTTTGTTAATGTACGGTGCCTACGTACAGGTATTACCACCTTAAGTAGTTCAGAGTGTCATATTACTTGCCTGACAACTCATCTCTGAATTTTGAACCACATTCATTTTGTCGATCAGAAACCGGCTAAAAGGGAAGCTCATGCCTAATAAAATTTTATGCATTAATAGTATCATTATGTATAGTAATGGCAAAATGTGCGTTAATTTATTATTTTGGTTTTGGTTCGATTGGATTATAATTCGTAGTGGGTTCTTTGTATTGGCGGCCGATTGGGGATGGGGGTGGGAGTGGGCGATGCAGCCGATAATGGGGAATCGATACACCCTGTTCAACTCGATGCGATCGCATGGCTGCTGGCGCTGTTCATTTTCAATGGACTCGCAGAGAACTGGCGACAAACACACATTCATATACAACGCACCAACCACAGGATCGGACTCGTTTCTTTAAATGAGACCGTTTCGTATTTTTCGGTGATGCGCGATCGCCGGATTTAAAATCACTAGGGATTATCTAAAGTAATGGTAGTAACCATCCCAAAAAGGAAGTAGTAACTGGACAACATGGATAAGGACGAAAAGTACAAGTACCGTTTCGATCAGAACGTTAAGATAGACCATACACAAGTTAAGGCACAACTAACACAAGATTGCCTCATTAAACTATTAAATACAAAATTGAATTCTAAGAATCTCACAAAAGCCATTAACAGATTTGCGATACCGGTACTCACATACTCCTTTGGCATCATCAAGTGGTCACACACTGACATAAAAAACATCTATATACTTATACGAACAGAACTCACAAAACACATCTGAACGCGTGCAAGGAAAGGCTTACCTTAGACGGAAAACTAGGGGGCACAGGAATTATAGATATACAATCACTTCGCACAAGTAAAAAGACTGACATTTTTTTCCACACCAAACAAACTTACATAAGCCAAGCGGACAAAAACTATACACCACTTAACCTCTCTTGTCCGGATGACGTAGAAGACACATACAATCACATCCAATCACAACAAGAAAAAATAAACACCTGGTCATAGAAAGCATTCCATGGCAACCATAGATACCGTGTCACACAAGACCACATTAACAAAAAAATGAAGTCAAGTTGATTGACTCAGTACTTCCCAGACATTACGGCGATACCAGTTTATTACTGTCTCATAGCATGAAGCTTTGATCCCTTGCAACCAAATAATCGTCAGTCAGCTACCCCCCTAAAATTGTCTTATGCGGCTAGGTCTTTCCTTCACAATGGACAGCCTATTATCAATAATACAAACTTTTCAGTTTTAAAACCCTCCACCCCCCCCCCCCCCAACCACCCCAATTTCACCCCCACCCAAAAAAGGTAATAAATGACCAGGAACCTCTAAAACATCTAAAAACGAAGTTTAAGTTGTTTTCATACTTTTAGTTTTTTGAATATTGCTACGCTGCCACTGACACGATTTTTAACAAATAGACGCGATTTCCATCCTCACCACGGTAACAATACTGCGTCAAAATTTCATTAGAATCAATTTAATAGTGTCCACGTTACAAAATACAAAATGATCTAAAGCAATAAATACTCGTATGTTATACAGAAAATTCTAAGTCCCTTAGTTTCCGTAATAGGCTATATGTTCAGATGGACCTAAAAAGGTGATTTATGTCGCTAGGTCTTCCTTCACAGGTTAGTGGACAGCCTATTATGAATACAAGAAATTTTTCGGTTTTCCAACCTCCCACCCCCCCAACCACCCCAATTCCACCCCCACAAAAAAAACGCAGAAAATGATCAGGAAGCTCTAAAACGGCTTAAAACGGAGTTTCAGCTGTTTTTATGTTTTTAGTTTTCTTATTGCTCCGCCACTGACACGATTTATAAAAACCATACGCGTTTTCCATCCTCGCCACGGTAGTAATACTGTTTCAAAATTTCATTAAAATCAATTCAACAGTTTCCTCGTGACTCAATATAGAACGATCTAAAGCAATAGTCTCGTCCGTTTACGCCAGAAAAAATTCTAAGTCCTTTGGTTTCTGTAATAGACAAGGCAATGTTCGGATGGACCTAAAAAAAGTTATTTATGTCGCTAGGTCTTCCTGCACAGGTCAGTGGACAGTCTGTTATGAAAGCAACAAATTTTCTAATTTTACAACCCCCCCGCCCCCCAACCACCCCAATTTCATCCCCACCCAAAAAAAAGTAGAAGTTGACCTACTTTTGTTCTTCCATGTATTTACTATACTATACGTACTATATACTATCACTTGGCTAGTGTTATTTGTGTAATCGTTTCACTATTCAGATATAGGATAGTATCTGCGTTCTGCTAAATCTTTGTTTTATTTACAGGTGAGTACTTTATTATCACGTACGAATAACGAGAATTGAGACCAGGACTCATTTGGTAAGCACTGCTTAAAATACTTAACACGTTCCAGGAGAATTATTATACTTAAATAAGAAAAACCTATGTGAGGGTTGTGCTTGAATTATAAGCTTTAAAATCCATAACAAACTCCTCAACCCGATCACAATTAATGCACGCAATACGAAAAAGAAAGAATTATCTTAGCTTTTTGCTTTCAAAGTTTTTATGTAGGACTAGGCTAGGACTTGTCCATAAGAAAATTATAAAATGATTACTTAGACTTTCGTTCTCGTTTACCCTGGGAGTATGCTTGTTCTTTGTTCGTATTGCGAGGTCAAATTTGAAAAAAAAGTAGTAGTAAGTAGTTCCATTTATTAGCAATTTTTGTAAACCGCTCCATAGCTTTTCCTTGTTTCCTAAGTGATATCAATATTTCAACATTCTAAATATCTACGAGTTAAACATAAGGCGAATAAATGTACTCACCCACATTTTGTAATACTAACATCCAAAAATCTATCCGCTTCCACAGTTAAATGTAGATTCGTACCCTATGTCCGGCCCATAGCTACGTCTAACTCGATCGGTTCTGACGACTGATTGACGACATTGATACATGCAAAGTGTGATTCATTTGTGCCATAAACCGTCATCAAACATAGAACCCAGAGTCGGGCGGACTGCCCTCTTTATGTTTTATTTATTCATTAGGTCGCAAACGACGGTGGTTTGCCCCTTGATGCTATCACGTGATTATACGAGGTCCGTTAAAAAGTGCAGACTCTTATTCCTCTGTATGGTTTTGGCAGATAATTTATAATGAACTAGTGGCACTTAGGTTGCATTGGTGTCGGTGCTTGGCTAGTTGATGTTTCTCTAACACGACTGAAGCATCCTCAAAAACTGTTACCTGTTCAACGATTCCAGATGCTAGCTCAAGCACCGCTAGTTACAATGCTACATCTCGCATTGGACCATATAGTTATAAAATCTACAAAAGATATGAAAACTCAAATGGATTTTTAGTCTTGTATAGTACGACGTTGGACTACGATCACAAATAGGATCTTAAAAAACAAGACAAACAAATTAGTAACAAAATAGAATTTGTATGACTATAAATCCTCAAGTCTGTTCTGGATGCATGTTTCACAGCATTTGCTAGGTCTCGTCGTTATAACCTAACAACAGACATAGGCTAATCCTTACCCTTAATAATTATGTAGGTACCGTTTTTGAGATACAAGGTTTTCAAGAATTTTTCATTAGTTGTGTTGCTATCGTACCCTAAAACATTTAAGTTATTAAAATGAGACATTATTCACTGTGCAGCAAAATGGGGTATGTTTTGAAAATTATTTGTGAAATATTCTATCAGGAGATTAAAAAACGTATTGCCGTAGCACCACAATATTTTTTTATGCCCGTTTTACATCTACATTTTCTTCGCACATTTATTAACGGATTAATCGATAGGTTCTTCAAGGTCAAACTGATCTGTGAATAAAACCATGGATTTTGTGACAGCATGCAGTGCTGCCAATACTGTTGCTTATCGTATGGTTTGGCGGTTTTCGCAATATCTATTTAATTCGTATTTTTTTGTGGCCTTTTGACAGTATAACTCTCAATTTAATTACAAATTTTTATTTAGAAAATGTTTAACAATATACAGGAACGGGTATGCAACATGCATGGCATGCATCATATGATTTTATGGTTGGCACCACGGAATTTGACGTCAAACTTGACCAAAAATTAGAGCAGTTTCTAAATGCATGAAGAAATCCATGGACTTATTTGACGTCAAATACCCTATATTTACACCCTTGAAATACATGTAAAAATCGTAGTAGGTAAAATACGTAATTTTTTATTTACTATACTGCAGTCCTCCTTTCTCTTGAATTTTATGTATTTAGTAGTAAAAATAATTCTTTAGTTCATCGTCTTTTAGCATTGGATGTCTGTGAAGAGTATATTTTTATATAATCTTCTTTGTGTACTTTCATCAACCGAAGTTTGTTGACATACGAGTAAGACAGAAGGAATTCTGCCGGTGCGCCATCTAGTACCCGAAGGTGACGGCAACCAAAGAGAGAAACGCCACTAGAAGCAGTTTACCTCTCCTTGGTGGAACGACAAGGCTCGCTCGCTTTTTGCCACTAGAGGCGCGGATTTTGACGCACGCAGCGTGAAGCCGATATACGAGGGTTGCTCTATACCTCCGTCAATCCACCAGTACGCAGACAGCTGTTTCACGCTTATTAGCGATCATCAGTGCGCCATAGGTCGATTGACGAAAGTAGAGAGCATCAATTTTTCCATGTTTAATAAACATGTGAAAGATGTACGAGTAAGACAGAAGGAATTCTGCCGGTGCGCCATCTAGTACCCGAAGGTGACGGCAACCAAAGAGAGAAACGCCACTAGAAGCAGTTTACCTCTCCTTGGTGGAACGACAAGGCTCGCTCGCTTTTTGCCACTAGACTTGTTGACATACTTGTGGGATACCCTGTATATATGAATCGACTCCATAAGGCCTAATGGTATGTTGCTGAAAGAGATTATCATTTCTCAAAGTGTAACATGCTGTAGTGTGTGTAAGTGTTTTGTATCAAAAATTATTCCTATAAATAATTGAGAAGCTACCCTTAAAAGTCTGCAATGTGTAACTACTGTAAAACATTAGGATGGAAAGTATTTTTTATTAAAGGTGTAATTAACCATTTATTGGTGATATTGATTATTATATATGTATTTTCGGATAACTATGATTAATATTTACTTACGCAAGCAAACTATGCAAACGCTAGATGTATTATGTATTTGACTACATGATCTTCCAACAAACGTTCCCTTGTAATGTAATTGTAAACCTGGACAAAATGGTTCCATAATAAGCTCGATGAAGTAGTATCGTTAGATTTAAATATAGTAACCTATATATGATGTATAATCCAAGTAAATAGAAATTTTCTATTTTTTCTAAATTGTTTATTAAACATTATCTATATACTTAATAGCTAAAAGGTTGAAATGTCCTTAATTAGATCGCGAAATGGTTAATGTTATCATATTCGTACGTCAGCTGAGGTAAATAATCGACAAAATATTAAAAAAGATCTTTTAGCGTAACCGTATTAAATGATCTTCGCCCTTTTTGCTGTACCAGAAACTGAAAATGAAATAAGGTGGGCCATACACATTTCAATCATCTCTACAGCAAAACTTCAAACGTTGATTTCTCTGTAACAAATGCGAATTTCAGAATAATTCCTTTTGATGTAGGCTTCACATTCCGAAATCTAAGTGCGATTTCTTTTTTCGGGAGTCGACCTGGGACACGGTGTATACGTAGCATATATTACAGCTATTTCTACAAATTGACACCAGTTGGTAAATAAAGTAGAGTATTTTTTTTCTTTTTTTTTGTATCAAAGGCGTCGACTGCTATGGTCATTAGTCTCGTGTTCTGTGGAGGCTTTGTTACTGTTTCCCGGCGCCACTCTTGGAACAACACTGTTAATTAGAAGCCAAACGTGTAAATGCTCAGGTGAGGATCCTCACTGAGCTTTTTTTAAGGAAATTTATTTCTGATTGGCTCTACCCACCGAGCCAATCCTCCCCCCTAAAGTAGAGCATTACTTCAGTTTCCATTTTAGACGTCAAGACATCTGATGGTGGGTTAGATCAGTCAACCGGAACGTCTTGAAAATCCATAATTGCATTTAAATTAACACATTGTTGGACACTCTGCTGGCCGGGAGGGTTCGTAATATGGCACCTCAAAACATTCCCATTTTTTGTGCGTTTGTAACATGATTTGCATTATCAAAATATTTTTGGGGTATTTATTTTTGACTCTTTTTCCATTTTTGAGGGTTTTGGCGACAATAAAAATGACGGCTATATCCGTCATGTAATATCACAGCTGAATTTATGTTCTAGAATGGCAACCACGGCTATAGCCGTCTTATCAGTGTAATCGTAAAATACATCTTGTGGGAAGAAGAGGATAGTTTTCGAGACAAAAACTAAAACAAAATTCGATTGTATCAAATTTATAAACAAAAATGCATCTCTCAGAATATAGATGGTATCAAAACAAAAAATCAAAATCATTAGCAAACAGAGGTATCCCCGAACAAAACAGAATTCAGACACAAATTTATGTTTGATACCACTCTTCAAAGCAGTCTGGATACAAACTACCTACTAAACACATAAAAACCAATAAACCAAACAAAAACACACTCGCAATATGGCAGCTATACAGGTGCTCAGTGCATCACATTGGAAGTTATGGACGGCTAAAGCCGTCATGCTGTTTTACCCCGTCTGCCTTAAAAAAACATGAATAGTTGGGATAGCGTATAGTGGGTTAGAATTTGTCAATTTCAGAAATGAAGAGCTTCACGTTATGGCACAAACATTGCTAATTAAGGCAAGTATACCGACATTCTGACGGTTGTCGCCGTTCTGCCGTAACAAGCAGATATAGTCGTCGCCGTCGTAGCATATCACGATCAGTCCCCGCAGACGGCTATAGCCGTTGTGTCCAACAACGTGTTAACTGGTATTTATTTGAAAACCAGCAATAAATAATCTACTTTAGGAATGTAACGAAATTTTGTAGGTGGATTGCGATGCATCCTAGACCGAGAAACCGTTATAGCTTCTGAAAATAAGGATTATATATTATGCATGTATACGCGTATGCGCTCGCTGCAGATCTTCCGTCGTTCTCTTTTCTTGAAACTCAAAACCAGAAACGTTCTGCTTCTCTCTTTTGTGACCTCTCCGCTGCCACCGACTGAGTTGTGCTGTATGGATCGATACAACCCAGAAAGGCACATGACGAAACGATGACGGACGGCCGCCTTGCACTTACTACAGAACTCGCTACCACCTAGAAGCACAACTAAAGATGGCTATACACAAAACTTCAATCTAGACAAACATGCTTAGTATACAAGATCACTATTGCCTACTGAAATCGAAGATATGGAAAAAATTATGGTCTAGTCTATGGGATGAGTATCGTTTCACTCACCCGACACGTTACAAGTTAATTCAACCCGTTATTTCTAAATTCTACTGGCATGATGACTTCAAGATCCCCAGAAAATACATAACCTGTATCATATGTACGTGCAAAAAATGGACACGGTATATTCCCATTCCATCTGGCAAGACTCGTACATACGTAGGTACGTACATAAGTGTACTACATACTTTCTGAGGTAAGCTACCGCTATTAAATCGGAACGCTCGCTTAGCCCAGGAAAAATATTTCGATTGCCATCGGTTAAATGCTTAATTTCTCCATGGAAAGATTCCATTTGACAAACTATGAGTTTGATAGGATGCAAATTTTGTAAAATAAACATAAAGTTCGTAAGTAGCTATAGGCCGCCTTGCACTTACTACAGAACTCGCTACCACCTAGAAGCACAACTAAAGGTGGCTATACACAAAACTTCAAACTAGACAAACATGCTTAGTATACAAGATCACTATTGCCTACTGAAATCGAAGATATGGAAAAAATTATGGTCTAGTCTATGGGATGAGTATTGTTTCACTAACCCGACACGTTACAAGTTAATTCAACCCGTTATTTCTAAATTCTACTGGCATGATGACTTCAAGATCCCCAGAAAATACATAACCTGTATCATATGTACGTGCAAAAAATGGACACGGTATATTCCCATTCCATCTGGCAAGACTCGTACATACGTAGGTACGTACATAAGTGTACTACATACTTTCTGAGGTAAGCTACCGCTATTAAATCGGAACGCTCGCTTAGCCCAGGAAAAATATTTCGATTGCCATCGGTTAAATGCTTATTTCTCCATGGAAAGATTCCATTTGACAAACTATGAGTTTGATAGGATGCAAATTTTGTAAAATAAACATAAAGTTCGTAAGTAGCTATAGGTTGCCTCTCAAAAATCTAAAATCGTTTTCCAACTATCATCACTATTACTCTGTCCAGCGAAGAAAAAGAGTGATCACGCGCAAGATGAGCGAATGCCTACACCACAGCAGACCGCCTATTGAAACTAACGCGCTGTGGATGGCGTTGTGCCATAAGGAATTTAACATAATTTAGGTTATAATCGTTTATTTGATACCAGAACCTGGACGTTCCATTCTACATTGAGCATAAATGTCCTCAACCACTGTTCACACTTTGGCGACATCTGTGGGCAAGTTCCTATTCCATATTGTCAAACCAATAATCTAATGAAGAAATTCATTAATAACCATCCAGCGAAGAAACGGGAAAACAGGTGAGCAAAGAGTGAGTTCTCGTGGCTTGGTCAGAGGCCTTGGAAGTTTACACCACTTGGAAATGCCAATGCCTAAGCGCACGCCTGGTACCGAGAAATTTGGAGAACGGGCCACCTTTCCTGGAGAATCACATACACAGCTGTTTGTCGACGCCTCCTCATAATATGGCCGCGGTCGAATTGTGGTCTAAACAGGTTTGCCAAACACCGAAAACACATGAACATGAACATCACATTTTTTTGTGCCCTGTTTTTATAATCCACACTATGTGAGATATACACCATTATTCAAAAACTATAAGTCATTAGTGTAGATTGCTAGATGAAATATGATATCAAAACTGTACAAGATTAGGTTGAACGTATTTCTTGGAGGTATATTCGTCGGCAGACCAGGTAGGGGTATTTTCATTATTTGTTTAGACTATGAACCTAGGATGAGTACGCAAAAGTAAGTTTGTTCCTGCTCACGTAAATACGTAAATACAAATAAACATGCTTCTGTTAAGAAACTCATATGGTCAAAATCCTACGATGGTCATAATATTAAGCTGGTCGCCAAGCTCATTCACGTTTTGCATAATCATCTCTCATTTAAAAGAATCTCCAAAGTCAAGATTTTGTAAACATGTTAGAAGAAGTGGTCGTGATTTAGATTCACAGATTGAGGAAAAACAACTTTGTTAAACTCAGCGTACTTCACCTTATTTGGGTAGATAGGAGGTCCATTCCTGCTAATAAATCTTATGTCTGGTTTGGTAATTTTCACCTAATTTTATTTGAATATAAAAAATTATAATAAGAGTATTTTTTAACTAGTACAGTCCAGAAGGCAGCTTAATACGAAACTAATTTTCTCAAAACAACAAAGCGGTGGCTCACGTCCCTTTTGTACAACACCGTCCATTTGTCGTTCCTGGAAAGACTTTTACCGTCGGTTGTTACCGTGTAAACAGGTCTCGCAAATATCGAGAGCACGTGAACACCATGAATTTTTTGCGCTCTTTTTCTTCGGATGGACCGGGTATAATAACTTATCACCTGAATGCTGAATCTAGTTTTGTCTTCGGAGTTCGGTGGTCGTCGGTATACGTCGCTTCTGGACAGTGACGGATACTAGCGGGCAGTGTCTGTGACAAGACGGATGGCGTGTCGCGGATCCATCATCTGTTAAGGAACTTTACTTCTCTCTACTCAGCCCTGCTCTGCAAAAGGGATGGAAGGCTGACAGGGGAGAGATGTGTTCGCCAAACCCGCAGGAAATTAGCGGATAGGATGAGAAAAAAGGAAAGTTTTCTACAAAGTTCTAAGGCGACAGAGCCGCATATATACAGGGTTATTCACGTTATTCGACACGGAGCATTATGGCTAAAGTATTTGATAAAAAAGAAAATACTAAGTTCGGATGGATAGACACCCATAAAGGCTACATTTTAAAAATATTTTCATGTTATACAGGGTGTCCCAAAAACACGAAATGCATCAAAGCTATGTTTTTTTGAATGGAACACCCCGTATATTATTACATATTCAGATTCCTTGGTAAATTCTAGTGTGACTTTATGTATCATACATGGGACCTGAAGCGAACCGTTTAGGTGTAAATCACCATTTTCAGTATAAGTAGATATCAGGAAAAAATTGAATATCGCAGAGATTATAAAATATGGAAGGCTGTGACTTTGCCGTATTACTAAGCATAAAATGCGTCAGCTTTGATGAGACTTTCAAATTTGAATTACGTTAATGCTTGGAGAAATCGGTCGATCAATTAAGGAAACTTCGATCAGCGATAACTTGATTTTTTCAAATGGGAATGCCTAATTTTTTTTATACGGTTAAACGTAGAATTTGATAAACTTTCTAACGATATAGGTTGTAAATATCAATCTCTGGTAGTTTTCATTTAATTTTAAATTTTTAAACAAATCGGCTATTTTCAATTTTCCTACCTATAAGCAACGTAGCAGGCCATGAAATATAAACAAAAACCTGTTCAGGTAGAAGAAAACAACTAACTTAGCTGAAAAATACACACTAACTAGACTAAAGGGACAAGATCATACAAATCCCTTACAACAAATCAACTCTCCCAGAAACAATTGCGATAACATCTCTAAGGTCAAAGAGAAGCTGCAGTATGGCAGTAATAGATATTTTTTACAGTATACTGGCTACCGCAATTTACTAGAGGTTCAACATTTCTAAGACAATTAAAAACGCTGATATGAAACAAAAACAACCAGCTACTGTTGCTCCAGCACGCAACTATCAATCATATGTTATGGTGTAAAAAAAGTACTAATTTGCGTTGAAGTCGATACCTCTGACTGGAGCCCTTCTATTTTTCAATATGTATTAGCAATATTGCAAAAAAGGAATACTGACAAATCAGATTTAAATTTTCTGCCATTTATTTTATGTTTTATAATTTGAACAAATTTTAATTCATTCCTCATTTTCTGCGATCTTACTGAAGAATTTTCAAAACTCCAGTCAGAGGTACTTTGACTTGAGTTTTGACAGAATTGCATACTTTTTTATATCATTAAGTGTGAAATTTTATTATAAAATAATAAACTGCTTACAACATTATGTAGTAGTTTTTATTTTAATTCAAAATTTCTAATGGTTTTGGAAATTGTCAATCTCTAGTACATTGTAGTAGCTAGTAGGCCGTGAAAAAATCCATTTCTGCCATACTCCAGCTTCTCTTTGAACAAAGATATGTTACCGCCGTTGTTTCTGGTTAGACTTTGTTTGTTGTGAGTAATTTTTATAATCTTGTCCCTTTAGTCTAATTCGTGTGTATTTTTCAGCTAAGATAGTTATTTTCTTCTACCTGAACAGGTTTTTGTTTATATTTCATGGCCTGCTACGTTGCTTATAGGTAGGAAAATTGAAAATCGCCGATTTGTTTGAAAATTTAAAATTAAATGAAAACTACCAGAGATTAAGATTCACAACCTTATATCGTTAGAAAGGCTATCAAATTCTACGTTTAACCGTATAAAAAAAATTAGGCATTCCCATTTGAAAAAATCAAGTTATCGCTGATCGAAGTTTCCTTAATTGATCGACCGATTTCTTCAAGCATTAACGTAATTCAAATTTGACGGTCTCATCAAAAATGACGCATTTTATGCTTAGTAATACGCCAAAGCCACAGCTTTCGATATTTTATAATCTCTGCGATATTCAATTTTTTCCTGATGTCTACTTTTACCGAAAATCGTGATTTACACCTAAACGGTTCACTTTAGGTCACATATATGATACATAAAGTCACACTAGAATTCACCAAGGAATCTGAATATGCAATAACATATGGGGTGTTCCATTTAAAAAAACATAACTTTGATATATTTCGTGTTTTTGGGACACCCTGTATAACATGAAAA
Source organism: Callosobruchus maculatus (assembly GCA_951848785.1). Classification (NCBI taxonomy): domain Eukaryota; kingdom Metazoa; phylum Arthropoda; class Insecta; order Coleoptera; family Chrysomelidae; genus Callosobruchus; species Callosobruchus maculatus. Next base: position 992,217 of record CATOUR010000177.1, read on the forward strand.
TATTTTTAAACTGTAGCCTTTATGAGTCTCTATCCATCCGAAATTATTATTTTCTTTTTTATCAAATACTTTAGCCATAATGCTCCGTGTCGAATAACGTGAATAGCCCTGTATAAAAGTCTGTTCACATTCGAAAATACGGAAGTTTGAGTCAACTACTAAGGGCTGGTTTCGCATGCGAGTCTATCCGGCTTATATTCACGGGAATTTGGTTCTAGTTTGGGTGTTCTGTATTGCTTTTCCTCTTTCCTTGCACCACGAATGATCCCTTAAATTGTTAACAAATATGCCTTTCTATCTGGCACGCTATCTGTGTCAGCAAGTCGATCTTGCAGATTTCAATAAACTGCCTTGCTGTGCCGAACACCTTTGGTTATGTCAAAAAAAAAACGAAATAACTTTTTCGAATAACTGAAAAATCAAAAAGTTATAAAGCCGCTCTTTGAGGTCGTAAATAACTAAAATATACAAGTTGTTATTGAAATAATGCGGCATTTTTAGGATTTACAAAGTTGAAATTATCTACGATAAAAAGAAAGTAACAATTGCACTAACTGATCAATACAATGCCTGATGATGGTATTACCATCCTATAGAATGTGGAAACCTTAAATCGCCTTACCTTATTTTTTCTGCTGCTATAGTAGGGCTTCGTAATTGAAAATATCATAAAGATCTAGCTTGATCAGCTTTGCGGTGGGTGCATGATCCACCTCACCTAAGTTTCCAGCACAGTATAGGATATAAACAGATCCCAGACTTTGAGTCCATGTTACTAGTTTTCAATTGATGCATCATATGAAACACATTAAGATGTGGCTTCGTCAAGTTCACTCCAAACTAGTAATTTAACCTTACCATGATCTCGTATAGCAACGTGTTGAGGTATATGTTTAACTTTGTCTAATTTTCTCTGCAATTGTGATACTCCTTTCACCAAAACTAGAAACAGAATTGATCACACTATATCTACACCCGTAAAAGTTTTATCGGCCACACCACTTTATTTTTCAGTGGATGTCCTGCCTTACTTACTTCGCGGTACTACATTCCCATTTGACTGCGCCACCTGGAGGTGTGTATGGCCCTCCTTACCCAATTCTTCTTGTAGCCTTCATTATGGATATCGTCAGATCGGAGTCCCCGAAAAAGGTATCTAATTAACATATTTATAAATATAATAAATGTTTAGCTTGCTTGACGTTTTACCTCATGAGCAGATGGTATCCTAGGAAGCTCTTACCTGTTTTGAGACTTCCCACTCAAATAAATGTTTAGCTTGGTGAGAACAATTCTTATCTTCTAACTTAATTTGACCATGTTATACGTTGCAACGTGAAAGTGTATGGTTCGCGTAACCTTTCGGCTATTATTATTATTACAGAAATCATGAAGACCTAGCTTAATTAGCGTCTAGGAGACAAATAATCCGCTATATCTATATTATATTCAATCCCAAGATAGACTTCAAATAAACAGTCGCATGCCATCTGCGAACGGGCCAGCTATAGTCCAGTGCAATTATGGAATCTTACTAATTACTATTTAAAAGAGTTGCCCTATTAACCCACTGCAACTTAAAAGTAGCCAGTTGCCAGTTTGAAATGATCATTTAGGCAATGAACACTTGACATCGCATATTTGGATCTGATTTCCAGTCAGTCTTGGGGATTTTTACTTGCCGGATTATAACATACAATTCACACATAGTGTACTGGACTATTAGGGACTCTACCGACATGAGCCGATCACGCACGCGGGCTTGTTTTCATTTGGTCTAGCTTGGCTGTGAATACAGTATAAGTTTCTTGGCTACTACAGTAGGACTTTTATTATAATATAGAAAGCATTAAAATTCAGATAGACTGATAAGCCGAACTTAAACCAAACTTTTACGAATTATACATGCTCAAACTTTGAGGTGTATGGTCCGCCTTACCTAATTTTTCCTGATCTCGCAATAATATGGACATTAAGGTATCGTTGTACCGACACTTGAAATGGGTACATTTTTAGCTTGGTCAAACTTAAGCGAATTTTACTATATTATAAGGTGTATGATCCGTCCTACCTAATTTTCTACGGGATCCGTGTCATACATTAAAGTTAGAAACATGTATCTTTAATTTTAATTATTATTTAATTAATTAATTTTTCTACGATTGCGATGGTACCTTCATCATAACAAGAAATGGCATACTGATCTAGATCTATCAAAATTTCTGCAAAACTCCAACTGCTGATCTTGCCGACAATAAAAAGTTCCAGCCATAAGGTTCGGTATCGCTAGGTCAGACGCAATTTAAATGCGTATCCTCTGATTTTACCGACAATAACTGATTCCTACCTCTTGCTTATGATCCGCCTACTTCTCGTCTCTACTGCGGCTATATTTGGAAAAAGCCTAATAAGTAAAAACTATTCTAACGTCGTAACCTAAGTTTGCCTTTCTATTCCATTTTGAAACCTCAAGGTGTATGGTTCGCCTTGACTTTTTTTTCCTCCGTTGAGGTAGTACTTTTATCAAAATCAGAGATAGCATAAGGATCTAGCTTGATTAGACATCCTCTTCCTCTTCTTAAGGCACCAACTCCATTTAATGAATGTCGGCAACGATTTTGGCAAATGCTTCTCTATCTTGTGCTCTCCTGACGTTTTTCAATCATCAGCTCCGCCTGCACCCTGCTCCTCTTTGGCATCCATTTTGCCCTCTATTATTAGTTTCAGACGGGCATATTTATTATTTATTATGATATATCTAAGATAGATTTTTTTTCTCTTCTTTATGGTGATGAGAGATCACGTTCCTTATTCATTCACCGTAGGACTTCGGTATTTGTAACGCGGTCTGTCCAAGGTATTTTTAACATAATAAAAAAAGCCTCCATTCTATTTATTGCCTTGATTTTCATCATCCACTCTCCGACACCATGCAGAAGCACCGGGAAAACATAACATTTGACGAAGCTATATCTTATTGGGGCATTCAGACCTTTATTGCTTAGAAAACTAAGCATTTTCAAAAATGTCGTCCTGCCCATCTCAATTCTTGTTCCTATTTCCACATCTGGATTCGTGTCTTTTGTTATTGAGCTGACCATACCCATACCCGAGGCTATACCTGAATATCTAAATTTTTGAACCGTTGATATTGACATCCCGTAAACTTTTATATCCATTAGCAGATTTGGATTTCTGCTTATCACCATGGTCTTTATCTTATGTTTATTTATTTGTAGTCCCACCTGATCACCTACTGAAGCTATTCTGCCGATTATTCTTTGAAGACCTTCAGTACTATCCGCAAGCGTGACTGTCTCTTCGTCATACCACACTCACACTCAAACATTAGGCATAATCCAAACCAATCTTACCGGCAATAACACGTTCCAGCTTTGAGGTGTATGACCCGCCTTACCATATTTTCTCCGCTACCACGGTAGTACTTTCCATATGGGCATCGTCGGTTGAGAGTCCGTGAAACGAGTGTCTAATTGACACGGTAGTGCGCCCCGACATAGGCAACGATTTATGTTTCCTCTACGAAACTAGAGAGAGACAACCGGCGAGATATATGTCGGCCGGATAGCTTAGAAGACAAGTCTAAAGGCGTCAAGACATCGACGAGTTATGATTATTATTGGCTCCGCAGGATGTGTTTGTCTCTGTCTCTGGTCAGGCTCATCCGTCACGGATTTTCGGGATTACGCTTTGGCTCTGAGCGCTACGGTTCACGACTGATGGGACATGTAGCGCCAAATGCTCTGCGGCAATGAAGTATGAATTCCTGTTTACATGTTCGATGTAATAACAAATTTACCGTCAAAACAATTGAATATAAAAATCGTCTGTATCCAAAAGAACCTATATACTAAAAACGTTCGAGATATACCCGGCAGTAATTTTATTGGCCTAATTTCGCAAAAAGTTAATCTCTCTTAATGGCCAGAAACATGTATTATAACAACGCACAGTGTCGCGTGCCGGATGTTGATGACAGATCAACGATAAAATGTCGCGCATTAGTAGCACAGTCATGTCGCTTGTCTGTTGACAGTTAGGTATCGCTCTGTCAAAGTAATGGATTAGTATCATGCATCTTTTTTTTGTTGCATATGATAAGAGTACGTCATAAAAAGTATCTCATTATTTTCTCCGATTTTTTTGGGCACAGGAAAGCCGTGAAAATAAGGAAAATATTTGAATTCTCCTAGGGCAGTGACGTCACTGCCCTAAAGGCGAACAGCCAATGAAAAGACAGATATGTGTGCTGTGTTGCCGCATTCTGATGGCGCGCGAAAAGCCGGAGCTGTGTACGCGGGCTGGCCCATCTATCTTGTCTTCTGTTCCCGTCTGCGAGTCGGAGCTGTTCTTGGCAACAATGCACTGCTGATGATTCGCGCGGTTGGCACTGATTGGCTGAATTTGAATTCCTTTTTTTAAACTTTAGAAAGGAATTACTAAAAAACAAAATGATTTAGAAAATAACGAAATGCAGTAGTACGTTTATTTTTGTATGCACTAAGCGGTTATAACAATTAAATTATTGTTCTTAACCTCGTGACACCAGTCCATTGTCTTGCTGTCAACAAACCACTCCAACGCATCATTCTCATTTTAACATTTTGTACATAATATCTGAACTGTCAAGTTTGTGACCTCATTCTAACCTGATATTTGTGGTTGTTTTTTTATTTAGATGATTTGAGACTATTTTGGTAGAGTTGCAACTTTTTACTAATTCCAATAACTAAATTTTTGTTTTAAATTCTGGTGAAATTGTGATTTTTTTTTTGATAATCTCAGCTTTTCTACACGAAGTGTTGGGTATTTTTTCTAATAATCTCGAATTTCTATTTATAGTTTATTTTTCTTTCGATTTCGTGAGCACCAATTAATAGCGTACGTTTCCGAATTAATCATGATAATTTTCTACGTGGATCTAAAAAGACGAAGGTAGTCCACTGTTTTAAGGAAATGACTTTTCGTACAGTTTGACAACAGTACTAGTAAACATGTAAACATTTATACTGCATTCACAGCCAAGCTAGACCAAATGAAAACAAGCCCGCGTGCGTGATCGGCTCGTGTCGGTGGGGTCCGTAATAGTACAGTACATTATGTGTAAGTTGTGTGTTATAATCTGGCAAGTGAAAATGTCCAAGGCTGACTGGAAAGTCGATCCAAATATGCAATGTTAAGTGTTCATTGCCTAATGATCATTTCAAACTGGCAACTGGCTACTTTTGAGTTGCAATGGGCTCGGAGGGCAACTCTTCTAAATAGTCATATAAAATTTCATAATTGCACTGGACTATAGCTGGCGCGTTTGCAGACGTTAGCGGACAGTAACCACGCGAATGTTGCATGCGACTGTTTATTTGAAGTATATCTTGAATATACTTTAGATAATTCGACGTATTACGGAAATGCAAGTTTCACTTACACGTTTTACTATTAATATAAAAATTATTTCAGTACTACCCTGGACAGAAAACTGTCTGCAATTATGGTTGCTTAATATGTAACCACGTATAAATGTGGTTTTGGGAGATAAACTTTTGCGACAATATCATGTAACCGCCCCAAATATCTTCTTTAGGAGTTTTAGTTCCCAATCATTTTCCATTTTTTTCCGGAGGTCGTGAAGTTGGGGTTGAGGTAAAGGTATTGGAGGATAGGGGAAATCTATTCATGAAAGATTCCTTATTGCCTTAAAGAATAACGTTGGTGATATCCAGTCCTTTACACATCTATCCGAACAGTGCCTTTAAAGATATATTTCACATTACAACTTTTTAACAGTAGTATTTCTAATTTGTTGGTGCTTTGTGAATCCTGGCAGGGGACCCTCTGTCATCCTCTCGGAACTGCAAAGGGATGACCATATCCTGCATATGAGGAGTGATATAATTTCACCTAGGTACATATTTCTTCGACTACCAATTTACGGTGAAATATCCTACTGGGGAAGAGTGGGGGTCAAGCAGCAGGCGGCATTTGAGGAAGGCAGACGACTCACTTACCGACGAATGCTCCGGCGCTGGGATTTGCGGGTCAAAAACAAAGCTCTCCCTCTATCTTGGAGGATACACCTACGGTATTAGACGCAGAAGTATACGCGATTTTAGCTTGTGCCTTTGGTATTCACGAAATTCAGCGGCCTAGGAGGCGAATTACATCTGCTCTGTCATCCAGGCAGCATTGAAAGCATTGAGGTCTTGTAGGCTTACATCAAGGCTCGTTCATGTGTGTAGGTGGGGAGTCATGCTGGAGTATTTGGTAATGAAACGTCGGACATGTTTGCAGGGCGAGGGTCAAGAAGCAATTTCTTGCATCCTGATCCGGCTGTGCTAGAGACCTTATATGATGACCTCTGGCCAAGCCGGGGCGGTTCTATCTCTCACTGGACAGAAGCTGACTAAGGTTACTTGTGGGCCTATTATATGGCCATAACACCTTCTAACTACGTTCGACTACGTTGCCGTGTTGTCAAAACTTGCCATAAAATAAGTCTTGAAAAGGCAAATATCGCAAAATATATTTAATTTGATTTTGGAAAATTATGGTTCCATCGCTATAAAATTAAGTATATGTATTATAGTTAGGTATTACTATGTACAAAGCTTGCTCGAGGTGGGCGAGGTCGAGGCTCGACGTGTGTACATTCTATATGTATGTCGCTGTGAAGCCCTTGAGTATCACAGAAAGACTATGCTAGGTTCAAAGGTTCTTGAACTTGAATACATACGATGCACAGAACCCAAGGTCATTCTCACCTAAGCGATGAGGGCAGGACTTGGGAAATACAGTAAAGAGAGGTGCAGAAGGGTCCTTTTGTAGGCCTATGCATTGGTGGCTCTTGTCACCTCTTTTTCTTTCATTCATTTCTATTACAATTTGGAATTGTGAGTCATTGCAAATAATGCTGGTCTATACAAAATCTATAGTCAGAGCTTATAAAAACCTATACTTACCGCACTCAAAACTCAAACGTATTTACAATTTCAAAAAATTCACTGGTGTTGCTTGAATTAGTCTTATCATCATCAAGGAATCCTATGCAGGCTTGCGCATTAATATTTAATTATTTGTTACAGATAGTGTCCCTAGATATGAGGGTCCATTTGGTAGCTTCAACATTTTTTTGTTGCCAGAAGTTTATTGGAAGTTCTAAGTCAAGCCATTTGTGCATTACAGTAGAATCCCAATTATCCGAACGTCGATTATCTGAACATCCGATCATCCGGACTCATTCGCCTCCGCTCTATTGTTAAATTAAAACTGTTTTGACGGCACGATGAGACATGTTATGACCAGTTTATTCCTTCCAAGGAGTTTATAGGTTATGGAATAATGGATCTGCTTTCCCGCACCGCGTTTTCGTACTCCCGACACTTGTAAAACTCATTACATAATAAAAATTTCCTTAAAATTCAAAATATTCTAAGTATTGTTTGATTTGCTTTGCTTTGAAATCTATTATCCGGAATACCCCTGACTTCTTTGATCCAAATAATCGGGATTCTATTGTATAACAAGGACTCCTAGCTTTGTAGGTAGTTTCAAAGAAGTCGAAATGTTCGTGGTTCGTTCGTTCACAAATAATCATCTCAAACGCAATCATTCATATCATTAACTTCTACCCAGACCTCATCCATCCTTATACTTCAGAATTCATTAGGGATCCCCCTTCAGTGCAATTCTACGATCCGTCTGGATCGTTTGCGTTTTTCAATCGGAATTTATAGCCAGCTAATACATCTATTGTAGTACGAAACGTGTATACGGCCATTTTTTATGCGTACCTGAGTCGAATGCTTAATACTCTGGAACGTTCAGAAGGGCACGCTCCACATCAGAAAAGCGGCACCCTTACCCCACCCCGCCCTTTTCCTCTTCTGTATTTATTATCGTCGAGCGACAAATGGGTAGCCCAGTACATGCCACTATGAATTTCTTATACAGGTGTGTTGCTTCAAACTTTCCAAGAGTTGTAGTACTAGGTTCGTTAGTAATTCAAGGGTCCAATGTAAAAAGTGCCCAAGTCACGTTTTTCATTTTTTGAGAAAAACGATTTCAAAGTTTATATTTCTCTCTGGAAATACTACCTTTTGGAATAATAATGTGATTTGTTATAATCTTGTATTTTATTACTTTTAGAGTGAGTGACCTTAAGTAAAAGCTGGTTTAGTGATCCTCTTTTCAAGATTTTGTACTTTTTTTGATTTCAAAAGGGTAATAGAGACATGTAACAACTTTAAAGTATGTTTATATTTTAATAAATGAGAATACAAAATACATTACAAATTCAAAAGTTATTGATAAATATCGGTGTCAGTCTATCGCTTCATCAAGAACTTCATTTTCCAAGTCAGGACGCATATCATGCGCATTATTTATCTGTAGGTTAGATATGTAATATCTATAAGACAGAAATGTGGTAAAATCAACAGTTTTGCTTTATTATATGATGAAATTTTTTAGATTACCTCAGCATAAAACAGGAATTTCCTATACAAACATAATATTGATAATATTAAAAAAAAGACTTACCTGTGTTTTTTGTACCATTCCTCCACAAGTTTTCAACTATAAACGATTAGAAAAATTGAGTGGAATAATAAATCACTAAGAGATCGCTTCTACCAGCGAACGAAAAAACCACAGACTAAGAATAAATAATAAGTAAATTTTTGGGTTAAAGTGGTCATTCATAGTGACTAAAAGACTATACTTAGGCTCATCTTTCATTGAATATATTTTACCTAATATTTGGCTGGACTTAAGCACTGAACTGAGAACTATTTTAAAAAACTCATGTGCTCATATAATCACTTATGTACATCTTACAACAATTTGATGATGGTCTGTAATTGATGAAAATGTGACCTGAGCACTTCCTGCATTGGACCCTTCAATTATTGTTAATTAAGTTACCATGTGTCGGCCAACGATATATCCCTATGTATTTTTCTTCTGAGATGCTGCACAGATAGAAATCTGAAATCGGAATATAAGAATATCTATTGTTTGAATGTTATTCTGTTGACGTAAACAACATTTATTTTGCTGAAACTTTTGTTGTTTCGATGGCCATTTCATTATTTGATAACAGTAAATCGTGTTGTTTCAATCAGCCCTATGATTTGTTTCACTTGAATTTTTTTGACTATAACAAGAACCGTTAGGTACAAACAATCCGTTGTTTAATTGAATAGAATTGATATGATAAGATGAGTGCGCGTGCGCCTAAAATTATGCAACACTGGCTACAGTGGAGCACGTCACAGAACCGTTGCCGACGCCGCGCACCACTACACTGTTTCGCTGTTGTCTAAGTTATTTTGAAATATTTGCGGAGCTCAATGTTATAGAACTTATAGAAGTTTTGTGAAAGCTGAAAGTTCATGAACCAAGTGTGGTGTCTGCAGTTCTGCACTGAACATCTTATATTTCGTCGTGCATGATGTCAGGTCATTATTAGTTCAGTTGGGACTAGACCATTTGATATCTCGTTTTGAAGGTAGGTAGAAGGGATTTTTTTCCTACACCTGTTGAATATGCCCTGAACTAAGCACATTCAACATATCGTATGCCGTTGATTATCCAAACCAATGTACCTAATGATTTTATACATACTTTAAATCCATTCTGGTTAAGACTGCAGGCATTTATAAGCAAGCAGATTGCGCGGATATTGTTTTTTTGTAACCAAATTGCCATGGAATTCAAACAAATTATGTGTTGGTGGTACACACCTCCCTCATATTTTGTTGAACTTAATAGATTTGTTATGAAACCCAAACAAATGTTTGTTTAATTTGACCCCTGTGTTATTTGTCAAAAATATTCTCTTCATGTTTTATTCACTATAGATTTTTGCAGTTGCATATTTCATTATTGAGATAAGGCTATATTCATCAAATATTTTTTTATTATATACATATAATCACCGACATAATATAATCCACAGTGTTGAAAGCAACTGTCTATGATTTTTAAGGTATGACAGAATACTTAGATAGTGTACTTAGGTTGACTTAAATTCCCATTCGTAAACAACCAGGGGAAGGGCAGTCTACTCCACATATGTTTGCATACCTATACATATGCTTGCATTCTCAAGTCGTTTATCGATTATAATAATGTGAGTATGTTGCAGTTGTTTTCTTTTTAACTTTGTGGAGAAACAAAATTTAGTTAATTACCATTAGTTAGGTAATGTAATAAATAGATGGACATTAAAAAAATTAGTATTCATCTTCTTGTCATTCAACATTTTCTAAGGATTATAAGAAGGTTGCATTACTAACAAGAATATAAGTAAGCACATTTTAGAACATAAAATATTCAATTTTCATTAGGATTTGATTTTTTCTTTTAATTCGTTTAATATGTAACTACAAAATCGTCATTACCTACATTAAATTTTTCTACATTATACCTAGCATTTTTATTTGGGAAGATTCAAATACACTGTATTTACGTATTTGTAGATGATGGATATCCACATAGATTTTTGTTATTTTCCTTGAATTCTATATAGATTATATATCATTAAGTCTGCAATAGAGACTGTTCATTTTTAGTTCATTTATGTTTCCATATCACTTGCACACATAATTGCATATATTTTTCTACTATTTTTTTTTAGAAAACCGGAATTTTATTTAAAGTATTTATTTTTTATTGGAATTATAGAGATATTTATATTTATGTTATCGTTGAAAATAAATATTTTTATTGATTTAAGATTTTTACTCAGGAACTCGATGTCTCCATTATGCTAAACTTGAAATTCCACTACTGTCTTTTGTGTATGTGCTCTGTAATCAGATGAATATACATATAGTTAACTAATCCAACACTTTTACTTCATAAATCTTGACAACTATATGCATTTTTTAATTGAAATGTGGAGTATAGTTATAAATAACTGAATAAAATATTTATTTAACTATAAACAACTAACATTTCCATGAAAGCTATAGTAGCCTGGATATAACAATACGTTTACTCCGTATAAACAATTATTTGTTTGCTTTACTATACTATAGTGATACCTTCAAAAATATGTTACATTGATATAAATAATCCATATTTTTCAAGGAAACAAATATGTGCTTTGGAAAGTCAAACAAACTAGTTATTTCATTGAAAAACTGATTTACTTGGCCCTATACCAAAGCACAAATTTATTTGGGTGAATTATTTTTTTTTGTTTCAATCTTTTCTATCTGTGTGTAAACCTTTTAAAGTGTCACATAAAATCTTAGCAATTTCATCTTCAGTCAGAGCTTTTTCGCGTAACCTTATTGTCCCTTATTATGTCTGAGACCTACCCTGCTCCAAAATACCCCATAACTAACCACCTATCTGAGTTCTTGAAATAGCTTCCATAGTACTTGACGACATGTGGACTGTCTCATTGTCGCATGATAGAAATTTCTTTAATAATTTAGTGAAGATCCGCGCTTATCAACAACATCAACAGATGCCTGTTTTATTGCTAATACTTGGTTGGACCTGGTTGGCTAGATTTTTTGTGCAAAGCTTTGTATACTCTGGCATAATATCTTGATCCAGTTTGCATATCATGTCGAAAATTTCTTCAGGCTGGCGAGTTGGGTTCTCTTTAGATAACTTTTTCAGTCCACTAAGATTGGCATTTTTATTACATAGAATGAGGAAAATTGTGTTTGTTAGGCATCCTTTGTCTTAGCCCGACCGTACAGAAGTAGGTCGGCGATGTGGTCGACGGCGAATTCAGTCGCATGCCCACTCGGCTTCTCATGCAAAGGATTGGAACACCACAGATGGGTCGTTTAGTCTTGAAGCTCAGGTTCTTACGTGTCCTTGATGACAAGCGAACGTGATCAGAATGAAAGTGATATTTCGGGTGTTCTATTTTTTTGTAATTATATATAGAGTGACCGAAATTACTGGGATATAGGTATCTCGGAAACTATAATAAACGGTACAAAGACGTTTACATAAGTTTTAGGCAATAGTATTTGTAGTTTTTTTGTTACCTGTGAATGTTTTTGTTTCTTTTCATTTGTGAGGTATTTTTGAAAAACCACATTGGTGCATTTTCTTGGATTGGGTGTAACCGGTCACAGCTTACTTAACAAGAGAGGGGAGGGACACCATGGAAAATTTTAGCTGCATTACATGATTAACAAAATAAATTCGTCGGAGGGGTGGGGTGCACGGTGCACATTATAAGAAAGAAAAGTAGATATGGAATAAAAATGCATTTTTATTATTATGTAGTTACTACAGGTATGGGCTGTTTAAGTATCTAGAGAGGGCCCCTATGACCGCCAGTGTTATAAATTTTTTATTTCTCAGCATTTCTCAGATCTATGAAGATATTTTCGCAGCCTTTTTTACGTAGAATAAGCTTATTCAATCAGATATTGGATGCTACTCTCATTTTCTTGGAACCACCACCAACTAACAGGATAAAATTGAGATCTCTTTATTGAGTAAAAAATCCTATATGGTGGCCATAGGGTACATAAAAGTGGATGATGGTTCCAAAACAACGAAACGTTGCTTATTCTGTGTGAAAAAGTGCTGTGAAAAAATATTCACAGATTTGAGAAATGCTGAGAAATAAAAAGTTACAGCCGATCAGAGAAATAATTTTGTTTTTTTGGAAACGTCTCAAAAACGAAAAGAAACAAAACCATTTTACAAGTGGCCATAAACTACAAATACTATCACATAAAGCTTTTCTCATTTAACAGTTTTTGTACCTTTTAGAGTTCCCTCTACTCATACGTCATCAATTCTGGATACATTGTTTAGTACTACGAGAACATTACAAGCTTCTGGGATCCAGGCTTTCCACTTGTGATCATCAAGAGTACAGTTTGGGGCAAATTGAAATTTATGAGTTAATCGAATAACACTTGCTCAATGAGGTACTGCAGTACATTTTGTTCTTTTTTGTGCTACTTGTGGAAAATATTTTGAATAATTATAATTTTAATGATACGTAAAACATTTTTAATAAGGTTTTTTCCTATATAGATGATGTGAATCCATTGAGGTTGAATTGGCCCGTGAGTGGATTGCAGACGCACCATGTTGTTGTGCGACTATGACCACATCGCCCATCGACCCGTGTGCGGGGGTTTCAGCTTTTAGTGACATATGAAGTATTTTATAATTTTTTGAAATTGCTGACCTGTCAGAAGTCAGAGGAACTCCAAAGTTTTGTATGATAGTTTCCGTATGGCAGTGATATACTTTCTACTGGTTTTAGAAACAGTTCAGCTAGGTACTTTATTCCTGTACAAACATTATGTGGAACATTTCACTTCACTTGTTCGATACATCTTATATCTTGAAAAAATACGAGTAGACTTAAAAAATATTGGATATCACTTTTAGAATCCAGCTACGAAATTTAAAGGCTCATTGACCACTGATAGTCCAGAAAGAGAAAGCCTCCAGAAGAACTAGAATTCGCCGAAGAATAGTTAAAATTCAGAATATTATTTACTTTTCTAAATTAACATTAGCACTAGTGATTCTTGGGCTACTCGACCGGTATGCCGCTGCGCTGTTTGACGTTTCGCCAATGCGATTGAATAGCATCCTCAGGAGCTGCTAATTGGGCTGCTTTACGCTTCCATTGCATACTTTTTGATTTCAACTCAGAGTCGTAACGATAACACCATCTCTACTATTTGTCATTGTTAGTCAGAGCGGTCCGGAGGACCTTTGCTCTTAGTTGCAGTCATGTCGGTCGATCGGTTTGTCAGGTCTGGTTACCCAGAGACCAGACAAAGTCATGGAGAAGTAAGGGAAGAAAAAGAGAGGAAGGAAGGAGAAGAGCAAAGAGGAGGAAGTGTGTCGGTTCGAGGCTTATTGACATAATCGATTTGAGTTCGGTAATTTGTGGGTTTAACCAAAAGGGTTAATTTTAAGGTTCGGTATCTAAAAGGGTAAAAATTTAGTTGTTTCCAAAATTACACGATTTGATTTTGATCACAGTGCGAGCCGCGGCCTTGTGTGCTTGCGAACTTTCTCGGCTGTGTAGTCCACTGACTCGCGCAACAGAGGGTTGCTGTGCGATTCCGCTTGACTGTAATGTCGTTGCGCTTGTTGTTTAATGTAATCCCTCAAGTAAGGGATGTCAAGGTCCCTGTGAAGGGTACACCGTCTTTAGTCACATGTGCTAACCAGATTATTTAAAAAAATGTAGATTACATCGCAGTTCATCACTTCTGGAATACATCTTGTCTCGATCTTCTTGTATCTTCATGAGTAATTTTTTGGGTTTTGACAATTCGGCGATCATTTTGTACCAAGTCGCTAATTTCTACAATTTTGGGACAGTTCGCGCACTTTGTGGTTGACTTCTTTAAATTTCTGATGCCACTCAAAAGATTCATTTCTTCGATTGGTATGGAAAACTCTAACATTTTGATAATTGATTTCTGGCAAAAGTGTCAAACGTCAATTCATAGCCTACCTGGGTTAAAGTACATTAAAGGTAAGGCTTTAGTATTTCATTTATTTGTGTGTTATAAGATTCTCCCTTTGAAGGAATTTCACAGCGCCAGTAGCGTTACAGATCCTAGTAATAAGTCATGACTTAGTAACTAGTAAACCTTTTACAAACCTATACATTATAGCAATCAAGCATACAAAAATTATAAGAATCTAGCCTTGAATTTCGTGACTACTCAGGTATAAAACAGAAAAATTCAGAATACATTATCATGATCATCATGAAATATGCCCAGAGCATCGCAGCTGGTTTTGTATCAAAGTTTATTATGTTGTGTATATAATTTCTGTATTTTGCTTAAATTTCTGCCGGCTGGAAAGACCATTGCCGAATAATGAAGCGGAATATAATCAGGACTGTTGAGCGAAGCCAAATGTAGCATTACGATCGGACGATACCTACAAGGGAAGCGCAGAAAGTACTTAACATCACTCAGAAGATACACACTCTTAGCACCACATATACAGTGTTTTTCTTTAATGTCGCCCCCCATTTATTTTTTGGACGGGTCAACTCACAAAAATGAAACCTGGATTAATGAATATGATTCATGAATATATACTAAATTTTGCAATAAAATTGACAGATGCAACTTTCAAGGTGGTGAATGGGCGCCATCTTGGAAAAAAATTAAACTGAAACGGGGTTCTTGTGCTACAGCTCTTTAAACATCCCCACAAGTGTTTCACAACCCTAGAATATAAAATCAGTATCTTCACCTACTGCAGAATGGCGGTACATTTAACAATTATCTGATATGAACATCAAATATCGATACATGTATACAGAAATATTTGTTTAAAGTTTGAAGTTAAACGTAGAAATTTAAAACAAGATGTAAAGTTTTTTGTTTAGGATTCATTTTTAATTTTATTTAGATAAAACAAAATGTTTATAATACAATCATGTCTCTGTAACTATGTATTAAGGCCGTTATTACATTTTCCGCCATTTTGTAGTAGATAAAGATACTGATTTCATATTCTGTTTTATTCTGTGAAAATATAGCATTCATGCATCAATTTAATTATCCTAAGTTTCAGTTTTTTGAGTTAACCCGTTCAAAAAATAAAAGGGGGGGGAGTATTAAAGAAAAGCACTCTGTAGTGTCTTGCACAGTTGGGTGTGAATTCTTGGATGATTTAAAAAAAACAACTTATGTTAATATGGATTCCCCAAAACTCTTACAGCTTAACATACCGTTTCAGAAAATAGTATATTGTTCATTAAGCGGTAATGATAGTAGTAACTCACGCAGTTGAAGTTCGCAGCACGAGCCGTAGGCGAGTACTGTAAATCAACAGGTGAGTTATTACCCTTACTGCGAGTTGAATACAATACTTTATATACGACCAAAGCTATGAATAGTACGATTTGAATACATAATAATTACACAATATTGGTATAACTTAACCTCGCTTCTCTGTCACTTAAATAAATATACTGTCACCGTTCGAATTAGCGTTTCACGTTTTATAGCGACATTTGCAGTTGTTATGGCGCCTATTTAATCCTATGCAATGCTTTTCCAAGAGATCAGTACTGGTGTCCAGTAGGCGGTGTTCATAACCCACAGCTGGACCGTGAGTTATGAAAAATAATTCACGCTGTTTATTTATAGGTAGTATAACCTGTTCAGAAGTAGTTTGGTAATGGTTGTGAGTAAATAAAATCTTTTTCATCAGAACATTCTATTACGCACAAAAAAATATTGTTGGATTTCCAATTAATTGTCAGTATTTGGATGTTTTTCCATCACTTTAAATATATTTTCAGTTGTTTCAAATCCATGTCATTGAAATAATTCAATCCCTATATTCGAAGTAATCACAGCAGTTCGTGATAATTCGTCTAATAAAAATTAATTTTGTTTTTCGCTGAACTATAATCAGTATTCGGCGGGACTGATGTCCCGGTTCAATGAAGGTAAGAATAAAGTACAGGGGGATGATCTCAGTCTCAGTGTTACTATCGCCGCGAACCCGTCAACATAGACGAGGTTGTGGTTGTGTTGTTTCGATGTTAGCCGTATTGTTTCATGTCGTGGTTTTACGTATTGCATCAGCAATTGTGTGATTTAAATGTGTCTAGTTATTACTAAATGGAGGACCTACTGAGAAATTGGGGCTTAGAAGAGCTAACACCCACATTTGAATGTAGGTATTTAGATTAGTCAGACAGTTATATTTCAGGTAATAATGCAACAACTGGTGCAGGCTTATGTCTAATTCTTATATCATGCTCCTTACAACTTCATACAAAATCACTCAATTAATCATTCAAACGAATCAATCAGCTGTCGTCGCAATAAAATCTGTTGGTCCAAGGAAAAGAAAGTAGTTTAGAATCAATTACCAAATACAGATTCGATTCAACGACAGGCTGCGATTGAATTATTCATTGGAATCCAATGACATCTTGTACCTAGTTGAATCGACAATACGATATAATTCGTTACCAACTACACTTCTCATTGGATAAAACATCGCTGTATTTGAGGAATGCTGAGTGTAACGTCCCATTGAATCCAAGCGTAAGTCTTTAACAGAACGACAGATTTTTCTGTGTGTGCGTTCTGTAGATATTCCCTACAAACTAAGCACACGCGCTTTAAGCAATATGTAGGTTTTCCATTTTCGAACCGGTGACGTTTGGGAGTCAAGTAAATGACATTATGGACATACTTTTAAATACTATCGAAAAGCTGTACAAGTCCTGAAAAGACAGAGGCTCAAGGACATCGAAAAAGCAGGGGACTCTCGCCATGTCAATTCAAGTCCGTCAACGATGCGCTGTAATTAGATATGTAGCGCCCCAACCACCGTATCTCGCACTGTTTGTTATTTACCGTTACCTTATTTCGTTCGGAAATTAGTCTATTAATTGGTATAGGAATTTTCATCAGTGGCCCAGTATACAATCGGGAATCGGTGGAATGGGGCAGTTTTTGCGCTGATGTGCATCGGCTAATTATAATTTCTTTGATACACAGCCACGCAGGCCGATCGGATTGAATTTGACAGACGAGTGCACATATACCTGCTGTCATTCGACGGCAGGCCTGGCCATAGCCACCGCGATTTTAAACAATGCAATTTTATCCATGAATGATCAAATGATGCTGCTCTCGGTGGATCTCTGTGCGCGCTGCTGGAAATCCGCCGCCGCCGCCGCGCGAGTCAGTTCGCTGCTAGCTGCTGGCTGATGAGCCTAATAACTAATTATTATTCCGATACGAAGAGCAACCGATATTATAATTTTCTGTGGCGTACTCACTAAATGTTTTCATCCATTGGATGTTTTTGTTTTTTCAATTGGCTTACTCTTTCGGTACTACATCTGGTATCTATTGAAAGAAGGATACAATGAAAGGACAGTCGCAAGAGCAACCTGTGCATAGGCCTACAAGCGAGCCCTTTTCCACCACATCTAAAGCTAAGCGTCCACATGCCCGCATCGTACGCATCGGACTCATCGCATCGAGCGAATCGTAGTCTTTGTATAGAAAGTCAC
The DNA here is from genome assembly GCA_951848785.1 of Callosobruchus maculatus. Taxonomy (NCBI): domain Eukaryota; kingdom Metazoa; phylum Arthropoda; class Insecta; order Coleoptera; family Chrysomelidae; genus Callosobruchus; species Callosobruchus maculatus. The sequence goes on from CATOUR010000177.1 coordinate 1,010,263, forward strand.
ACAGGTGCGTCCACTTATCCGCACCGTACGGATCGTGCCAATCTGCTTATCGGCAATACCGACGCCCTTGCTCCTAGAGGCAACTTTTCCGATGCGTGAGGATGGCGTCATACGTAATGCCGTCAGGTGGACGCGCCATGCATCATCCGCCATTTGCTTTTGACGATCATCCTGTCCACACACGTTGTTTTGCAGCATAGATTCTGCACGACTGATTGCAATTGTGCAAGAGTACAAGGAATTAGTGTGTGAAATTCTCCATATTGTAATCTTTTTTTTGAATATGTCGTGTATCCAGATATTATGTTTCCTTTTTTTAGATGTTTTAGCTTTATCTTCTTCTTCTGCTAACACAAAAGCAAATCATGATTTGTTCTTCTTAATTCGCCTTCCCTCACGTACGCTTACTACGAAAATCTGAACGACGTGGCATTGACAATCCGATTGCTGGCCGTTGCGGTGGTAAATGCGATCACTGCCGATGAGGTGGACGCATTATGAAAAATTCATCCGCTTGATGTGATGCGTCCGATGCGTACGATGCGGGCATGTGGACGCTTAGCTTTAGATTTATACCAGAATGATTTGTTCATTCTAGTTTCAGACAACCTGCCGCTTGTGCTGTGTTTTTGTTTCAATTACTGCTTCAACGATGAATAACGAGGAGTTGATCTCAAAAGTTCATCTGAATCCTCCAATATGGGATAAACGAATAAAAGATCGTCTTCAGATGTTTTAAATAAATCTGATTTCGTCGGCAAATAATTGCGAAAAAAGCTGTTTGTACTCTCCGTAAATACTTCTTAATTTATTTATAGGATGAACTCCACTTCTTAACTTTTAACTTTTAACTTCATTGTAACATTCTCACTAAGCAGCAATAAAGCTGCAACCTGTTTTCTTGTAAGGTCCATGGTACACTGCTGTTTTGTTGGCAAGTTCTGTCTGCTCTGATAGTCTGCCTCAATATTGGCCACATTTAACCTGCTGCCCGTAGTCAGACAGTCGGCGCTGAGAATACGCGTCTGATAATCTGCTTTTACCAGCGTGCATCTCTGACGTACCCTTACTCTAGTTCCCAAGTCCTATTCCGCCTTGAGCTAATATTGATCAATGTTACTGAAAATTTGTACCATCAAATATAACTATCTTCAGGAAACTATACATGCCCTGATCGATCGCGTTCATCCATCCATCGATATATCCGTTGCAAATAACTTCGCCCCTACAAAGTTTCTGCATATTTTCGGCACTAATAAATGTGGTTTGGTCTATTGACCAGGAATAGAGATGAGTAAAAGAAATGAGAGTGCTTTCTGGTTACAAAAGCCACTAGTGCATAGGCCTACAAGCGGGCCCTTCTATTCGTCTCCTTACTCCATTTCCCAAGTCCAGGCATCATTGCAAAGATGGGGGTCGCCTGGAGTCCTGCCCATCTTATGTCTTCAGATTCAGTGACGTTTGAACCTAGTATAGTCTTTCTGTGATATCCAAGGGGATCACAGTCACAAGGCGTGTACGTCCGAAGGTGTTGTGGACGGATAGCAGGCCCACCTTAGCCAGAGGCCTTAAAATGAGTTCTCCAGCTTGACGGAAATGTCCAAAGGTTCCTCTTCATATCATAAGATGTTGATTTTGCAACCAATTCTGAGTTTTCTTTCTATAGTTATGCCTGCTGCCAGCCCCACAGTCGGCTCAGGATCCAGGAAATCTTGCCAGCGTGCCCATCGTTTCATTATCGCTAACTCCAGCTTAACGGCACCCACATACGTTACACCTGATGTCTTGCCGATATGTCAACGAAGACCTTTCTACATTGCAGAACGAGCCTTGATATAAAAACCTACAAGTACTCAATGCTTTCAATGCTATCTGGCTGTCAGAGCAGATAGTAACTCGCCTCCTAAGCCCCTAAATTTCGCGAATATGAGAGGCGTACCGTGATGTGTCCTCCGTGAGGGAGTAAGAAGTAAGAGCTTTACTTTTGGTCCGCAACCCCAGACCGCAGCCTTTGCCCGTAAGTGAGCCGCCTGTATACCAGACTGGTCCTCCCTCCTCAAAAGGGCACCTGTCGCTGGACCCCCACTCTCTTGTAGGATACTTCATCATAAATTTGCAGTCGAAGCAATTTGTAAGAGAAATTATCACTAATAATATGTAGGATAGGGTTATCTCTTTGCATTTGCGAGAGGACGACACAGGATTCACAAAGAGCCTACTGCTCTGACTCCACAGTCGGAACGCAGAGGGTCTTAGGATTGTGTTATAGAGCCAGAAAACGACTTTGGGAGTCAGCCCCAAGTTCACTCCTATACAACCCTTTTGCAAAAAACGAATTACGTACCCTATTGACTTTATGCTCCACATATTCAGCTTCGAGTCTAGAATTAAGCCTAGATATTTTATTGACTGGGAGAGTTCAAGTAATGTCCCAATGTCCCAAAGAACGTCGACCTGATATATCCGTCCAGTTTCCTTCTAGTGAACATAACTAGCTTGACCTTATCGACATTAATCGATAGATCGACCTCGTTCCACCACGATTCCATAACCCGCCCTGCATTCTCTCTGAGACAGTAATCATGAATCAACCTCTGACTACTATGCTGACTTCATCTGCATAGGCCTACACGTATACACCTATATTGCTCAGTCTGACGAGAAGTTCATTCTCCATCAGATACCACTATAAGGGAGATAAGACTTCGCCTTGCTGCTTCAACGCTATACGAAATTTACGTAGCAGTAGCCACCCCATGACCCTCTCAGGTGGGAGTATCCATTCCACGAGAATGGAACTCATTCTATGCCAGTTTAAGGCATTCCTTATTGAATCGGAAGTGGTACAATTGAATGTACCCTCAACGTCTGGGAAAGCAATTTTGTTCCAACGTCTTCTCCAGTCTACAAACCTGCTGGTGAAGGACAAGTTTCGCTGACTTCACCCCCCCCCCCCCTCCCACGTTGCCAATACCTATATGCCTGTATAAGTGGTATCCGTTTTTGGAATATTGCGGTATACAGTAGTGTGCTCTTTTGGCTGTGGTGATCTGTGTATATTTGCAGCATTATCTCCAAAAATGCAATCATCTCACTTAAACCGACTATATTATCTTTAGTTGTTCTAGAAAATAAAAAAGAACAATTGCTCTCGAAATTTACTCTACTTTCGAGTTGCATAGCGTTAATTTAAAACATTTGCAACTAACGTTAAATACACTTCTTCGTTTGATTAGCTTTGGACAATATTATTTTTCACCTGACCCTAAGCTGAAACGTGTATGCAAAAATGCTGAGGCAACCTGCGCGAGGTCTTGAAGAGAAGAGATAAATAGACGTACAAAAATTCTGCGTAATTTGTCATTAAAAGTAGGTATTTGTTGAGTTTTGAATAGTTTTATTTAATAATGTTTCGTTGATGTGTACAGTTGTCCAGGGTATGCGTAGTATTTTTATATCCAACCACATCTCGAAAGCTTCCAGACAATTAATAGTATCAGCCTTTAGAGGCCATGTCTCAGCTTCAGATAACAACATGGACTAAGTGTAGTATTTGATCATTGGTTAACATAATTTCAGATTTAGAGCGTCGTTTGAGAATCATGATTTCGTTCTTAGCAAAGCTCTGCAGATTGTTTTAAATCTGCATTTAATCTGCTTGGCTGAGACTAGCCGGGACCGTCGAGAGCTAGTTCAGCTGTTCTGTAGTATAACATCTACGATGTTTCAGTTGGGTGCATCCTCAAACGCTTTGTTGATCTCTGGGGTTTGCGCGCGCATTTTCTGTTCTTTTGTTAGACATTTGGTCAGTTTGGTCGATTACTCACTCATATATGCTGATATCGTTGTGAAGAAGTGTTTACCGAAGTTAGACCACATTTTCAGATTTCATTCAGCAATAAGGCTTAACTGTCATCGCTTCATCTAGCTTATTTTCTATAATACCTGAAATCAGTTTGGAATTAAATAATAGGAACTGTTGTTGTCTTCTCTGTCTACGCCGCTGCGTTATCATAATTACAACCCCTTTAATTCGCCAAAACAGCAATCCACAGCTCATTTGGTTCGGCGTTTGTAAATCCTTTCGATTGAAATTATTATTTTGATAGCGTCGTTTTCAGATACTCGCGTGTATTTCTACCTTTCATCCCGAATTTTGACGGGGACGTATGAAAAGCCTGATCATCGAACCAATCCAAACGAACGTTATTTGGACAATTGAGAACGTTAAAGAAATGGAAACAAACGTGACTGTCAAAGATTGACGTGATAATGGCATGCCAAGCAACTAGGTCGGAGCCGAGCAAGTTCGCAAGCACACAAGGCCGCGGCTCGCACTGTGATCAAAATCAAATCGTGCAATTTTGGAAACAACTAAATTTTTACCCTTTTAGATACCGAACCTTAAAATGAACCCTTTTGGTTAAACCCAAAAATTACCGAACTCAAATCGACTATGTCAATAAGCTATACCCTCCAACCGACACACTTCCTCCTCTTTGCTCTTCTCCTTCCTTCCTCTCTTTTTCTTCCCTTACTTCTCCATGACTTTGTCTGGTCTCTGGATAACCAGACCTGACAGACCGATCGACCGATACGACTGCAACTAAGAGCAAAGGTCCTCCGGACCGCTCTGACTAACAATGACGAATAGTACAACTAGGTCGGAAAAGTGTGGAGGTTTACTAAAATGATATGCACATGGATTGTAATGTATAAGCTGCATGCGCTTAGTAAAGCTACATATTTTTACGATCATTAATTAATGTAATCCCTCAGATGACAGAAATAAAAGCACTTGCGTCTTTTACAGAAATTTTGATTTCTCAAGTCTGCTACTTAAATCCAGTAAACCTTTGGAAGAATAAGATCAACTGTTTACAGAAACCATGTTCTACTTGATATTTGTGGTAGATTCCATACAGGATGAGTAAAGCTCAATCGGAATATTGTGACCAAACTATATTTCTTTTCAGAAAGATAACCATGTGAGTGTATATGTATGTCCAGATAAACTACCGAGTGTATTATTTTTGTACTTGCAAAAATGGGTTGGTTAATTAAGGAAAGTTCAATCACGGATAAGTTGATTTTTCAAATGGAAATACTTAATTTTTTCATATGAAGTATTCTAAAATTTGATAGCCTTTCTAAGTCATTATTTTTAAAATGTAGTCCAACTAGACATACATACTCTCACGTAGTTATTTTCCTGAAAAAAGATGGCGTTTGGCCACAATAGTCTGAGGCGTTGATATTGACTCACCCTGTATGTTCAAGATACCTTGATCAAACTTCAGCAGTTTTAGTGCTGCTCAAATTGCTGCTTTTTGAAAATGCGTTATAGCTACTGTCGTTCGTGATATTGATGGCCGGCGATCATAGATTCGTGTTCCGTGTTTACTATTATATATAATGCACAGTAGTGTTAAGTTGTATCCATGCGGTGTATAGTCATTGACAGCAACATAACGTAAGGTAGACGCTCCTTACATTATTCCAGAAAATGAGATCACTGGTTTGTAACGACAGTCTGAACTTAAAGCTGAGACAAAGACTGAGACAAGGAATGTTATGTAAATGTTATATTTGGTCTGTGCTGTTGTACTTCACTGAAGTCTGGACACTGAAGGTTGTCACAATCAACCGTCTGGAAGCATTTGAAATGCGGTTACATAGACGAATGCTAAGAATATCATGGGTGACAAACAGGGAATATGTAGTTCGTGAACTTTGACAACAGTGAAATGCCGAAAACTGTGATAGTTGGTCATGTTCTCAGAAGAAATCATTACTGGATTCTACAACTTATGAACGGCAAAATAGGGGGTCGCAGAGACGTAGGAAGAAAACCAATCTCCTGTTGGAGGAACATGCGGAAGTGGACAGGCATGCATAGCGCCGCACAATGGACTAGTATCCTGAATTTTTTTATGACTGATGGGTATGTGCGCCGTGTTGCCGTTCTAACTTAAGTACCTACCCAATATTCAATGGATACCTTTATGTGATCCTCCACACATTCGAAAAAATGCATAAATTTATATGTGCGGCCAGTGGAGGAGCAGACTTTACTAACTAGTTGTTACCTGGTTGAAAGGTTTGTTTTAAGCAGGTAGAGATAATACGGCAGTAAGAGCAACGTGTCGTGAGTGTGTCATTCACCGCACAATAACTAAAGACGCAAAAAGGTTCGAATCGATAAAATTTATAAAACTATCGTGTTAGATTTAACTTCACTTGTCTACCAACATAAAGCACAAATCACAAAACAAAGCACAGACCCTTCCTTCATGTGACACAGCCTAAAGATGAAACCCACAGGGCATCCCCTTGACAAGCCCTGACAGAAGACAAATCACAAACAGTAGTTTGTTTCGTGAAAATTGCGATTTTTAAAGTTGACGATGCAACAATGCATTGCTGTGTATGATGCGCTTCGCACTGATTGGCTAAATTTGAATTCCTGTTTTTAACTTTTAAAATGGAATTACTAGTAAACAGGGAGTAACGAAATGTATTAGCACACCTATTTTTGTATACACGCCGCGTTCTCTGTTTGACCGGGCCTTAAAGGGTTATAATGATTTAATCATTGTTTTAAAACCCTTGATACTAATCCATTGTTTAGGGTAGCTGAGAACAGGGACCAGCTGGCCATAGTGACTGCTAACGTCAGGGGGCCTGACAGGTCACAGTAAGAAGAAAAAGAATGAAATGCTGCCGAGTACGATTAATTGTAGATTTACAAAATAGTGCATTGACTTACTAATAAAGCTTAGGGCATATTCATTTTAATTCTTCGCTTCAGATCTTGACAAATGACAGTTTATTTATAGATTTAGAAAACGATCAAATACAACCAAATAGATTCATAACTAGCTCAAAACGACAGAAAGCAAGCAGATAACAGCGGGAAACAATATAAAACGACTAAACACAGCCGAATACGACAGGAAAGAACAGAGAACGGCTAAAAACGACAGAAAGCAAGCATAACAACTGTAAACGGTCGAAAACGACCAAATACAACCGAATAGAGTCAGAACTAGCTCAAAACGACAGAAAGCAAGCAGATAACAGCGGGAAACAATAGCAAAGCACAAATCACAAAACAAAGCACAGACCCTTCCTTCATGTGACACAGCCTAAAGATGAAACCCACAGGGCATCCCCTTGACAAGCCCTGACAGAAGACAAATCACAAACAGTAGTTTGTTTCGTGAAAATTGCGATTTTTAAAGTTGACGATGCAACAATGCATTGCTGTGTATGATGCGCTTCGCACTGATTGGCTAAATTTGAATTCCTGTTTTTAACTTTTAAAATGGAATTACTAGTAAACAGGGAGTAACGAAATGTATTAGCACACCTATTTTTGTATACACGCCGCGTTCTCTGTTTGACCGGGCCTTAAAGGGTTATAATGATTTAATCATTGTTTTAAAACCCTTGATACTAATCCATTGTTTAGGGTAGCTGAAAACAGGGACCAGCTGGCCATAGTGACTGCTAACGTCAGGGGGCCTGACAGGTCACAGTAAGAAGAAAAAGAATGAAATGCTGCCGAGTACGATTAATTGTAGATTTACAAAATAGTGCATTGACTTACTAATAAAGCTTAGGGCATATTCATTTTAATTCTTCGCTTCAGATCTTGACAAATGACAGTTTATTTATAGATTTAGAAAACGATCAAATACAACCAAATAGATTCATAACTAGCTCAAAACGACAGAAAGCAAGCAGATAACAGCGGGAAACAATATAAAACGACTAAACACAGCCGAATACGACAGGAAAGAACAGAGAACGGCTAAAAACGACAGAAAGCAAGCATAACAACTGTAAACGGTCGAAAACGACCAAATACAACCGAATAGAGTCAGAACTAGCTCAAAACGACAGAAAGCAAGCAGATAACAGCGGGAAACAATAGCAAACGACTAAACGCAGCCCAATGCAACAGAAAAGAGCAGAAAACAGCGAATACGATTGATTGTAGATTTACAAAGTAGTACATTGACTTACTACTAAAGCTTAGGGCATATTCGTTTTGATTCTTCGCTTCAGATCTTGACAAATGACAATTTATTTATAGATTTTGGGCTTGTGAGAGGGAGGCAGAACGGGTGGCCGTAACTCGACAGTTATCACCTCGTAACTGACCGACTACTGGTCGTATCTTCGTGAATAGATGCTGGTGGTGCGCCGTAATAAAACAATTTTATAACTCCTTTAAGTATGTGGCGATAGCTTTAAACACCTTGAAGTTACGGCTGTTCGGTCAAATGTACATACTCGTAAATTCACCGGTTTTCCTAGTTACTGCAACATATTCATACGAAATATGCCTTTATGTTTTATTATTATTATTCCAAGTTTCAACTACCAGATAATTAATTGTTTAGTCAAGTAAATATGTAACTACACTTTTGAAATTTCACGTTACATGTTTTTGTTGTTGGACCCTCGATAAAAAGGCGTTAACACATAAAAATTATTATTACGAAAGTTGAAAAGTTGATACTTTTTTGAACTGTTTATATAGAAGTCGTTAAAATAAACAACATTTTCAAATGTCTTTTTTCAGTGAAAATAATCGACATACAGAATAAAAATAGTATATCTCGGCTTGTGTATCATGACGTACCTAGTTTATTTATGTTTAGTTTTTTGCTGAGATCTTTGTCAAATAGTTGATGTCAGCTTTGGTTCTACCCATTTTACGTTTTTTGGTTCCAAAGCCCTAGATCCCAAACCAGTACCCTAAAGCTTACAATGGTAGGCAATATAAGCTGAGGATTCAACCTCTGCACGGCATTGAGTAAGTACAGTTCATTTTATGCAGAGGTCTTGTGAAGTTATTATGGCCTGTCACACAGAAATGTCCTTGCTTTGGCTGCTTGTCCTAGGACGAATTCTCGAGCCTCGCTGAGATGTCCTGAGAGACTGTTAATTTTGTCTCTATGCTTTGGTTAATTTGTTAATCCAGTTCGCAGTTATTTCAAAAGCTGACCTACTATAAAGTTGCGCCTATGCCTTTGCGAAAACACCCGTTATTTCATTACTATGTCGCTCTCGATTTAGAAGTGATACATACATGTAATACAAAAATCTTGAAATTGTATTTTATTGTTTTAGTTCACTCAAAGTGTGGCATGACATAAAGGCAAAGATCCTCCTGACTGCCTTGACAATAATGTTTAGTATTGCTTCTATTTGCAGTCTATCTTGGAATTAAATAGAAGTTTAAACAACACCTTCTCATGCTGCGCAAGTGGTAAGCGAAACTAACATGTGTGGGTGAACTAGTGAGCCAATCCACTTGGTAGTTTCGGTTTGGTATAAGGAGCGGGTCGACCGTTAGAGGTTTCGAGGATCCGAAAAAATACACAGCCACTAAGAAACTAATACTTCTGGGTTAGAGGACTAAAAACTGTAACGAAATTTTTGTTAATTTCATTACACGTCGTCTGTGACTCCTTTTATAGATCAATGCTTACAGAATGATCTCCTATTGACAGGTAAATATATGTTCCTCCCTTATGCTTTGCCGTTACGCTACTAAAAGAACCACTTTTCCGCGCCTATGGATACCCATAATACTCGTGGTATTTGTTCTCTAGCCTGACTGGATTATAATGTTCTTCAGACATACGTATGTCGTATATGCAATAAGACTCGCATGTGTGCGCAATGTGGGTTGCTTACCTGCGGGCAGGTTGGACTAAGGTACTATCTTGTTGTTTATATGATTTAGATTTCCAAAGTTATTAGTTTCATTCTTTTAGTGCATTTCTCGTTCCCTATTATGAGTTTATTTCATTAATAATAATAATTCTGTCCTGATTTGCAATTAAGACTTTAGTTACTTTGAAACCCTAGGTTGGTAGTAAAAATGTCACTGGTGATGTGACAGCTACAACATCTAGAAGCTTCCAATTTTTTGTGATTTCCGACGAAAAATTATAAATAGGCTCGTCCCTCCCTATTTTCTGGCTTCTGGTCGGTTCTTTCTGTCTTTTTGGCCTTCCGCCATTTTCATGAAATAGATTTTTGAATCACATTCCCGTGGGGTTGGCTTTGAAGTTTATTCACTCTCCTTTCGCGAGATTTCTATTTGAAGTACCTAACCCAATAACACGGGCAATTATTTGTGAAAATTCTGCCATTCCGACATTTTGTATAACTGCGTAGTGCGCTGTACAACCAGCGAGTGATTTCGTATTTTGCTAGCATTTTGCTGTTGATATCGAACCTTTAGTCTCTAGACTCGATATTATTGATTTAGTTTCTTTTTCTAGTTAGTTTGTGAATGCCATACTGTGTTATATGTGTTTTCAGCCCAAGTGTGTGCATCTGCTTCCCGAAGGAACTGACCTGGTGCTGATGTCGATATAATTGAATACACGTCCTTTTCTTCCTACTTCTAGACCCTGGAAGGATTCACAGGAGTGTGACTGCATGCTGTTCCTGCTACTTTGGATATAGAAGGTACGTAAAATTTGCTTATTTCAAATTTGATCGCCATTTGTGGCAGCTATCGAGCTATTTTACTTACTTTACGTACTTTCGCATCTAGAGTTTGTGGCCACCTCCAAGTGTGACCTTCATTCAGTTTTTTTTGTGTTCTTCTGTACATTTTGAGAGAGAGAAGCACACCTTTTTTTTATTTGGTAGAGTTCTGTGTAAAAATTGCTTAGTTTATTGTTTCCGTCATTTTGGGCAACTTATGGGCATTTTTGCATAGATGTCTAACCTTGTTCAGTATTGTCCCTTTCGTACATTTTTTTTGAGAGAGAGAGCGAAGCACCTTTCTTTATTTCTGGTATAGTTTGATAGTTTTGAGTGTGCTCACACACACATTTTGCAAATTTTGGGTTGTAATTTTGCTGTACGAATTTGACAAATTTTCCATCTTTACAACCGATACAGCCTACCGAAGTACATCTATGTGAGACTGAACGTACTCATAGATTTTTGTTTCTTTTGGAGCTATAGTTTTAGCATTGAGAGTATTTATTGAAGTATAGTTGCTCGTACCTTGCAACTACTGTTCATATAGTTCCAATTTTCTGGATTATTTGTGATATTTGATTTTGAATCATTTTTATGAATATTTGTGGGCTTGATAATTTTTTTTGTGGTTGCATTACCTTTCAAGATTCTAAAATTCTGAAGCACTAGAGCCAGCAGCAACGTAATAGAATCATAGCCTTGATTTTTTTTAAAATCAATTAAACTGCTTTGAACTTAAGTGAACTATAGCCTTGCTCACTTCAAGACTTTTCTTTTAGTTTTACTTTAAGTATTGGACTTGAAAGGCCTATCAAGTATCTAGGTTAGGTGATACTTTGTTAATACGCTATTGGTACTTTATTGTAAAATTATATTCCTTTTGTATATGCAGATTCAGTTGTGAACCATTGTGGGGAGATATCTGCTATAGCTTCTATGTTAACTTTTAAGGAATTTCTTTTGGTATAGAATTTAAGCATTTTGTAAGGGATCAGGAGTGGTCTGGCCTAGGGAACCTGAAGAGGCTGCCAGTCATCAAAGAGGACCCTCTGAAGGAGCTGTTAGAAGGAGCCCACAAGCCGACCTAGGAGGAGAAGACAACCTCATTTAAGCAAGCCAGGTTGTATCGCTCATCTAAGCCAGCGGTCCCCTTTTTCAAACTGTAATATAAGTCACAACTCACTATTTATTTATTTGTAGTTTAAGATCAATATACTTGTTACTATTTAATTCTCTTTTGAATTTTCTACACCCATCCCTTCAGTGTTTCTGGAGAGGTTGGGTAATTTCACTAACTTCCTTGGAGTTTGGAGGTGAAAACTCCTGGCGCCCTTTTTCTTGAAGTTTTTGAGCCTTTAGAGTAATCTCGCGTTTAAAGTTAGTGATTTTGCCTGACATCTCTTATAAGAGGAAAAGAGTAAGTTCCCAAGGATTCACGACCCACCGTAAGTAAACTGAGCAGCCCAAAGGCACCCCAGTTTCTGCCAGCTTGAAGGTCTCAACTTAGTTGGGACTTTCAATCTAGCATTACAAAACATTAAAATAAAACCAAAAAAAATCTTTCGCCATAGTTACACCCTCCAGTTCTCTCTCTCTCTCTCTCTCTCTCTCTCTGTCTCTCTCTCTCTCTCTTGGGGGATACACCACGGTATTCCAAGCAGAAATATATGGGATTTTAGCTTGTGTCCCTCGTATTCACGAATTGCAGGAGCCTAATAGAAGGGGATTACTATCTGCTCTAACAGCCTGGCAGCATTAACAGCATTGAGTGATTTTAGGTTTACATCAAGGCTTGTTCTGCAATGCAAAAAAGTCTTGGATGACATTTCGCCAAGACATCAGCGTCGGTACTCTGTAACTTAGAAACGTGTTTCTATGCACTATGTATATACTTCGTGAATATGTCGGCGTAGTGGGCACTTTGTGGTAGCCACCCGAAACTGCCCCATCGTCATGATCTATCTCTTAAGTTACAGAGTACCGGCGCTGGTGTCGCTTATGTGGGTGCCGAGTCATGCAGGGGTTTGTGGTAATGAAACAATAATAATAATTTACTGGGTCCTCAGCCAGCTGTGGGGCTCTCTACCCCCTCTAATGGTAGAAGGAAAACAGAAGTATGGTTGTAAAGTCAACATTTTATGAGAATGAGAGGAATCGCCGACAAGCTAGAGAACCTATCTTAGGCCCTCTGGCCAAGGTGGGGCGGTTCTGTCTCTCACCGGACAAAAGCCGGCTAAGGTTACTTGTTGGCCTGCTATCTAGCCATAACGCCTTCAAACTTCACTTGTATATAATGGGGGTGGCAAGCGACCCGACGTGTGCACGTTGTGGTGAGGAGGAAGATACATCAGCACACATTATATGGTGCTGTGAAGCCCTTCTGTATCAATGCAGGCCATACTATATCCGAGTCCTTGAACCTGAGGACATTAGATGGACAGGACCCATGGCCATTCTCACTTTTGCGACGAGGGCTGGATTGAGGAGCTAGGGTAAGGAGAGATGCATAAGGGCCCGCTTGTAGGCCCATGCGCTGGTGGTTCTGGTCACCAGAAAGCCTCTCTCCTTCTTTCATTTACACAACACTCCAGTTGATCTTTTGCCGACTTAACTACAGGAATTTTCGTTATGTACGTGCCGCAAAAATGGAAATACATGAAATATAATGTTTTTCCACTTTGCTGCGCAGTCTCTGGTCGCGTTGAGTGAGGGGGGGAAGCATTGCCTTCGATCAAAAAATATTTCATACTTTTGGAGTACACCCTGCGTCAGAAATTTTGCACTATTAGGATACTGCGTTAGCACGTGGCACGAGAATCCGAAGCAAGAATTTAATATGAACCGAAAAATGGTCCCTTCTGCTGTAACTATCTCGTCATCGAGCATCAGAATTCATTATAGATGAAATAACCATCATTTCACCATCGATTTCCATTTATACGCGAGCGAGATCCCCGATGCTTACTGTCGTCTTTCCACCTCCAAACGAGACGAGACGTTCATCTCATTCCCTCCCCTTAGCACCCTCTCAAAGCAACATTCCCATCCCCCTTTCCTGACGCGCTTCTCGAATATTGACGCTTTCCGTCCATCATAATGAAAGCTTCAATCAATGCCAACCCGGATCCAATGAGGATGAAAATTACCGGGTTTTTCTCGGGGATGCATAGGCGTCCTAACTAGAAACTTGGAAGGGTTGTTCCATTGTTCTTCATGTTCCCTCTCCTAGCGGAGGTTGGATACTATGGCAATCTGGAGTTTATTGCATCTGTTCTAAATAACTGATTTCACGTTATTCCAAACCAATTCCTCAAGTTTTTCAGCCAAGAGGTTCTTCGTCTTCCTTGACTTTTCTTGTCTTTGATTTTCCCTTCTATAATGTTTTGTAGGAGTATATATTTGGGTCCCTTCATAACATGACCAAGGTACTCCTGGTTTTTCTCTTTTGAGGGTGTTAATTATTTCTTCCTCTAGATGCTCTGTCGTAGTTCCACATTTGAGATCCTATCAGTCCCAAGTTGTTCCATTGAAGAATGAGGTGACCGCCGTAAATATGAGAGTTTATAGAGACGAATTGATTATTACAAAAGTAGAATACCAATTACCCTAAAATAGAAAACTTTTAAAATGATGAATGAGCTTTTGCTCCGTATTTATCCCCAACGCAGCGGAGTTTAAAGAAAAGCAATTCGAATTATTGGAGATATTGTCTGAACGCACCATTTCCAGCAACTCTTACTTCCCACACCGATAGCTTATCTACGTCTTGCCTTGTAACAGTTTCAGTTAGCAGTGCAGTTCTATTCGAGTTTTGGTACTGGTGGTCCCACCTAGAGCGCGACTTACTGTTTCCGTGTATGATCGTCCGGCGATTTATTAATCTTTGCGTCTGGTAGTGAGATGTTTTGTGGTCATACAGAGATGTTTTGTGGTGGTACAACTGACAGGTACGGCCAACCACCTACTCCTTTTTGCGGATTGACCTTAGTGGAGTAAAGACGTTTTGATGTGCGTGCAATCCGGTGGAGGGATGGAGGACTAACAACCCCTAAGTTTCAAAGCTAGCAATGGGGCATCTGACACCCTAACCCAGACCGCCTGGTCTCCCATATGAGGTCGTTTTCGTATTTTTTAGAGTATGTAAGTATAATGCTCTGGATGTTCATGCTGCTCTTTACAAGCGTCTTTGTTACAGGAAATTTCATTTCGTTGTCCGAGAGATTTTTTTTAATGGGATTTAGTGGTAATACCCACTGTTAGTGGTAAGTGGCTGAAAGTAATGATTTTTAGTATCGCTACAGCGATTTTTTTAATTATTTTCAGGGTTTTATAGTATACTACCGTATACTATAGTATTTTATGGTGTTACGGTACATGGTATTTTGAGGATATGGCTATGGCTGTGTAAGTCGTTTTACGACGATGGTTTTTTGAGTTTGTTGTCACCTTACCAGGATGGCTAGGTGAATTTCATCAGGAAAATATTTTTGGGACGGTTCAAGTACAACACATGCCCTCGTGAGAAGAAACTCCAGATTCTCGGTTACTGCATGAAGCAACCAAGGTCAAGGTAAAGTGTTGAAAAAATGGTATATATCTATATGTAAACATTGTTACAACTTTTTGTAGCATGGACTTCAGGTAACTCTTTAAGAACTGTCTAGACACCTTTTTTATAGTGATACTGTGTTTTTGCCCCAAACCCTTCAGGTTTCAGAGTGCAGTTTAACTTTTAAGAGACATTGAGTCGATAATCTAAGTACAAGCATTAAGGTTACATATCATTTGTTTTTAAGGTTCATTGTACCATCTACTTCATCGGGGTTTATATGTGTAGCTGCATTTAAGTAATTCATAAAAGTCTACCGCTTATGGAAAAACATTTCGAAATGGTTGAAGCCCAATTTTAACACTGGTGGTTGTACCTCTATTTACTAGTAACTTGATTTTACCATTTTATGCTTGGTCAGTTGATGCTGGCATACTAGGGCCAACTGTTTAATCATAGGTAGGCAGCCAACACCAGTGTGAGACCTTATTTTACATTTTTTATGCTGGTATCCATCTTTAATAATGTCACCTATATTTTGCAATTGAGCCTATCATCCCATTTATACACCTGTTTATTTTTTTATTTTATTATATACTCTTGTTTACCTATTTATTGTTTTATTGCCCTTCTCAAAGAAAACGTCACTGGTTCAAGACATATAGTTTATGACATTAACTGATTTTTTTTTCTTTTTGGTGCTTAACACTCAAGTTACTTAAAGCTACCTTGTTTTCCTGCCTTACACGGTGAGCCAAGTCTAAACTTAATCCAATCTAAAGGTAGGTGGCGCCATTTTGAATCATTTGACTCTGATATCCCCATAACTTTAACATCTTTCATAGTTAACAGTAGAATCAATTGGCCTACGAACCCAGCTCTCCTCTCAAAACCTGAGTGCCGTTCGCATATGTGAAACGAACACATTACATCCTTAGTCCACAAACCACACAAATATCACCAACTGACATGTGAATAAGATAGTTATAGGTTAAGTGCTACTTAAGCCAAAGAAATCGGCTTAGCCAACCTGGGGTGACCTGGCCTATATCACTCACTTGTGGAACAGAGCAATTGAAAATCATGGCGAATCCCGTGTTGTTGCACTTGACATATCGAAAGGCTTCGACAGAGTGTGGCATGAGGGACTTCTGACCAAGCTTGCTGCTTATGGTCTATCACCTGGCCTGCGCCAGTGGCTCAATAGCTTTTTGAGCGACCGATCTCTGTTTATTGTAGTCGAAGGCTGTTCATCAGACGTATTTTCAATAAACGCCGGTATTTGTCAGGGATCTGTCCTATCCCCCCTCTTTCTGATGTACATCAACGAACTTCTGGAAATAACATCCAATCCAATCTATAGCTTCGCAGACGACAGTACATTAATATGGTGCATGGAATCAGACAAGCCACTATCATCCCGGGAGAGGGTACGTCGGCGTCAGCAACGTGTCTCACAAATCAACGTAGATATCAAAACAATAAACTGTCGAGTGGGGATTAGTAAATAAAGTACATTTTAACGTACAGAAAATTCAGGCAACAACACTTACAAAGAAGTCTCACGTTGGCTTACCAACTGTGGAAATGGAGGGTCACCCCAATGGTCGAGCCACCTTCCGTCAAGCTTTTGGGGATCAACATCAACAATAACATGTTCATGCACGACCACGTGGTCAGTATTGCTAAAACGGCGTCCCAGAAGCTTGGAGTTTTGTTCCGCTGTAGGAAGCTGTCTACACCAGAGCAGTAGTAGTAGTAGTAGTGATGGGGAGGCGAAGCCAGGCAAGTAGGCCACCTTTGGCCCTTTTTGCCAACCCCACTGAACCAATCACTGAAAACACTAAAATTCTACACCCTAGAAAGCTCCTTGTCGAACCTACCAGACCTCCTGACGAAAGTCAGTATGTCCGACCATTTCGCTGAATATAGTGGCTCCTCCCCAAACTCCGTCGTGCCGAATATCTGAACCCTAAGGTTGCGATAAACTGCACACCTGCCCAGGAAGTGGAACGCTGTCTCGTCCTCCTCCCAGCATCTGGAGCAAATGGGGTCCCCTACCACTCTCATAAGTGACAGATGTCTATTCAGCCGGCAATGGCCAGTGAGGACCCCCACCAGAAGGTTGAGCGTCTCTCTGCCTTTACTCAAAAGCCATTGCGTTCGGCCCCTATCCGGGCCTGCTATGAATCTTTTGGCTTGCCTGCAGTCGTCTCTCTCTAACCAGGCTTTCGCCAGTTCCTTGTAGGCCCAGTTATCCAGGGCCACATTGCCTGGCGTCTACTTATTCCCAGCATAGGTTCTGGGCCAATGCAGGGGCTGTTGGCCCCTATCTTAGCTAATCGGTCCGCTCTCTCGTTACCCGGTATACCAATATGTCCGGGGACCCACAGTAGGGTCACCTTCTTATGTCTTGCCAACTTCTGAAGGGCGACAGAGCATTCTTGTGCCAGAGCTGATCTGGCCCTCGAAGCTGCCACCGCTTTCAGAGCTGATTGGCTGTCAGAGCATATATATATGCTCTGTTCAGAGCACTTTTCGACTTCCGTCGAGTATGCCGCCATCAATATCGCATACACTTCCGCCTGGAAGACAGTCGTGCAGGTTCCCAGAGCGAAGCTCCGCCGCACTTCTTTACCCTCCAGACAGAAGCCCGCTCCCCCGGATCCTGACTCCTTTAAGAGCGATCCGTCGGTGAAGCATACGAGACTATTGGGCGGAAACTTGACTTTCCCTCTCATCCAGTCGTCTCTTTCCGGGATGACTAGTGAGAATCCATTATCTAAATTTAAGATGTCTTTAGCTTTTTCCACCCTGAATGACGATATCGGGATATTACTCTCCGCGAATCGCTCTATTCTGGTGTGGCCAACTAATGGTTCTCGTGCTACCCACGTTCCCCCGTCACGCATTCTCAGGCAGGCCGACATCGCCTCTCTCTTTATCCAGAGGTGCAGAGGCGGCAAGCCCAAGAGTACCTCCAGGGCAGCAGTGGGTGTTGTCCTCATGGCACCTGTTATGCTCACTGCTGCAAGCCTCTGAATCTTTGCGAGCTTGAGCCTGACAGAGATCTTCTCTACGCTCGGCCACCAGACCGAGCAGCCATACTGGATCCTAGATCTGACTACTGCCGTATATAGCCAGTTTAGAACCTTGGGTTTGAGGCCCCAGGTTCCGCCGACTACCCGACGCAACTGCCACATGGTAGCTATAGACTTTTTATACACATAGTCAATATGCTGTGCCCATGTGAGTTTATTATCAATTAACACTCCCAGGTACTTGACCTCCCGTGTTAGGGTCAGCGGTACACCGTGGAGAGTGGGGGCTTTAAAATCATCTATCTTCTTCCTGTGAGTGAATAGGACCAGCTCAGTCTTCACTGGGTTGATTGAGAGTCCTGATTCACCACACCACCTGTCCAAAATGCTGCATGCCATCTGCATCCTATCGCAGACGACGCCCAGGAATCTACCAGAGACTAACACCAGGCCGTCGTCTGCGTAGGCCTGCGTGTAGAAGCCGGCCGAGCTAAGTCTCGTAAGGAGGCCATCCATAACAAGGCACCAGAGGCGGGGGGAGAGGCAGCTGCCCTGCGGGCAGCCCCCCTCACCCCAACCTCGAGCTGAACCCCGCCTAATGTTGCACTAGCCTTGCAATTCTGAAGTGCTGACCTTACCCAGCAGACCAGAGTGGGTGGAACACCCCTGGTCTGAAGGGCGGTGCATATATTAACTGTTCGTGCTTTATCAAAAGCTCCCTGTACGTCGAAGAATACTCCCAGAGCCACTTCTCTGTGAGAGAGGGCTCTTTCTACTTTTCCTACTATAGCATGCAGTGCCGTTTCCGTGGAGCGACCCTGCCTATAGGCATGCTGATTATCATGGAGGGGATAGGTAACGAGCGTTTCCTCTATCAAATATCTGTCCACGATCTTCTCCAATGCTTTCATAAGAAAGGAGGTAAGACTGATTGGTCTATAAGACTTTGATAAAGAGTAGTCTATCTTCCCTGGCTTAGGAATGAACACTACTCTTGCTGCTTTCCAGGACGACGGTACGTATCCTAGCGCTAGCGAGCTCCGGAAAGCTGCCACGATATGTGGCAGCAACTCTTCTAGACCTCTTTGTAGTAGCGCAGGGAATATACCATCAGGTCCGGCTGATTTAAATGGACTGAACTCGTTTATTGCCCAGGAGACTGATCCGTCGGTTATCATCCTCTCGGCCAAGCCGTCGTCCCCTATCAAGGGAGCCGACTCAGCTTCTGGAGACAGATCGCCGGACTCTCCCGGGAAATGCGAGTCGAGGAGGTATTGGAGAGATTCCTCCACCGATGTAGTCCATGTACCATCTTCTTTCTTGAATGAACTAATGGTTTGTCTCTTCTCGCAGCTGAGCAATTTCATTAGTCTGGCGGAGTCTGAAAGGGACTCCAATTCTCCACAGTAGTTCCGCCAGCTTGCTCTTTTGTTGCTGCGTAGCTCTTTTTTATACTTTCTCCTTGCCTCTCTAAAGGCATCCCAGGAGGCTTCATCGCCTCGCTTTGTAGCCCTGTTAAGAGCCCTCCTTGTGGCCCCTCGGAGTTTATTTAACGTCCCAGACCACCAGGGTACTCTCCCAGGAGCCACAGCCCTCAGAGGGCAGCATGCCTCAAATGCAGTGCGGATAGTCTCCTCCAAATTGGAGACACCACGCTCCACTTCTTCTATTGTGTTATACCGTCCAGCCGGTTCCCTAAGGTTAACAGCCAGGGAGGCTTTGTAAGTCTTCCAGTCGGTCGCTCTAGGGTTCCGGCATTGGGCTACATCGCTGTGTACTGAATCTATCTCAAATCTAATCATCCTGTGATCAGACAGAGATATATCATCGGTTACTCTCCAGTCTGTTACTACACGAACCAGATCCGGCGAAGCTACCGTAATGTCGATAACCTCTTTCCTAATCCGATTCGCGAATGTGGCTTCTGTGCCTTTGTTAAGAATCTCTAAATTGCAAGATGCTATGAACTCTAATAGGGCTTCGCCTCGACTGTTTATGTCCGAGCTACCCCATACTAAATGATGCGCATTAGCGTCCATTCCAATAAGGAGTGGCAATCCATTGCTATTCGCGAAATCTATTATATTAACTAGGTCTGTAGTCGGAGGTAAACTCGCGATATCGTACGGTAGATACACGCTGCCTACGACTATCTTAAATCTAGTGTCACTAACCTTGCTTTCCAGTACGGCGACCGCCGCATCTCTGGTCCCTAGCTGAGGCAATGGAGTCACCTGCAGGTCCCTAGACGCGAGGATGGCCGCCCTGGGGGAGTCTGAGTTGGCTGACACAAGGCTGAAGGTACTGACCTCCAACCCGCGTATTTGCTTCCTGTAACAATAGGGCTCTTGAATTAATATAATCTCTTTAGTCCTTCCAGCAACAATGGCCAGCAGTTCGGCTGCGGCATCGTTGCTGCGGTGGAGATTAATTTGACTTACCCGTAGCTGTGTCATGGTTCCTGCGGTATGCTGGGGAAGCGTCGGCACGGCCTATTTTGCCTTTCCGGAGGCGCCCTTGCCACCAGATGGACCCTGCCAGGCACCCCTCCTACGAGCAGCCACCCTGTGGACAGCCACAGTGCAGAGCTCGTAGAAGAGGGACCAACCGCCCGTTCTAGCAGCGTGGCCTCCTCCTTGCTAATCGAGAAGGTGATGACGTGATCACCCTCTCTTCCCTCGCTCATTGTCTCCAGATGCCTCCAATCTCTTATATTGAGATCAGGGTTCTGGAGACTAAGAGTCTTAACCAGCCGCTCTAAGTTTGGCTGTCCCTGACTCTTGACCCGGACGCCCACCGTCACCGGCCATGGAGCGTCCGCAGACCGTACAGGCCTGAAGACATGGTCTCCAATGTCCAGGGGGGGCAGTCGGTTCAGGAGCCAGTCCCGAGATGTCTCATCGTAGGCTGTGACTACGAACCAGCCCGTGTCATACAGCCCCGAGTTCAGGAAACGGAGGATAGGGGCTCCCTCTTCCTCCATCGCCTGTAGGGCTCTCCCTACTACGTAGGACCTAACTTGCTCCGCCTCGTCCGGGAGCACCAGTCCGTCAGGTCTGTCAGACCTTACGACGACCTGTAGCTCTCTGCGGACTGCAGAGCTGTAAGAGGTCGGTTGCGATGACCCAGCAGCCGGCCGCAAAGACCCACCGGCAGATTCCCTCAAAAGAGGGGATATGCCAGATGAAGTCGATGCCCCCTGCGCTGGCGGGTACTCGCCCCTGACTTTCTTATTCGCTCTCTCCGGCGGTGTCGTCAGGTCCTTTCGTAAT
This sequence comes from Callosobruchus maculatus, assembly GCA_951848785.1. NCBI lineage: Eukaryota > Metazoa > Arthropoda > Insecta > Coleoptera > Chrysomelidae > Callosobruchus > Callosobruchus maculatus. Next base: position 1,031,646 of record CATOUR010000177.1, read on the forward strand.
CGCTTAGCGCTCTCCTGTGGCCGTCCGACCGCTGCTGCCTTAGGGGCGCGGGCGCCCTGCGGCTGCGGATCTGGAGGCCCACCGGTGCCGCCTTTCTTGCCCTGGGCGCTGCTCAATCCTCCTCTCCCCACTGTCGCTCCGCCGGGCGCCACCCTGGGGTTTGTTGCACCCCCGCGAAGCGCCCGCCCGGACCGCGAAGAGGTTTGAGGAGTCGCGGCCACAGGATCTCCTATCTTTAATGCCGGCTCAGTTGGCAGCACGAAGGGCTGCTTATTCGCCGCCCGGTCCGCTGCCCTCTTCACCGGCCCTCTACTGTAAGAGGAAGCCAGCTTATGGCCCCCTCGGCTTGAGATGTAGATGGTACTTCCGGGACCCCTTTGTCGACCGAAGTTCCATCTAGAGTGACCGGGGGCTGCCGGGGCTGGAGATGCACTTGTCATCTCCGCCTCCATGGCTACCGCGCCGGCTGCTCTCTTCTTTTTTCTCTGCCTGCTTTTCCAGTTCCTCCTTGCTTTGCCCCGTAGGTGCGCCGGAACGAACCCCTCCTCGTCACTCGAGAGTGGAGGCAGAGTGGTCGGACCAGCAGCACCAGCCGGTGACCGCAGGAGGTCATCTTCTTTATCTGAAGGGACACAGGGGGAGCTCCCGCTAATTATAGGCTCCTCCGTGCCCTCCATCAACTCATCAGTGGAGGTAAGGTCCTCCATTGGGGGTTGTGGGGTTGGGACTTGGGATGGGGGTGGGGATGGTGACTTGGGTGGCACATTAATCTTTTCCTCTTTTTCTTGTATTTCCATTTTAGCGTTTTCATTGGTTGGTTGTGTGTGTTAAGTGTGTGTGTGCGGGTGCGGGTGTGTGTGTGTGTGTGTGTGTGTGTGTGTGTTCACGTACGACCCCAATTGTGACCTATTCGGTGTGCATAGTACTGGATTGTGACCTAACCAGAAATTGTGACCTATTTTTCGTTAGGTCACAATTTTCTAACAGCGGATTCGCAATCTACGGCCTCTGTTTATTATAAAAAACATTACTTTCCAAATTCGTCTTTTTTCAGCCACAATGAGGTTTTGAGCATATTGTGTAAAATACCTGTACGTACCCATATTGTGGCCTATCGAAAAAATAAATAGCAGCGCCCTCTATGTGTGTATTCTGATGAAAATGTGACCTATCTGGTGACGTCACCTATAGGTCACAATTTCAGGACAGTGACAAATTATATTCAATACACACATTTTTTAGCTTGGGGAGCTCTGTGTTATCAGTAAATTGTGGAATATTAGCGATTAACCTTGAATAGGTCAGAATTAATAAAAGGAGATATTTTGTATGTTTTACACATATTTGTAGCTTTCAACTGTGAGTGTAATACGTACGAATTGTAGCATAATGTAGGAAGTCGAATTAGATATGAGTTTTGAATTGAAACATATCAATCATAATTTCCTGCATAGTTTTCTAGGAGAACTAAACCAAAATTGAGCATAAATACAATCATCAATTTTGAGCCGGTGGACAAGTTCATCCACACAATGGAATTCATTTACTCTATGACCCTCAAGTTTATTGAATCAATGAACAATATACATGAATCTGGATAACGAGTTTTCATCGAAATCATGTAAATATTGCGATTTGCGTGAAGATAATCATTTTATTGTGACAATGAACTTTAACAAGGGTTTGAGGGATGTAGGTTCATCATTGTTATAAACACAGTCCTCGTTCCAATGAATAGGTACTACTATCATCCAAATATCTCAGAACACTGCTGAATTTGAATCTAATGTCACAGAATATTAAACATACATCTTCAATGGAAAATATGTCTTTTCCGTTACAGTATACAAAAGGTTGGGTTGAAACATTTGCTTTCTTGAAGCGATTGAATATATCTTTAATGTCCTGCTGATTTTGACCAAGTAAGAATAGTGACTCTTTCATAGTGAACTTGGTTTGCGTCTTCTGGCCGGTCACCATATCATGTTCCACAATTTCGTTAGTAGGTACGAGATAGCCACTTAACATCCAAAATTGGGGCACGTTACGACAATCTGTGGAAAAATGATCACACTTCACATAACATAATCGAAAGTACTTGCGATCACAATACTCCCATCACCTATGGTATGGGAGTTAGAAGTACCTATTTGCCAACTTTTCTCAGGTTATGATCTTCACTAGTATCTATTATTTCTCAAGATTTGTTACCTAACACGAACAAAATTTTTTTTCGTACAACTTCTGGAATACAGGCCAAAAAATTGTCCTTACGCACATGGTGACCTAAATCTATAACGCAATCGAAAATACTCACAACTACAATCAAAAGACAGGCCTGGGAAGTAAAAATGGCGTCTAGTAGATTCTAAAAAATGAAGTCAAGTTGATGACTCAGTGCTTCCCACACATCATGCTGATACCAGTTTATTATTTTTCCATAGCGTGAAGCTTTAGTCTGAGATCTCTTCCAACCAAATAATCGCCAGCCCCCCCTAAAATTGTCTTATGCCTGGCCTCTTAAATGCCTGTTATTGATTGGTTTTGTATTTTTGTTTTTGTTAGTTTGTTGTGAATTGTATCATGTATTGTTTGTTTATATTTATACTCCGCCTATTTTTCTAATCATCTCTATACACTTTTTATCTTTTTGTTTATATGACTAGTCTTATATCATTGTATAATGATCACAAGACAATAAATTCTATTCTATTCTATTCTATGCCGCTAAGTCCTTCCTTCACAGTTTGATGGACAGACCATTATCGATACTACAAACTTCTCAGTTTTACAACCCCTCACCCCCCAACCACCGCACTTTCACCCCCACCCAAAGAACTGGTAGAAAATGATCAGGAACCCCTAAAACATCTAAAAACCGAATTTGAGTTGTTTTCATACTTTTCGTTCTTTGATTATTGCTACGCTGCCACTGACACGATTCTTAACAAACATATGCGTTTTCCATTCTCACCACGGTAACAGTATACTGTGTCAAAATATCAATAGAATCAATTTAATAGTGTTACAAAACAAAACGATTTAAACCAATAAACCAATAAAATCAATAAAGTCCCTTAGTTTCCGTAATAGGCTAGGCAATGTTTAGATGGACCTAAAAAAGTGATTTGTGTCGCTAGATCTTCCTTCACAGGTTAGTGAACAGCCTATTATGAGTACAAATTTTTTTTAATTTTTCAACCCCCAACCCCCAACCACCCCAATTTCACCCCCACCCGAAAAAACGCATAATCAGGAACCTTTAAAACGCTTAAAAACGAAGTTTGAGCTGTTTATATATTTTTAGTTTTTCTATTATTTCTGCGCCGCCACTGGCACGATTTAGAAAAACAATACGCGTTTTCTATCTTCGCCACGGTAGTAATACTGTGTCAAAATTTCACTAAAATCAATCCTACAGTTTCTTTGTTACACAATATAGAACAATCTAAAGCAATACTCTCGTATGTTTACATCAGAAAAAATAGTCCTTTGCTTTCTATAATAGGCAAGGCAATGTTCGGATGGACCTAAAATAGTTATTTATGTCGCCAGGTCTTCCTTCACAGGTCAGTGGACAGTCTATTATGAAAGCAACAAACTTTTCAATTTTACAACCCCCCACCTCCCAACCACCCCAATTTCACCCCCACCCAAAAAAAAGTAGACAATGATCAGGGACCCCTAAAACGCCTAAAAACGAAGTTCCAGCAATATTTAACTTTTTTTGTTTTTTGTTAATTACTCCGCCGCCTATGCAAAATTAAGGAAGGAGCATTACCTACTACGACCCCACAGCATACCGCTGCCCAAATTTAATCACAATCCATGCAGCGGTTGCTGAGATTACGAGGCTAGAAAAAAGCGACAGACAGACAGACAGACCGACGGGAATGAGTAACGTGGATTTTCGTTATCTAGACATCATAAAACGCCCAATCGGTGCGGGAAGTAAAATGTTGTCACAGTCACTATGGGAAGATATCATAATCCCGTTAGTAGCAAGCAACTAGTTTCCAAGTTATTCATATGGTTGCACCAGAATTGTGACGCGTTGTAATTGCGCACCCCATTGTTCCGCCGCATATATTGGAGGTAAATATTCACCTAAGTTTGAAACGTATAGTATATAACCAGGATCAAAAATATTCATACATCGAGTAATAAGAAATATTGAATAAACACAAAAAAATTTAGTACTTCCACATACCCACTCTATTAGCTACCCAATTTCACTCCCTTTCCTCGAAAAATTTAAAAATTGAAATAGTCAGACCTCTTAAACACCCGTTTTTGATACGTTCACACATGAACGTTCTTGTAATTACAAATATAGTCTGGTTAAAGATTTTGCGCCGGTACTATGTAAAACTTAGAAACGTGTTTCCATGCACTATGCGCTGTGGGATCGGGTGGCCTCGTAAATATGACAGCGTGCCATGACAGCATACTAGACACGTGATAGGCACCCGAAACTGCCCGATCGTCATGGTCGTCATGGTGATAGAAACATGTTTCTATCTCTTAAGTTAGAGAGTACCTACGCTGTGGTTTTATTTTCAGATAATTATTGAAATTGACTTCTGCGGGTTGAGAAACTGAAAAATTTGCTGTATTAACAATAGGCTGTCCACTGACCTGTGAAGGAAGACCTAGTGACATAGATCAGCTTTTTAGGTCCATTTCAACATTGTCTTGCCTATTACCGAAACTAAGGGACTTAGAATTTTCTGTATACATACGAGTATTTATTGCTTTAGACCGTTTTGTATTTTGTAACGTGGAAACTATTAAATTGATTCTAATGAAATTTTGATACATTATGATTACTGTGGTGAGGATGGAAAACGCGCATGCTTGTTAGAAATCGTGTCAGTGGCAGAGTAGCAATAATCAAAAAACTAAAAATATGAAAACAGCTCAAACATCGTTTTTAGATATTTAAGGGGTTCCTGACCGTTTTCTACCTTTTTTGGGTGGGGGTGAAATTGGGGCGATGATTAGGTTGCAAGGGGATCTCAGACTAAAGCTTCATGCTATGGAAAAATAATAAACTGGTATCACCGTAATGTGTGGGAAGTACTGAGTCAATCAACTTGACTTCATTTTTATTTGTGAATTGTCAATTGTGATAGCCATGAATTCATTTTGATTTTCACATAAAAGTGGCCATATCTCTGAAAATACCCTGTATAACCCGATAAAACCCTTTATTGCCGGAATAGGGAAAACGAGCGCAATCCAAAAATTGGGGTAATATACAGGGTGTTCCATAAAAAACATAACTTTGGTATGCAGTGCCTTTATGAAACGCCCTGTATGTTACAAAATAATCTTAAAATGTAGACCTAGCTTTACCTATAACTTTTATCAGAAAGTTTTTCTTGTATCACATAACGGAGGGACCAAACTTTGGAATATAGGTTGATCGCCCTGCATATATGGCTCTACAAGAATTGCGATATGTTGTAAGAAGTTGCGCAGCGTTTCGTTTTGCATATATTAGAGGCGAATATGCACCTAAGTTTGAAACGTACAGTATGTAACCATGAGCAAATATTCATCGAGTGACAAGAAATATTCAATGAACACAAAAAAATCAGTTCCTCCACATCCTCACTCTATTTACTACTCCCTCCCCAGACAAATCAAAACAATCAGACCTCTAAGGTTCGATCGTGTTCCAAAAATACTTTTTTTCATTAATTACTATTCTCCGGTAAAACATTCTTAAAATTATCGTACTACTATGACCCGATATCATATCGCTTCCCAGACATATCAAAATCTGTGCAGCCGTTACTGAGACTAAGCGGATAGGAGAACACAGAGAGACGACAGACAGACAGCCTTTGACAATGCCATAGTTTTACATCATGTTGTCACCATGAAACGGCCATAAATCATATAATCTCAAAATCGAAAGTGATCGCGGTTACAATATTGTCCAGCTACCTTTCGTTGTGGAAAGTCAAAAATCATGCGAAAGTTCACTAGAAAAGTTAAAAAAGTGATATGTTGCGTTGGATTTTCAGTCAGCACCAAACAGTATTCACAACTTAAATGCAACAGACCACAATTATTATCTGATGCGCATGGGCGCTAGGTCAGTATTTTCCTGTGTATTAGGTCACAATTCCGTAGTCTTGCGGAGGCACTGTGTGTGAAGCTTTTATCCTGACTTCATAAATAGGGCATTCCATTCAAAATTATGACGTAAAATTGGTAAATCTGATAACACTGATGTTATTGTTTTTGAATTCTGTATGTTCAAAAACCCCCAAGTATTGAATTTCACCGTTCCGGATGTGGCAGTTTTGGAAATATTTAAGCGTTCCGGTACAGTTTACTGAAAAAGAGGTGTTGCCGTATCTCAATAATTAACAGAAACAAAATTTTGAAATTGAGACATCTTACTAAGTTCGACATGTACAATTCATTGCAATAAAAATAAGCAGAGGATTCTATTTAAAATAAATTAAAATCGGGGATATTTGTTTAAAAATTTGGAAAAATAATTTATAACTTGGCAACGTCGCAAACGCGATAGTAGATATTTCTACTTAAAATAAAACATACAGGGTGTTACGTTTAAAAAAAGCAAAGTAAAATGACCTTCAAATTGCCGTAATTTAAAATTCTGCCAAAAACACCCTTTAGATACAAATTGCTGGTAACATCCAAAATAGTATCCAATTAATATTCAGGTAACTCGGTGTATAATATTATCGAGAAAAGTTAAATGAGTATATCAATTTGGACGTATTACGTGCGACCTTGCAAATCCGGAAATTAATAGAAAACAAATTATAACTTCATCGCAACCGATCCAAAAAATATTTTAGGGTTGAATAGAGATCAATGATGGAAACTAGAAGAGGTTAAGAAAAAGTTATAGTTCCATATAAAAAAATCAAGTTGATCACTATCCTATTTTCCCGCAACACCCTGTATATCTAAAAATATTTTTAAAATATGCGCCTTGAGTAACCAAATAACTTTTGTATTTGACATTTTCTTCTATCCGGTATACCTTGCGATATATCGAAGAATTACGCACTAACTGGACACCCTATAGTGCTTTAAACAGAAACTGTGCTTATATGGTTGTTTTTAGATTATGAACATTACTTCCAGCGAGACAAGAGTAACTGATTTTGTCTATTTGTACATGACGAAATACATAATCTAAATCTATGCTTAGCTCATGGAATATTGCAATAATAGGCAGTTTCATGCTTTGACAATTTTCGTAGATCTGATCCTATTCTCTTTTCGTTTTGTCTTCTCTTGAAGTCATGATCACACAGCTTTCGCTTGTTTTATTGTGCAGAATTTCTTCACATTACTTCATATTATTGTCTTTATGATTTCTCAGCCACTAGGCAACTTCATGGATGAAGCTTTTTCTAGTTGTGAGTATAATACATCAGGCGCGTGACGCACTGGTCACTGGTGGAACAATTGTCGTGATATTTGCTCTATGAAACACAAAACTTGTTTGATCATTTGAATATCCCATTGATTTAAATGAGATATGACACACTGGTGAACGAGCACTGTTCATGAAACAAATCTAATGAAAAATCTACCAAAATCTATGCAGCGGTTACTGCGACTACGAGGGTAGAAAAAAGCGACAGACAGGCAGACAGACAGACAGACCGACAGACAGACCGACGGAAATGAATGACGTGGATTTTCGTTATGTAGACATCATAAAACGCCCAAAAAGTACATTATCTTAAAATCGAAAATTTTCGCGATCACAATACTCCCCTCACCTATCGGTGTGGGAAGTAAAAAACAAATGGAGTGCGGAAGAAACCGAAGCCGTGCTGACATTTTTTAAAGCAGATATAAAAAAAAGGCAATATCAGGAAAAGAAAAATGTGAGGAGTGTATCAGTATCAACAGTGGGCTCAAAAATCTTTCGTGGAAAGATATCAAATATCATGTGAAGAATTACATTACAAAAATATTTAAAAAAACCAACCAATGTCAATACTTCATCCAACTCTTTTGTTATAATAAGAAAAATAGTAATGCCTATGATTGGTTTAATACATTGGAGGGAAATATTATTATTTGAAAAGTTTTCGAAATGAGATACTACTCTTTTCGTTGTACCCCTCTTTCAAATGGCGCTTTAGAAACCTGATGTCTCCTCTATTATGATGTTAATGATCTGGTGATTACCAAATTGACTGGACTGTAACTCTGACACCTTGTTACTACAAAGGCGGATGGAAGTAAAGATTTTTTGAAATTGCGGCATAATATACAACCAATTGTGATCAGATACGTTCAAGAGTAGCCCAAAAATTGTAACATAATACTCCTAGATTGTGGACTAATACACTCAAGAATAATGGCATGATACTCTCATGATCTGTGACCTAATACCTTCGCTTGAAAATTGTGACCTACTAGTTCCAACAAGTTTAGGTCGAGTGTAAATATATTTCGGAGGAGTGTATCGAAAAATGACAAAAACTGGCATATTCAACTTGTGTTCTTGTACAGTTTCAGCAAAACATTTTTAGATAGGCTACAATCGGGTGCTGAGGTACATAGGTCACAATCGACCCAATACGTGTAATGGTGTGTGTGTGTGTGTGTGTGTGTGTGTGTGTGTTTGTCTTGCATTACTTGTGGGGATTTCCACATGATATTTACCAGGACTGTGGGGACAGTCCATACTGTGGGGACATACACTTTGTCCCATAGGTAAGTTCTCAGACGAAAGCTGATAAATACCACACCTTTTGAGATACTGTTGTATATTTTTCATATTGAGCCTATTTCGCGCCTATTTATCCGCCATTGCAATTTGGCGCCAGAATTATGTTCATGCGAGGAAATACATGAGGTAATTTGATGTCCCCACAAATGAGGTAAATATCTTGTGTGCAATTAATTACACAATTGTATTACTTGTGGGATCATCTAATAACCCAGTGAGGCGGCGCCCCCTGTGGTGGCTTTTCGAACCAAACCGGGGCCTTTGACCTTACTGAGAATAGCTTGCCGCTTGCGGGGTCGGAGCTGCGATTTGATCGTGCCTCGGGAGCTCGGGACCGTATTTTATACAATGACTGGGTATTCCACTATGCAGACCTTTGGAGACTTTCTGACTTTTGAATATTGGGACTTGATATATTGTCATTGGCGATATAAATTTAAGGACTATCATATATGATAGCTTTGAAGCATTTTTCTTAAATACGATCCCTGCTGGAATCTTCCAAAATTTGGGTGGTCGGGGGGTGGCCGGTTATAAAACTCAGGAAATTGTTGTATTTATAATAGGCCATCCATTGACCTGTGAAAGAAAGACGTAGCGGCATGACACTTTTTTTTTGGTCGGGCGGGTGATGATTTGGTTGCAAGGGTATGTCAGACTATAGCTTCATGCTATGGGGAAATAATAAGCTGGTATCACTGTAATGTGTGGGAAGTACTGAGTCAACTTATCTTCATATTTGTATCTATTTTTGTTACGAATATATTACGTCTCCAACAGATCCTTATTTTAATTATCTTATCGAAAAAATAGGTTTCCGTATAAAACCAAAGGTACTACAATATTTTGAATAAAATAAAGATTTAATTTGTGTAGGAAAAGAATTAGGTGTGAGTTTTAAGGTTTCGTTTGAAATTTTTTTGTTACGAGAATATCACGTGTCAAGGAAATTGTGGGATACCCGGTATACTTCAAGGATTTTGTCTATTTGGTGTTTAAAGATTTATTTGTCGTCTAATCTATTTATATAGTTTATTTGTTTAATTAGGAAAATTACTATTCTGGTAATCTTTTTAGTTTAAATTAGTACTAGTAAGTAATTGTTTAGATACTTCATTGTGTTCTTACTTAATTTATTTTGGTCATTTGTTTATCGATTCGACTACTTCCTTATTAAATGTTTGTAACTCTGTCGATTAGAATGGTCATTTAATTTTTTTAAAACTCCTACACTAATTCACATGAAAACATATGTACATACATAAAAATAACTTAACCAAATGCAGACGCAAAATTTGGAAAAGTTCTATTCGGTCGTTTAATTTTTGTAAGTCTATTTTACTTATTAAGTGGAACATAAATAACACACAGGTCAAAAGTATTTAAAGAAAAAAGTGCTATGTGGAGACTATTTATTTTTTAAAGACCTAATAATAATTGTTAAATGATTTTTAACATAATATTTGAGGTCCTTCAATGTTCTTCTTGATAATGTAGGATGAGCAAGCAAACATTCGTCACACCTCTTTTTATTGGGCACCTTTTTTTCTTCTATTTCGCATCGGAAGAACGAAACTACTGCCTGCGGTTCCTTCGCTGACCAGGATCTTTTCGTAACTATTCTTTTCTTGCGGATACTTGTTATGGTTGGATCTAAAAGAATTTTAAATTTTTTTTTTAGTAAAAGAGGTATATTTGTTCTACTGTTTTACTCGATGAATAAGCTCTATGGGGAAAATCATGCTCAGCTATATTATTTCTAACAACTCTGTTCACGACAGACTTCAGTTTAACGTTGTCTTTGCTTAAACAAACTCGTTGTGGAACAGAGCAGTTCGATCAAAGCGCAGTCTATGGGGTTCTTAGAGAGCAGAATTGTAACTTTACATATTTGGAATAATGGAATTTTTGAAAAAATATATTACACCGGTCATCGGTGTCGGAGCCTTTTGGGGGATAAAATACAATATTTTTTATCGACAAATCACCCCCATAAGTAGTTTTTCTCCCAGCACAATTAAATGGCAGCGATTTTTTTTAATCGAGCATGAGTGTTGTACTAATTTAGCCATAGTTACCCATGTAGAGGTCCTAGAAACACGAAATAAGTCTCATTCGATATCGAAACATGTAGACCATAAACTAGTGGTAAACATTTTTTAAATTTTATTTCATAAAAGGGCAAATCAAATTGTTAAAGGAAAATAATTATGTCATTTTTTGAGTTTTTTACAATTCTAGCTATTTCAAGAAATCTGAGCTGTTAACCTACATTTTTTTATTTCTAAGCGATAGTAAATGCTGTTCCCTAATAAAAATAGTTGTTCACCTTAGCCCTAAGTGAATTAGTTTAGAATCTATGATGGTTTGTCTAATCCGGCAGTTGAGCAGGCAATAAAACAAAATACCTGGCGGTCACGACATTTGTTTTGGGAAAAAACGAAACAAATGTGACAACCATTGTTCGAAATGTCCTCGTTGGTGTTGCAGACAGGATGTTGCTCTTACTAACACATGTTGCGTAGGGCGACTGATCGTCGCTTTGTCATTCCGTATTTCATTTCCAACTTGAATAATTTTGCAAATAAGCTCCTCACGTGTATCAAGTGGGGTCAAGTCCGGTGAACGCGGTGGCCAAGCGATTGTTCCACCGCATCCAATCCACAGCGAATATCGTGCATTTAAATGGCTCCATACATTTGTAGCGAATTCTCGATAAATGTGTGGGCAAGAATGATTGATGATATTTTGATTGGCCGACTCATATCGCCAGCAACGATGAATGGCCCTAGATTTCTAGAGTCCTTGGAAACCATCTCCCTGGACGCCATTATGCAAATACCACTGACCTTATATGTCAAGGATGAGTCTCCAATTGGACGTAGCTCCGACAAACTTTGCTGCAAATGTACGAAGTCATTTAAATGAACGATGTTCGCCGTGGATATGTTTCAGTGACACCCTGTATAACATGAAAATATTTTTAAGATGCAGCATTAATGGGTCCCTATCCATCAAAAATTATAATCTTTTTTTTCATCAGATACTTTAGCCACAATGCCTCCTGTTAAATAACGTGAATAACCCGGTATAATAAACATGGCAAATTTTCCATTAAAATAAGATAGACAGAGTTTTATTTTAAATTCGTATAATTCGAAACCAGAATAATTATCGAGGTGCGGCCAAACACGGCTTAATCAGAACTATTTTAAGTATAACATACCATAATTTCATGTAAATTGGATAGTTTCATGTAATAATATGAAAATACGAAATGAGAAACTCGCAGAAATACATTTTTAACCCCTAAAACCCCCACCCCAACATAATAGGATTTTGGAGGACTGTTTAATATTTGTTTGTCCTTTCAATTGTCACAGTTTATGGTCGAGTATTCATTTATGAAATACTTACGCTTCAAGTGGTGCACCGCCAGAACTGACCCAGCTTTTACAAGACGCTCTTTTAATTCTGCTTCCATTGTTCACCTCCACAGTTCGTGAAATCCAAACTCATACTGAGGACTGAGAATCAATTCGCTTAAGCTGATAGTAAGTATGCGAGCAAGCACATATCCCCGACTATCCTAGTGGTGACATAAACCGACAGGCAGTATACAAAGAGGAAAGAGCAAATCAGCGCCCAGGACAAATACTTTAGTTATTACTACACCGAGTGTGCATGCTTTTTCCCGCCTTTCAACCGCACTATTACATGTGGGGACATATATATTCGAAACACTCTGTTTGTAACCTATTGGTCGTGGGGACAGTGTAACATATCCCATAAAAACGCATAATTATAAATAGAAATATACATCAAGAGAGACATAGCTGATAGCTTATTAGTAATGGGGACAGTGCGAAAAATCATGAGATGAATTAGCTATGGGTACACCTTTACACAGTATTGTTATGCATAACTTGTGGGGACATTATAAAAATTTAACGGATCATAGCTTTGTAACGAAGGAGTGTATCGAAAATCTAAAAATAGCTTTCAAAAGCGCGCGAAATACTTTTTATCCAGGTATGGGTATCTTCAAGGTCCCCACAGTAGCAGTAAATCTCATGCGTCCTCACAACTAATGCAATAACGGTAATGGTGTGTGTGTGTGTGTGTGTGTGTGTGTGTGTGTGTGTTGTTGCGAGGCTCAAGGCACGGCCCCCGCACCCGCTCGCCGACCCCCCACCGCCGTTATTCCCCTCGGGAAAACCCGGCGGCCGCAGACGAAGCCCCCCGAAACGTGCAGCAGGGCCTTTGTCCAGGCGCCACCTGGCACTACTACACGCCCGAGATTATACACCGGCTGATGGAACAGCCCTCCAAACTGGCTAGGCCGGACGGGTTCCTGTACTAACCGGCGGCCCAGGAGTGCCAACCCTGGTTTCTTTCGTCGCTACCACTCCGGGAAGATCCCAGCCGGGGCAACAGTTGGGGAGTCGACGCGCGAGACACAGACCGCACCTCAAGCCACGCGAGGTGATCCACTCAGACCGACGCGGAACAGAGGAGGTCATAGAGGAGTAGGCGAAGGGCGCCCTCACTCTAACACCACCATCATAGTACCGCGGCGTTCAGGGTAGATAAGCTGGGGTCTCAAGGGATTGCTACACCCAACATTTTACTTTATCCCTTTCCGTGGAAAGTGAAAAGGTAAAGATGCCCCTGGAGTTCCACATGATCCGCGGACAATATTTGCATATTGCCTTCCCAGGGGAAAGAGGAAGGCTCCGCAAGGCTTTCGCCGCAAAGAGCCATTTCTTCCATTTTCTCTAAATTTAGGCCCTGGGGTACCCTATCAGCCATTGGGACGCGACAGGTAGGTCGTGGACAAACCTCCGCCTAGAGTCTTCGCCGCAGGATTGGGGATTTAGGACGGGATCGTCCTTCCTCCTGTCCTCCTGCGGGTGAAGTCTCGCGCGCTGCACACCAGAGCAACTACTGCTGCTCTACAAGGCACAGATCTGACCGTCGCTGGAGTATTGCTCCCATATGTAGGGATGCGCTGCGAAGTACTCTATAAAACTTCTGGGTACTATCCAGAAGAGAGCAATTAGACTAATCGATACGCATAACCTCAGAAAGGACCTCCACAGCCTGGAACATCACAGAAGGGTGGCCGACCTGTCCCTGTTTCGCAGATGATATCACGGGAGATGTTCGAGCGAGCTCTCCCAGATAATAACACCGAAGGCCGTCCGAACGAGTAGTACTAAAGAGGCTCTGCGAGCTCATCCTTATCAGGTCGAGATCCCTACTCCTTGAACCAGTCTCCTCCAGCAGTCCTTCTTTTGGAGAACTTCGACGCTGTGGAATGAGCTGCCGGGGAATTTGTTTCCATGCAGCGTTACTATAAAAAAACCTAACTGACTATAAAAAAACCTAAGATTAGGCCTCAGTTAAGCAAGCAACTATTGGACCACGGTAACCTATAGACAAATGTACTTCAAGCGCCAATGTTCTGTACTGTCGGAAATCCATTCCATCAGCCACCATGTATGCCTGTTTAACCCAATAATGACTAGAAATGACGTCAAGTGATACAAGCTGGAGCGATGCACAGGAAAAATCCAGCGACCATTGAATGTTGACTGTAACAAACTGCCTATCTCTCCGCTGTTGCGCTATTTCCAGGATAATAGGGAACATCGGACGATCGACAGCGCTGCATAAACCGCACAATCTGGAAAAAATGAAGTAGGTTCTCTAAAAATATCCTCTACTGGCACAGCAACAAAGCGATAGATGTCTCCGCTATCGACAGTAGCACACAGCGCGTCACACGGCCCTCTTTGTTTTCATCTGGACGATAGCGTTATTTTATGTTCTGTTCTCTCGCTGGTGGAATGGAAAATAATGCGCCAGTTTTGACGCACGAGGCAGGTGTGATGTGATAAAGGATGCAGAAAATATCACCGTTCAGGAAAATTGATACACCACCACCTGCATAGCTATCAGGTCACAAGGTTCCTTGCACCAGGTACCTTTTAAAATATGGGCCAACTAGCTCAAGTACTTGATTCGTTACGTTTAAAAAAGAACACATTGAATGGGGTCTTTTTTTCTTTATAACTGGGCAGACTGCTTAGGCAGAACCTAAATATTAAGGTATCGCGGCTGCTGTGAAAAGGTTATGTCAGGGGAAGTTTGTAAAGTGGGACTTGAATAGGCCAACATCCGCAGGCCTAATAAATAAATAAATATCTCCTGGCAGTCCATTCCAAACCTTGGACACCCTGGGAATAAATGTGCGGTCGTACCGCTCGTTTCTTGATAAATGAAGAACGACCCTCTTAGGATGAGGGAGCAGAGCAGAGCAGCAAACACCGTTTGAATATTTTATTGGGGAAGAGTGAGAGGTCACTAACCGTACACCGGTGAGAAACCGGCTGGAGGAGTCAGCAATTAGTCGAATTGCCCTTCTCTGGACGACATCAAGTATAAACAGGGTAGTAGGGGCAGCAGCTTCCAAGATATGAGCGCAATAATACTCTAGGTCAGGTCTTATCTTGTCTTTGTATAGCGTGAGGAGATTAGATGGTGAAAACTACTTTCTGGTTCTGAATAGTTGACCAAGCTTTTTCCCAGCTGCCGTTCTCCACAATCCATAGCCTCCAAGCGGCAATCGTCTTCAGTTCCTTTGAAAACGGTGCAACCGCTGCAAGTCTTCTCTGTCCCAGTTCGACCACAGAGATTGGTCTACTGCTCATGATGCCTGCATGCAAAGTACTGTCATTCGTCTGGATAGGTTTTGTGAATATTTCTGCTGTGTTTGTAGCGTGTTAAAAAATTATTTTTTTTGTTAGCATTCCAGTTTTTAGGAGTGATAAATAGTATCCCTGAATTGGGTCAGCATTATGCCAAACCTAAAGGTATCATGTTATCTGTAATCTATATCTATATTTTGGTTATACGCTTTGAAATCTTGAAGTACTATTTCTCTTGATCAATATTCTGCTTATATAATATGCAGTCTATTCAAAGAGCACAATTTATGGCATGTATTGCATAAATTTAAAAGAATATCTGTTAATTTTGTAATTAGCGAAGTGAAAAACAATTCGAATAACAGCTGAATAAGTTTGTTACTCTGTACCATACAAATTCAACTCACCTACACAATAATGTTAGGAAAACCACAGTTGACAAAACAGTTTCGCCATGCCTTGGTTCTGCAGGTTTTTCGTAGACCTCCTTCCTCTCCCACCCATGATCGTTTTAGGCTATTGTTACTGCGCTCAATTCCACGAAATTTTTTTCTGTTATAGCTTCTTCATCTGCCTCTTACTTTTCCCCTTCCTGATTTTCCCTTTTGCACCTTTTTTCATTCCCTCCAACTTCTCAGGGTTTCCTATAATCTGCCAATTTGTCTAAATGCGGAATCCACTTCTCTGTTGGGAGATTGAATTACGATTAGACTTTCTTCATTTTCTCAAAATTTTTATAGTGACTTTTCAGCCTTAAAGCTCTAATCAAGAATTCAGTATTGAGTTTATCAAAGTCCAACATGTTATTTTTAATCCTAGATACCCCAGACCTCAACTTGGCACATTTTGTATCTGGGCGTCAATCAATCAAATTCGACATTTGTCTTGAACGATATTTAGAGTACCTACCTCGTTCCTATAAATACCTCTATTTGCGCATGCAAGACTGACGGTCTAGAAAATTATTAAATCAAACTGTAATTTATAAATCAAATCAATCAAGGCAGCTTACATGTATATATGATTTATTATAAAACTTATTTGACAACCCCATCACGGTCGTACACTGACCATACACTATCTAATAAGCTAGAGACTCAGAGTAACAACTGAACATAGAGGTAGTAAACAAACCACTTCAGCATGGCTTGCTCAAAGCCAACATCTTTGACACTTCAGCCATCAAACATTGATCAGCTGTGACCTCGCAGTCACAGTTCAAATTGTAAACAATGCTGTGTAACGCCAACTAACCTGAAAATTCTTTCAAAGCAACCCATGTTACAAACACTGCACTTTTTGAGTTCCATCTCAAAAAACTGTTAAAATACACTCGAATATAGCACAGCAAGCCCGGAAAGCTTCACTACAGTTATAGCGAATTGGATTTTACTGACCAAGCATAAAAGACAAACAAACGTTTGACAGTCGAGCGTCTACCGTAAATAAGTCTCATAAAAATTATATCGGCGTTGCCAGCTCCTAAAAATTTATGTAAGACTTCAGAATTTGCGTTTATGATGAATAAATATGCAGTAACGCAGTAGAGGTCATCATATCTATTGATGCTGCTGTAATCATTCCTGAACCATCAAAATACCGTCTTTTTTAACGTAGCATGGTATATTACTGGATACTGTACAATTAAGATGATAGTAAATAATTATGATTGCCGTATCTGGTAGTCAATATGGCAACGTAAGAAAAGATGCCGGCCTATTAGAATTAGTTGTTTACTACCTCTATGTTCAGTTGTTACTCTGAGGCTAGAGATCATGCCGCTACTGTGCCGCAGCAGTGACACACGTGACCACATCTATGACAGGGTACTAAAGCGCCTAAATTATATAAGATCGGCTGCCTAACCGCTTGATGATTTACAGTTTTTGAATCCCTGAACAATAGATTGCTAGTACGTTTATATCACAAAGAGCGATCGAATACGTTAAAATTACTTAGTTACAATTATGCGTTTCCTAGATTTATTTGAAAAATCATGGTTTGAGTGAAAGTCTCCAAAGAGCACAGGCTGATGCAAATAGAACGTTTCTTGAATCTTTTTATTCGTCTGTCTAGGACATGCAGCAGATTTTACCTTCTGAGCAAACATCTGCCACAGTGGAATTGTCTTTATTTTCATGCTGTGCATCCGCACGTGGATTACTCAGTCTAAATGCGTACCTGAAAATGTCGGAAAAAGTCGGCGGCCGGCGAGACTCGAACCCGCGACTCCAGATCAGTACTCCGGCGCTCTTGCCGGTTGACAGTCGACAACTCTTCACCAACCGCCAACTTCTGGTACTACCAAGTGCCCGCATCTATGACATTAAGTGATGGAAAAGTTGGTATTGAACTCCGACTGGGTTATATCTATAGAGGTCACTCGTACGGGCTACGGGAGACCACTGTGTAGGGGAGGTTGAATTGAAGGTCCCAATGGAAGAAGTCCTTTGGTAGTATATCTAAAATTGTTGTAAGATGTACCTGTGTTCTACCATTTGTTTTTCCATTCACTGGTACTACTGGTAGTGATTTATTATTAAACCCAATTTGTCTACTTGTTTATAGTTGAAAAATTGTGGAGTAATAGTACAAGAAATACAGGTAAGTGGTTTTTTTAATATTGTCGATAATATTGTATTTTATTGTGAGATAATCAAAAAATTTTTATCGTATAAAGCACAACTGCCAATTCTACCACATCTATCTCTTATAGATATCATATATCTGACCTACAGATAATAATACATCTAATATTCGTCCTGGCTTAGAAAAATGAAGTTCTTGAAGCAATAGACCCTGACACCGATATTTATGAATAACTTTGGTATTTGTAATGTATTTTATATTCTCATATATTATAAAAAATGGTTTAAAGTATGTTCCATGATTTTATTACCTTTTTGAAACCCAGAGAAAAAAGTGCCAAAGTCCATTTTTGAAAAGGAATGTAGATCACTAAACTAGCCCTTACTTGAAGTCGCTCACTCTAAAAGTAATCAACAAGATTATAACAAATCAAATAATTATTCGTAATTTACATTGGATCCTTTAATTGTTTTTATTTTGATGCTTCCATTCCCGTGTGAACTTTTAAAATATCTGAAAAGTTGCGGTGAAAACCTAATTAAGCACATTAAAGATTTTTTACGTGACTTCGATTATTGGTTATAGTGCAACGTTAAAGAAAACGTTAAACGATCTAAGTAGCACAAGAAACTGTTTACGCATCCTTGGAAAACCGTTCAGAGCTCAACAGTGGCAACACCGCGAGCAGCTATTACAAATGACACATTGCATGATGAATGCCCATCCATCGCCGAGTGCGCCCTTTTTGCTGACAAAAGACGGTTAACAATATCAGTCCATAAATCAGCAAGTTCTGTTGTCGATCTGATGGAAATCTTTTGCAAAGCGCTCGTGTGATGTGACGGTTACCTTTATGTGGGGGGCTATGTAATACTTGATGGAGCAAAAAATTTCCGACCATCTGATTTCACTGGTCATATTTGACCTTATGGGATATTTTACAGAAAAAAAACGGCCTTGTTTTTTGTAATTTTACACTTATATGTTGTTTGTTCCTGACCTGCTTCTTAACTTCTTAAATTGTTGACGATTGTAGTAGAGCTAGGCCCGATTTTATCAACATGCATATTCAACAAAGACTTTGACAAAGCTTTTCTATTGGATGTTGTTCGCAAAAGCTTTCTATTGGGTATTGCGGGCTAGGTTAATAACTATCATCCAATAGTATTTTATCATATTGGAAACAAAACGTCAAAGCTGGATGACACTTTCATTAAAAATATTTTAGAATTCATGGATCAAAATCATAGCAGAAAATCAGAACAAAGTAATTGATTTGCAAATTAATGCTAGATTTTTAATCTTTACCTTATAATTATTGTATAATTACCAATTGCAATTGCAGTCAGATTGATTATAGACTGGATGCATGTTTGTTATAGAATAGGCCTTCTTATAGAAATATTCACAGAGGATGTAAAGATTGTAGGCACTGCGTAAAAGGCACCGTCGCGCAGAAACACATTTATTTAAAAGCACCTTATTCACTTTCTGGCTATACGAAAGATTTTTAGTTTAGGAAAAATAAGGATATGCGTTATACTTTTGCTAGATCTCAAGACTTTGCTGTTAAGCAGGATAGGCAACCAGTAATGCACGCTTGCATCGTGTGTATCTAAAATGGTTTTGTGAAATGCAATAAAATGTTATTTTTACCCTTTTTCTATAATACAAAGGTACATTGGATGGTATTTATAATTATTATCGATTATTATCGAAAATAATGCAGTAATTTGAATTTCCTGTCATCATCATCATCATTGAATTAACAGTACATTTTATCCAGTGATCAAATGTGTCGGTTTTGTGGAATCTGATTGGTTAAGATTAGCAATTGCTAAACTCTTTGTCAAACAGGAAAATGCAAGTTTTTACCCATTTAGGATAGGAAAATCAGAGTTGAAAATATACTAGAGAGTTCACAATGGTCGATTATATATAAAGCATGTCTTTTTTCACCTTCTGAAATAAATTTCAAGAGAAATCAAAATCAATAATTTTCAGAGAACTTTGACAGATGCAAGTTTTCGAATGGGCTGCTCTAATTGATCAAAACCTTTGTTAAAGTTCCCGTGTTGATAAAATCGGGACCTAGCATTTTAAAGTCTTTGTACTTAATGTATTGGTGTTTTTCATTAGCAAATCTCAACCCTTTAAAGCGCTGAAGATGGCAATAAGCATTGCCGAAAGCTAGGCAGTTAACACCAGAGTCTCCTGTATGCAGTGCCCCATAGACTTTTTTAAAAATTTTGACCATAACCCCAAGATTTTCTCATCTATATAATATTTAATATATTCACCCACACAACACACAAAATATTTCTGCAGAGTTGAAATGTACCGGTTTTTTATGGACAACCTTTATACAGCAGTAATAGGGTAAAGTGCTCATCAGTACTTTGACATTTGTCAAGTACCTAAACGTCTTCTGGATTATTGAAAATTTAATAATTGGAAGAGGAAGAAATGGACTATGAAAAGGAGCACCTACGATAATACGTTGGCGTACGCCGAGGCATACTCGTTTGACTAGTCAATTTTCCGATGTAGTCCAATCCGCGGCAATTACCTTGTATCCAGTGTAGCACCGGAAAAGCTGTGCAGAAAAATTTTACGGGCGATTAATTTTTCCGTTGCTTTCGCCACTCGCGACCGTCATGCGTTGCATATTCATGACTTACACTCCGGACTGTTACGGTGTTGCCGAAGAAGCAGGGTTTATTTTGAATATATACCAGATATCCCATTGCATCGCTCCCAATTAATCCTGATGACATCCGTAGGGCAACGAATCTTGTCCATGAAACGAGAAAGGCGTTGTTTGAATTTTGAAACAATCACTGGATAATAAGAGGAATAATATACAACCTATACTGGAAACAAAAAGCAGGCCTCCAAATTAATAACTCACTGTGCGCAAATGAAATACCAAATACAATAGGGTCAGACAAGGCGATATGTTCTCACTTTTGTTATTCATTGCATACGTCGAAAAGATTTTTCAGTTAGCACTTGAAGAAAAGACGAATGCCCAAAACAAATGGCTTCCCTAGAAATAAGCTGAGGCACGCTGATGATACCGCAATAATAGCAGACAACATGGCAGACCTGAATTTTATGGTGGACAAAATAGACAGAGTATGGTCTAAGTATCAATATAACGAGAACAACAGTTATATTCCAAACTTAAAAGTAAAACACCCAAAGATAAAAAACACATGTTATATATCTCAAATACCCTGTATGAACTGCGATAAAGTATATATTGGACAAACTGCACAACACCTAAAGAACAGAATTCAATCACATAAATATAGCAAAACCTGTTCCACCGCTCTTAACAAATATGGAACTGATATAAATGAAACTTTTAATTTTGAATACACACTCAGCCATACTCAGCTCAGAAAAACATAAAAAACGTGAATTCAAAGAAATGATAGGGTGATGGTCCAATAAGCGCGCGGTGCTCTCTAGCGGCCATAATGTTTAAATTAGACGAAAATGTTTTAAATAAAAAACGTTTCTTTTCAAATGCTCTACATTTAGAAAATAATTTCAAAGATGGCGGACTTCCGGATATACCGAAAGTAGGTATCAACCTACTTTATTTTAAATGGAACACCCTGTATATTATTACGTTTTTCAATTCAACATCGATTTTTAGGTCCAGTTCGAGGCCTCGCTGATTCTCACGTTTGACAGCTTCAAGCGCAGCGGTCGCATCCGCTGACTAAGAAATGGGGCAGACGCCTTTAGTATTACCATTGATTAACTTATTTTAAGTTAATCAATGGTATTACACAGAGACGTAGCGACGAAAGCTTAAAAGGCGTGACATCTAACTGTTTAGGAGATGGTATTTTTGCGAAATTTATTCAGGAAAATCGACAGTTCTCATTATCGTTTATGTAATTGATATGTATCTGTTCTACTATAAACATACATATATTAAAACTAGAACAGATACATATCAATTTGTTATGAGGAAATATTATCTAACTTAATGATTCTCCACAAATGGTAACTACTATGCTATGAATATTGATCAAAAACAATATTGTTCATCTCGATTACAGAGTATTAATAAATACAGTTTAAAAAAACTAAAAAAAACACGCTTTAATGATAAGGTTAACTAAAAAATTAATAATAAACATAGTTTAATAAACTAAAAAACAAGCTTTTCAAGAACATCGGACTAAAAAGTTAAAAACAATTTTTAAAATAAGATTAAAACAATAATGATCGGAAAATACTAGTATTATTGTGAAAAAAGCATCGGGCGCTCGATTTACGAATAACATGGCACAAACACCCACGCTTTTTTCACAGTCGTACTAGTATTTTCTGTTTATTATTATTAAGCTTACTTTAAAAATTATTTTCAACCTTTTAGTCTGATGTTCTTTAAAGGCCTGTTTTTAGTTTTGTTCAAACTATTTATTCAAGTAATACAATCAAATTATCATGTAGTATAAACTCTAAAGTTAGTAAACAGAAGCAAATAAGTTTTTGTCCCCGTCTTGTCCACAAACAAATAGGAACGGACAAAACACACCCTCTCAAGAAAAGCACAAGGAAAGAAAACTATTGAAGAACAAAACGCAAAAAGGAAAACTTAAAATATTCAACAATCACAACATGATTTAGTACATGCCGAATAAGAGCTTGTAAAATTGAAAAACTATTTTTATCGCTACACATTTGCTAGACATATAATTAACGCTGCTCCTACAATCCGGAATAGTTTCTCCGGAAGATGCGGGGAGCTGAAAAGGAACCGACGATGGGCGTAATAAATAATAATCAGGTGCGCGCTACATTAGAAAGAAATGGAAACAGTTATGTTAGCGCATCGCCCGAAATTTGTAAAATTGAAGAGGAAGGCGATTTGCAGATGTTTTCTATCCTAATTCCTGACGCTTCATTTTCCAATATATTTACATAAAATTTTCACATGATGTTTAGAAGGAAATTGCCCAGAGTGATATCGAAGCATTTTTTCATTTTTGCTTCTGGGCTTTTTTTTTTAAAAAAAAATACAAAGTTGACGAAGAAAATAGGCAACTTCAACCGATAATATTTCATGTTCAATCAATTTTTTTCAAAAAATGCTTCCATAGCCCCCTGTGTAATTTCCTTTTAAACTTCATGTAAAAATTTTATGCAAAAATATTGAAAACTAGAGCGTCAGGAATTGGGATGAAATCACTTGAAAATGACCGTTTATGCTTTCCGTAGGAGCCGCCTTAAGAAGATAAAATAAATGTCAAATGATGGAGAGTCCAGAAACAGAAAACCATACCTTTAGCTTTATAGTGGCGTCTCTCTGATCATAATGCGTAGAGACGTAACACATTATGGCAACCCTGCCTTGGATGTGGTCATTATGACAGGATTATTGTTTTCGCTGGAATATGCATGCCTATAAATTCACTTGAAACGATATTTTCATACACATAGCGTGGATTAATAATGGCGCCCTGTGTGTGTGTTAGCCAGGTTGGATGACTCGTTCGCTGGTCAGTTGCCATAAAATGGCCGTATTTCAATCAGATGCTCGGGGAGACACGGCTGTTTTACTGAGTGATGGTGAGGGATTGAAATTAGTCTCATTATTATGGAAATGATAAAGGATGGGCGCCCTTTCGAAAATTATGGTATGATCAAATCAAAAATCAAAATTTTAGTTTGTATGAATCGCAAAACAGAAAGTAGAGATAGATGCTAAAACTCATTCATAAATTGCTTGGCCGTGTAATATTAGCTATGATGTCAGTCACATTGAATAGCTTTTTGTTCATAGTATGTCTTTTCAGTCAGGAGCTTAGAGTAGTTTTCCATCATATTATGGAATTCGCACATAGTGCTTATACTTGTTTTTTTATGTACCTTAACTATTATTTTAATATTATACAGGGTGTCCAGTTAGTGGGTAATTCTTCGATATCTAGCAAAGTATACCTGATAGAAGAAAATGTCAAATACAAAAGTTATTTGGCTACCTAAGACGCATATTATAGAAATATTTTGAAATATACAGGGTGTTGCGGAAAAGTAGGATAGTGACCAATTTATTTTTTTTATATAGAACTATAACTTTTTTTTAAATTCTTTTAGTTTCCATCATTGATCTCCATTTAACCCTAAAATATTTTTGGGATAGGTTGCGACGTTGCCAAGTTATAATTTATTTTCTATTAATTTCCGGATTTGCAAGGTCGCAAGTAATACGTCCAAATTGATATATTCCTTTAACTTTTCTTAATAATATTATACAGCGAGTCACTCGAATATTAAGTGGATATTATTTTGGATGCTACCAGCAATTTGTATCTACAGGGTGTTTTGGCAGAATTTTAAATTACAGCAACTTGAAGGTCATTTTACTTTGTTTTCTTAAATTTAACACCATGTATTTTTTGTTTTAAATAGAAATATCTACTAATACCCTATCTCGCCTTGTAATATTTTTTTTCGCGTTTGCGGCGTTGCCAAGTTATAAATTATTTTTCCAAATTTTCAAACAAATATCCCCGATTTTAATTTATTTTAAATAGAATCCTCTACTTATTTTTATTGCAATGAATTGCGCATGTCGAATTTAGTAAGATCTCATTTTGTTTCTAATAATTACTGAGATACGGCAACACCGCTTTTTCAGTTAACGGTACCGGAACGCTTAAATATTTCCAAAACCGCCACAGCTGGAGAGGTGAAATCCAATACTTCAGGGTTTTTGAACATACAGAAATCAAAAACGCTAACACCAGTGTTGTCAGATTTACCGCTTTTACGTTAGACTTCATAAATAGGGCATTCCATTCAAAATTATGACGTAAAATTGGTAAATCTGACAACACAGCTGTTAGCGGTTTTGAATTCTGTATGTTCAAAAACCCCCAGGTATTGAATTTCACCTTTCCAGCTGTGGCGGTTTTGGAAATATTTAAGCGTTCCGGTACCGTTTATTGAAAAAGCTTGTTGCTGTATCTCGGTAATTATTAGAAACAAAATTTTGAAATTGTGAGATCTTGCTAAGTTTGACATGTGCAATTCATTGCAATAAAAATAAGTAGAGGATTCTATTTAAGATAAATTAAAATCGGGGATATTTGTTTAAAAATTTGGAAAAATAATTTATAACTTGGCAACGCCTTAAACGCGAAAAAAAAATTACAAGGCGAGATAGGGTATTAGTAGATATTTCGATTTAGAATAAAACATACAGGGTGTTATATTTAAAAAACAAAGTAAAATGACCTTCAAATTGCCGTAATTTAAAATTCTGCCAAAAACATCCTGTAGATACAAATTGCTGGTAACATCCAAAATAATATCCAATTAATATTCAAGTAACCTGCTGCATAATATTATTGAGAAAAGTTAAAGGAATATATCAATTTGGACGTATTACTTGCGACCTTGCAAATCCGGAAATTAATAGAAAATAAATTATAACTTGGCAACGTCGCAACCGATCCCAAAAATATATCAGGGTTGAATAGAGATCAATGATCGAAACTAAAAAAATTTAAGAAAAGGTTATAGTTCCATATAAAAAAATCAAGTTGATCACTATTCTACTTTCCCGCAACACTTTGTATATTTTAATGTATTTTTAGAATATGCGTCTTGAGCAACCAAATAACTTTTGTATTTGATATTTTCTTCTATCAGGTATACCTTGCGAGATATCGAAGAATTACACACTAACTGGACACCCTGTATGTTTCTGTTTACTTCTTAAACTCATAGCAAATAACAGAATTACAAATTAGCGCATCAAACCTCGGAGCACAATCAAAGGCCGTAGGGATTGGATACAGAAGGTCATTCCCCAACACAGATCCTCGGAATACAGTCTCTTATGATTTGGTGGATAATCTGGTGCTGGACCCACATTAACAGTGAGGAGATGTTATACTATCTCACACTATAGATGAACCGTGCTCATCGGCTAAGTTAAATAAAAAATAATAAAAGGAAGTGGTATGCTCTATGATTTTTCCTGTAAGGAAGGTTCTATTCTAACCAGACTGAGTTACATTGCAGAACATTCCAAAAGAATTGTGTGCATAACTGATTTGTAAAATGTGTAAATTGAAAATTGGCATGCCTGTACAGTAGGTACTGTATAATACTAGTATTTGGGGAATACATTTGTAATGACATTTTTTTGTTACAGGTAAGTGAGTTGACAACAGATTTGGTGTAACTGTCAGACTGTAAGTATTAATCAAGGAATATTTATGGACTGGGAGATAACAAGATCTATAATATTTTCTGTTGCCACCAAACTCCTACTGAAATAACTAACATCTTAATGGATTCCTTTATATTTATCATATAAATAATCAAGGTTTCATCATCATAGTCACAATGTCTTAACAGACATGTTGTGAACTCGTAAAATGCATTTACACATTTTACGAGTTTCTCTTGGGATATCTTTAAGATCTTTAATGCAGTAGTTTCCCATTTGCTTTCTGCATCCTCATGCCGTTGACCAGTTGGTATCTACTGGTTCATCCGCCTTTAGGGGCAATTTCTCACCCCAAGGACAAGAAGGTGTCCTGACTCTTCTCAACTCGTCCACCCGAAGCTGTTGGTTGAGAAGAGATTACTGCTTATACCGACAGTAGTTCGGTGTTCCTTTAAGTCGCCTTTTACGACTCGCAGGATATACGATGGGAGATATTCTAATCCGCCCCCACACGGTCAAATTAAATAAATCAAGGTTTAAGATAGTTTAAATTTTATGGGGATAATTACGCTGTTTGTATCTTTATTTCTCTATCTGACAGAAAAATTAAGTTTCATTAAAAAAATTATAGAAAAAAATAATAAATTTTCCCTTTTTTCTCACGAATAAAAAGTAAAGGTGCTGTGATCGAAAGCACATATCATGTAAACAATTAGGAAACTTTTTCCTAGGATTTTGGTCTGCTCATACACTAGCTTTTTTGTTTTGAGCCCATATAGTAGTAATAGCAGTAAAATTTCTAGAATCGATGCATTTAATTAAAAAACTCAAAATATGTTATAAAAAACTTCTACTTTCTGAGCATTTAGCGGTTTAGCAATACATTTTTTTGATTCGTTAGATTTTGGGAATGCTGTGCCGTGAGCCCACAGCAGGTACTTACTTTAAATGATCGTCAGTTTCTAAAGGTTGTTGTTATATCCGTAAAGTTCTGCCTCACTTGTCACCTTCAGTTGATTGCTGCTTTTCACATTTTTCCGAGCATTTTGGTTATAATATGCACCCAGCTTAAAGTGCACAACCAAAACTTGACAAAAATAGACCACAATTTATCGACGAAAAAATATTTAAAAAAACCTCAAAAAATAGGTTTTCCTTATATTGATGTTGAATTTTATGCTTTTTTATTTGAAGTAAATATAAATTATGAAGCATTGCGTGCATTTCATTGAAATTTCAACATTAATAATGCCTAATAGTAGATGCTGCTCAGCAAATAAAGTCAGCTTCAGACAAAATGTATTCAGAAGTGTTAGACCTTTGTCTTGAACTAAATTATGATTTTCAAGGAAATAGCCCCATAACCATCCTTTTTTGTCTCGTCTCTCATTCTCTATCCTGTTAATAAAAAACTACAACGTTTGATGTTTAGCATAAGATTTTCTACATAACATTGAGCCGAGGCACCTGCGTGAAATTTAGTTAAAAAAACAAAAATTGCTCTTAGTAGATTTTTTTATTCGCTAAGGAGCGCCTTTTCCTAGGCGCTATGAATATTTTTATTTCAACAAAATGAACGCAATGCTTCAAAATTTATGATTTCAAATAAATTTCAAAAGTTTCAAAAACATTTCTATATTGTTTTAAATACTTTTTGCCGATAAATTGTTGTTTGTGGTATTGTTTCACCCAGTTGTGTTTGTGCGCTTTATGCTGAGAAAGTCTGCATAATTGCTATTTAAACCACATTTAATTTTGGACAAATAAAGCTCTTTTAAGGGTCTGATTCTTGTGGGTTGGTTAATAGTAGCGTAACACCAATCCACGTTAAATATAATACGTTTTACCCCATTTTTAGCCCGCAGTGTTAAAATGCGTTTTACGGGACTTCCAGACTAGCCGACGTCAGCAGTACAAATCTTATCGCACCCCCTGCTCCAGCCCTGTCCCCTTAATGACCGGTTGGGGGCGAGTGGGACTTTATGCGAGTCTGTCTGGCGCGAAGGCAGCGCCCCCTGGCAAATATACTGCATATTGAGGTATTAACATTTATCGTCGTATGGCGACGGGCGCGGGCGTCCGGCCATCAAGTTGGCGTCGATCGACAACACGTCCTGCAGGATGGCCGACCGGGGAGGGCGAACCCGGGAAAAACGCCCGCATTCGGGACGGGATATGCTTTGCCCGTTGTTATTTGTGAAGGTCTTGGGAACGTTACGGTGCCACTCTTGCAGAAATTGAATGAACGTAGACATGATGGTGTACATGTACATATTGCGGATTTGAAGCTCAGTGCTTGCACTTCCATTTCGACCTTTCATGCCTGAGGGGGCTAGACCACCAGGCTATCGGGATTTATTTTTTTATAGTGTGCCATCTTACGTATCATATCAGAAAAGTTTTTTTATTTTTTAAATTCATGTTGATCATATTTTATTTATTTTTATATTTTATAACTTGTAATAAGATATCTACTAACAAATGCAGGCCTTGTAATGTGAGAAACAGTTTGGTTGTTGGTCTTAAACTTAAAGAGAGTCCTTGCATCTGCCATGTTAAGCAAGTTAATAAACTGGATGTCAACTTATAATGGGCCTATACTACATTTTTGGTTTATTGGCTTAAACGAACCCTGACACCACGTAGATGCCATAAATAATTTTACAAAATTTTTCTATCGTATTTATAACCGAAAAAAATTGCTCCAAATATTGAATTTTTTGAATCCATATACTTCCCGCCCAGGTCGTGACGTCACCTGTAGGGAACCAATAAGAGCTCACTGGTACAAAACAATAGCATCCGCTCATAGTCATCGGACCACGAAAGGACGCTTCTCATTGGTTCCCTACAGAAAGGACGCTTCTCATTGGTTCTCTACAGGTGACGTCATCATCGGCTATTTCAAATTACAGTACAATTTTCTTTTTAGTGTTATTCTCATTTGGATCAAGTTTTCTGCTGACTTTTCACAGTAAACGGTCCTATGTATCATCAAAAATAATACAGCAGTAAATAAATTGATCAATTTGAGATCACGGTATAGGCCCATTCATTAATCATTTCGATGACATTTCGTTTCAACCTATGCCCGTTTACATATTTAAAAAAAAAGTGAAACATTTATTCTTAACACATAGTTTTTACCCTGCACTGTACAGAAGCAGATTAGCTTTTTTTATACCTCACATACCTGATAAACTTCTAACAAAGATGATGCTCCTGTAATGAGCTTCATTTTTGTGTAGGATTGTTTATCTAAGCTTCTGAATCTCCTAGAATAGAGGTTTCATTATAGGTGTGTAAGCCTTTGTCGACATGGATCTAGCTCTCTATTTACCAGTCTGTAGCTTGATTGTTATGCTGCTTGGAAGTATTTCCTAACATATCATTGATCGATAGCTAGCTGTTTAATAATGCCAACCTCAAGCTTTTCAATAACAATGACAATACTCTTTATACCACGATGACCGAAAATTGCTCAAAAATTAACTGCCCCAAGTTTGATTTGGAAAATATTGACTTGATTCTTTCAAATCATATCCACCTAAACAGGATCACCTTGTTATTACAACTGATGGCACCAAAGAAAGGCAAACTGAGCACGTGACCTACAATTCTACTACTGGAACGCAAATTGTATTAAGATGAGTGTATGCATACGCTCTAATCCTCCATCTAGTGCTCAAACGACTGATATCCACATGCCATTGGTGCCATCAAGTGTGAGGAATGAACGAATGAAGAATTACAACTACAATTGTTATTTAATTTTATATAGACAAACTTATCTACCTCCTTTGTCCAGTACAGAGACTTTTCTCATTTTCTCTTATGTTATCACAAGTCTATTTTATAGCTAGAGTTTGTTGTATTAATATTTTTATCTGCTGGTTTCTCTACAATTTAGCTCTATTAAAATTCTATTCAAAGAAGATAAAAATAGTGGAGTTCCTCTAAGAGACGGTACCAATGAAAGTTGTGGTCTCCAATAGCTTCATCCAAAGAAGTCATTTTTACAGCGCTTGAAATATTACGAGTTTACCAGGTCGTAAGTTTTCATATAGCTCAAAATTGCACACCGCTTACAGAAGGTCCTTCTTAACTAAATACAGAAAACCAATTTTATTTTGTTTTGTGAAACCGCACTTAAAGTTATACTACACATAGACATGAGAATCCAGCTCTGATGAACAGTCAGTCTCTATACCAAGAAGTCACTTATTCAAACTTGTATGAGTAAGGAGTACATAAAACTTGATCTAGCACGTATACAACATGTACGGCTGCTGGGGAAAAAGCTCAGATAGGTGTTCAGAGCGAGGAAGTACGTCTCACCATTCAACCTCCTTACGTTGTTTGAGGATCTGGCCTGGAATATTCCTCACATCTCTAGGGAGTTGCTGCTGCTGCTGCTGCTGCTGCTGCTGCTGCTGTCAATACTTGACGCAGTCCAGTATAGAGAGCAATTC
The DNA here is from genome assembly GCA_951848785.1 of Callosobruchus maculatus. NCBI lineage: Eukaryota > Metazoa > Arthropoda > Insecta > Coleoptera > Chrysomelidae > Callosobruchus > Callosobruchus maculatus. The sequence goes on from CATOUR010000177.1 coordinate 1,062,375, forward strand.
AAATAATAGGTGACCTTGCCTTGTCCGCTGATTTCTTACTGCCGTGTATTTGGTGACCTTTCAATATTTGACCGGTAACTCACGGGGCCTGCTCCTTTGAGCCATCATTCCTCCATAATTCTGCCGCTCATCAAGCCTATTGGATGCCACCCCGGGATTACTGCATCTCATCCCAAGGCGTTTATTTTTCAATGATCTAGAAGCGTCTTTATTAAATCCGTTTTTGTAAAAAAGTGCAAACTAACATGTTCAAAGCACCACTAAATTTTATGTGCTACAATGCTAATAAAATGGACAGAATCAATAATAATTAGCCTTAATTGACTGACGAATAATTATGTATAATATGTATTTTTATTACACTTTTTTATGTATCATAATTTTAAGTGGCTTACAGACGTTGAAGCATGCTACGATTCCTGAATCGACTCAAGGTTTCATGAAACTGGCATCAGTTGCATAAGTTCATACTCAACTCGAAACCTGATGCGATGCCTGAATCGACTTAATATTTTATGCGTCATGCGACACAAGAATAATAAGGTGTAGGGTGGAGTTATTTCTTTGCATCGACGCAATACTGTACAAGTTGAAACAGTTGAAACCTGCATCAGCATCATCGACTCGGCGTCATGGCTCACCGACCAAAATGGGATTCCAGGCTCTGCATCGCTGCAAGCCGCAACTGATACCAAATTCGTGATTCAGTACTACACACGCTGCTACTTGCATCATGATACGTAGAAGTCGATGCCTGCATCGCAGCATGCATCAACGTCTGTAGTCCGCTTTATGTGTAAAACTTTTCTGCCATTAATTTTTTCTCCTTTTTGTTATTTCATAATTATAGTTTTGCTATCTAAATGGTACATGTCTTATTATTATTATTATTATTATTTATTCATACAAGTACCAGTATAAATAAAGGCCACCTTTGAAAGTAATAACTTGGATAAAGGTATTGGCTGATAATAATGAAACATTAAATTTTTTACACTTCGTGACAGATCTAGCAGGTCTTCAGCAGCGGTCTTCAGTTCTCCAGCTTTACATCTCTTCTACGTCGATGTTACCCTCATCTGCCTGGCGATCATGGTACTCAGACATTTGGTTTATGGAGTCTTGCATGCATTCGGTCACTCGTAATATAATAAATCCTACATTTCGCTCTGACTGACAATTTCGAATATTGATGGGTAATAAATGCTTAGTATTCTACAGGGTGTCCCAAAAAATAGTGTCAAGCGGAAGTCCAGAGATAGAGCACACCTAGAAGTATCTGAATCACCCCCATATATGTTATGCAATTTTTTGTAGTTTCCGAGTTATGAATTTTTTTCTGAATTTTAGAGAATTCTCTACCTCCACAACTTAAAACTGTTCCAAAAGAAAAACTAAAAGACTTTTCCGAATTCTCTTTTTTGCTAATCAATCCCCAAGAGTTAGCTGTTTATACGTAAAATAATCGGCTTCGTAACTTTGATGAAAGTTATAAGAATTTTAGTGTAAAGTGAAAAATTTACGATCTGATAATTATGACTTAAATCTTCGACTCTAAATTAAAAATCCAAAGAGGTGATCTCATGATTTCTAAGTAGGTCTAAAAACTTCTTCAGACTCTCAGCTATCACACTCATTGAAAAAAAGTAGTACTTAATGGGGCTACTTTCGCTCCAATCGTCCTTCAAAGGCAATAAGCGAAGATTTCTCGAAATTAGCGATGTGACCTTCAATTCATCAATAGCTTATGTTAACGCGCTAATAGCAGAATGGTTGTCAGTACCGCAATAATAAACGTTAAAAACGTTCCATAAATTAAACATTTGTTAAAAAAGATCCTATTTCTTGCTAAAAAACCACAAGGAGGGCATTCTTCAAAACCGGTTTTTTCCTGAGCGACAACAAAGGAGCTAACGCTAACGCAGTAAACGATGTTAGAAAGAGAAAGCTATGATGTTGTTGTGATGTCTTTTCAAGATGTGTCATTGCATAGGTTGCTTTCGTTGTCTTTATTCAGTCGTCTGTCTATCTTTGCGGCTTTAAAACGATACGCTCTTGTTTGGTGAATTATTTTGATAATTGGGATTTCTTTGCGGACTATTGAGTGCACGCAGATTCGAAATTTGGCTTTCTCTACGGACTATGAGTGCTATCGGTTTGGATTGGTGTTGCTTCTGTTGTCTGACTACTTGGCTATTCCTACGGACCTTGAGTGCACGACAACTGGATTTAACGATGCTGTTTTCTGCAAGAGACTATGCAACAAATGGATAGGTCGTGGTGGACCCACTGAATGGCCGCCACGGTCACCTGATTTAAATCCGATAGTTTTTTGTTTGGGGCTACTAGAAAGAACTAGTTTATGCTAAAGCGTGTCGAAACATCAGCAAATTACGCAACAAATCAACACAGGCTGAAGAAACAATAAAAACAATCGAAGAGCTTTTGTTAATTTAAAAAACAATTTTTTTGAAAGATGTAGATTATGCATCGAACAAGAAGGTAGACATTTTGAAAATTTCTTGTGAAATTGAATAAACTTAGTGAAGAAATCTGATAATTTCGTTTTATTTTACAATTTCCCACTTACAAAGAAGAAGTCGTACATGTAAAAAAAATGTGACACTGGTGGTCATCTATCGATATTGTCATCGCACTGAATGTTTTTTATTGCGGCACTGACAGTCATTCTGCTATTAGTGCCCCAAAATTAATTATTGTTTCATTTAAAGTCCCTTCGCTTATTTCAAGAAATCTCCGCCTCTTGTCGTTGAAGGTCGATTTTAGCCAAAGTAGCCGCATTAAGTACTACTTTTTTTTAATTATTATGATAGCTGAGAGTCTGAAGAAGTTTTTAAGCCTGCATAGAAATCATGGAATCACCTCTTTAGTTTTTTAATTGCGAGTCGAAAATTTAAGTCATAATTAACAGAACGTAAATTTTTCACTTTACACTATAATTTTCATGACTTTCGTCAGATTTACTAAGCCGATTCCTTTATGTATGAATAGTGAACTCTTGAAGATTAATTAGCAAAAAAGACAATTTGGAAAAGTCTTTTGATTTTCTTTTTTGAACAGTTTCAAGTTGTCGAGGTAGAGAATTTTCTAAAATCAGAAAAAAATTCATAACTCGAAAACTACAAAATATTGTAACATATATGGGGGTGATTCAGATACTTCTAGGTGTGCTCTATCTCTGGACTTCCGCTTGACACTATTTTTTGGGACACCCTGTATATTACTAAGCTCGAATCAAAAAACTTCTGCTAATTCAATCTTTTCACAGCCACCTTGGTACTCTGGAATTTAAGCGTTGCCTTCTTGGCTGCTTAACTATATAAAAAGATATAATAGTCTTGTTTGATCAACAAGTCTTCAGCTTCAAAACTTCATCAATTTGCTTCGACGAAAAGCTCCGTGGTATCTGTTTGCAAGGGCTACAAGTATGAAACACAACCTTGTACACTATCTTTACCTGCACAATTTGCTTTAAGATATGCTACGCGCTACTGAACATGGCATGGCATGGATTTACTACAAAATCGTCTAATGAATGACATATATAAGCGAACTCAATTGCAGTCACCATCTTATTTCATTTGCCTTACTATTGGCGTCTAAGAACTACGATAAGAACTACATTCAAACACATTAAAGGCAGATAGAATTAATTCAGTGCTGCATTCTCCAATGGATATCAGAATAAAACAATTAACCAATTTCAGTCTCTCTTATATAATATGTATGATATACACGCATCGAAATTAAACCTGAGACTCAATATGTAACTATCCTTGCATGCATAATGGATGCCGGCTCACCTCAATTTTCCAACGCGATCTCCTAAAATAGCCAAACAACAAACGCCTGTCTGGCCTGGTTGACCTCCTGACGGCATTCACCCCCAGAGACCCCGTCCGACCGTCTGTGTGTCCGTCAGTCAGTGCACCCAGTCTCCAGAAGCAACACATCACGTCAGGTGTACGTTACCGACACAACCAAGACATACCGGACAGTGCGCGTGACGTCTTGATTTGTAGTGACGTACACTGGAGGTGTTACCGAGAGCTTAATGGGTTGTATTGTATACAATATGCTGGAACAGTGGGATGATGGGATGCATGTGTCAGATCGAAGTGCCCCCTAGATGGTCAATATTATTTTATTGACGCTGCGTTTGATGTTTTTTTTAATGGCAGTGGATCAGGTCCCGGCAGCCGGGACCTGAAAATTACAATCTAAATCTCGGCAACCGGGATTTTTTACATTTTAATTTGAAATCCCGGCATCCGGGATTTTGATTGCAGTTTTCAGGTCCCGGCTGCCGAGATTTTTTACATCAGATAATAAATTGCGGCAGCGTTTATTTCATCAAAAATTTTGCAATTCTTAATATTATTATAAGTTGTACTTAAATGAAAAAAAAAAACAACCAAACAACCATTGTTGGTTTTATAGCGAAACTATGCATTACCTTTGGAGAATAAACAAATGAAAATCTACGTTAGATAGTCAAAGATAACACTAGTTACACAAATGACTATATTTAACACGTTTGTACAAAATAGTACGTTTTTTTTTTCATTTACAGGCTACAAACTTTCAGTTATTATTATTTAACATATCAATACAGTTTTATAACATTTATTCTTTGTTTATTAAACTAACACATCCGGCAAAACCAATACTTCTGTTTAGGTCTTCTTGCCAGAGAAACACATATAAAATGGTACCGATTCAAGCAGCTACTACATCAGATGAAACTTTCATTGAGATCATGGTTACAAACAGCAGATATCCACTGGTTCAATTCTCTTTTCTTTTTAATGATGGACTCTTAGCTTCATTTGTGAAATATCTTCGAATACAAAAACGTTCACAATTGACTTCAATAATTTTGTTGTTGATAAGATCTGGTTCTTTTATATCATAGTCCTGTATAAGGAAACTAAGTGAGGATATGTTGTCAACTTTATTTGTGCCTGTGATAATCCAGGACAATTATACCTAGTTTTTCTTTTTTATTGTAATTGAATTTGATGAAAGGAATTTTTTTAATAGCTTTTCTTTTCTTGGGCATACCTACCCATTAATTCGATGAAATATAGTTGTTTATAGAATTCTTACCTTGTCTTTCTGTTACTCCTTTTTTCCTTAATATTTAGCTTTTGACCCCCATGTATACAACAGTATTTGATGTAGTTATACTTTAAATTCACATTAGCTTTCTCTATAATATGTGGTACACGTTTTCGGGCAGAAGTTCTATTATCTCTCATCCAGTATTCGGTTAATGTTTCCTTTTTATGCACTTTTATGAAATCTTCAAATGGATTAAACTTACCTCCAAGCTTCATTTTTACCAGTAATAATAGTAAAAACCGAGGTTAAAACTAAAAAGACCATTCACCAAAGATCGAAGGTAAACAGAGCATGCAGATAACCTCAAACTTCTTATGTGGAAATGCCGGGTGCCGGGATTACTTTTCTAATGTAAAATATGCCGGTTGCCGGGACCTGAAAATTACAATCAAAATCCCGGCTGCTGAGATTTCAAATTAAAATGTAAAAAATCCCGGTTGCTGGGATTTTGATTGTAATTTACAGGTCCCGGCTGCCGGGACCTGATCCACTGCCTTTTTTAATTATGTTATTGGTTTTGATCTGAGATGGCCAGTTGTATCGTGGATGAGGCATCATACTAACAAAATCATATTGTTTTATGTCAGTAGTTACATTATCATTTTTAGTTTTTCTTTACGCATTTATACAGGGTGTTTCTAAATATCATGTACAAACGAAAGGAGATATTCTCCGTTTTTTTATGACTAAAATTTGAAATAAACATAGGTCCGCAAACACCTTTCATTTTTTATTAATTTTTATTAATTCCTCTCTCAATTTTTGAGGTATTTAGCTTAAATTTGGAATATAAGAAACGCAATGCGAGTTACTTAATTGCACGTGTCAAACGGTTGGCTGAATCTTCAGGGTTAATATTTTTTAGGGTTCCATTTTTCTTACAGGTTAAATTAACATACTGCTTAAGTCATTGTAAGGAATTTTGAAATTTCTCGGCAGTACTCTACTTACAGTCGCTGAGTCGTTTTGAGGAATACCTGCATCCATACGATTTTTGCAGTTTCGTTTGAATTGCTGTGTCTGTATGTCCGAAATTATTACTGAAAGCTGGTGATGTTTTTAAATGCTCTGATCTCGTAGCTGCACTCTTGCTCTCGGTCAACAATACAACATCTCTAAGGTCGGTATTACTGAGGGAATATAGTCTTTTTGAATAGCTGTCAACTGTATTTTTATTACTAAATGGTATAAAAACGTTGAGCTGAAAACTATAAACTTAAATACTGATAGAATACAATTATTGTATTGAATACAAAGTTCACTCATTTCTTTGCTGCCTCCAACTATCGTATAAGTTTTGAAACTGCTGAGTGATGATGCGTTCCCTATATTGAGGGACGGCTCATTCGTGACAAGCTATGGTCCGGCATTCCTCTTTAGTAGGCTCTTAAAGTTCTGGTGGCGTAGCAGGTTGGTGTACAGGGAAAAAAGTGAAGAAATATTATCAAATAAGCCATGTATGTGAAATATTGGGTCTTATGAATAAAAATGAGCATTAAGTTTATACTCAAAAATTTGGAGCAAATACTCCACGAGATATGAATAAAAACCAGAAGAAAATACTCCACTTGAGTAGGTACTCTTATGTACAATTTCTTGTGAGTATATTCTCATTTTTGGTATGAATAAAAATGTGTTTATGCTCTTTAGGGTGAGAATATACTCCAGAATTTTGAAGTCTGATAGTTACCAGACTTCAGTTTGACCGCGGCAGAGTTATGGCTGAGTTCGTATTTAATTTGCGTTCAAAAACATATTATCAACCTAGGAGAAGTACGTGTGCCGTGGGTGTAATCAATTGCACCCACATTAAAATTAAAAAATCGCCTCTTCATGGTGATGAATATATTAATCGCAAGGGGTATCATAGCATCAATGTTCAGGCCACTTGCAATGCAGACGAGTGGTTTGCAAGCGTAGACGCATCATGGCCAGGATCTGTCCATGATTCACGGATATGGAGCAACTCAGAAATTTTTAACATTGCAAAGAGAGAGATTCAGAGATCGAATGCTTTACTTTTAGGAGATGAGGGATACGGCATTGCGCCGTGGATAATGGTGCCCTTTAGAAACTCTAATACTCCGCTAGAGCATGCTTATAACAGCTGGTGTTTGTGACTTAGACAAAAGTATGGGAAAATCACGTAACATAGTATGCACAAATCCCATTTGGGATTCGCAACTTTTATTACTTTCTTTCTCACTGCTTTCACTCATTGGCTCATTGTACCAACAAATATTCGCGGACTGACTGCTTCGCTTCGATAATATTATCAGAGATTTAGAAATATGCCGAACGCCAACCAACGTTTGTTATCTGACACTTCTGACAGGCTCTGTCAAGTTTGACAATTAAATAGCGAGTATCTACTCTTACGTACCAGGAGCAGAAACTCATCAAATCTAAATATTTTTATTCATATGGAATGGAGTACAAACTTATACTTTATGCTCATGCTCATGAGAACATACTCGGAGTTTAACCTCCGGTATTATTCATATCACCCATTGTCCCATCTTAGAAGTCGGTCACAGAAGTCCTTAAAGGCTGGGCCAGAGGCCACGTTTTCCACCACGTTTTGTCTGTGCAGTTTCAAAACAGAATGAAAACGTTGCAAAAAAAGAGCGTCCACATGATGCCCTTTTGTGTTCATTTTACTTCCCACACCGATAGGTGAGGGTTGTATTGTGATCGCGAAAATTTTCGATTTTCAGATAATACACTTTTTAGGCGTTTTATGATGTCTACATAACGAAAATCCGCGTCACCCATTTCTGTCGGTCGGTCTGTCTGTCTGTCTTTCTGTCTGTCGGTCTGTCTGTCGGTCTGTCTGTCGGTCTGTCTGTCGGTCTATCTGTCGGTCTATCTGTCGGTCTGTCTGTTCGCGTTTTTCTACCCTCGTAATCTCAGCAACCGCTGCATAAATTGTGATGAAATTTGGGTACCGATATGCTGTGATGTCCTAGTAGGTAATGTTGCTATAATTTTGAAAATCGGTGTAGGGGCAGCGGAGTAATTAGCAAAAAACGAAAAAAATTAAATATCCCGGCGCCGGCCCTCCGGCACTGGCTAGCATCTTGTCGCAACTTGTAGGGTGAATACTTTGTTTAACAATATTTCAGCAGTTGTTGGATAGTGACAGGGAGGACAGGGCATCTTAAAATGAATGACGGAAAATCTTTCAGGCATTAAATAGATGTTGGAATTCCAAAAATTCCGCTTTTTCTCTTATTGGGGTGGACTCACATGCTCCTCTTGTTATTTTCTTCTTCTGCCAATACCGCAGCCACTACTATTACTTCTTCGTTAGAATTTCTGCTCTCAAACATGGTGCATCTGTGACTGTTACACCAGTGGCGTAACTAAGGGATCGGAGCTGCGGGGAGCCCCGAGGTTTTGGGGGCCCCGTAGTCCTCGAGGCCCAGGCTCCTCAACCACCATCGTTTGTGCAACAAAAAAGTACTAAATTAAAGGTCACCTTTCTTTGTATGTTAGTATGTTTTACAAATAATACTTCAAGCTATGAACCCCAAGATGCATACCATCAGTGAAAAAGTGGGTCAGTATTGAATTTTAAACTAAACCCTAAAAATCGGCCGAGAGTCCGCAGTAAATGGAAAAATGCGGGAAGATCTCATACGTCAAAAAATTTAATTTAATTCGATGTCTTCCACAACACAGGTCACATTAACAACTAACCTATATGTGTTAAATACAAAAAAATACCACGAATTTTGTAATTTTTTAGCTGATTAAAACATATAAGGTCGTTGTTTAGTTTGTATTTTACACCTACATAATATGTGTTGGTTGTTTGTGTGACCTGTATTGTGGAAGACACCGAGTTAAATTATCAAAAAAAAAATTGGACGTTTTTTATTTCTAGAATTGCATTTTAAAGCCTGCAACTCAATGCACATTGCTGTTTTTGTGAGAAAAGCTCAACGTTAAGCCCTGAAGCTGACAATAAAAATTGCCGAAAGCTTGACAATCAACGCCATAGTCTCCTTTATGCAGTGACCCGTGTTTATTTTCAAAATTTTGGCCACAACCCTAATATTTTCTCTTTAATATATACAGGGTGTGTTGACAACTTTTTTAACTGTTCATAGAAGTCGTTGAAATAAACTTTTTTTTTTCAAATAAGTTATCAGAAAACGGAAAAATAAAGGAGACGGAAAATAAAAAATGTAAATCTGGGCTTGTGTATCAGGAACCTAGCCTGTTTATCTTTAGTTTTTTGCTCCGATATTTGTCTTATCAATTAGGCATTGCACCTGTAGATAGTGCAGTAGTCACTTTCTGTTCATCTTTGTTGATTTTAATTTGGTAAATACTAAAAGCGGCACATTATTGGGAACGCAACTTTTAGGATTTACCAACTTAAAATTAACTATACGAGAAACTGAATGTGACTAGTACATTAATTTCCTGACGATAAGACAAAAATTTGAGCGAAAAACTAAAATAAACAGACACGAAAACTAAATGTAAACAGGCTAGGAGATTTGATTCTGTATCTCACTTATTTTTCAGTATTCGGGAAAAAAAGTTATTCGAGAAAGATGTTTATTTTAACTTAGGGTTGACCCTGTATATATACATAATATATTACGAAAAGAAAAGCCACGGAAAATTTCTTGCGGGGGGGGGGGAGAATCTTGCGAGGGGGCTCCGAATTTGAAGTTTCGCTACTGTGTTGCACAGTACTAAAAACACAGCGGTTTGTTGAGTTCGTCAGCCTCAAAGTGCTATGGATAGCGTCTGGTCGTGCGATGACAGGCAAATGAGCGACAACCTTAAGTATTCATTTGACATCAGAGTTAACTTATTCGTGTGGACTCCGCCACTCGTGTCGCATTTTCGATTCCAACCTCATTACAGAATTTACCTTCACAACACGGGGCATGGCGATTCCGTAAAATCGCGTAGTAAAGATCTTCAATTGCAACGAATTTAATCACCTCCATGCATCTGTCAGAAGACGAAATGCAATAACATACTAATTGGTGATCTAAGATGAATTTAATTACAACGTCGTTGAATAGGTTCATGCAGGCACTCCTTTAATCTGCGGTGATTGATAATTGAAGGCAGCTCAGCTCGGGAGAGTATAAGGAAAGGTCATCGCATTCAGTCGGACACCGCGCGACGGCGACGATTGTCTGCGGTATCCTGGCACTCGGCTCTGCTCTATGCGGAATTAGTCATGCATGTCTATGAATGCCGATTCATATCTATCTCTCGACGGATTTGAAACCTATTTAGACACAGATCTAATTGCCTTTCTTCGGCGCGGTGGTCATCGTTTGGGATGCGGTTGAAAAGTGTGCGACTTTCTTGCTTTCATCTCAATGGTCACTCTCGAAAATCAAGTAATGATTTATCATTTCATCATTTATTTGTACTAAACTATCAATTCTGCCACCTCGAAAGGTACGCTTGGTATGAGGTATTGGGATTATCATGCTGCGTTTTAATGAGTTGCTCTTCATGACCTTCAGTAGATCTACCCTGAGCAGCAGCATGCGTCCTTCTACAGGGTGCCCAATAAGAACGATAGGAAAGAAAAAAATTAAATAAGAGATATCAAATTGGTTTTGGCTTTGTTTTGAAGCTACATCCATGACATTAAGTATGGAATAGAACATCATTCAAATGTTCGCCTTGGGCTCGCTGGCAATGGGTCGGTCCCATTGCGGATGGCATCTTCGAGCATTTGGGGCGTTATCGCGTTGATGGCTACTCGAATATTGTTTTCGAGGGCATCCAGAGTTGCCGGTTTCTTGGAGTAGACCAACGATTTGACGTACTCCCAAAGAAAATAATCGAGAGGTGTCAAATCACACGATCGCGGTGGCTAATCAATGAACGGTCGTCTGGTGATGATCCAGCCGCCAAACTTCTGTCGAACAATTTCGAGCGTTGCGTCGCTTGTGAGGCTCGTGGCTCCATCCTGTTGAAACCACATGTCGGTAATATCGATGTTGTCGAGCTCTGGCCACAGAGCTTTTTCGGGTAGTGGACCACTTCTTTGACATTTGTGGATTGTTCACAGTCATTAACAACAATTCTGCTTGTTGACACAGCCACTGAGGTAAAAATTGGCTTCGTCTGAGAAGATGATTTTTTGGCCAAAATGAGTATCTTCGTCCAACATTTGTAACGCCCAATCTACGAACTCACGGCGACGACCTATGGTGTTAAAAATATCATATCGTCAGATGACAAAGTGTCTCCTTTACAGACAACTTCGTTACAGGATACACCACTGCACACGATTTATTTTATTTTTGCTGCTTGTTAGCTCATTTTGCTACCAAATGATGGTCAAAGACGCAGCTAGTCCTGCGCGCTGCTTGATTCTGCTTCAATGAAAATTCGGCCTTAAATCCTTTTTATTTCCTAATCCGCAACAGGCGAAATTTAGCCACATGGCTACTCCTACATTTAACCTATTGCAGACGAAACCACAGAATTATCAAAACATAAATAAAATACGAACAATAACTGTGAGCCTTATAAAAATATATAGATATAAAACAAATAACTTAAAACACAAACGATGGCGTCTAGCAAACCTAAAGGGGTTAAAAGAAACGTTTTAAAAATTTTGCGCAACTGTAATACAGTCAATGCTTTTAAACTATGTGGTATCGAATTGTATAGGAGCCTGTGCATAAAACTGGAGATGAATGTAATTTATCCAATTATAGAGCTATATCTCTTATTTCCTGTTTGACATATGTTTCCGAAAACATAATAAAGAACAAATTGGCTGAATTCTTAGAGAAGTGTAACATACTTTCTGATAAACAGTTCGGTTTCAGAAACAATAAATCTCTACTGGAGATGCGGTGACATATGTAGTAGAAGAATTATGCAGAAATCGAGACAGAAACATTTCAGCGTTATGTGGCCTCATTTCTAGCAAAGCATTTGACACAGTTGATCATATCATACTTACGAAAACTTTACACAATTATGGTATACGGGCCAAATATGTATCATCTGAATGAAAGTTACTTAAGTAATATAACACAAACTGTCATGATAAATAAATGTTCTATTAGTCCATTGCCAATAATATGCGGTGTGTCTCAAGGGACTGTACTGGGACCATTATATGTCAGCATATATATTAATGTCCTATTTGCGGTTGATCTGGATGGAGATATGGTGAGTTTTGCAGACGATACAGCTGTTATATTTTCTGCTGAAATTTGGGAAATCTTAACATTAAAGGCTGAAATTGGTTTTAAAAGACTAATTCACTTGGTTCAGAAGTCTACTATTAACAGTCAATTTCAACAAAACTCACTTTGTTCCATTCGCGTCCTACGCAAGCGGCTTATCAAAATACACCAGCTTACAAATTAGTTGTAATCTGGTAGCTTATGTATCAATGGTCACTAATATCAAGTAATTCGGAATGTATCTAGATTGCCATTATCAGATGAAAGAAACATACAGAATATGTTGTCAAAAAATAGGTTGCGTTATAAGCAATTTTAAACTTCTATCCACTATACTTACCTATAAACACATGATTATTGTATATTTAATGCAGTTGTTCATAGCCACATACGTTATTGTATTGTGGCGTGGGGCGCGGCATGTAAAAGCGGTATAAACGCAATAGAAATTATAGAAAAACGTATAATAAAAATATCATATGAAGTGAAATTTACATATCCTAGTGAATTTTTATTTTCTCAAACAAAGAATCTAGATATTCGACAATCATTTTTTATGTCTTTTGGTATTTACCAAGATAAAAATAAATTAAATTTGGCAAAACACAAACAGAAATATGACACAGGATATAAATTTAATGTTGTAGCTAAAGCTAAGCGCGCACTGGGTCGGACGGAACAGTACGAACGGTACGCACCTTCGGCACTTTTTTTAGGTGACTGCGCTCACTGGGTCGGTCGGTACGGACGGAACGGATGGACGGACGGAAGGTCGGACAATAGAGGCAACCAGTCTCGTAATAGGTTTTGTGCTGTTATGTATTGTGTATGTATCTTAAAGCGAAGAAGAAATAATTGTAAGTCTAATGTTGGTAGCAGAAGAAGAAGAAGAAGAAAGGTCAAGAACTCGAGGAAAACCCAGATTTTGGATTCATAGAATAAATCGCAAGAGAGCCTGGAGATTTTCTTACGCTTATCCCTGACTTGATTGAAGATGTAGTAGTTCTCTACCACCGTAATTAATTTGGGGACATCCATGCTCGCTTTGCAACTGGTATTGCTCAACACTGAAACGGCTGAACGTCTGTACAAGCACGTGCAAGCACGCGCCGAAGGGCTGATGAGTCATCGATACGGCCGGTCGGGACGGTCGGAATGCCTAGAAATCTTTCTTTCGGGGTTTTATCGGACGGCGGAAGGTGCGGATGGTCCTTTTCCGACAATGACGACCCAGTGCGCGCACCCATAGGCAAATCAATGCTAAACATTTTTGAAAAATCCCGTGCGTACCGTTCGTACCGTACCGTCCGACCCAGTGCGTTCAAGGCTTAAGGCAAGAAAAAATACTTTATGACGAAGTCATACATTTCTTGCCCCAAGTGTGAAAATTCATCAGCTTGTTGACATATGTAATACCTATTATTACTAATATATATTGAACGCATAAAAATTTATATTGATATAAGTATTGCTGAATTTGACCTTATTTGTTGTTTCTATTTTATAATAATTACCTTATACCCAGTAACAAGCTTTTAACTTTTCTGGGTACCTGCTGTTTATTATATTATTTATTTCATTTTATATTTACAATAAACGCTATAAGTGTTATTTCAAGATCACAGGTCAAACTGCGGTATGAGTAAAGCATCGACTGATGAATATAATTTTCGTAGCTTGTGAAAATCTGAAATAATAATTAAATTATCCTTTAATTCATCATACATCGGAACTGAGCTTCTATAATTTACGATGTTTATCTTCAACTTACATATTATAATGACTGCGGAATTACAACGCCAGCGACACACATCCACTACGAAAAATCAATTTAATTGACCGGCTGTTATTTTTGCGAGTATAGGTAATTTATTCGTATGTATCCAGCATCCAGCCAATTAGTTTCCAGAACGCACTGTTAGTTATTCGAAACTGTCATGGCGGTCGGCAAGGAGACATAAATAATATTCATAATTTGCACACAACTTAGCGACTAATGGCAGACAGTATAAAACAAACAACCGAGCCATGCGGCACTCGCGTGGGCAGGATCCATGACATTACGAGATTTACCATATTCGTAAAAATTTACGGTTTACGTCATTAATAAGAGGATGCTGACGATATACAGGGTGCTCCGTGTGCTGCGTTCAAGTAAAAGAAAGGTCAATTTCAATTAAACCAGTTATGCTAGTATATAAATTGATGCGAAAGGTTTCAAGGATTCATTGATTTTGTTTTTGTTGTTGAAAACTCCTTCCTCTCCAAGTTATATCTCTTTGAAATTGTTAGCAAAGTGCCAATCTAAAAATGGCGACAAGTGTCTTCAGTTAGTAGAAAAATTCGCCAAAACAAGTAAGTCGGCTTCAAAAGAAATTGTTTTTAGAAATGTTTGTCCATTTTTTGAACTAAATTCCAATTTTCAAGGAAATACGTCCCATAACCATACTTTTTTATCTCGTCCATTTGATCCCTACCTAATATCCTGTAGATAGAGTGGTGCTATAAATAGATTTGGTTATATTATGAGCACTTTTTGCAGTAAAGAAGACATTTACATGCTGTCAATTCTTCATTTATTTTGACTATTTCGAGCTTCAAAATGGGATTTCGTATTGCCAGAATTATCAGCGTGTTGAAGCCGAAAGTCTAGAAAATATTTGTTTGTCCTATAACTATGAAGACGTGCCTATAACTAATTCTAACGTGGGAGATAGAATCTTGTCTTCCAAAAAACCGCCTAATAAATCTGTCAACTTGGTAGCGAATATTTCAAACGCCCGAATGGCGGAATAGACATTTTTAATCGCTCATCAATCTCTGGCATTCCCGGCTGTTTACATCAAACTGCTTCGGGGATATTCCACCAATTAAATCTGTCAAAGATGAGGAATGTCCACAGATTGCGAAACCAAAATTTATAGTTTTATATTTAAATAGTTTTAACGGCTACCGACACTCGGGTTTTATGAGTTTGCTATATCTGTGCCACATTTCCGTCTTCTAAGATTCTGGCTCATTATCACTTTATGATTGCTGTGGATCTTTTCACTACGTTTCAGTTCTATTTTTGGAGCAGGAGTGGCTTATCCTGTGACGTATTGAGCTACTTCCACTAACTCCATGAAATGTTATTAGGGCACTGCATGGTATAAGGGAATGAATCTGAGTCTGTAATCATACAAATGTTTGGCTAAATGGGTCGTATGCCCACAGAAAAAAAAGAAAAAATTCACATATAAATTTGTCATGTCAAAAGAAATTGAGTCAAGTTGATTGACCCAGCACTTCTCAAACATAACGGTGATATCGTTTTATTATTTTCCGATTGCATGATAGTCTGAGATCCCCTGGCAGCCAAATCATGAACCACCCGTCCTCAAAAAAAAAACATCCAACACAGAAACTCTCGTAAATAGTTTCTTGCATCTCTGTAGGAACTAGGACGACACAGTTTTTATTCCGCAAGCTTCAACTGGATGAAACGTAACGATCATGAACCCCCAATCGCTTAAAAACGAGGTTTGAGCTATTTTGATATATTTTTTATTATTGCTGCGCCGCCACTGACACAATTGACTGTAATAATACTATATGAAATTTCATTGAAATCAATTTCAGGTTACACTATACAGAACCATCTAAAGCAATACTCTTATGTATGTGTATACATCAGAAAGTTCTAAGTCGCTTGGTTTATGTAATAGGGAAGGCAATGTTCCGATCGATCTAAAAAAGTGTATTAGGGTGCTAGGTCTTACTTTCGCAGATGAGTGGAGAGCATCTTATCAGTACAAAAACCCCCGCTCCATCCAAAAGAAAGTAGATAATGGTTGTGAACCCCTAAAACGCTTAAAAACGATGTTTGAGCTGTTTTTATATTTTTTTCCATCCTCACCAAGGTAGTATTACTGTGTCAAAATTCCATTAAAATTAATTCAATAATTATCTCCTGATACAATACAGAAGGATCTAAAGCAATATCCATCGTATGTATACATCAGAATATTCCTTTGTTTCTGTAACAAGCAAGGTAATGTTCGGATGGACTTAAAGTGTATTATGCCTCTAGGTCTTTCTTTCACAATGCAACACATTTTTTTGATTTTTTTTTTGTTTTTTGACCGATGCAAATGAGTGACGTGGATTTTCGTTATATAGACATCATAAATGCCCAGAAAGCATATTATCTTAAGATCGAAAATTTTCGCGATCACAATACTCGCCTGACCTAGCGGTGCGGGATGTAAAAACGACGATACGAATGTAATACGGGGTATACTGAAACCACAAAACAGGTAAAGTTAAGAAGTGAAAGTTTCATATTGAATTTTGGCAACACTGGTGACGCTTGTTCGATAGTAGCGCCTCCAGCTTGGCTAGAAATATCTTTATCAAATGATAAAAAGCGGACCCTAGATTAGTTTTCAATTTACTAGCATATATGAATCAAGTAATATCTCTTTGGAAATAGAAAGACGTAAAGTTTCTGTTGACCTGTGTTGTGGAAAATACCAGTTAGGACCAAGAGAGATTTTTCCGACGTTTCTTGATTATAAAATTTCAAGCCGTGACTCATTGCATATTGCTGTTTTTGGCTAGCAAACCTTAACGTTGTGAGTATTTTATAGATTCATCATTGGTCTTAGTTTAAACTTATGTTTTTTCTCTCTAGCTATTGTAGAAAGCTCTGAAGGTGGCAATATACTTTGCCGAAAGTTTGGCAGTTAACTATGGAACAACCATTTAACCTTAGCAAGGAAGTCTTTTGAAATAGTTATTAAAATCATATTTATTTTTTTCACAAAATCTTTGCTACCTTAACAATGTTTCACTTCCCCTAAAACCAAGCTATGTTCATCATCACCATCTCTCTGATTATAAACGACAGGTCAGTGTGACGCGAGTGCGCGGGTCTGCTGGTTCTGAATATTCACCAACTTCTTAACGGAATTTGGAATTTGCTTTATTATATTGAAACGTGGGTAGTATCAAATCCATTTTCTTTCTTCTAGCATTAAAGTACTATTGACCTTCCACCAAGCAGGAATCAAGACATTTAATGGCCTACATGCGCCAATTTACATAATCTCCTCATATTTTGAAACATTTGCTCTTGGGATTGTATGTGATTTTTCTCAAGACCGCGCGGTAATATTTCTGTCGACATTTTCTACAACGTTAATCCTACATCAAACAATAAGTCTCATCTTCCTACTTTTGCTCAAATGATTAATTTGTTGATGATTGCACAAGATTACTCAGATTTACAATATGCGGGGCTATAAATTCACCTATAAAGAAAAATCCCGTACGTCAATAAAGACGGCCATGATAGTTCAGTGAAGTTCGCACTATTGTCGAAGAAAATAAATAAAACCTCACTCCCTGATCTGTAAGCTTACACACTACTAGAAAGTTACATGTAGCAATAGATACATACATACATACATACATAGACAACGATTTTAGAGGATTTCACATTGCTCAATCATGCATGATGTCGTATCCAAAAACGCGAACAACGTGAAGAATGAAGATAGAGGACCTATTAATAACAGCTAGCTTGTTGTTTGTCCTAGTTCCATGAAGTTTCCTTCGCTGTCTGGCGTACTGATAGATCAATAATTATGATTGTACTTATTCACTGTAGTATAAATAATCATGCATTCATCCATTCGGACTTACAAAAGTATTGGATAAGACACAGAAAAGGTAGAAAAATACAATACAACACAGATAGATATAACATACGTAGAAACAGACAAGATAAAATTAACTGACATTAAGCTACTCTCTAAAAAATCAATGACAGAGTAAAAACATTTGTCTAAGAGGAAGTTCTTTACTTGTTGATTGAATAATTATAAGACGATAATTAGGAGTTGTTCCATTTTGGTTAAGTTAGTTAGTTACCCTGAAGATTCTTGCATATGCAGATCTGAAAGAGGGTTGGTGTCTACATGCGTTTTGAAGAATATTCCAACTTTAAAGTTACCCGCACTTATAATAATATGAACGATCATAATAATGATTCAATTTTCAATACCACTACCAAGTTGCTCATTTTGGCCCATTAAGTTATTTCTTTGAATCAATGTTTCAGTTTCATTTGTTAGGATGTCTTGTGTAATATTAATAATAGATAATAGATAGAGGAACAGAATGTTGTGTATAGTAAAGTTCTAGGTTAAAACAGCCCTAAGGATAGATTTATCCTCACGTTCTATCTAACATTTTTGTAGTTTTTCAGTTGGATAGTTTATTTCTCATATCTGCCTTTTATCTACAAAGCTTTATATTTTACCATGATGCGAATTCTTGAGACAAATGCGTCATTTTTTCTGACCTAAACTGAAGGTCGGTTTTGATTCTAAACGTTTCAGTTTTTCAAAGCAGGGATTAACGATTATAAAACAAGTTTCGGTCAACCGGTAATCGTCCAAAATCTTGCTAATTCTATCAATTGTTTACTCTGTGACTTCCATTGAACTTTCTCTATAGCATCGTGCCTCCAATTTGGTCCAAAGCACAACGAAGCAAAAAATGCCATTTTCGAAATGTATGAAACAAGCGGCATTTGAAGACACGTATTTTTCCATATCAATACTACTTTTGCCTTATGGTGCGTTTTGTCCTATATGAAGGTTGTACTCTAGGTTTTCAGTTGAAGTATGACAAGGATCGATTGAACATAATACTTTTTTATTACAGAAAGTTGACCTTTTTTCTGAATGACAGTCCTAAGCTGTCAAAAACATTTCAGTAGTCTAAATACATATCTTATATTTTTTAAATATACTTCCGTCGTCAGGCACGTATCCAGGAATTGGTTTTGCGGGAGGGGGGTCCAGATTATGAGTGTCACGGTCCGGACCCCCTGGACCCCCCCCCCTAAATACGTGCCTGTCCGTCGTTCTCAGTGTGTCTTGTAATATCAAGAAGTTGATAGCTTAGATCGGAAGATCTTGCTGGCAACACATCCTCTTTGCCTGTCAGGATACCGTAAGTTATATAAAATATATGATTAATATAGGAAAACTATGATTCTTATGAGCGAGAAGTTGTTTAATGGAATCTGGTTTATGCTGTGTTCTAAATATTAAAAAAATTACATTTTTAGACGTATGCTGCTTCGGACCAAATTTAAAATATCACTCCCTGGATATTGCTCAATGAAAATCACGTGATAATTTGATGATAACATTGAAAAAGTTTTAAGCGAAAGCAACAAAAAAGAACAACACAGAATAACATTGCATAAAACACTAAGGAGCTGATACATGTTCCTCTGGACGGTTAGACGATACTTTTTGAGACACCTAGTATATTGAAGGTTTAACTGTATAGTCTTGATAATAAAATTACTAAGTAGATGTAATAGTGACCAATTCTATCAATATCCGAACATTTTATTTTGTAATCTTGTTTCCTGGCCTATTCCACGAGACCATAAATCTACTTATAAAGAAAAAAATCATTAAGTCAGAGAAGATGGTCATAATTGCGGATGTGGCCCGAAAGGTCGCATGCAAATTAAACATATGATAGAGAAAGACAAATACATCGATGAAACGATTATTACCACTCGCTCATGTTAGGACGTCGAATAGCCAAACGTTTACAATTATGGAAAGCTATAAATCGTCGGGATTTTCAATTAATTAGCTACTGCGGCCGTCAACAACTTGGGAGTGCCGGAAAATATTCTCGTTTGGGAGGCTCTGAGGTTTTACAAAGCACGTTTACAAACTATATCAACATCATGCAAGGTTGCTCAAGTAATGGCGTTTTATGCATTAGACTATAAGTGCCCAGAAGAAAAATAATGAAGTGACATCTGTCAGATTGACTTCTGTCAAAAGCAACAAATCGTAACCTTCAAAAGGTGCGTTTCAGTGTGGTTTCAGTGGATCTATTGTCAGTGGGTGCGTTCCATTCACATGTGAGACAAACATCATTTCAAGTTTAACATCATTTTATATTTATTTTGCATTCTAAATTCAAATTTAGGCAAATCAAACTGCAATCACATTGCAAGGAACATTGGCATCTCTGCTCCTCTACATTTTGTATTATTGTGGACCTGCTCCTGATTTTTCACTACTGCGCATTCATGTGTCGTCGCTACCCTCCTTTATAATAATTATTATGAAAAACTAAGATTATAATTTTCATGTAAAACAAAAGTCATCACATGAAATTTGCTTTGATAAAATGAATAACACATAAATACATAATATAGAAACATACACAAAAATGAAAGTAAGGTTAGTGCTCCAAAATCAAGCTTTGGGGAGGTGAAGAGGCAACAAATATCCTCCGTTCAAATTCTCCTCATTTCGCGAATAGAACGCACACGAATTTGAGGCAAAATAAACTAAGGTGACAATAGGCGCTCTCCTTTTGCATGCTTTATCTGATAATTCTCACTTGTGACGTCATGACTCATTTCATGTACGTTCCTTTTGTCGTCTGAATCTGAGTCTAAAGTGAGATATTTTACCCCCACTTAAGCCCATCTGCACTAGCTCGAAAGGCAGATTAGTTGTCTGTTGACTCAGATCATTTAGATGTCAAATAAACGAGGTTAGGATTTTTTGTAAGCTTGAATTTCAGCAGCTTTTCCCAGTTTTATAGTGTATGGATAGTCGATAGTGTATGGTGAGCGACGAAAAACATAAAAAAACTAGGTTATGGAAAGGATCGATAGATAATAGAACCATAGCATTTTACAAAATTTCGGGGAATGACATTTAACTGCACAAACACGTTCCTTTAACTCGTCTGAGCCTTGAGATTTCCAAATGAGCTGAGCCGTCTCATTTTTAAATGATTTGAGTTAATGCAACTGTAAAAGGAAAGCACCTAATATCTGAGAAAATGTGTGAAAGGAACGCATCTAATCACGACGCAATGCTAACATAACTGATAAAACCCGTTCGGGTCCAATGGTCAATTGTCGAATTTCAGCTGATATCTGTCAATAGTGTCAACCAACTATTGGCAACTGTCCTATTTAGTTTCAACTGCTCTTGCGCCTGGCTCAAATTTAATATTAAATTTGGAATGGTATCATGCAGTTTAAAATTCTCTGCACTTTTTTGATACGATTTTTGTTAAGAAATTTCATAACAAATTTGCGATCAAATTTAGTATCGTGTCATATGGCTCTAAGACTTTCGCGGCCATGATCCGAAGAAGGAGGTTAATCTTATTTCGGTTCGCCTGATTGGTGGGGGGCCTATTCCCGCTAACATGTATACAAATTGTGATAGCAATGTATAGCTGAGTCCTCCAGTATGTTACGAAAGTCACACGGGGATGCGAATCATAACTTCTAAATACATTGTATTACACCTCCTGAACAGTGCCACCTGTTAATATTGAACACCAAAATGTTTGCGAATATCATAAATATAGCATTTTTTACGAGAAGTATTTCCATTGCTGTTTTAAAATTCAGTTCTTCTATCATAGAATGCGTCTTATGTCTGGGCTTGTCTCTCAAGCATTATAAGACCGACAATCGAATCGGTGCTTGACAAGGCCAAGTCAAATTTATGGCTGACAAAAATTGACGACTCCAATTCATCTGTATAATACTTTTTAACATTTATGTATACGGATCGGAATGCCCATAGATCATCGGATTAACGAAAAAAATCACGTTTATAGTTACGAGTTATTTTTTCTTGCTTGCAGTGGCCCAATCAAAATTTAATGAAATATACGGCTTTTACTGCGTAATTTATAGGGGAAAATGGGACGCGTACATAAAAATGAAATATTCATCTGAGTATTTTAATTTTCAATCAAACAGTCACAAAAGGGAATTTTATAGTGGCAATAAATTTTTATTAAAATTGTATTTATTTTTTTGTAGCCTGCAACAACTTTTCACGTAACGGTCTATCATCAAACAATGTAATTTTTTTATTTTCAACTGCGTTCGTGCTATTATTTCACAGCGGGAGTTGTCTATTGCTGTTAAAAGATTTATTGTGTTAATGCATTTTGAATATCGATACCCAACATACCTAACATATTTGTAAATCTTCACATAGCTGGATACCAGTTGCCGCTTCTATAGAAACTTGATCTTACTGATTGAAAATTTATATTTCGTCGAGTATTTCGTCAAATATATTGTACTTCGATAAGGCCATAGAGACGGCAGAAACTTTAGTAGAAAGTATCAAAATCTGTTTTAAATGATGGGCCAGTAAAGCGTGGGGAATGGGTATTTTAATCATTATCATTAGAAATTTCTTAGAATTCTGGAGTTGAGTTGAAGAAATAATAAAAAGTCCATAATAGGAAATGAATTCCACTAAATTGCCATCTTCAGCCTTGTTTCTCTGTTTGTTTCTCTCTTTTTTACGTTAGTGTCGCTAAAATCAATTAAATTATAAAAATTATAAATGGTCCTATGTGCATGTATATTTTTGTTACTTTAAGTTGTTATATTTTATTTATTATCTACATTAAAGTACATAGCACTGTAAACTTGTATATAGTGTGCATTTGCCTGCTGTCTAGCAAATTGTATTTGTTGTGATTAAAAGAAAAAACGATTGCTAACAATTAGTGAAAGTCCATGTTTGCTGTGACATATTATTTTGTGAAAGTCTATTGTCCTGTCTTTACGATTTCAATTATTCATTGTTGATAATGCGTTTTGAATATGGATACCCAATATACGTCGCTGTCCAAAACAGTAGAAACAAATCTCATTTAGACCACGTTTTCATGGTAGGAAGCTGATGCTTTTGGTTCATTGGACCAAGAACATTTAAAAGCTTCAAAAACTGACAAAAATACTGATCTGAATTTAACGAAATTTGCACAGCGTATTACAACTGTATGAAACAAGTATGTGATGTCAATAAAAAGGTACATCAAACCAACGAACGTCGAGATCGATTTAGCTCAGACGACGTAAATCCTTAATACAGTGAGGTCGTACACCAATTTTTGTGTCCATGAGGGTACAATTGCTGTACGTTGAGCCAATGACTACCGGACATGGATCCATGTTTACGGTTAGCAACACGGTTGGACGAAATACATCAGACTACGGTTGCTGTAGACTATATTAATAAATAGTGACCATGAATCTAAAAAGGGCAGCCATTCATAATATAAGCAATAACAGCTATTGCTACTATTAATCTCAGCGGTGATTGACTCATGGCTTGCCGTCGTTGGTTCTAGCACGTTTTCTAAAATTTTACGGCTGGGCTTATAATATTAATCCGAAACGAGACTGTTAGTGATCTTGTTTGTATCTTTTTGCATTTATTTAGTTTAAATATTTTATGCCAACTCAGCCTAGAAATCTGTACGCAACCCTCAGGGTCGCCACTAGGTGGAGCTCTATTAATTTCATTGACAGTACTGCTTGGTCGGTAACTGATCCGATGTGCTCTCTCTCTCTGTAACCAACTATGAAAGCATGTAAGTGGTGTCTCGAATAAAAGTCGTTTTTAAAGTGAATCACGGTGTTATTTCGAACAACAAAGAAGTGTAACATCAAAAAGCTGAAGCTTAGGAAAGTCCTAACATAAAATGGTCCTTCGATTCCGGATTTAAAGTGGCAAAAATTGGTGTGGAATAATTTGGGTAAGCTTGGTTATGCCCTAAAAGCAAGGCGTCCATATTGGTTTCATCATCACCGTGATTCGAGCGTTGTGCTTAAGCTACGACACTTAAGCTACCTGTACACGTCAGCTGATTTTCATTTTGGTTGGAAAATAAGCTATTATTGGAAGTGGAAACTCAAGTGGCGTCAATGGTTATCAGTTGGCAGAGATAACATCAGAGAATCCTCCCTTGACGGCTGAAATTGGAAATGGAAAATTGGACTCGAACAAACTGTGTTATTGGTTGGTAAAGCTTTGTTTAGTTGAAAATAACTAAACTAACACTGGTGAGTGGTATACTTTCTTATCTTTGGAAATCGATCCTGAATATTGGCTTGTAATAATTGGCTTCATTTGGGTAGTTTGTTATTTCTTAGTGCTAGTAAAAACAATTGTAAAATGGCTGATGTCAGTGAGGCTGAGCTTAAAGTACAGATTAAAAAGCGTGGAGTCTGCAAGGCAAAACTGACAAATTTCAATAAATTCTTAACTTCAATTGTTCATTTGTCTACAGATGATATAGACAGTATCAAAATTGCTGAACTCGAAAGTAGGGTGGATAAACTTCCAGACATATTCGCAGAATTTGAGTGTTGTCAGCAAACAATAGAAATCAATCATGACGATTTAGATCAACAGCTCCAAGAAAGGGAACTTTTTGAAAATTCCTATTATAATCTTATCGCCACTGCAAATGATTCACTTAAAAAACATTCAAACCATTTAGCAGGTAGTAATGATGATGACAATGCTTCTCAAACAAGCAGCAGAAATGCAGCAACAAGTGTAGGCATTTCAAATATTAGACTCCAATCAGGCCCCAAACTTCCATCAATTCCATTGCCTAAATTTTCTGATAGTTTCGAGAAATGGATCGAATTTAGGGACACCTTTAAATCCTTGGTACATGACAACAGTAATATTTCAGAAATTGAAAAATTTCATTTTTTGCGAGGCTCTTTGGAAGGTAGTGCCAAGGAAGTGCTACAAAACCTAGATGTTAGCTCAGCTAATTATTTAATTGCTTGGGACTTACTTTTGGAGAGGTATGACAATAAATCAATATTAGTGAATAATTATCTAAAGTCACTTTTTGGTCTCCCTGCTATGAGCACTGAATCAGCTAGGGAATTGCGTGTGTTATTGGATGGTATGATTCGAGGGTTAAGGTCTCTAAAGGCACTTGACATACCTGTTGACAGTTGGGATTTGGTATTAATCTTTTTCATGTGTCAGAAGTTGGACTCTGTTACAGCCCGAGAGTGGCAGGAACAGAAACCAAAGGACAACTTGCCCTCATTGCCTGAGTTTAGTACATTTTTAAAGTCTAAAGCTGAACTTTTAGAGACACTTGAGGCTCAATCAAAGAAAGGAAGGTCTGGAAATCGTCAAGATAATAAACCTAAAAATTTTAATTCCTTTTTGAATATTACACAAAAGTGCTCACTTTGTAAAAATGATCACAGTATCATGAATTGTCCTGAATTTATCAAGCTATCTGTGTATGACCGATACACCAAAGCGAAACATCTCAGACTTTGTTTGAACTGCTTGAAGCCCAACCATATGAGTAAAGATTGTGGCTCAAGTAGCTGTAAAAAGTGTTCAACCAATCACCACACCTTACTTCATTATGATAAAGGACCCTCTAAGGAAAATCGAACACAACCAAGTCAAGATTCAAATCTTGAGGCTCAAAGCTCATCTGAAAATGTACGTGTAGACATGTCGTCCTCTTGTATTGGTGTTGGACAGCAAGATACGCTACTCTCCACCGCATTGGTGCAGATTGTTGGCTCAAATGGCAAATCAATAACTGCTAGAGCATTGCTTGATTCTGGCTCACAATCAAATTTAGTAACTGAAAAACTTTGTTCCCAATTGGGTATTGGTAAGCAAGAAATCAGCATTTCCATTATTGGTGTGAATCAAACCGTTTCTTCTATTAAACATAAGTGTACTTTAATAGTGCAATCGCTTCATAATGACTTCGCCAGGAATGTATCTTGCTTGGTGGTACCTAAGATCTCTGATTTTCTTCCCAGCAAGACTTTGGATGTTTCTCAGTTGCAGATCCCAAAACACTTAGTGTTGGCAGACCCCAGTTTTGCTATCTCTGCTAGCATTGATCTTCTTTTAGGTGCTGACACATTTTATCAACTCTTATGCATTGGCCAATTTAGTTTGGGAAAAGATCAGCCAATTATGCAGAAAACAAGGCTAGGGTGGGTTTTATCTGGCCCATGTTCTCTTGGTCATCCAGTGCAAACACCAACCTATTGTGGGTTGAATATAAATTTGGAGGTTCAACATCAGTTAGAAAAATTTTGGTCAATTGAGGAACCCCCAAATGGTTTGAAGCCCATACTCTCAAATGACGATAAAGAATGTGAATCTATCTTTGTTCGTACCACAAAGAGAGACAGTGATGGACGATTTATAGTTCAAATCCCGCTTAAGCAGTCTCCATTGGTATTAGGAGATTCGAGTTCTTCTGCCAAAAGACAGTTCTTCTCATTGGAGCGAAGACTTCAGAAAAACCCTAAAATGAAGCAACTTTATACTGACTTCATGCAAGAGTATGAAGCCATGGGTCATATGTCAGAAGTAAAACAGGATTTGAGCAGTATTTCTTATTTTTTGCCCCACCATGGTGTAATAAATGAGAATAGCTCAACAACTCGTTTGCGTGTTGTTTTTAATGGTTCGTCTCCCACAGACAATGGAATATCCCTGAATGATATTCAATATACTGGACCAAACATACAGGATGATTTGTTGGAAATACTTTTAAGATTTAGAGTCCATAATGTTGTTGTTTGCGCAGATGTTGCTAAAATGTATCGCATGGTCATGGTCGCTGAGGACCAGAGGAGTTTACAAAAGATTTATTGGAGAGCAAGTCCAAATGATGAGCTAAAGGTGTACTCTCTCAACACAGTCACTTATGGTACAACTTCTGCTTCATTTTTGGCCATCAGATGCCTCAAGCAGTTGGGATTGGAATTTGAAAATGAATACCCAGAGGCATGTAATATAATTTTTCACAGTTTCTTCGTTGATGATTTGCTATTTGGGGCAGACACTGGGACAGAAGCTGTAAAACTGAGTAAGCAGGTATCTAGAATATTGGAGGCAGGTTGTTTTTTACTTCGTAAATGGGTATCAAACTCCCCTGAGGTAATCAGAGAAATTGGAGGAGATACTCCCCAGAGCCCCTGCAATGATAGAGATGTATATTTTACTGATGAAAATAAGACACTGGGCTTATATTGGTCATCTAAAAGTGATAATCTGATGTATCATGTATCTCTAACAGAAAATGAACCCTATACCAAAAGGACGATACTTTCAGCTATCGCTAAGATCTATGATCCATTAGGTTAGCCCTTCCATAGTCATAGCAAAGATTATTTTGCAGAAATTATGGAGTACCAAGACTGGATGGGATGATTCTTTGCCTTTGAGCATTCACTCTTTATGGCATAAGTTAAAGCATGAATTGGTAACTCTAAATGACATGTTCATTCCAAGAAAAATAATTTGTTTTGATGCTAAGGTTGTTGAACTGCATGGATTTTGTGACAGGTCTGTGGAAGCATATGGTGCTTGCTTATACTTAAAAAGCATTAGTACATCTGGTCAGACTCAGATTTCACTCATATATGCTAAGGCCAAGGTGGCTCCATTGAAGGTAATAACACTTCCTCGACCTGAGTTGAGTGGTGCATTGGTCCTTGCACAACTCGTCAATACCCTCAAAAAATCCATCAATATTACTATCCACAGAACCTATCTATGGACAGATTCGTCAGTAGTATTAGGTTGGATATTCCACTCTCCTCACAACCTGCAGACATTTGTTGGTAATCGTGTATCTCAGATACAATCCCTTACCCAAATAGATGAGTGGCACCATGTCTCATCAAAGGATAATCCAGCGGATATATTGTCGAGAGGATGTTATCCTGCACAGCTGATTGGAAACGAAATGTGGTGGAAGGGTCCAAATTGGCTGAGTAGTGACTGCTCGGAATGGCCCAAATCAAAAATTGAAATTGGCCCATTACCTGAATTGAAAAAACAAATCCACACCTGTCAGGTTATGACTGAATTTTTTCCATTCTCAAGGTTCAAATTTTTCTCGTTTGAAAAGAAGTCTTGCCTATATTTTAAGATTTATTAATAATTGTAAGGTGAATAAGTCTTCTAGGCTCAGTGGTGCTCTTACTACACTTGAATTAGGAAATGCGTTGAAAAAATTGATTGTTCTCTCTCAGAGAGAATCGTTTCCAAGTGAATATTCACTGCTTTTACAGGGCAAGCAATGTCATAAAGGAGCTCTTAGCTCCCTGAACCCCTTTATTGATGTAAATGGTATCTTAAGGGTGGGAGGTAGATTGGAACTATCTGACTTAGACTATGCAAAAAAACATCCAGCTGTTGTATCATGTAAACATCACTTTACTAAGTTATTGTTCTCTTCTGAGCATAAACAGCTCTTACATGCGGGTCCCCTGCATTTACTTGCCTCAATAAGAGAGCATTATTGGCCTATTGGTGGACGAAATTTAGCCAGGCTAGTAGTGCACAAGTGTGTTCAATGTTTTAAGGTCAAACCTAAATCTACTGGGCAAATGATGGGAGATTTACCTAAGGAACGTGTTTCTCCAACACCCCCTTTTCATATCACTGGCATTGATTACGCTGGTCCAATTAACATACGCTCAAAGAATGGAAGAGGAGCTAAAATATCAAAATGCTATGTGTGTCTTTTCGTATGTTTTTCTACTCGTGCTATTCACTTGGAGTTAGTGTCAGAACTAACATCTGAGGCGTTTATCTCCACATTTAGACGATTCATTTGTCGTCGTGGAAAGCCTGCATTAATCTGGTCTGACAATGGTAAAAACTTTGTTGGTGCTAATTCTGACCTGAAAGAGCTGAGTAAATTTTTGCAAGGGAATAGAGAAAAATTAACTGAAACCTTTGAAAATGAAGGTGTCAGCTGGAAGTTCATTCCTGCTCGTGCTCCTAATTTTGGCGGATTATGGGAGGCAGGAGTAAAGTCTTGCAAATTCCATTTAAAACGTATCATTGGCAACAGTTCATTAACCTTTGAAAATCTGTACACATTGCTCTCCCAAATTGAAGCCGTACTAAATTCGCGCCCTTTAGTACCTCTTACTAGTGATCCAAGTGATTATGATGTGTTAACACCCGGACATTTCTTAATTGGCAGGCGATTGACAGCTTTACCTGATCTAGATGTAAGAGAAAAGTTTGACAATCGTCTTTCCAAATACCAGTATATCCAAAAGCTTTACCAACATTTCTGGATGCGCTGGTCACGGGAGTATGTCATTTTACTCCAGCAGCGCTTTAAATGGAAGCATCCCGAAAAGGACATTAAAGTAGGTGAAATGGTGCTACTACGTGAAGACAATCTTCCTCCTCTCAATTGGAGAGTAGGACGTGTAAGTGAAGTCCACGTAGGACCTGATATGAAGTGCCGCGTAGTGTCCGTTAAAACTTCTCGCGGTATACTTAAGAGACCTATTTCAAAGATTTGTCCTTTACCTTCTGAAAATGATAATTGTATTACATAGTGTATTTTAATGAATTGTAAGCCCCTTAGTATTAGTTAGTTTACTTGTACATTTCATAATTTAATATGGCATATCAATATTAGATTTAACTCTTGTTTTTTCAGTTGTATTATGAACTTGTGTTGAAAGTTGAACCCTTTCAAGGTGGGGGCCTTATGTTAGTGATCTTGTTTGTATCTTTTTTGCATTTATTTAGTTTAAATATTTTATGCCAACTCAGCCTAGAAATCTGTACGCAACCCTCAGGGTCGCCACTAGGTGGAGCTCTATTAATTTCATTGACAGTACTGCTTGGTCGGTAACTGATCCGATGTGCTTTCTCTCTCTCTGTAACCAACTATGAAAGCATGTAAGTGGTGTCTCGAATAAAAGTCGTTTTTAAAGTGAATCACGGTGTTATTTCGAACAACAAAGAAGTGTAACATCAAAAAGCTGAAGCTTAGGAAAGTCCTAACAGAGACACTATATTTAATTTTTTATGTTTGCAGTTTAACTACAAAAACCATTGATATAAGGAATGGACATTATTTATATTCGTCAAGCTTTGTTTTTTCATTATATTGATGGAGTGGAGATAGTATGTGTTTATAGTTCAATGTTGGTTAGTTTACAGTTTTAGTTTTTACTTCCCACACCGATAGGTGAGGGGAGTATTGTGATCGCGAAAATTTTAGATTTTAACACGCTTTTTGGGCGTTTCACGATACCTACATAACGAAAATCTACGCCACTCATTTCAGTCCGTCTGTCTGTCTGTCGGTCTGTCGGTCTCCCGTCTGTCTGTCTGTCTGTCGGTCTTTCTGTCTGTCGTTCTGTCTGTCTGTCTGTCGGTCTGTCTGTCTGTCTGTCAGTCTATAATATTGAAAAATTTGTTGTATTTATAATAGACTGTCCACTGACCTGTGAAGGAAGACAGCAATATAAATAACTTTCTTAGGTCTATCCGAACATTGCCTATTACAGAAATCAAAGGAATTTTTTCTGATAAAATAAACGAGTACTGCTTTAGTATTAGTACTGTGGCGATGATGGAAAACACGTATGGTTTTTATAAATCGTGTCAGTGGCGGCGCAGAGATAATAAAAAACTAAAAATATAAAAACTTCGTTTTTAAGCGTTTTAGAGGTTCCTGATCATTTTTTTGGGTGGGGGTGGTATTGGGATGGTTGGGGGGTGGGAGATTGAAAAACTGAAAATGTGCCTATATTTATAATAGGCTGTTCACCGACCTGTGTGAAGGAAGACCTATCGACATAAATCACCTTTTTAGTCCATCCGAAGATTGCCTTGCCTATACCTATATACCAAGAGACTTTGAATTTTCTGTGTACATACGAGTATTTATTGCTTTAGATCATTCTATATATTGTAATGTGGAAAGCATTAAATCGATTCTAATGAAATTTTGACACAATATTATTACCATAGCGAGGAATGAGGATGGAAAACGCGCATGGTTTTTAGAAATCGTATCAGTGGCAGCGCAGCAGTAATAAAAAAACCACAAATATGGCAATAGAGCAAATTTCGTTTTTAGGAGTTTTGTGGGGAAGTACAGAGTCAATCAACTTGACTTTATTTTTTGTGTTCTATTCCACGATTCGTCGAATTGATATTAAAAAAATTGATGACAATGATTCGTCAACTCAATGGAAAAATATTTTCTGTGAAGGGCCTTATAGTTTCTGGCAAAAAATTCAATGCTAGAAGTAGTAATCATAAAACAATACATGTATAGCATCTTGTAGATTGACGTAGTAATTCTCACTAGTTTTTTAGTTGTGTGTAGGACTACACTAATACCAGTAAAGGGTTGTGTCTACCCTCAACTATGAAGTGATACAATTTTCGACCACGTGCAAACAAATCCGAAATACCCTCCAAGACTCAACTACGCCTAACCCCCCCCCCCCTACACAACCGAACATATTGGCGAGCATGTTGGCCAAGCAGTTGGAAGCTGGCTGGGCCAACATGTTTGAGGGTGTGTACTAACAGCCAACGTGCTCGTCAACGTATTGGCCAACATGTTCGGATGTGTATCTTCTTCTGTCAGTGTCTATCCTCTACGTCTATGGATGTTTACAATCACGTTGGTCCATATAATCCTCTTGACAGCTGCCCTGAATAAATGTAGGGTAGCATGGCCGACTCTACACTAGGCCGGAGCCTTAGATGTGGCAACGTGGCTTAGCTGTCAAATAGTGGCCCTATAGTTTCAGAATAATTATTACATTTTATATGTATTAGAGTTCATCTCGGTTAATAAATTAAGAAAAATACTTTTAGAACTACTACTACTAATACCACTTACATCTGATGTCTGTTTCATCACAGTCAGACACTACAAAATAAAAATAAATGCAACCTGTTTCCTGCCGCCACTTCCATTCCATTTCCACTTAAATGAACACTCAATTTACTTTGTAAATTATCACTTGAGCTAGAAAAATTCACTATTAGGTCACTGTGAAGCCATTCTTGCTGGTCTTGATTTCCCTTTCACTATCAAATGCTTTCGTAGGTATGCCCCAGGCCATGCCCAGATGAGTTCTATTAACTGTATTTTTCTGTGATATTTGGGAGGTCCAGAAAACATTATAGGTACCACATTGTGCTTTAAAATAGGTCTTATCCTTTGAAATGTTTGTCAATTATTGTCTTTATCCTTATAAATATAACCAGCCCTTCCGAGGAATACCTTTCACCCACTTTTGTTTATGTCCCTTATCGGACGCACAATTGCTAGTGCAACCTGGTACTACACACTTTGCAGACATCTTTTTATCTTTATAGTTTCATTTGTGCAGGTAAATGAGTAGAGAGCCATTCAAAATCACCTTGCAACGTTCTTTTCAATCTGGAATAAGGTTATGTTGGGCCATGGTTTGGTAGTCCTCTACTCATGCCTCTACTGGGCTGCAACCTGGTACTACACGCTTTGCAGGCATCTTTTTATCTTTATAGTTTCGTTTGTGCAGGTAAATAATTAGAAACAAATTAATAATCACCTTCCAACCATATTTTCTGCACCTGGAAGAATACACATGACATAACAACAAATGAAAACACGGCCTGATCTCCAACGTTGCCATATTTCAATGCTCCGGCCTAGTGAGTAGAGACGGCCATGAGGGCAGTCATTCCTGGCCTCTTCTATCACGTCTGCAGTGAATTGGATAACTTGGTATTTCTCACTACGGATCACGTGCCCAAGGTACGCCAACTTTCTCACTTTCACTCGATGTATAATTTATAACTCCTTTGGCATTCGTTGGACCACGTTGTTGTTTGTGACATATGAGGATGCGGCGATAGCACCACATTCAAAGACCTCCAAATGTTTAGTTGTAGAGAATGTCAAGGTTAAGGCTACCACTTCATATAGGAGAGTAGATAATACGTAGCACCTTAGGACCTGTGTTCTTATACCAATATTCAGGTGCATGTTACAGAAGTCCTTTCTAAGGCGGTTAAAAACGTTTCTGGTGTGTATCGGGGTCTAAAACACCTGCAAAGAGAAGATGTATAAAAAGAAGTAGGTATGACTCATCATCATAGTCACAATGTCTTAACAGCCATGTTGTGAACTCGTAAAATGCATTTACTCATTTTACGAGTTTCTCTTGGGATATCTTTAAGATCTTTAATGCAGTAGTTTCCCATTTGCTGTCTGCATCCTCATGCCGTTGACCAAACGGTATCTGCTGGTTCATCCGCCTTTAGGGACAATTTCTTACCCCAAGGACAAGAAGGTGTCCTGACTCTTCTCATCCCGTCCACCCAAAGATGTTGGTAGAGAAGAGGTTACTGTTTATACCGACAGTAGTTCGGTTCCTTTTAGTCGCCTTTTACGACACGCAGGATATACGATGGGAGATATTCTAACCCGCCCCTACACGGGGTATGACTAGCACTATAGTATATATAAGAAATCTCTATTAGAACCCAAAAATATCAATCAAAGCACCGAAACACTACGAATCACCTGACTTCTTTCGCTGTTCACTCAAATAATATCATACAATTTTAAATCACAAAAAATACGCGTCGCCCACCATAGGACCTGTTAAGCTTTACGTTAGTCATTGTCAGGGTAGCACGCAATATCCGAAATGTGAAATTGAATATCGGTAGAAACGGAATGAAAAATCTAGCGGAAAAAGAGAGTGTCTTTCACGCAGTAGTACAAGCGATTGGAAGCGGATGAAATATGGACGTCATTAAGTTTTGCCCGAGTGCGTCAAACCATTTCAACCTTTTGTCATCTGCGCTCTACGAAATAAATCGTCACGTATGGGCAATGGGTCGACCGATATTTTCTGCCATCTGTCGAGACTCTGTTATCTCTGCGATGTTGCCAGTTTGCCTACGACGTATAACCTTTTACACAGCAATACGAATTTACAAATTCTTAGACCACTGTTTATAGCAGCAAAAAAAATGTAACGGTTTGTTTAATACAATTATTCCAAGAGCTCTCCGAAACCTTTGGAACTCAAAAAACGTTGTCTTGCTCTGTAAACCAGGCATGCGCAACAACATACATCAACTCTGAAGGAGTAACAACTTTATATGTTTCTTAAATCTATGGACAGACATATTTGTGACATAAATATGCTTCAATATTATTAAAAATATGTACATTTAACTCCTTTGAAAAATAGATCGAATTGTGACTGGATACGGTAAGTAGGGCATCGTTACATATATTTCTAATCATGTATGCCAGTATCTATCAATGTATGTAAAAATTCAGGCATTCGTAACCAATCAGTAATAATGCACCTAGCTAGTAGACACATGTCTGAATTTGGTCAAATTATTATAAATCAGCTATGTGCCGAAAGCTTGTGACGAGACACATTTTTGGTACAGTGATCATCATAGTCACAATATCTTAACAGACATGTTCTGAACTCGTAAAATACATTAAGTGGGAGCTAGAGTATTGCCGAACGAATATTATCAATAGTTCTGAGACCTGTAGCTCGCCATCGTTCGCGATTTACTGTCAGTTCAGTGGCACTCTTGATACTCATATCCAGCAGCTGTTTCGTAGTATCCATCCAGCGTGTAGGGGAACGGCCACGGCGCCGCCCACTCGGAGCATGACCCTGAACTACAAGTTTCTTCATATTATACAGTGATAATGGCATGAAATTCAAAAATTACCTCCTCCACTTCAGAGTTGAAGCTGACAGGTGGATGTATGCTTTCTCTCCATAAATCATTTAAACATATTCTCGATAGCACCAAAACGACGCTATTTTTCGACACCTCGAGTGACAACCCCCCCCCCCCCCCCCTACAGTTGTAGCAGAATGGCGCGCATGGATCGCAAAAGGGCGAATGCAGCGAGCTAGAGTTTCTGGAGCACGTAGAAGAACTACAGACGGCTGATGCTTGGTATGCAGCTATAGGGAGACCCATTCGAATTCGCACGATGTACCACAGATTGAGTGAAATGGGCTTAGGATCATATCGTCCGCATCTAGTGCTTCCACTCACTGCAACTCATCTTCGCCAACGGTTAGATTGGTGCCAAGAGCACCGACAATGGCATGCTGGGTGGCATTACACGGCACTCTCTGACGAGTTCAGGTTTTCTCTGGGGGCACATGACGGACGCCAACGCGTAAGACGACGCCGGGGTGAACGACGTGATCTCCAGTTTGCTGTTGAGCCCCATGTACACCGTTCTATTGATTTGATGGTTTGAGGTGCCATTGCATTCAACAGCAAGTCACCTTTACTTGTGATTCGTGGCACAATGACTGTGCAACGTTATATGACTGAGGTGTTAGAACCAGTCACCGTTCCATATATGTCCGAGGCCCTGAAGAGGTTTCTTCTAGCAAGATAATGCACGTCCTCATAATGCAAGGGCATCCTACAGGAAGCTGAGGTCCGGGTACTCCACTGGCCCCCACGATCACCCGATTTATCACCAATTGAAAGTATGGGATTGGATGAGTCGATACATAGGCGACTTACCCCTATCGCTGGACGAACCGGAACATGCTGTGAGGGCAGGTTGGGAGGCTGTACTTCTAGAGTTTATCAACAACCAGATCACGAGCATGTCGCGTAGGCTAGAGGAGTGCATTCGTCAACATAAAGGGCCCACCCATTATTGATAAGTTGTATTTTTTATAAACTAATTATGGCAAATGAGTTCGTTTATTATTGTATTTAGTCCTATCGCATTTCATCAACCGCAACCCTTTTTTGCTCAGTGTTATATGTTCTTTTATTCTTCGCCTTGATATTTTATTGTGATGTGTGATTACCGAATTACCAAATAATGACAAGGATCTTCATTATACCATTATGCATAAAAAAATCTACAAATGCAGCACCTGTTAAACAATTCTGCAGGGTTCACTCAAGTAACATGCACCGTCAACATGATAAGTCAACTGAAATCGATCATCGAGCCATATCGATCTTAGATTAAAGTAACAAAGCAACTTGATTGATATAACTAACATTCGTTCATTGCTCTCACGGGTCAATTTATTGTGTTTTAAAGAACAGACAGTCTCCTGATTGGTTTATCTTTTGATTGGCTGCTTCGCCGGGTGTTAAAATGTATCTGGTGTTTGTAATCTAGCGATACTGTCAACGCGTGAGGATTCCTACAATGCGTCTGTCAGGTTGTAGAACAACCTTTCAGCGTTCGTATTCTTTGTTGTCTTGATAATGAGAAAAGACCCGTTGCAGAAATGGTTTGTTTTAACCAGGTGGTGGGTTCACTTTTTCGTTATATGTGCAGTAAGCTCTTCACGTAGCTGGAAATGGGGTGGGGTTGAGAGTATTTTATGTGACATTTGTCCCACAGGGCTCCAATTCAGGTCCTCTATTATTTAATATATTTCTTAATGATGTTGCACAGTATATGCCGATATGATATGAAATATTTTGCAGGATCGCTAACATTTAAAATTGCCATCGTTCACGATGCAACATTGTAAGGGTTGATAAATGCTGTCATGGAAAAAAACCTCAAATCAATGTTAGAAAACGTAGATGTCCTTTACTTTGAAAACATTGGCATTAAATCATCCTTACAATATTGCTGGAACAGATCTTGATGATTCACGATTTAGGAGTTACATTTATTAGAAAACTTTCATTCTCCTCTCATACTGATAATATTGTAATATCAGTGCAGTTTGTCTGTCTGTCGGTCTGTCTGTCTGCCGGTCGATCTGTCTGTCGATCCGTCGGTCTGTCTGTCGGTCTGTCTGTCGGTCTGTCTGTCTGTCTGTCTGTCTGTCTGTCTGTCTGTCTGTCTGTCTGTCGGTCTGTCGGTCTGTTTGTCGGTCTGTCTGTCGGTCTGTCTGTCGGTCTCTCTGTCGGTCTGTGTGTCGGTCTGTCTATCGGTCTGTCTGTCTTTCGATCGGTCTGTCTGTCGGTCGGTCTGTCTTTCGATCGGTCTGTCTGTCGGTCGGTCCGTCTGTCTGTTGGCGTTTTTCTAACGTCGTAATCTCACTTACCGCTGCAGGGATTGTGATGAAATTTGGTTAGCAATATGCTGTGGGTCCAGAGTAGGTAATGTTCCTATAATTTTCAAAATCTAAGCGTGGGCGGCGAAGCAATTAGCAAAAAACACGCCTGTTCCTTTTCTCCAGTGAGTGTGTCTAAGATGAGGGGAGATAAGTCCAAAAATCCAAAGGTAAGGTCAGAAGGTCCAAAGGTAAGTTCCAAAGGTCACTATAAAAAAGAATTTCGCATTTCCAAGCTTCTGACGTTACCTTTAAACTTACAGTAATGATTCAAAAAGCAAATTGAAAAAGAAAGCTTGCGCTTTGTCACCTATTTGGCCTTTTTTGATATCGTGTTTGGTTGTTAAATTACAGACATTTGAAAATTGTATGATTTTGCATTGCGAGTTTTTTTGCACACTTAAAAGCTTTTTTGAGAAAATCGCAAATATGTGTCATTCATTAAGGTCTTAACTACCACCTTCTGAAATACTGTGTACCTAGTTTGAAAAACAAGACGTGAGTTCTGTTGGAAATGGGAATCCGTGTTTTAACATGGCAAATACATATGTATAACTGCGTATACCCAGGTCCCTTAAGTAGGAGTAGGGACTCGAGGATAACTACCTTCTGTACTCTCGCGGCTGACATGTTCGCCGCTCCGCGGCGTACCGTACTATTTGTAGTACTGTCTTTTTTAGAGCCTGGTAACATAAATATGATTGGACGTGTCACAAAATATAAAAAAGTCTTATTGTCTACCGAAAATTCCTGTTCATATAGATCTTAGTCATACGTGTGGATATACATGCGAGTCTAATTCTAATACATATTCCTACGCAACTGTGCAGGCCGCCTAATGTATCTAATCGTGTCACATTACGAATCCGATTTGGCACCTATACACCAATTTACTCGGCTGCAACGATGTCGATGTATTCTTGACTGATAATTCATCTGGGTTATGCCTTAAAGCCGTTAATTAGAGCCCGATACAAAGCCTCTCAGCTTTGGTCCTCCAATAACTTATAAAATTCTATTCTGAGCGACCCGGTGGCGGTGTCACGTCCTCTAGCTAGCACCACGTGTCTGCCATGAATCAATCAGAGTGGCGCGATCAAAGGAGGCTGGCTGCTGCGATGCTCTTTTGATTGACGACCAGCGCATGCTGAGATCCCTCGGACGTACTTTCGGCGACAGATTTACGACTTACTAGGATTAGAATCGCGACTAAGGCATCGGCAGCCACGGTTATTTCGGGTACCTGAAAATCTGAACGCGTCTCTACGACAATCGCGGATGTTAGATAGCATGAATTTATATTACCTACTGCTATACCAGAATATCGAAAGTTCATACAATATACAATGTCGTGCAGAGCTCTAGAATTCCATATACAGGTGTTGATGCCTCAGTAGAGAGTGATTAGTAGTGAAGAGAAGGTTATAGTACGTACATGAGAGCTGTTTGCAATGGTTCAGCTGTAACCATTTCTGGACTGTTAATTTTGAGATTTCTCAACTGAAAAAAATATGAGCATGAAGAAAAAGGACGGTTCTAGAGAAATGTCGACGTATTTTTTGAAATTTCCTAATAGACAATTATTAAAAAATTGCCAAAATTGACATTTTTTGACTAATTTACGGTCTCGTTAATCACCCTGTATAAACTTATTCTAAAATTTGGATCGACATTTCTGTAGACTGAAGTTTTAAGGAAACGCAAATCATGTTTTTGTGCCAAAAATTATTAATATACAGGGTCAAAAATGGTTACAGCTAGAGCCTTGCATTGAACGATTGCGCGCCGATTGGGACACTGATAATGGCGCCACCGATACAAAAGTATGAATGAGCTGAAGTTCATTCATTTCTGGAATGAGATAGATATTGTTTTGGGCATCAACTAAATTTGTAGTCGGTGGTTTTGGGTGACTTATTCATAAACACTGCAGGGCAAAAGTTAGGAACTACTAAAATTTAAACAAATCGCGGTAATTGGTTTTGAGCAGTTATCATTTTCAGGATTGCTACGAAATCTTACAATTTTCAACCAGATTTGTAAGTAATTGGGATTTAAATTGGGAGGCCCAGACCGAGAAGTCTACAGTATATTCAATTCCAAGACGGACTTCACATAAACAGTCGCATGCAGCATTAGCGTGGTTACTGTCCGCTGCCATGTGCGAACGCGCCTGCTATAGTCCAGTGCAATTATGGAATTTTATATTACTATTTAAAAGAGTTGCCCTGTTAACCCATTGCAATTTAAAAGTAGTCAGTTGCAAGTTTGAAATGATCATTTAGGCAATGAACACTTGACGTCGCATATTTGAATATGATTTCCAGTCAGTCTTGGGGGTTTTTACTTGCCAGATTATAACATACAATTCACACATAGTGTACTGGACTATTAGGAACCCTACCGACATGAGCCGATCACGCACGCGGGCTTGTTTTCATTTGGTCTGGCTTGGCTGTGAATACAGTATAGAGTCTTGGGCTCATATTGTTCTGATTCGCGATTAGAAATTACATTTTTACTTTGTAACATAAACTGATAAAAACCTTGTATTTTAGTTAACATTTATTCATACCAGAAGTCATGTTCCTTTGCTAAGTTCTCCACTTTCACGATTTTTTGTGTTCAGACGGCAAAGTAGCAATAGTAACTTTTTGTGACATAGAACTGCCATTGAACTTGATAAAACCAATTATGGTTTCTCTTTAACGCACCATGTTTCATCCAAAAAGTCATTTTCTGCTCTGAATACCTTCATCATCAGGTGTCATATATCAGGTAAAATAAGGACACCATCCTTGTGTGACAGCATTAGAGGTCAGATAGGCATCTATTATAGTCCGCAACTAATACTTTTTTATTAATCGCTCGACATCAGAGAAAGCAAATTTTTCTTTTTCTTCACGAGTTAACATTCATCGTTGTATGTCAACGCTGTCCGAAAGACTCCTGCCTTTATGGCATAGCTAGTTTTCACTAGCCAGCTAAAAGAGTGATATTTAGTTTACTTTATAAGACTGATTGTTCTTAGAGTTGAGAATCTACTTGGAATGTTAGGTTTAAGGTGAGGCACATGTGATGAGTACGGGCTCTTTGCTGTGGACGCCATTCTAGTTTTAGGGCCATATTAAAATATACTATAGGATTATCAACCGTTGTTCCAAATCCAGAGTAACTGTACCAGGTGATGTTTTAGGACTTTTTCGTAATTTTCTGTTGCTGACCATTTCGCTAATATATATTTTGCAACTTTCAAATATTTCTGATAGGTGAGTGGGTATTGTCATCGTGAGAATTTCCGATTTTGAGATCTCACGCTTTTTCGGCGTTTTGTAATATCTAAATAATGTGACTCATTTTCGTCGGTCTGTCAGTCGGTTCTGTCTGTTGGCGTTTTTCTAGCCTTCTACTCTCATTAAGCACTGCGTGGATTGTGATGAATTTTGGGTGCGATATTCTGTGAGGTCTTAATAGGTAATGTTGCTATAATTTTGAAAATCCCTGCAAGGGCAGCGCTACTCCTCAAACTTTGTTTTTAGACGTTTTAGGGGTTCCTGATCATTTTCTAGTTTTGTTGAAATTAGGGTGGTAGGTATGGGGGTGGGGGGTCGGAAAACTGAAACATTTGTTTTGCTCGTAATAGGCTAACCATTGACCTGAGAGAAAAAACAAGTAGCGGCGTAATTCACTTTTTAGGTCCATTCGAATATTGTCTTGCCTATTACAGAAACCAAGGGACTTAGAATTTTCTGATGTCTACATACAATTATTGCTTTATATCGTTCTGTATTGTGTAACGGGGACACTATGGAATTGATTTTAATGAGATTTTGACACAGTACTCTTACCGTGGCGAGGATGCAACACGCGTATGGTTTTTAGAAATCCTATCAGTGGCGGCGCAACAATAAATAAAAACAAAAAAATATAAAACCCAGCAAACTAAACTTCGTTTTGGGCGTTTAAGTACACCTAGAAGTTTTCGAGTTATATTTTCTTCTCAATCCCTGACAAAAATTTGTGGGTTATAGAGATAGACATTGTTAAGATGTATACTTGATGTTCTTTTGTTCGATTAAGTGAACAGTATGCCTTGCAAACGCACGAACAGTTGTCGTCAGAGATACCATTAAATGAAAAAAAAAATCATGAACCCCGAAAATGGTGAAGAATCGGAATATTCCAAATTCTTCGAGCGTGATTTAAAAAAATGTCGGGAAACTAACTCAACCGAAACTGACTGATCATTTTCTACTTTCTTTAGATGAGGGTGAAATTGGGGTGATTGGGGAGTTAGGGATTTTAAAAGTGGAAACTTACACTGGTATCACAGTAATGTGTGGGAGGTACTCAGTCAATCAACTTAACTTCATTTTTTATCTATCATCGATATCTACCACAAAACAGATAATCACTGCGCTTGTTACCAATTACCACAAAACAAAACGAAACGCACGGAACACCCATTACACAGAGTACGTAGAGATACAACAACGTTAGTCTGTTAAAACATATTTTTTAAATTTACGATAGTCGTAGAAAGTGATAATAGTGATATACTTCTTTTAGTAGTCCAGAGATTAGGGTCCATTTACCCTGATAGGTGCCGCTCAGCCTTAAGTCTTACTGTGCACCCCCGGTCGAAGGGATCAGAGTACCAACCTTAGTTCTTTGCGTAACTTGAGATGCATTGGACTTATGTTCTACTGTCCACCCTCCTGGCTTAACAGATAGGAGTTTCTGCTTTCACTCAGTGCAGGACAGTCGAAGATAACACGCTTAGCTGTTTCCTCTGCCTCACCACACTTCCTGCATAAAGGAATTGCCACATCGATCCCTAACTTTTACAGGTGTACGCTGACCGTCCAATGGTTCAACCACCCTTCGTAGTTCCTTCCTGCTCAATCTAAGAGCGTCTACTGTATTAGAGCACAAGAGTCCCATCAATATCCTTTTAGACCGAACATTCCCCACCACTCCGGTACTCATTAGACACCCATTTGTTGACAGCTGATGTATGCACCATATATCACATGCTGGTTCTAGCCCGATGAGACGGCTACACCTACCTTAGCACACATGTCATCCCTCTCATTCCCACCTACTTCTATGTGACTAGACCAAGATAATGTTACCGTGTTGATCTTCGCCAGTGTCTTTAGGATATTATGGCAGTCCTACACTATTTTTGAAGTATGAGGGTTACTTATCAAGTTCATCAGAGCCGCCCGGCTGTCTGTGTTTACATAGTGCCGTCTTTTGGTTGGACAATCAAGAACCACGTATTTATTCTTACCATCTTATATTTTGTCCCAGCAAATAGCGATGCCAAGCGACTACTTCCTTCCAAAACGGGACTGATGATAAGTGGCAGCCAGATTGATGCGTCGGGACGCCAGACGTCGGCGTCGTCTCGAGAAATGGAATTTTAATTCAGGACGATACAAGGATGATTTTAACGCCACCATCGAAGCCAGCCCGAACCCGTTTAATAGCTCTCTCTCTATTTTTATAATGGAGCCAGATAATTCGACGCGTCATCGTTGATATAATCGTCCATCAGATTTTGACTGTGAAGCAGTTAAGCGCTTCTATCGTTTATTTTATATTTTTAACGGAAACATCTGAGATATAGTCGTCTGATTTTCATTTGTGAGCGATTCCTCTGTAGATGATTTTCGGTGTCAATTTCGCAGTATCTGTTACTTTTGTAGAGTCAGTACAAGGAAGAGGCCCGTATTTAATAGACGTGTTATATCTATGTGCACTTACGTTCGTGTTTACAATG
The DNA here is from genome assembly GCA_951848785.1 of Callosobruchus maculatus. Lineage (NCBI taxonomy): Eukaryota > Metazoa > Arthropoda > Insecta > Coleoptera > Chrysomelidae > Callosobruchus > Callosobruchus maculatus. The sequence continues at coordinate 1,105,273 of CATOUR010000177.1, forward strand.
CCGACGATCATTAGGTTGCCGCTTTACCGTTTTAGCCCGGACTGTCTGGATTTTTCATAGCGCCTCGGTGTATGGTACAGAACCCACAAAAGGCGGGTGTTTGTTAATATTGCGTCTGGTAACTCCAGTATTTAAGCAAGCTTGAATGAAATGGGAATAACCCTCACAAAATCAATATCAACGGTTTAGTTTTAAAGATTTAAACAGACTACAAAAACCTTTTTTTTGCTCTTTAACAAAAATTTGACGTGCCAGTGCTTTTTAGGAGACGGAGTTGTTATCCGCAATAACAGCCCATTTCCAGATTTTTGTTTTCAAAATGGCTCCAGTAATGGCCAAGCAGGCTGAAGAGCGGTATTGAGTAAATCTTCGTAAATTTACCTAACCTTTAATCTCTTGAAACACATGATTTCTTTATACTCCAGATTACAAGTTCGGCTGACATATTTTTCTCGATGTTAAGCTTTGTCTGGTAATTCTATTAAATAGTGTTGTTTGTTACGAACTGGCATCGCAATATCATTTTTATTACAATTTTGCAAAAAATATAACTATTCTTGAACATAATCTCGCTTACACTTTTCCCAGCAATGTTTAATAAGCTCGATAACTTTTACTTCCCACACCGATAGGTGTACTTTCTGTAATCAGTAAAGTGATAGAGACCTAGACCCAGTATTGGACGCTATCAAGCAAGAAGTACCCAAGCCAACACCAGGTTCTAATGAACAACCGGGCTCTGCCAAGGAGTCACTCATTCAAGCTGTTAGGAGTCAACATTACAGAAACTCTGGTCTGGCACGCACGAACACTATTTAGAGCCAGAAAGTATTTCTCACCATTTAACCTCCTCACGCTATATAAAGCCCAGATAAGACCTTGCCTGGAGTATTGCTCTCATGTCTGGGGAGCTGCCGCCCCTACTACCCTGTCTATACTAGATGCCGTCCAGAGAAGGAGTTAACATTACAGAAAATCTGATCTGGCACGAACACGTTGCGTCAATTACAACAGCTGCTGATAAAAAGCTTGGGTACCTATTGAGAGCCAGAAAGTACTTCTCACCTTCACCATGTAACCTCCTCACGCTATATAAAGCCCAGATAAGGCCAGGCCTGGAGTATTGCTCTCATGTCTGGGGAGCTGCTGCTACTACCCTGTCTATACTTGATGCCGTCTAAAGAAGGCAATTCGACTAATTGGCGATCCGGCCTTAACGCGCCACCGCCAGCCACTTTCTCATCGGCGTGTTGTTGGTGACTTAACGTTCTTCTACCGATATTCAAACGTAATCTGCTCCTCTGACCTATCCTCTATCGTTCCACCGCTCACCGCTCCTATGAGATGCACCCGCGCGACCGCTGCATCTGATCCTAAGGCGGTCGTTCCTCATACATAAAGAACCCAGCGGTACAACAGCACACTCACTCCCAGGGTATCCAAGGCTTGGAATGGACTGCCAGAAGATGTGTTTATTGGTCCTGCGGGTATTGGCCCATTCAAAACTCGCATTAACAAACTTACCCTAACATAACCCTTTCACAGCAGCTGCGGTACTCTGGTATTTAGACTCTGCCTACGCGGTCTGCTCAGTTATAAAAAAAACGTATCTTACTCGCTACCTGCCACGAAACATATGTCCAGATAATTCTGTACTCGTGAGAATGAATGGAATTTCAATACAGCAAATTGACAGTGTATAATTTTTGGTAATTACCATTGACAGTAAATTGACATGGGAGAAACATAATAATTATTGTGAGTATTACAAGAGTTTTGTGTGCTTTATAGTAAAACAACTACATGGGACAGTAACGATAGATATATTAATGCACAATCTGGCCTCGGTTATGAACTTATTTTTTGGGGATCCTCCTCAAATTTGGATGGAGATATAAGATGGGAAAAATATCCAATAGCTCTCTGCAGAAAATTATTCAGACAAAATCGTCATTCTACCATCACTTTACATTTAGCAGTTAATTATATATGCAGTCTGTAAGCCAACCAATAAGGCATAGTGACTTTCGTAATTTTAAAACCCGTCACAAAAATAGTATAGCCCTGCAATTCTCTAGACTGTCTCTAGCACAACTCATATTATACAGTAGATGTATTGAACAATTTGGAGGGCCTCGTGACATAAATACATCAAAGAATACTTGGTTTGAATACCTAGTAAGCAATTTTTTACTTCCCACACCGATAGGTGAGGGGAGTATTGTGATCGCGAAAATTTTCGATTTTGAGATAATACACTTTTTGGGCGTTTCATGATGTCTACATAACGAAAATCCACGTCACTCATTTCCGTCGGTCTGTCTGTCTGTCGGTCTGTCTGTCTGTCGGTCTGTCTGTACGCGTTTTTGTGTCCTCGTAATCTCAGTAACCGCTGCATGGATTGTGATGAAATTTGGGCAGCGATATGCTGGGGGGTTGTAGTAGGTAATGTTCTTATAATTTTGAAAATCGGTGCAGGGGCGGCGGAGTAATTAGCAAAAAACAAAAAAAATTAAATATTCCTCAAACTTCGTTTTTAGGCGTTTTAGAGGTTCCTGATCATTTTTTACTTTTTTTTGGGTGGGGGTGAAATTGGGGTGGTTGGGGGGTGGGGGGTTGTAAAATTGAAAAATTTGTTGCTTTCATAATAGACTGCCCACTGACCCATGAAGGAAGACGTAGCAACATAAATAACTTTTTTAGGTCCATCCGAACATTGCCTTGCCTATTACAGAAACCAAAGGACTTAGAATTTTTTCTGGTGTAAACATACGAGAGTATTGCTTTAGATCCTTCTATATTGTGTTACAAGGAAACTGTTGAATTGATGTTAAGGAAATTTTGACACAGTATTACTACCGTGGCGAGGATGGAAAACGCGTATGGTTTTTATAAATCGTGCCAGTGGCGGCGCAGAAATAATAAAAAAAAGTAAAAACATAAAAACAGCTCAAACTTCGTTTTTAAGCGTTTTAGAGGTTCCTGATAATTTTCTGCGTTTTTTTTGGGTGGGGTGAAATTGGGGTGGTTAGGGGGTGGGGGGTTGAAAAACTGAGAAATTTCTTGTATTCATAATAGGGTGTAGGGTAGGGGCTGTGAAGGAAGACCTAGCGACATAAATCAACTTTTTAGGTCCATCCGAACATTGCCTAGCGTATTACGGAAACTAAGGGACTTAGAATTTTCTGTATACATACATACGAGTATTTATTGCTTTAGATCTTTTTGTATTTTGTAACGTGGACACTATTACATTGATTCTAATTAAATTTTGACACAGTATTATTACCGTGGTGAGGATGGAAAACGCGTGTGTCTGTTAAATATCGTGTCAGTGGCAGCGTATATAGCAATAATCAAAAAACTAAAAGTATGAAAACAACTCAAACTTCGTTTTTAGATGTTTTAGGCTGTCCATTGACCTCTGAAGGAAATACTTAGCGGCATAAGACAATTTTAGGGGAGGGAGGGCTGCCGATGATTTGGTTGCAAGGAGATCTCAGACTAAAGCTTCATGCTATGGGAAAATAATAAACTGATATCACAGTAATGTGTGGGAAGTACTGAGTCAATCAACTTGACTCCATTTTTTTATTCTACAGGAGAATTTTTATTTTAAAATATTTTTAATGTGTTAATTAGTGTCTTGTTTTTTGACTAGTCTGATAGGTCGCTGCATTTGCTGTATCTGAAACATGAATAAAAATATTTTGTTCTATTCTACTCGTCTGTTCTCTTCTTCCAAGCTGACAATATACTGATCTATCCTCGTATTTAACAGTGGAATTAATTGAAAAATCAAGCCAAATGAAATCCAGATGCGAAATTCGCATCCAGGCTGAATCATCACGTATTATGTCTAGCTAACGGAGCGGTGAGCTGTTATCAGGCACACACGAGGCCCGACGAGCTAGATTAGTCCAACAGGTGGTGAGCTTTATCAGTTCGACGACTAGTTGCCGCCTTGCCGTCGAAACGCCGGGCAGATACACGCTGATTTATGTTGTCGATTTGTATATCTGTAGACGAATCCGATTGTGTGATCCATTTCACTTCCCACAAATCAGCGAGCCGTTATATGCGAGCATCGTCAAAGATCATTCATCCACTGAAGCTTTCAGCGCCACACCACTGCTCTTATTGAAGCAACTATAAGGCAACAGCTAAATATGCGAACGCTCAATTTTGGTATAGTTTTGGTATTTGGTTAGAGGATGTATAGTAAAAACGTTGCCTTCAATGGTAGGATTTCGTGTCACAGAAAATAGGACATAAAAGCTCTATCGTTAATGTATATTTCGAATCATTAAATATTGACAGCGGGGCTACAAGGCACAAACATTTAGTAACAAGGAGCTCAATGAACATCAAATATAAAACAGTATAGACACAAAAATCAGAAAAAAAATTCATGGTTTTAAAGGTGCTCAGTTTACATTCTATTAGAAATAGGCTTTGACTTAAGCTTTCATTTTTGTTAAATTAATTATTGAAGATCTTAAACTTGAAAAAGCCAGAGAGCATAATTGTTCAAATTTTATCTGCTTTGTGGACTATTCTAAGGCGTTTGATAACGTAAAGTGGCCTAAACTGTGGGAAATCCTCATCTCTATGGAGTTCCTTATCACCTAGTGTTGCTCATACAGCAACCCTACGAGTCTAATTCGGCTCGTGTGAGAATTGATGGTAACCTGTCTGGTCAAACTGCAACCAGAAAAGGAGTTCGTGAGGGATGTGTATTATCTCCGATGTTATTTATCATTTACTCTGAATTTGTGATGAGACAGATATTAGACAACTGGAATGCCGGTATAACTATTGGCGGAAGCAAAATATCCAACTTAAGATTTGCTGACGATACAACCCTTATTGCTGCTTCTCATGAGGAACTAGTAGCTCTGTTAAACATCTTAGAACAACATAGTGCAGCGTATGGTCTTGGTATTAACTACAATAAGACGAAGGTTATGATCGTAGATAGAGAGCATGATAATCATCGAGAAATAAAGTCAATAGGCCGTTGTGAAGTAGTTCAAAGTTTTTTATACTTCGGTTCTTTGATCGGGTAGCTGTGAAAATGAGATTCGACGGCGCATTCAACAGGCACGTGTGGCCATGACAAAGCTTACTAAAATATGGCGTGATCATAACATCACTAAAGCTACAAAAATGTCGCTGGTTCAGTCTCTTGTGTTCTCCATATTTTTGTATGCCTCTGAAACTTGGACTGTTAAAAAGGCAGATCGAGCTCGCATAGATGCTTTTGAAATGTGGACGTGGAGGAGAATGCTGAGGGTTCCTTATACCGCCCATCGAACTAACGTTTCCATACTGGATAAGCTCGGTAATCCAAAGAGACTATCCTCCATCGCGTCGACGAGAATGCTTACATTCTTCGGACATATATACAGAAGCGATAATATGGAGAAACTTGTAGTTCAGGGTCATGCCCCGAGTGGGCGGCGCTGTGGCCGACCCCCTACATGCTGGAAACAGTTGCTGGACATCAAGAGTGCCACTAAACTGACACTAAATCGCGAACGATGGCGGTCTACAGTTCTCAAAACTATTGATAATATTTGTGTCGGCTATACTCTAGCTCCGACTTAATGCAGTCAGTGTTTGGGTACCCATCGAAAAAATGAAAGTGGAGTAAAAATATGCGATAAAAGTTTTAAATATGCTCAGTTTACATTCTATTATATATTCTGTTCCCTCAAATAGGCTTTGGCTTAAGCTTTGAGCTTTTTTAAAAATTAATTATTGTCATCGTCATCGAAAAAATGAAAGTGGAGCAAATACATGCGATAAAATGTTTTGGTCGATTTTGTAAAACATCAACTAAATCTTTTGGAATGATTAAAAGTGCACATCGAGATGTAGTGTTTAACTGGCATAAAAAAGCCTGAAGACGGTTGTGAATTAGCTGAAAATAAATCTCATCCCGGTGGACCAGAATTAACGATTTGGTACAAAACAATCGCCGGATTGGTATAAAACGAATATTTAGATATCAAAATGATTGTCGAGGATTAGTAAGTAAAGGTCGGTTTAACGTACAGAAAACTAGTAGGGTCACCTAATAGTCGAATTTATCTTCCGTCAAGCTTTTGGGGATCAACAACAGCATGTCCTGGCACGACCACGTCGTCAGTATTGCTAAAACGGCTTCCCAGAAGCTTGGAGCTTTGTTCCGCTTTAGGATATACACGAACTACTGCTGCCCTAGAAGGCACAGATCTGACCATCGTTGAGATATTGCTTCCATGTGTAGGGATGCGCTCCGAAGCACTCTCTAAAGCTTCTAGACACTATCCAGAAGAGAGCAGATAGACTAATATCGATACGACTAATCCCACAAAGGACCTCCACAGCCTGGATAATCGAAGAAGGGTGACTGGCCTGTCGCTGTTTTTGCAAATGCTATCATGCAAGTTCGAGTGAGCTCTCCCAGATTATAACACCGAAGGCCATCCAAACAAGGAACACTACAGAGGCTCTGTAAGTTCATCCTTACCAGGACGAGTTCCCTACTCCCCGAACCCGTCTCTTCCAGCATTCCTTCTTTTGGAGAACTTCGACGTTGTGCAATCAGCTGTCAGGGAATTTGTTATCCGACGGCTACACCTGCAGCGCTTTAAATCTAACGTGCACAGATACTTATCCTCTCGCAGCGTTTCTGCAACGCCATAGGTTTTCAGCCTTTGCGGAAGGCTGACCATAAGAAAAATGAACAATGTTAATTTGTCTTACGTTTCCACTCAAAGCACTATTATTTATGAAAATTTCGAGTACTGTAAGGTACTGGGCAAGATAAATTCCAAAAGTGATGACCGATGCACAAAAGCGAATCAACTGATAAATTGTAAACAGTAGAAAAGGTAACTGTAACGTCATACACAATTTTTAAATCATCATATTTCAGTATGGCTCAGAAGCAATTCTTTTAAAGAAGAGTATATGAATTATGGAATTTATGTAACATGTTATTTGCTCACTTAAACGTTAGATCTATTTTTACGGGATTTGGATATATAAAGGAATTTATTTTGAATTTAGATGTAGATGTCTTTGATGCAACTGAAACTTGGTTAAATAAAGACATTGATTCATGTGGTATTAGTATAAACGGGTATCAGGTAGAGCTGACAGGAATAGCAGGGGCGGCGGCGTATTGTTTTACATAAAAAATGGTATCAGGTTCTCAACGGTTCATAAAAATATTACTCCGAGTTTGGAAGAACTCTGGATTCAGATTAAACTATTAGGAAAAATATACATTTTAGGTGTTATTTACCGTCCTCCAAGAGGTAATATTATTGATTAGATGAGTCAATTTCGAACATGATGGACTGTGATGAGTTGATGATAACTGGTGACTTAAATCTAGATTTACTCTCAAATGACAATCGTTCAGCGCGATTTTTTGAATTAATAGATTCATATAACCTTATTCAGTTGATTGATACGCCAACAAGAGTCACCTCATCGACTCAAACTCTTCTAGACCTTATCATCGTGAGCAGGACGATTCATGTCGTAAAAAAAGAAGTTTTCAATCTTCAAGGAAACTTTTAACATTCATTGTTACTTTGTTATGTTGCTAATGAGCACACGACCAGAAATTCACCTCGTATTATCAAGTGCCGCTCTTGGAAACATTTTAGTTATGAAACTTTCTGTGTCCTTATAAGGTCAGTACATTGGGGACACATTTACACATTAGAAAATATAGATGAAATGGTTGAATTTTTCACTACCCAGATACTGCAAATTTTTGATACTTGTTGTCCATTTTATGAATTTCGCACAAATCGAAGTTACAGTCCTTGGATCACCGATAACATAAAATTGATGATGAAATTGAGAGACAAGGCATTTTCTAAATTCAAAAAAAAACTAGGAGTACTGCACATTTCTCACTCAAAGCACTATTATCTATGAAAATTTCGAGTACTGTAAGGTACTGGGCAAGATAAATTCCAAAAGTGATGGCCGATGCACAAAAGCGAATCAACTGATAAATTATTGTAAACAGTAGAAAAGGCAACTGTAACGTCATACACGATTTTTAAATCATTTGGTTACATGTGAAGTAAAGTGGTTTTGTCGATACGATCTTGAGTTGAATTTCTAATGTATGAAATTGATGAAGCATAAAAGCAGCTTAAGACCGCAATAAGCCAAAACTGTAAGCACTGGTAAAGTGATGCACTTGATCTCTTTCAATGAATGCGGAATTACTAAGTCACATTGTACCTAGAAGATATACAGTAATTGGGGAGTACCATTCTAAAGTACTTCGAGGATTATTAATGGAAGAATTAAAGCAAAAACGGTCACTTCGGTTAGATGCTATGTCACGACAATATTCCGGCTTACAGATTAGTGACTTGTTAACGGAAAATTGCTTACATATTACAGGCAAAAGAAAATAAATAGAAATTTATACCTAACTAATTTCTTATAGTATTTTGACTATTGATTTTTTGATACGGTTGTCTTACTAGTTTTTTCTACTTTTTTCCAGGTAAGTTAGAACTGGCTGAAACCATAGGACTGTAGGTAGGTGGATCTTTCAGTAACTAAACCAATTTTCCTAAAAATCATAGGTGTTCTTTGATTCTCCTCATCTGTAGTTTTGTGTAACTTTTTTTCAGTTTCTGTTTATTTATAATTGTTAATAACATAATGCAACACTAGAATTTATACAAGCAAACAATAATCTACAAATTCAATAGTTTGAATAATAAAATATCTGTATAAAGTATTCGCTTTAACAGAGTATGTGATACATAATTGATTATATTTAATATAATCTTTTCAATAAAACTAAAACAATAATTGACACGTAAAGCCTAATAAATGTTTCAATTACATTAATATTAGTTATTGTTAAGTTAAAGTTATACAAAACTTCATCGTAGTCAGTTCTTCTTACATAATTATTCTACGTTGCTAGATGTTCATCACATGAAAGACGATTTTCTCTGTCTTGTACTGAGCTTGTGTGAAAAGTTATCGAAGCCATGTTCTTATCATCATTACTAATCCAAAAAACAGCATATTTCAGTATGGCTCAGAATCAATTCTTTTAAAAAAGTGCAAGCATTTAGGGAGTGGGTGAGTCTCGCAAACTCTTGAAACTTTTCATGGATTCCAAGCACAGAATCCCTTCGGGTGTGGATGAAAAAGTTTTTTGACTTAATTGCATACTGCATACAGCTTAGCTTTTCCTACGCATAATTAACAATTTTTTTGTCTCATTTTTTTCGATGCTACAATTGAGGTTTTGAATAAAGAAAAAAATATATTTTTTTGTGATAAATCGAAAGATCATATATAAGTTTTATAACAAAACCGTTTTTGTTTTCTTTTTTTTCGCAATAATTCAAAAGTTATATCAAAATAAAAATGGGTTTTTGAATCGAGTACCGAAAACACGCCGACGGCTCCCGAACCCGTGTGACGTAATGATGGCGGTTAAGATGTTCCTTTGACCAACGACATCCTACATCGATACTAGATTCTAGAAGTTCTAGATTCCCAGCCAAACGTGAAAATACTTGCTAGTAACTAGTGTATATTTGTTGCAATATAGCCGATGAATGAAGTTTGCAGCTCAGGACGACCTCTACGATCGAAATAAATATCTTTTTGAATGTTTGAAATCAGATTACAGATTCCAGTAAGTAAGTACCTAATCAAATATGTCTTATTGAAACTATCTGCTGCATGTTCGGCTGGCCTAGTGGTTAGAGTGTTGGCTAATGGATCCGTTGGTCTGGGTTCAAAGCTCAGCCTGTCCAATTTTTTTTTATTTTTTTTTTTATCAAATAATTTATTCATTCATGTGCTTTTTGCACTTGTTATGTACATTTTCTTCTACGATCAACATAAATATGTTTTTGAAACAAATTCTATCAGACATATTACTTGCACTGCATAGTGCAAAAACTAAGTACAGGACGCGGTGGACAATTCAAAAAATCAGTTCAAATGGTGTTTGTCCGTCAGTATCAACCGCCAATATTGTTTTTAAATGTAATAGTTGGTTAATAAAACAAAATCCATTCATTTTTTAAGTTTTTAATATAAACATAAAATAAAACTCGTAATCACAACAGTCTTCTGTTTATCACTTGGTATTTTTATTTATTTAACTTTGACCAACGAAGCTTAATAATTAAATTATCATAAAAATTTAACAAACAAAAATATATAAACGCAATGCAAACAAACAAAACTTATTCTTCTGAGAGTTTCAATGTTATAATTATCTTTACTGTACGTAGATGCTTTTCTGTTAAAATATTTGTTAGCAATTTCATCTTATATGAAACGAATCCAATTTTTTTTAATAAATTATTAATATGTACATCCCAACGTAAGTGTGAGTCTAAATATATTTCTAGATACTTTATACTTTTTTCTATGTTCGGGACTAAAAAATATAGTTTTATTTTTGTTTACTTGAAGTGCTAGCTCTTATGTAAAATAATTATACTTCTAGTTTATTTATCGTATAAGTATTTATTATCAATAATAATATTAAATAATAAAAAAAAAATTATTTTAAGTTTTGGTCAAGAAGATAATTATAACATTGAAACTCATAGAAAAATAAGTTTTGTTTCTTTGCATTGCATTTTTATATTTTTATTTGTTAAATTTTTATGAAAATTTAATTACTAAGCTTCATTGCTCAAAGTTAAATAAATAAAGATACCAAGTGATAAACAGAAGACTGTTGTGATTACGAGTTTGACTTACTTTATGTTTATATTAAAAACTTAAAAAATGAATGGATTTTGTTTTATTAACCAACTATTACATTTAAAAAAAATATTGGCGGTTGATATTGACGGACAAACACCATTTGAACTGATTTTTTGAATTGTCCACCGCGTCCTGTACTTAGTTTTTGCACTATGCAGTGCAAATAATATGTCTGATAGAATTTGTTTCAAAAACATATTTATGTTGATCGTAGAAAAAAATGTACATAACAAGTGTAAAAAGCACATGAATGAATTATTTGATAAAAAAAAATAAAAAAAAGTTGGACAGGCTGAGCTTTGAACACAGACCAACGGATCCATTAGCCAACACTCTAACCACACAAATATACACTAGTTACTAGCAAGTATTTTCACGTTTGGCTGGGAATCTAGAATCTAGTATCGATGCAGGATGTTGTTGGTCAAAGGAGCATCTTAACCGCCATCATTACGTCACACGGGTTCGGGAGCCGTCGGCGTGTTGTCGGTACTCGATTCAAAAACCCATTTTTATTTTGATATAACTTTTGAATTATTGCGAAAAAAAAGAAAACAAAAACAGTTTTATTATAAAACTTATATATGATCTCTCGATTTATGACAAAAAAAAATTGATTCAAAACCTCAATTAAGGCTATTTCTTTATGATAGATAATTAATTAGTAAACTGCTTGACTCATCTTTGTTCTATCAGTGTCGTCAATCCTCGTGTCATTATAAAATCATTACTACATTTAAGGGTAAAAGCATAGTGGAGTAGTCCATTTCGCCGCGCTATTGGCCGCAAGGCGATTAATAAACACTACCACAGATACAAACGAAGAGAAATATACCGGAGTAGTGCACCTAGCCTCTCATCTAAAGCCGGCGCCACATATGCGGTATTCGGCGAGCAACGAACCCCGATTATTTGCCATTCGGCTAATAACGCCGGAGCCACATATGCGATATTCGGCGAGCAACGAACCCCGATTATATGCTATTCGGCTAAAGGGCGATACGTGCTCGCTATTCGGCGAGCAAGGTTGAAAAAACGGCGAATATTGATATTCGACAAATACCCGCATGTATGGCGCCGGCTTAACCGAGCATCTCGCTGCATTTCAGTGAACAAAATTATATGTTTTTTTAGTAGGTCGCTGCCTCAAACTAGCTTTGTGATTAGTATTTTGATGACCACACATTACGAGATGCGGATTTGTCCTATATTAATAGATATAGTTTAAAAAACTAAAAAACATGCATTAAAGAACATCGGACAAAAAGTTCAAAATAATTTTTTGAATAATGAACGAATAATATGGCACAAAGCACCCATACGTTTTTTTTCACAGTCATACTAGTATTTTCCATTCATTATTGTTTTTTTTTTATTTTTTATTCCGATTTTTTTTCAAACTATAGCTATTTAGTTTTATTTTGTTAGTTAACTTTATCATTAAAGTGGATTTTTGTTTAGTTTTAAGCTGTAGTTACTAATACTCCGTATAATGAAGACGAACAGTGTTTTTGATTAATATTCATAGCATAATCATTATAAATTTCACAAAAATACCAACTTCCAAACAGTTGGATGACACGGCGCCTTTTAGCTCTCGCTGCTACGCCTCTGTATAAAATTAACAAAGTTTATGGTGTCTGCGCCATCACTTAACAGACCATTATGGTGTCCGACGGATTTGAAACCGTCAAAATCGTTTTCGCGGCCAAGTTAGGACGTCCGATGTCAGGCCCGACCTCTTAATCTAAAGGAAAGTTACAAGCTCACAAACAAACAAACAAACAGGTGAAGGTAATAAAAACGTGTAAAATGGATCTATACGGTGTGGCGATGTGAACTGTTCCAACGTATTTCAGAATGGGGTAGATATACGGCGTGGTGCGTGGCGCTATGAAGGTATAGTTATAGTCTAGGATATATTATTATTGATGTCGTAAATGCGTCTGGAGTTAAACTACATCACGCCAGTTGTTTCATAGATATTTGATAACAGAAACCTTGATTATACAAAGAACTCAGATTCGGATCGTGAATTCGACTAAAACTGCTAAAGTATATAGCAAAATAGTACAAAAGCATTCTACATTTGCTCGATAAACAACGTCAATAAAGCGGTAACAAACTGCAATGGCAGCAGTTTCTTAGAGAAAACATCGCAGCCCAGTGGATGGAGGCCATTCAACGAAGACAGACGACAATGAGTTTGTTCACTGACTGGATCTCTCTTATCGCTGCGCTCCCAGCGAGCGACTGTTTCCATAGGGAGGGCAGGGATAGCGGGGGTGTTTTTTGCACCCAACTAACGACTCATACGTCAGGATTCAATCTCCAAATTGTACTGGAATGGTTTTCTGTTAATACGGTTAAAGATCCGATCTACTTAATACTCGCAGAGTGTTTAAAAGGTAAGCCTTGGCATGAGAAAGAGCTGCATACATAACAAAAAATCATCAATTCAAGAATTCATCGGATACCCTAGAGACTAAAAACATAAAAAGATAGGTTTAAGAATCATTTAAAAAAGGTTACTGAAGTGAAAATATATTTTTTTTGTAAATTATTAAAAATATTGCAAAAGCAATGATTTAAAAAAATCAGGGACGTTTAGGGCGCAGGTCTATCAATAAAATATCTGCGAAATGGGCTTATCCATAACCTACGAAGTTAGGGTAACACCATTTATGGTGCACATTTTTGTTATCGTAACTAGGGATTCATCAAGTCAAGTAGCTTGAGTTTTTTCTTGAATACTTGACTTGACTTGAAAGCTCAAGCTTTTGAAAATTTGACATTTGACTTGACTTGATTTTCAGACTGAACTACTTGACCTGATATCAAGTAAAATCAAACTACTTGATATTGCTTGATATCAATCTGTAAAATGCGAATCGAAGCGTTAAAATAGGGGAATCATCGAGGTTACGACAGCAAGCAGGCACCCGATGACTTTAAAACTTTGAAGCCAACCGACACAGAGTGGTCGTTAATTGAACGAATTTGCCAGTACCTTAATGTTTTTAAGAGTATTTCCATCATTTTTGCATTATATGCTGCTCGATAGACTAGATCCGTGGGCTATGGAACTTGACAATAAACCTGATCGAGATGAAACCGATGAACAGATTATAAATAGTATTCAAGCGGCAAGGGACAATACTGTAAATATTTTAGAATAGTGGAAAAGACACAAATGTATTTTTCCAAACCTTGCCGCAATGGTCAAAGACTTTCTGGCAACGCCAGCTTCTTCAGTTCCAGTTGGAAGGCAGTTTTATAGAGCTGCCTTAGCTCTTATCAAAACAAGAAATCGATTAGATGATAACTCCGTTAGCGTATGCACTAAGCGGTTATAACAATTAAATCATTGTTCTTAACCTCGTGATACTAGTCCATTGTGGGTACATTAATTCGGTGCATCTGCTTGTTTGCTAATCTGGGGATTTTAATCTCAGTGTCACAAAGTTCAGCTTTCTGCTTAGCCTCCTCAAAAATCTTTTGGAGCTCGGCATCAGCATTTTCGCGCAAATTTTCTTAAGATGATTCGACATCTTCAACAATGTTGATTGCTGATGCAAGATCAATATTTTTAGATTGTAGCATTGTACGCTTGCCGATTGGGTTGTCTATGGCTGAGTATTGGAAATTTTTTGGTCGATTTTGAAAAAACCACGGTATGCTTTTACGATGTCAATTTTCTTAGTTAAATGCACTTGGGAGGGGCACGCGCCCCTGTGCCCCCCCTTGGTTGCGCCACTGCTACGAGGACGGCCCTCTAACGCTGGACGATGGGCCCATAGAGGGCCGATAATGACCTCAAATCTTGCAACGCGACAAGTGCTCGTAGGAAATAAGCGATCGCCTACTATGGATTACTGACGGATGATTTGGTTGCCGTATGTTAGGCGTCACGTCTCGATTTTGTTTTGCGCCGTATAGAAGAGCAGGCGTATTGGACGCGCTCCATAAATAAAATATGTATTACAATTAGGTCGCAAATAAAAACAAACAGATATTTGCAACGCAGAAGAAAATTCCAGTGCTTGCTTTCATTGCTTCCAACGCCCCTGCAGGTCATAGATGAGTGGAACACAATGTAGGTATTGGCTGACATACTTGCTAGAGGAGGAACCGAACCTGTGTCCATAGGATCATCAGGACTATTTCCGGGCACTGCGAAAAGTAGTGCCAACAAAACCATCTCGGATTGGGCAGAGAGCAGGAATAATCTCAGCATTCTTTTGGTCTATTGACAGGACATTTTCGTCTGAGAAACCACTTGCGAAATATAGTTCTAGAACAAACAACGGACTGCTATGTGGAGGGCGCAACAGCGAAGCACATATTGTGCTCCTGTCCACTAATGGAAAGAATTAGGTTTCAGACTTTCAGATTCACGCATCTGAAACCTGCTGACTTTAAGGAAATTCTACCCCACATGACCATCGCCCTCGTCAAGAGGTGTGGATTGTACGGTGGACTCTAAATAGGTGTAAGCCACAATAGACACAATAGGGTCGCAGTGAAAGGAGACAAAATTGCTCCGCTAACTTTTAACCTAACCCTCAAACACACCAAACCTCAATGTGGCATGCAAACGTATGTCGGCTCAATAGTTTCTAGACGGGTAGGGATGCATTTTAGAAAAAGGCTGGACAAAAAGTATACCCGTAACTCAAGGCACAAGGTAATAGCTCCTTTCATAGTAACGATAGGACTTGTAAAAAGTTGTAAAGTCTGCTAGTCCTAGTAATTTATTCAACAATACTTCTGGAAAACTTTTATTCAGAGAATTCTTTATCAATCAATATTTGACTAAGTAGTTTTAAGGAGTTTTCAGAAGTCATAAAGCTGTACTTTTCAAGTAGATTCTAAAAATATGGAAACCAGAGGTCTCTATTTTCAAGCTGCTAACAACTATTCGATACGAAGTGCCACAAGCGTAGCGCAGACTAGTCTGTTTGCCTAATGAAAGAACATTTGAATTTAGTAGTAGTTCAGCATTTCCTTTTACCAATTTTTTTGTATTCTGAATTGCTGGACACAAGCCATCCTGATAATTACGTTCTGATTGGTCTGTTGACAGGGCATTGTCATCTAGGGTTGCCGACCGTACTATAAATTATAATATTGTACTATATTTCGGGACTCCGGACTATATACTGTTGAAGAAATATATATACCTAGTATGCGGAAATACTGTATTTCCGTACATTAGATGAATGCTTATATTTTGCAACCGAATTTATTCAAAATAATTTCATGTCTGCTATCTATTCCGCCACTTAGGCATACACAGAAAGAATATTTTCTATTATGAATGCCAGATGGTGGGAATAACAAACAGAGAATATTTATCCTTAATAAAAAATGAGCTGTTAATTTATATTAACTTAAATATTTAGTTTAATAAGGCATATGTCACTTTTATCGTTGATAGGGTATTGTTAAAAATTGCATGAAATGCAAAAATATAACATTTATATAATATAAATGAATAAAAATATAAAAGTCTATTTTTTATTCCTCCCTACATAAGTACTATATTTTTTTGAAGCATACTATGTTTTTGTAGCATTTTTATAAAAAATACTAAATATAAAAAAATGTTGGCAACCCTAATGTTGTCTGAGAAGCCACTTGCGAAAGAGTTCTGGAACAAACAACGGATTGACGCTTCTGCTATGTGCTCCTGTCCACTACTGGAAGGAGTTAGTTTAGGCTTTCAGATTCACCCATCTGAAACCTACTGACTTCAAGGAAGTTTCGTCCAACACGACCATCGCCCTCGTCAAAAGGTATGGATTGTACGTTGTACTATAAACAGGTATGAGCCACAATAGATACAATAGGGTCGCAGTGGAAGGAGGCACTTTCAGTAGCGTAACTTTAAATTTGACGCCCCCCCCCCCCCCTCCCCCGAAAGATACTTCGCGGCGCCCCCCGCAAGACACTTCATGCCCCCCCCCCCGCAAGAATTTGGGTGGCTTCTTTTTTCATAGTATATCATGTATACATATATACAGGGTGAGTCCTAAGTTGATTCTCTTTTTAAACTGTGTATAAAGGTCGACGAAATAAACATATTTTTCAAATAACATTCATGCAAACACTGAAAAAGAAGCGTTAAGACGTACCTAATCTCTTATGTTTAGTTTTCTGCTCGAATGTTTATCTTATCATCAGGCATTGTACCCGATTGTACCTGTCAATTAGTGCACTAGTCACTTTCAGTTTACCGTAAGTAATTCTAAATTGGTAAATCCTAAAATTTGCGCATAATAATGCGCCGTTTTAAAAATTACCAATTTAAAATTAACAAAGATAAACAGAAAGTGACTACTGCACTATCTGATAGGTGCAATGCCTAATCGATAAGACAAAAATCCGAGCAAAAAACGAAACATATACAAACTAGGTACGTATATCGTTATACTCAAGTCTAGATTTACATTTTTTATTTTGAACCTCGTTTATTTTTCAGCTTCATTCATTCCGTTTAATTTAACGACTTCTATACACAGTTAAAAAAGTACCAACTTAGGACTCACCCTGTATATATTAAAGAGAAAGCCTTGGGGTTAGGCCAAAATTTTGAAAAGAAACACGGGTCTGCATAAAGGAGACTACCAAGTTGCTGCTTAGCCTTCGGCAATATTTGTTGCCATCCTCAAGGCTTTCACGTTGAGGTTTGCTCACAAAAACAGCAATGTACATTGAGTTACAGACTTTCAGATATAATTCTCAAACAAAAAACTGCGCCGATTTTTAAGGTTTAGTTTAAAATGCAATACTGTTCCACATTTTCAACGTTAAGTATGTATCATGGGGTTAATATAGGTATTATTTGTAAAAAATATTATAATACAAGGAAAACACAAACGATGGCGTATAAGGACCCTGGGCCCCCAAAACCGCCCCCCCCCCCGCAGCTGCGGGCCCTTAGTTACGCCACTAGACACTTTCAACCTAACCTAACGCTGTAAGAATGTGTAAGCCTACAGCATGAACAGCATTTTCTTTTTCTCGTCCACTGACCAAAATACCATGATGCCGAATCGACATTGACACTAAACTTCACACGTGAGGGGGGGTTGGAATGGCAGGGGTGAATGTCCCCCCTACCCACCCCCCTAGTGCCTCCCGCAGGCGCAGCTATTTTCGCCGACAGGGCAATAATGGCGCATTAGTTTGATTTATAAGTGTGCCGGTTATCAGGGCAATATTGGAGCCAGGATGGAGCCCTGCCCGCGTCTCTCCGCCATACAACGACACATCGAATTGCCCATAAATATTAGCCGCAAGTCAATATCACTCGCGGCACCGACACACCGCTTGATTGAAGTCTATAACCACTCAAGTCACATAGACTGCGCTGAGACGGGGGGAGCAGGAGCCATCCAGAATATAACGGCAAAACATAAATGTGATAATGTACGATCAGTTTCGGCTGATATGATTTATAGTAAGTAGTGAAAATTTCTGTTGACTATTATTATCGATAAGGTTATGAAATATTTTAGTCTGTATGTACTAGTCGGTATTCACGTACAAAGCCTAGCTGTCTGCGAACTATGACTAATAATAATAATAGCATTTATAATAATAATTGCCCAACACAAACATAAATTCCATTTACAGAGCAATATACATAAATACAGTGCTAGCGTACAATTTAAATATACTGTAGAAAAACAGTGGTAGAAAATAAACATCATTCTACTTACTTCATGTGGGTGTTTAGAATAAATTTTAACTCACGTAGGGTACAACTGAAAATATCACATACATGATTTGTCGTATTGAAGTTAGTGCACATGACTCTAATAGGAGATTTCAGCACTAAATTAGAATGTGCTCGACCACAGAAGAATAAAGAAGAATAAAGATAGCCTGGATGCTTGTCTTGACACGAGAAAGTCTACTTGAGACAACACATCGGGTGACTCTAAATGCCCATGCAAAATTTTGAATAAGGTTATAACAGAGCTGTGTTTACGTCGATTCGCTAATGAAGTTAATTGAAACCTATTTAGCAATAATTGATAGTTTGATAGCACAAATGTTTATTTGTATACACAACAAGTAAATGTATTGAATGATTGATTGATATAACCTTTGAAAGTGTTTTTGTGATACATACATTTCAATTTAGTGCTTCATCATTTTCCCTGAAAACGTGATGAACTTCTAGTTTAAAATTATTGTTGCAGCAAGTATGACCTTTAGAAGGGTTGTAGGAGTGAACTGAGAGCTGACTCTCAAAGTGATGTCCTGGTTCTTCAGCACAGTTGTAAGGCCGTCCTTATTATATGGATCACTAATTTGGTGGAAATGTGTAAGGATGGAAACAATCAAAGCTCTAAATAAAATTCAACGTTTGGATTGTGTTAGTATAAAGTATAACAAGTGCAGTACGCACGACTCCAATGAACGCGCTATAAGCACTACTGAATCTCCTTGTGCTTGACTTGGTAGTCCAAAGGGAGGCCAGGGCGTCTGCGTTCGGACTGTGGAATCAGGGCAGATGGTCCTTTGTGAACCCTGGCAGGGGAGACCCTGTCATCCTCTCGGAACTGCAAAGGGATGACATTATCCTACATATGAGGAGTGATATAATTTCTCCTACATATTGCTTCGGCTGCAAATTTACGGTGAAGAGTGCGACACAAGCGGCACGCGGCCTATCGAGGAGGGAGGGCCGGTCTGGCATACAGGGTGGGCCAATAGTGAGTCGATGGAGGATTGTGGACTAAAACGAATTTCATAAATTTGTCATATGATCATGGTAAGTGGCCTTGAGCGCTATAACCTTAAAATATTTTCCTAAAGTTTTGACGTTTATACAGGGTGATTCATAACAAACATACATTTTTTTTAATAGAACCCGTATATATTATTGCATATTTGGATTCCCTGGTGAATTTTAGTATGACTTTATGTATCATAATATACAGGGTGAGTTTTTAGTACCGGCTCGGTCGATAACTCCACTACTGTAGAAGATAGCGAATAAAGTTGTATATAAAAGTTGTAGCCACGGATATGGTCTTTGCTCAGAAAATATTTTGATTTATACAGGGTGATCCGTAACTACGTGGTGATGCAAACATGCATTTTTTTAAATGAGACACCCTATATATTATTCCATATTTAAATTCTACTAATGATTTCCGTTCTTCCGATATAGGGTATTGTTACATTATACAGGGTATTTCAAAAGTTATGACCATTTTTGTATCCAAATCGCTGTCAAATGAACGTACTGTATATTAAAAAGTGATAAATCAAAAATCATTTTTTTCACACGGATGGATCAAAAATATCATCTAGTCTTAAAATCGGCTATAAAAAAAGCCCGCGACGCATATTCGTATACAGGGTGATGTAGAATGCAAAATCCAGATTTTCTCTTTTTTTTAAATGAAACCCCCAATATTTTATTATCCCAGAGAATTGCTCTTAATATGCTCTTTCATCTTTGTATAGCACTTGTTGTATCTACATCCATCATTTTCCGAGATATTTCGATTTTTCGGTAAATTTAAAATATAGCTTCTATTTGTGTACTGAAATTTATTTATTTTGACAAAGTGCTATCGAATTTGTTTTTTTATTTAACGAACAACTAAATTATAAGGTCATGATACTATTTGATGAAGTCAGAACCCTAAATTAACGAGATAATAAAGTCAAGTATACTGAAGAAACAATTTTGTGATGCGTGATGCATAATTATCAAGCAGATTTATCAGGTAGGCTTTGAAAAATTGACAGTTCTCATAACCTGCTCAATAATTCTGTACTGTGTGAAAAACCAGCTTTAAAAATTAATTTTCCCAGTGGGGGTATTTAGGAGAATCTTTGAGAAATTGCCTACTTGCCTCTAGAATATATCAACTATGAACAGCAATATCCAGAACAAAGGCACTCTAAAACTAATGCGTTTGAAAGATTGGAGAATCGTTTTATTTGAACTGTGTCGTTTAATATTTCATAGCCTACCTGATAGATCTGCTTGATAATTACGCGTGACGCCTATAAAATTGTTTCCTCAGCACACTTGACCTATAGTATCTCGTTAATTCCGTGTTTTGACTTGATCAAGTACTATTATGGCCTTATATTTTAGTTGTTTGTTGAGCAAAAATAAAATTTGATAGTATTTTCTCAAAATAAATAAATTTTAGTAACCAAATAGGAGGTATATGTTTAAAATTTGTAGAAAAATCGAAATACCTCAGAAACTAATGAATGCAGCCATAACAAGTGCTATACAAAGATGAAAGAGCATAATAAAAATAATCCTTTGGTATAATAAAATATTGGGGGTTACATTTAAAAAAATAGAGAAAATCTAGATTTTACATTCTGCATCACCCTGTATGCGTCGCGGGCTTTTTTATAGCCGATTTCAAGACTGGATGATATTTTTTATCCATCCATGTAAAAAAATGATTTTTGATTCATCACTTCTTGATATACAGTACGTTCATTTGACAGCGATTTGGATACAAAAATGGTCATAACTTTTGAAATACCCTGTATAATGTAACAATACCCTATATCGGAAGGACGGAAATCATTAGTAGAATTTAAATATGGAATAATATATAGGGTGTCTCATTTAAAAAAATGCATGTTTGCATCACCACGTAGTTACGGATCACCCTGTATAAATCAAAATATTTTCTGAGCAAGGAGCATATCCGTGGCTACAACTTTTGTATACAACTTTTCTTCGCTATCTTCTACAGTAGTGGAGTTATCGACCGAGCCGGTACTAAAAACTCACCCTGTATATGAAACTTTAAATGAACCGTTTAGGCGCAAATCACAATTTTTGGTATAGGTAGGTAGCAGAAAAAAAATGAATATCGCCGCGATTATAAAACTTAGAAGGCCGTGGCTTTGCGGGGCGACTAAGCATGAAATGCGTCACCTTAGGAAAGACGGTCAAATTTGAATTATTTTTGTACCTGGAGAAATCAGTAGATTATTTAAGGAATTTTTAATCACAGGTAACGAGATTATTCCAAACGGGAATGCTAATTTTTTTATACCATCAAATGTAAAATCTGATAACCTTTCCAACAACACTGCAATTCATTTTTTATTTTCTGCGATTTCTGCGATTTTGCTAATAAATAGAAGTACCTACTGAAGAATTTGAAGAGCTTCAGTCGAGGTATCATTACATTTGACTTACGGAGATGACTTTTTCATGGCAGCAACAATCGCTTGTAGTTTTCCTTTCATTTAATTTTTTTTACTGATTTTGGAAGTTTACCAATAGCTACTAGGCTGTAAAAAAGAGCATTCTTGTTGACGCTGTTGTTTCTGGTTAGAGCTGGTATGTTGTAAGACTTGTAAGGAATCTTTATAATCTTGCCTCATTAATTACTCTAGTTTGTTTGCACCTTTCTGCTAAGTTGGTTGGTTTCTTCCATCTGAACAGGTTTTGTTTATATTTCTTGGCCTCCTAGGTTGGTTGTATGTATGTTGGAAAAATGAAAAACACCGATTTGACTGAAAATTTGAAATAAAACTAAAAAAGATTTATATTGACATTCCTACATTGTTGGAAAGGTTATCAGATTTTGCATTTGATGGTATAAAATAAATTACGCAGTCCCATTTGAACTAATCAAGTTACCTGATATTGATATTTCCTTAATTAATCTACTAATTTTTCCAACTGCAAAAAGAATTTAAATTTCACCGACTGACCCCCTTAGATGACGCATATCATGCTTATTCGCACCGTAAAGTCACGGCCATCTAAGTTTTATAATCGCTGCGATATTCAATTTTTTTCTAGTACCTACTTATACCAAAAATAGTGATTTGCGCCTAGACCGCTCGTTTAAAGTTCTCTATATGATACATAAAGTCACTCTAAAATTCACCAGGGAATTCAAATATGCAATAATATATAGGGGTTCTTTAAAGAAAAGTAAGTTTGATATGAATCACC
Source organism: Callosobruchus maculatus (assembly GCA_951848785.1). Lineage (NCBI taxonomy): Eukaryota > Metazoa > Arthropoda > Insecta > Coleoptera > Chrysomelidae > Callosobruchus > Callosobruchus maculatus. The sequence continues at coordinate 1,128,029 of CATOUR010000177.1, forward strand.
CTATATAGACATCACAATTTGAGTGAAAATATTTTATTATAGACCTTAAGGCCCCCTACCATGATCAGTTGAGAGATTTTTAAAGTTTTAGTAAGCTCACAATCCTCCATCCACTCACTATTGGCCCACCCTGTATAGACGGCTCACTTGCTGTCAAAGGCGCCGGCGCTGGGGTCTGTGAGCGAGAAACAAAACTCTCCATCTGTCGTGGAGATACACCACGATTTTCCAAAAGAAGAAGTATACGCGATTTTAGCTTGTGTCTCCCCTATTTACGAAATTCAGGGGCCTAGGAGGTGGATTACTATCTGCTCTGACAGCCAGGCAGCATTCAAAGCGTTGAGTACTTCTAGGTTTACATCCAGGCTCGTTTTTCAATGTAGAAAGGTCTTGGATGGCATCCCGGCAAAACATCAGATTTCACTTATGTGGGTGTTGAGTCATGCTGGAGTTTGCGGTAATGAAACGGCTGATGCGCTAGCAAAGCGGTGGTCGAGAAATAATTTCCTGTGTAATGAGCTGGCAGCAGGTACCATTAGAATGAAATGGAAAAGCATCTCTCGACATCTTCGTCAAGCTAAAGAACTTATTTTAGAACTTCTGGTGAAAGTGGGCCGGCTCTGTCTCTCACTGGACGGAAGCTGGCTAAGGTTACTTGTTACCTTCAGACGTCACTTGTATGTGTTTAGACTTTTAATCAACACGGCTGAATCACAGTCTACTGACGATTAAAATACGAAATTACCATTCCCTAATATTCACCAGGTATCAGGTTTTGTAGAAGTTGCTTCTTCATAGAGAAATCTGAATTATCAAATTCAAACAACCTTTAGCACACTAACGGCGCACGAGTTGGTCAATGGATAGGACATAGGTAGAAAAAGGTTTTTTGGCGTAAAAATGTAGGTGTTTTATTTTTATATTTCTGTATATAGTAATTCATACAACTATTAACAAATTACTTTTGAACAGGTATTGAAACCTATTTTTCATAACTCATGCTCCAGCCACGCCTACTAGGTTAAATACAGGCTCTAATCAGTGCCGGATTAAGCTTTTATGGGGCCCGAGGCTATTATAATTTTAAAGGGCCCTTTATAAATAAAATGCAAATACTATTATTTATGAAACTATGCTCCCGATAAAACAAAATAAACTAATATACACTTTTTTATAAGTACGTCAACGAGTCCTAGGGCTATACAGTAGTGGGACAGTCAGAGGTATCGTTACTTTTGACTTTGACTGACATGACTATTGTTTTATATCATTAAATGTGAAATTTCGTGCTGAAGACATTAGATTGCTGAAAGTTTACTGATTTTGGAAATTTTTAATCTCTAATACATTCTAGTAGCTAGTAAACTACAAAAATTATCCATTTGTCTCGTATTTCAGCTTCTCTTTGACGTTAGACATCTTACCGGCATTGTTTCTAGTTAGGGTTCATTGGTTGTAGGCTTAGAGGCTGTAGGGGATTTTATAACCTTACACCTTTACTTTAGTTTGTCTGTTTCTTTCTGCTAAGTTAGCTGTTTTTTTCTATTTGAACACGTTTTTGTTTATATTTCATGGCCTGCTAGTTTGCTTATAAGTAGGGAAATTGAAAAACACCATTTTGATTGAAATCCAGAAATTAAGTTTTTAGTAGATCTACTGATTTTATTGTTCATCTATTGACCTAATATTTGCTGTCACATTAAAATAAAGTAGGGCCCCTGCGGGGCCCCTCTGAACCGCGGCCCGGGGCTCCAGCCCCTCTAGCCCCATGGTTAATCCAGTCGTGGCTCTAATAACTGCAAAGATGGTTATGAGATGTCAAACGTTAATTCGACCGGAGTATTTATTTTAGTGATAGAAGCGAGGAGCAGTTGTTAATAGTTATTATAGTATTTAAATCGTACTATTCTATTGGTCGTAGATAAAGTATAGTATTCATCTTGCGGTAATAGTAATAACTCACTTGTTGATTTACAGTACTCGCCTATTGCTCGTGCCCAATCTTTTGAATTTTTTTGTTTTTAATCACGCAAAACTCTTGTTAAATCAATTTTAATCATAGCGCTATTATTTCTCTAAAAATCTAGAACTGGTGCGAAATCTTTAAATAACACTAGAATTAGATTCCTCTATTTTATAACACCGAAATTGATTCAACACAACTTCATACCGGAGGATCGCTGTAGTAATAAAGGTAGTTTAAATAGGCACCGTCTCAGAATGATTAAACTTTAAATTGGTCTATTACCTCTCAATGGTAACATTTGGTGTTCGTTCCAATTCAACTCCACTAAAAACTTGAAATGTTTGCCAGGTGACGTCACTCCCAAGCCTATTAGCCCGTTTCAAGCTTGTATCAAACAGCTTTCTATATCTTAAACCTCTTCATAACATACGTTGGTATTCAGGTTTTGCCTTTACGCCTGCTTAGGTATAAAAAACATACGTATAAATTAACGTATAACATTTGGTGTTCGTTCCAATTATTCATCTCCACTAAAAACTTGAAATGTTTGCCAGGTGACGTGACTCCCAAGACTATCAGTCCGTTTAAAGCTTGTATCAAACAGCTTTCTATAACTTAAACCTCTTCATAACTTACGTTGGTATTCAGGTTTTGCCTTTACGCCTGCTTAGGTATAAAAAACATAGGTATAAATTAACGTATAACATTTGGTGTTCGTTCCAATTATTCATCTCCACTAAAAACTTGAAATGTTTGCCAGGTGACGTGACTCCCCAGACTATCAGTCCGTTTAAAGCTTGCATCAAACGGCTTTCTATAACTTAAACCTCTTCATAACATACGTTGGTATTCAGGTTTTGCCTTTACGCCTGCTTAGGTATAAAAAATATATTATCTCAAATTCAAAAATGTTCATTTTTCATGTGGAAATTGTTCTTTTGGAAAGTATTTGCTGCTCCGTATTTTCTCATTTCAACATAACCGCATTTTCTCGCAAATTTCATTCTCCTGAGAAAATATATGTAGCAATATTGGCATATGGTCCTCGTAAACAAAAAGTATTCATAAACACAGTCGGCGTGGTAAACATAGATCTATTTATGCAGACTGTCCTATATTATGGCCAATATCCAGTCCAAATGTATGCGCGCCATTTCCATTCAAATCGCCAAATACGGTTCAATAACATTGATACACCTGTTCACCGCCAGGCTCACCAATATACGAGGGGATCTGGATTATTTTCAATAAATATACGTTCTATGCGTGCTAATGTTGTTATGTTTAGAACAGAATGTTTTTAATCAGACACAATTCACCTGGCAGTACAGCAGGCACCCTAATAGACAATATGCTTTCATCCGGGTCATTCCATGTTATCGTGAGCTCTGATACCAGCAAAATGAGACTTTTTTTGAAAAAACAATATATTACATATTACTTTAAAATTTCCAGTTAAACAGTTCTCTAAGCAGTGTTCTTAACACTGGTATCGAGAGTAACATCTATCTGCGCCTATTAAATAATAAATAAATTATTAACAACCTAGTTACTTGGTTTTTTGGAGAGAATATGTATTTTCAAATTTTTTGCAAATGTGTTCGAGCAGTTATAGCTTTTTAAGTTCTCTGGTAACCTATTATAAGTCCTAGATGCTTGCGATATAGGGTTATTCAGACCTACGGTGGGATTTACATTCATGTGATATACAGGGTGGGCCAATAGTGCGTGGACGGAGGATTGTGGGCTTGCTAAAAAATATTTCAAAAATCTGTCACTTGATCATGATAGGGACCCTTGAGGGCTATAACGTAAAAATATTTTCACTCAAATTTTGACGTTTATCCAGGGTGATTCATATCAAACATACATTTTTTTAAATCGAACCCCCTATATATTATTGCATATTTGGATTCCTTGGTTAATTTTAGTGTGACTTTATGTATCACACATGAAACTTTAGACGAACCGTTTAGGCGCAAATCACCATTTTTGGTATAAGTAGGTGTCAGAAAAAAATTGAATATCGCAGCGATTATAAAACTTAGAAGGCCATGACTTTGCGGTACGACTAAGCATGAAATGCGTCACCTTAGGTCAGAGGGCTAAATTTGAATTCTTTTTGCACTTAGAGAAATCAGTAGATTAATTAAGGAAACTTCACTCACAGATAACTTGATTTTTTCAAATGGGAATGCCTATTTTGGTTTAAAGAATCAAATGTAAAATTTGATTACCTTTCTAACGATATAGCATTCTCTATATCAATCTTTTTTAGTTTTCATTTTGCTTCAAATTTTCTGTCAAATCGGCGTTTTTCAATTTTCCTACGTGCAAGCAACCTAGCAGGCCATGAAAAATAAACAAAAGCTCGTTTGTTTATCTTTCATGGCCATATTAATGGAAGAAACCAACTAACTTAGATTATGCAAATTCCGTACAACATATTAGCTCTAACCGGATACAAGAGCCGCAAGATATCTAATGTCAATGAGTACCTGGGGTATGGCAGAAGTGTTTGTTTTTCACAGCATACTAGCTATTGATGTCTACTAGAGCTTGACAACCTTCCAAAATGATTAAAAATTCTGAAAGAAAAGGAAAACTACCAGCGATTTTTGCTTACAGTCTAACATCTTTAGAATGAAATTCACATTTAATGGGATAAAAAAATTAGTCATTTCCGTTTAGTTGAGTCAAAAGTGAAGATATCTCCAGCATTCTGAACATCTATTGAAATAATGCTAGAATTTTTTAATTACGCTATGTTGTAATTGTGTTTATTTCATGTAGTTTTCTGCAAACTAAATTATCTTTTACGATTCAAACAGACTGCAAATTAAGTTTCACTTTCCGCGATTTTGCTAATAAGTAGAAGTACCTACTGAAGAATTTGAAGGGTTCCAGTCAGAGGTATCACTACTTTTGACTTACGGAAATGGCTACTTTATAGCATTAAATGTAAAAATTTATTCAGAAGACATAGATATTCTACTGCCAGCAACAATCAGTAGTAGCTTTCTTTTGATTAAATATTTTTTTACTGACTTTGGAAATTGGCTAATATAGTAGGATAGTAGGCTGTGAAAAATGAGCGTTCTTGTTACCGGTATTGTTTCTGGTTAGAGCTAATATGTTGTCAGGAATTTTGATAATCTTGCCTCGTTGCTCTAGTTAGTTTGCATTTTTCTACTAAGTTAGTTGATTTCTTCCATATTAACGAGCTTTTGTTTATTTTTCATGGCCTGCTAGGTTGCTTGCATGCAGCAAAAGTGAAAAACACCGATTTGACTGAAAATTTGAAATAAAATGAAAACTAAAAAAGATTGATATCGAGAATGCTATATCGTTAGAAAGATAATCAAATTTTACATTTGATTCTTTAAACCAAAATAGACATTCCCATTTGAAAAAATCAAGTTATCTGTGATTGAAGTTTCCTTAATTAATCTACTGATTTCTCCAAGTACAAAAAGAATTCAATTTTGGCCGTCAGACCTGAGGTGACGCATTGCATGCTTAGTTGTACCGCAAAGTCACGGCCTTCTAAGTTTTATAATCGCTGCGATATTCAATTTTTGTCTGATACCTACTTATACCAAAAATGGTAATTTGCGTCTAAACGGTTCATTTAAAGTTCCATGTGTGATACATAAAGTCACACTAGAATTGACCAAGGAATCCAAATATGTAACAATATATAGGGGGTTCCATTCAAAAAAATGGAGCTTTGATATGAATCACCCTGTATAAACGTCAAAATTTAAGTGAAAATATTTTTACGTTATAGCCCTCAAGGGTCCCTACCATCGTCAAGTGACAGATTTTTGAAATATTTTTCAGTAAGCCCATAATCCTCCGTCCACGCACTATTGGCCCACCCTGTATATGATTTTGATATAAAATTTTGATTTAAATATCGTATTACCCCAGCTTTCCGTTCTATCGCCCATCTTGTTCAATATATATACCTCGGACCTACTTAATCAGGTGGCAGCTAAAGCCAAGTATGAGCAAAACAATAACATCCTGTTTTCACCTTAACAATAAAATGGCAAAAAAGAGCTAAAGATACCTTAACGGCACCTTGCTGCCCTATAATCCCTCGCGCAAATACCTACGTAGGTGTCACACTGGATAGGAGACTGTCGTTTAAAAAACACATTCAATCCATCGCAGCTAAATTAAACAGCAGAAATAACATCCTGCAACCTGGAACCCCTTAGGGCGCCTCCGCTTCTACGCTCCGTACCTTGGCCTCTGTTTATCTGCGGTTGAATTTTGGTCGCCAGTTTCCAAACAGCCCATATACTAGACTGATAGACGCCCACTTAAACATTTCTATGGGAACTATTACAAAATCAAAACAAGTACCTCACTGCCAATCCAACGAAGATATACCTGATCTCTCCTTGAGCAGATTGCGGTCTAGAAAACCACCAATCACAACAGCTCCCCAACTTGAGTCTGGTGGTTTTAATCCCGTAGTCAAATGGGCAGAAATTTGGGCGACTCAAACACCATAAGTGATTAGTAATCTAACTGTTGGTCAAGAACCCTTCCTCCAAGCCTAGCTATCAGCCGTAGAAAGGATTTCCAGGCTTGATATTAACGTATAGCCTAGTTACTATTTAGGTAGTAATTTTTTTATCTTTATTTTGTTTAGTTTGTGTTGTTTGTATGAACTATTTAACTTTTTTATTACTTTTTTTTCATGTTTACTATAACCATATACATACTGAGTAAATATCTGGCAGAAAATTTAAATTTGCTTTAAAGGTTTCCTTTTTTTGCGATCGAGCTAATAGATACTGAAAAATTTACATCAAATGTGAAATTGCGTTCCAAAGATATTAGACTGCCAGCAACAATCGCTGACATTTTCCTTTTATTTCAAAATATGTAATCGTTTTGGGAATTGTCAGTCTTTAGTAGGTTGCAGTTGCTATCCATTTGTGTAATATTCCAGCTGCTCTTTGACCTTAGATATCTTACTGCCGTTGTTACTGGATACAGGACATCAATTCAGGAGTTTTTATAATCCTGTCTCTTTAATCTAGTTCATCTGCATACTTATGGTATGTTAGTTGTTTTCTTCCATCTGAACAGGTTTTTGTCTATATATTTCAGGGCTTACAGGTGGGGAAATTGGAAAAAGGTGATTTAAAAATTTGAAATTATATGAAAACTATCAGTGTTTAAGATTCACAACCGTATATCATTAGAAACACTATCAAATTTTACATTTGCTTATTTAAAAAATAGGCATTTCCATTTGAAAAAATTAAATATCTATGATTCCTTCGTTAATCAACCGATTTCTCTAAGTACAAAAATAGTAAAAATTTGGCCATCCAATCTAAGCTGGCGTATTCCGTGCTTAGTCACAGGCTTCATAAGTTTTAAAATCGCTGTGGTATCTTTTTTTTCTCTGATATCTACTTCTGCCAGAAATGGTGATTTGTAAATTGTTTGTCCCATGTGTGATACATAAAATCACATTAGAATCGACCAAAAAATTTAAATATGCATTAATATACACATTTATACACATTTAGAAAACATAACTTTTATTAGACACCCTGTATAAAAGTATTTTTTTTAAATGTAGTCCAACTCGACATACATACACTCTAGAAAAAGATATCATTTGGTCACAGAAGCCTGAGGCGTTGAGGATGACTCACCCTATATTTGTCCGATATAAACAAAGGAGAGTGAAACTATACCATTCTTATACAGCAAAGCTAACGATTTCGATTTGTCGCTCCTAGCTGACAATTTTATCAGGTCGATTCAAAACTAATATAGTACTTTGAACTACTTCGACATCGAATACAACTATGCTGTTCAGCTAATAACTTCGGTATACTACCATCATCCCACGACAAAGGTTAAACCTGTATCTCCCTTTCTCTGTACGTCCTTCCACAAACGTATGGAAAAATTGGAGATGCAAAGTGGCATGAAAAAGGCCTCCCCCACTCCTCTCGATCCCTTTCATCCCCTGCCATACCGTACGAATAAACAACGCTGGGTAATCCGAAACAAATGCCGGTCGTGAGGCAAGGCACACTGGATATTGCTCCGGCACCGTTCGGCGAGTATCAGCATCCAAATGGCACAATTAGGGGGTGGGAAGAGGGTTGGGGGCATCTCTACTATCAGGATATATAAGGGCACCCTATATTGCCAAGAGATACGACGACCGTGTACTTGCCAAATGGAGTGGCTCGAACAAAGAGTAGAAATACTACAATTATTTACATGTGGTTCTTTTTCTAATGACCGTCTTTTATTGAAGGGATAAAACATTACATAAAACGTTGCCTTAGTTCAGGAATATTAAATGTAAGATCTCATTGAATCAAAGCTTGCCTTTACCACTGCTGTTCGTCACTTTTGGAATCGACCTTCCCATACTCTAAATCCTCACGAATAATTTTTTGAGCGGAACCGTAAGACAAACTAGCATTGTCATAAAGTCGTTCTCTGATAGTTCGGCGTTCGTTTTGTACCAAGCCATCAATTTATGCAATTTTTATGGAGGTTATCGCAGTTTGTGGTCGACCGGGCATTATCTCCTCTGGCTACGAGGCACCCTATAATAGAAAAATATGTGCCGAATCACAAGAGACAATGCACCATGATTTGCTAATAATACGCTCGACATTGTCTCTTGCGTTAGCACAACATGCCCTAAATATTGAAGCGTCAAATGCAGTAGACATTGTCACAACATATTGCCCTATTATGAGAAGAAATATCTACTATATAAAAATCAGCATCACTATTATTTTGTAGTGATAGATACATAAAACAAAACATTATTAATTAATGAGACTTTACACTGGGTGTTTTTTTATCTATGTTGGCCGATAAGTCTTGCTCAACTTAAGATTTGCTGACCATACAACCCTTATTGCTTCTTCTCAGGAAAAACTAGTAGCTCTATTAAACATTCTTCAGACATATTCACAGAAGCGATAATATGGAGAAACCTGTCGTTCAGGGTCATGCCCCGAGTGGGCGACGCCGTGGCCGTTCCCCTATATTGTAGGGCCTACACGCTGGGTGGAACGACCAAACAGTTGCTGCATATGAGTATCAAGAGCACCACTGAACTGACAGTAAATATCGAACGATGGCGAGCTACAGTTCTCAAAACTATTGATAATATTTGTGTCGGCAATACTCTAGCTCTGACTGAATTGCATTTTACGAGTTCACAACATGTCTGTTAAGACATTGTGACTATGATGATGAAGTTTTTCTTCTTTTTGGTTACCTGTTCAAATTCATTTTTCGAGGTCCGCGATTTTTGCATTTGGACTTTGTTCGGCTGCATTCCAATTTGCCCTTCACATTTTTTTCCTGATTTGCATTTGGCAAAGATATGACTGAATTTGTATTCAGTTGTTAACTGGCTGAGTGTAGCATTAATCTTATGTAGGTATTACTTTTGGTTAAGTCGCTATTTGGATTACCAACTGCAATATCTTATGTTCGATATAGAACGCTGTCACAAAACTCGCATGCGAGTTTTTCTTCACCATCATAATGAGCACGAATTTCACACATATCATTAAAATCGCCAACCTTCTCAAGATATTCTGCCTTAATGATAAAAGGTCAATTTTTTGAAATCGTCAAGCTCATATCTGCACGTAAAATGTTCCGTGGTTTTTATTTCCGATGTCAAAAGTAGGCGTTTTCGTTTAAGACATTTTATCTTGACTATCTTTTTGTGCAACCCCTACTTCTCAAGATATCATGTTGGTCACATTTTGACTTTGAATCAATCATCCAAAGTCAATTTTGTCAAATTTTGTCTGGACGTAAAAATGTCCATGCTTTTCATTTCAATTGTGAAACGTAGGGGTTTTTATTCAAGAAAATCGATTTGACCTTGATGTGGCCTTGAAAATTAAGGTCAAGGTCACCTCTATGGTTAGCGTCGGATAGCCAGGAATCGATTTGACCTTGGTGTGGCCTCGAAATTTAAGGTCAAGGTCACCTCAATGGTCAGCATCAGCACGCATCGGATAGCCAGGAAATGTTCCTACGACTTTTGCCGTAACTATCTTTTCGTGCAACCCCTACTTCTCAAGATACCTAGCTGGTCGCATTTTGACCTTGACTTACTCAATTAAGGTAAATTTTTTAAAAAGGTCCGGCGTCGAAAGGAGGGGTTTTAATTTCAGAATATCGGTTTGACCTTGATGTGATATTTATGTCAAGGTCATGGCCAAGGTCACCATCGGATAGCCAGGAAAATTTTCTGTGACTTTTGTCTTGACTATTTTTTTGTGCGACCCCCACTTCTCTAGTTTTTCATTTGGTCCGGTATTTCTTGAGCATTGTGTATACTGACGTATCCACGGAAAAGTCGGTAGAATGTAACGAGTAAACTTATATGAACGTGTGTAGTGCCTCTTTCCTGCTTTTTCTAAAATATTGCCTATCAACATTACAACGAGAAAAGCTTACTGCGTCCTGCTGTACAGCCGCAATTTCTAGACCGAAATTGATATCGATCGTCCTCCCGTCACGCAGAAACGGGAAATTAATTAAACAATAGTCAATAATTATTATCGGTGTCACGTATGACAAATCGTCATTACCTAATTTTTGCTGGCAATTTAATTTCATTCATATTTTAATATATCAATCACTGTCTGCCCGGGCATGGCGAGGCATCAGAATGCTGTTTGTGACTGCGTGTCATTGGATTTATGACGCACTAGCGTTATTAGAACACGCTGCTGTACACATCAATCAAATGCCAACAGAACGGTCGGCATGTGGGTGGAGAGGGTGTTTTTACGTCGGATGGTAAAAAACTGGAACAGTTATTTCCGATGGCTTGTACTTTCTCATTGATCATTGATTCGTTAATAACTAAGCACTGTAACGTAACTACACGTGAAGACCGACAAGGTGCGATGCGAGGCTCTTCACGGTCATTCGGGGGAAGACGAGCGCCTTACATAGGTTGAGGTTTATTAGTTGCCAGATAGAGATCACAGAGACTCGTAGTGTTTGTGAAACCAGAACAACAAGCTGTTAGCAATAGAACCTCATATTTTATTTTCTTGTGTCTGTCTTTATTTTAGTATCATCATATACAATACACATACAGATGAATATGGGGCAAATTTTAGCATAGCTACTCCACCAATACTTAATAAAAAGTAGTACAATATTGTCACGACGGCCTATTTTTCTTCACCAAAGGATCAAACAGGACGTAACTTTCACCGTCTTACTTCACAACTCACTACAATATCTCTTAACCTTATCTCAACTACAACTCAACTAAACTGAACTGAACTACTGCCACGCTACTCGAGGCGCCTTATATACTTCATCGCACCATCTAGCGTATTCGATGACATTCGAGAATGCCATCCGTCATTCTAGAAAACTCTAGACGATTCGATGACGTTTATACTTCAAAGATCTAATCTAACACTTTGACTTTACATCATGCATGACAACTAATACCCAATACACGAATACCATAATATACAGTATGTTACATTCTTCCCCCCTTAGTGTTCGGCATCCTCGACGAACAACTTCGATTCTTGTATCATCACAGACATCAGTATTGTCGACCTTCGGTTTTCCACTTCCCGTACATAACCTGTAGACCAAGTCATTGAGGCGGTTCGTCTCCAAGTAGGGTCCCTCCAAATAATGTTGAAGCTTCCGACATCTACCCTTCTTTCTGTCGTGTGTTGTAAGACCATACCAGATCACCTTGTAACTGCGATACCCTTTGCTCAACTTGTGATTCTCATTTTCAGCTCCAGCAGCGTTCTCTTTTCCTAACTCTGCTATCATCCTCTTCAGTTGGGGCTTTTCGTCTTGTCGGCTGTCAACTCTCGACACTCCCTTCTCGTCACTCAGGTTGCTCTTCAGTTCCTCTGTGAGTCTGCTCAGTTTGTCTTCCTGTTCCGTAATCCTGTTCTTCTGCTTACCATTCTCGCCCCTTAGTTGCGCGGCTTGATCAGAGCCCCATGACACGTCATTGAGCGCAACATTAAGCTCTGTTCTTATCTTCGCGTTTTCCCTCTCCAGCTGCGCCAATATTTGCTTCAGATCTACATCGTCATCTTGCATCGCTGATATTTCGAACACACCTTTCCTTGCATCTTCAATGACTTTGTTCGAATTCTTCTTTAGCCTATCGCTATCGCCCTCGCTTTCCATCTGCGCAATCTTCTGCTTTATCTTATTATGCCGGTACTTCAATTGTTTCATCCCAGAACTATCAGCCTGTGCTGCAGCCAAAGCGTCTTCCAGCTCCCTTTTCAGTCGAACGTTCTCATCTTCCAAATTCGCCAGTTGCTCTTTCATCTTATTGTCAACGTCCCTTGCTCTATACAAGTCTTCCATGACCTCTCTCACACTATCAAGCGCATCTGACATATCTGATTTCATTTTCTTAATTTCTGCTTCATGATGCACCAACCTTTCACTCAACCTTGACTCGTCTTCCTTGACCCCGGTCTTTTTGGCTTGCACAATCGCGTGGTCCAGGTATTTCTTCAAGGATGCATTCTCATGCCTCCAGTTTCAGCATTGCATTCTCGTCCTTAACTTGGTCACATCTATCCTCTGCTTTCTTCAGCTGATCCAAATCCTTCCATCTCTTGATTTCATTTTTCAAAGCAGAAACTTCTCTGCGTGTTTTTCGTTGAGCTTTCTCAAGGCTGTCTCGTGTTGGTCATTCTTCTTCAACAGATTCTTTTTGTCCCTTTCAAACTTGCTCTTAATACCCATACATTCTCGTTTCTGAGAGTGAAGCAACTGATCTGCTGCTTTTTCTACATCCACCTGCACGTTATCGACCTGTGTCCGGCAGCCTACTCTAAGGTGCCCCTTCTTCCCACATCTCCAGCACGTAAACTTCTTAGCTCCTTCGGGATTTCTGTGAACTGGGTTTCTTTGGAAGGTACCACCTCTTCTTCTTGGAACGAACGATGTGGCCCTGAGATCTGTTAAGTGTACATCTCCAAAGCGTAAATTTAGTGCAGATGTTATCTTATCATAGTCACGTAGGTCTGATGAGCAGAGATTTTCCAAAATAGCTGCGGCAGGGTCTCTTAGCATGGATGTCAGCACACAAGCTTTTTCTTCATTTGACCAGTTATTTATACGTGCGATATTTTCAAATCCCGTCTTGATGTCGCTTTAACTTTTGCTCAAGGTCCTCTTGGTGGTGCTTTAGCTTTTCTTCCAGGACTTGCACAGTTGTTCTCGACTCGGCTGCACTTTGTTCTAATCTCTGTTCTATGCTGGTTCTCATTTCGGCTGTTTGTTTTACGCTGTTTCTCATATCTGCCTTCATTTCTTGTATCATAGCCATCAGTGCACTCATTTCGGACGCCAAAGCTCTTGTAACTGGCATTAACTGACGCTGTACTCACTTCTTCTTTCCTTTTCCTGGATTAATTCGATGGATAATCCCACTTCTGACACCAATTATCGCGATTGCCTCTTTTTCTTCACCAAATAATCAACCTGGACGTAAATTTCACCGTTTTACTTCACAACTCAATACAATATCTCTTAACCTTATCTCAACTACAACTCAACTGAACTGAACTGAACTACTGCCACGCTACTCGTGGCGCCTTATACATTTCACCGAACCATCTAGAGTATTCGATGACACTCGCGAATGCCAATCCGTCATTCTAGAAAACTCTAGACGATTCGATGACGTTTACACTTCAAAGATCTAACCTAACACTTTGACTTTACATCATGCATGACAACTAATACCCAATACACGAGTACCATAATATACAGTATGTTACAATATTATCGCCACGGATGTGCATAGGGTTCCCTCACACATGGGACATGCAATCAGTGTATAACAAACAACTGAAAACACATAAAATAAAATAAATATACACGAATTCAAAATACTTGGATACTTGAGGGACCCTCAAGTGTGGCTTTCCTTGTGTATATTTTTCCTAGACAACATCTACGATAAGGCGGGATTCATTTGGCGACGATGTCATCTTTTAAATATGTCAATTTGTTATGTCTATGCCTACGCATTTTGATGTTTTCTGTTATGTCTTTTTGTTTTGCGCCAGTATTTTGTGTTTGACATTTTTCTGGATGTGACAGAAACTGACAATACCATACTCCAAAATTAACCTACAAACATTAACATCACATTGACTGCAACGAAATGTCATGTTGACACCTCATGTTGACATTTCTTTACTTGAGTATTACTCAAAGGAGCCTTACTTAAGGGACCCTCAAGTACTAAGGGACTCTTAAAGGATCGACTATGAATACGACTCTTATAGTGTCGCGATATCAGGATCATGTTGATATTTTTGTGACATTTTACATTAATTTCACGGAGGTGAAGGTGAGGTTATATTAGTTTACAAAACGAAATTGTTGCTTTCATTCTCGTCCACTTTTCGGGAGGATGTGAGATACTGCCTTGTTGCCATTTAAAAATGTTGACCTTAGGTGTCATGACATTATTTGTTAAGACAAGCCTGTTGTTGTTATGTTGTTGTTAATATTGCTCTTGTCATATTCTCATTCCTATTGTGAAGAATCCATACGCTAAATAAATAAATTAAAAAAAAGAGAGCAAAAATCTTTGTTGGTGTCAATTTACAGCATGTTTTTTAGCACTTCGGACCTAACTATGTATAGAAGAAAATATAAATAACCAGAATTTAACCGCTCTTAGCCTCATTCGAGCTTGTTCAATACACTCAGCTTTTTCGTCATTCGTGGGTCACAAAAATAAGAGAGTACTTGAATCGATATAATAACAGTGCTCTGGAAAAAGACAATTCCGCACGTCTGTCCTTATTTCTCAGCCATTATATCTTGCTACCTGACTGGCCGCATGACAGCCCGTCACGTCTTTCGCTGACTGATGGATCTGCTACGGTCGGCTGACGTGCACCATCAATCAATCAAATTGTAGCGCGGTGGTCTGCCAGTCATCCCTTATGATCCAGTCGTTATTGCGTTCTTTACGTACTGATAACGCTGAAAACTTATAGCGTTTTCGACTTGCTGCCCTATCACTGCACCAATATACACTGGGTGCTAATATTATGTTCGTCTTACAATTGAGTGCAAAATTCATCTAGTTTACGTTTATTTTTGCACTGAAAATGCACTAAGTGCAAATTATCGCCACGGACTTTCTGAGCTCGAGGCGACTTCACTGAATTTCTGATAGCTACAAAATATAAATTATAGCCTACTTTATTTGTCAAAGAAAATATTTTTTTGGTTAATAGGTTACAGAAGCTACGGGAAGTGATGTTGGATGAACTCCTAACATCGTCATCCTCGGATGATGAGGAAATTGAAGCATATCTAGTTACATTCCAAACAACGGCGTGTGTACGAGGGTTGCTCTATACCTCCGTCAATCCACCAGTACGCAGACAACTGTTTCACGCTTATTAGCGATCATCAGTGCGCCATAGGTCGATTGACGGAAGTAGAGCGCATCCATTTTTCCATGTTTAATAAACATGTGAAAGATGTGCGAGTAAGACAGAAGGAATTCTGCGTACTGGTGGATTGACGGAGGTATAGAGCAACCCTCGTATATCGGCTTTACGCTGCTTGCGTCAAAATCCGCGCCTCTAGTGGCAAAAAGCGAACGAGCCTTGTCGTTCCACCAAGGAAGGTTTACTGCTGCTAGTAGCCTTTCTCTCTTTGGTTGCCGTCACCTTCGGGTACTAGATGGCGCACCGGCAGAATTCCTTCTGTCTTACTCGCACATCTTTCACAAGTTTATTAAACATGGAAAAATTGATGCTCTCTACTTCCGTCAATCGACCTATGGCGCACTGATGATCGCTAATAAGCGTGAAACAGCTGTCTGCGTACCGGTGGATTGACGGAGGTATAGAGCAACCCTCGTATATCGGCTTTACGCTGCTTGCGTCAAAATCCGCGCCTCTAGTGGCAAAAAGCGAACGAGCCTTGTCGTTCCACCAAGGAGAGTTTACTGCTGCTAGTAGCGTTTCTCTCTTTGGTTGCCGTCACCTTCGGGTACTAGATGGCGCACCGGCAGAATTCCTTCTGTCTTACTCGCACATCTTTCACATGTTTATTAAACATGGAAAATTGATGCTCTCTACTTCCGTCAATCGACCTATGGCGCACTGATGATCGCTAATAAGCGTGAAACAGCTGTCTGCGTACTGGTGGATTGACGGAGGTATAGAGCAACCCTCGTATATCGGCTTTACGCTGCTTGCGTCAAAATCCGCGCCTCTAGTGGCAAAAAGCGAACGAGCCTTGTCGTTCCACCAAGGAGAGTTTACTGCTGCTAGTAGCGTTTCTCTCTTTGGTTGCCGTCACCTTCGGGTACTAGATGGCGCACCGGCAGAATTCCTTCTGTCTCACTCGCACATCTTTCACATGTTTATTAAACATGGAAAAATTGATGCTCTCTACCTCCGTCAATCGACCTATGGCGCACTGATGATCGCTAATAAGCGTGAAACAGCTGTCTGCGTACTGGTGGATTGACGGAGGTATAGAGCAACCCTCGTATATCGGCTTTACGCTGCTTGCGTCAGAATCCGCGCCTCTAGTGGCAAAAAGCGAACGAGCCTTGTCGTTCCACAAAGGAGAGTTTACTGCTGCTAGTAGCGTTTCTCTCTTTGGTTGCCGTCACCTTCGGGTACTAGATGGCGCACCGGCAGAATTCCTTCTGTCTTACTCGTAACGGCGTGTGTGTTTTCCAAAAATACGAATGTTTATTGAAGGTGTTCATAAACTGATGGAGGAAGAGGTGTAACAAGATATAAGTATTTACCGATACAGAAATCATAATATGATATTCAATTTTTATTGGACAAATCCTGGGCTGCTACAAATGCCATGATGCACAGAAGGCTGTTAGGTTTTATGTCGATAAATTAAAAATCGATCACACAAGGCGGATTCAAACTACTCATAGGCGAAAACCACCACAGAACGAAATGTAGCTCCCAGAATGCAAAATGATATCAAACTGTCATCACTAACGATCAGCTGGCTGGCAGAATGGTTACTACAGTTGCACTTAAAATTTGATGTATGTTGTACTTACCGGTACAGATTTATTGCACTTCTGGACACCGGACAAGGTTTCAATGTGCACTTTAGTCAAAATCGGTGCAGTAGGTCGAAAACGCTGTTAGTACATCGGCTAAAAGTCCCCAGTCTGACATATAGTCGGTGCGACAGGTACAAAAG
Source organism: Callosobruchus maculatus (assembly GCA_951848785.1). Taxonomy (NCBI): domain Eukaryota; kingdom Metazoa; phylum Arthropoda; class Insecta; order Coleoptera; family Chrysomelidae; genus Callosobruchus; species Callosobruchus maculatus. The sequence goes on from CATOUR010000177.1 coordinate 1,145,265, forward strand.
TCTTACAATTTTAGAAACTACCAACACTCAAAAATACATGTTCTGACTGTTAGTTGACTTTTGACAGTGACGCTTCTGTGAAAATATTTAAAATAATGAACAAAAAATATGTCCGTGTGTTTATTAAGACTGCTTTTTAATGGTGAAAAATACCGTCGAAGCGAAAGCATGACTTAACAATCCTTATCCGGAAAAATCACCATCATCAACAGTTGACTGGTTCTTCTTCTTTAAGTGCCCTCTCCTATTGGAGGCTGGAAATCATGAATGCTATTTTCACTTTATTTGCCGCTGCTCGAAATAGTTCTATGGAACTGCATTGATACCACTCCCTTAAATTTCGCCGCCATGATAATCTCCTTCTGCCGATGCTCCTTTTTCCTTTTATTTTACCCTGCATTATAATCTGTAACAAGCGATATCCTTCCTCGCTCATTATATGTCCTAAATACAGCAGTTTTTTAATTTTTATATTTTTATCAACTGGTATGCAGAGTTTAAACTTGGTCGTATAACCACTGAAGATGCATTACATTTTAGAAGGCCGAAAGAGGTGGTAAATTTGTCAATGAGGAAGCTGTTTTCAAAGTAAGGGTCTGCATGAACTGGCACCTAAGATTTAAAGCAGGTATAACACGAAAAAATAAATGCTATTAAGAAATAGATAAACACTTCTTAGCACCTTTTTTACAAGATCAGACCTCAGTTTACAATTGGACTGGCCGAATGCCAGAACCGGAACGAAAAGCAGAAAGCACCAAAGTAGAAAGCAAGCATACAGTAGACAGCAGAAAACACGGAGCAGAATGCAGAAAGCAGAACGCCGAAAGACAAAGCAGAACTGAAAGAGCTGTGTCCCTATTTTTAAATTTGAGGGAGTAAAACGGACAAGAGGAGTGGGCGTAGTTCTCGTACTAAATGACGTCACTGTATTAAAAAGATTACCACCAAAAACGACGTAGCTGAATACTCCCCAAGCGAATTATTAGTTTTCTCAGTGTCGAGTAGGAGAAAACCAGATTGAGGTGGGAAGTAACATAAAAATTGCATCTTAATCAATCTTAATCAATAATAAAGTTTATTGGAGGCAACAGAAAATTTTAATCTTATGGTTGTATAGTATAAAATTATTAACCATGATCTGGTACAAGCAGAAGATGATTGACGATTAGGTGAGATGATTTGCCAGAAAGTGAACCTTTCGCTCATAAAATAAACGACTTCGTGGTCCGTTGCAATCTTAATTCTTAAGAATTTGTGAACGTCCACTCGTCTGAAAATGCTGGATCTAGAGACGAAAGCTGTCAATCAGTCCGTAAATAAATATCACTGTTATGGCAAATTTAACCCCTTTTAATTTAATTTATGATTTAAAATGCCTTTGAAGTAACCAAAGCGTTCGTAAACTGTTTTGATTTCCAATAAATCTGTTTCTCTATCAAACCAACCTTTAACCTAATAAATAACGCATTGATGCTTTTTGCGGATTCCATGATGAAACACCTAACTTAACTACCTCAAATAGTCACCCAAGATCAACTCCGGCCGACAGACAGATCCATCTCATATAAGTTTTTCTAAAGACGGTCATTTTGACTGGACTATTCCATGACCCGTCATCCCTAAAGCAGAACGCGGCACATTTTCTTTTTTCTTTGTGTCTCATGTGATTCTCTCTGCGTCCATGAATCGACGTTTTCGGACTATTCATTCCTAGATAATTTACACTCTGTGACTAATTTCTTGATATTCGCAAGTTCGTCTGTCATTGTGTTTCGAAAATTGGATAATATTTCTTCACTGTACTGTACTTCGGAGCATGAATTGGGAGGTGTTTCATACATGCGTTACCAGTCATATCTTTATAAAATGCCTAATTTTTCAGCATCGATCTTACATCGTGTCCTTCGCTACCTCGTATCGTTTGGTTTTCTGTTCATAAAAAAGACATTACTTGAAAAACATTATGAGGGTGCTATTAAAAAAATAAAATAAATTGATAATACAAATCTGTCATTCTTCAGGAATATTTTGAGTAGCATAAATTATTTTTATATTTGTTAGCAACAAGAGAAAGTCAAAATTAAGGTGTTGCCAGCAACCATTAACAATTATTAAACAAAATTATTCAATTTCTCCGTCAAACACATTTATATAAAAAGATATAGAAGTTTGATACAAATAAAATAGTATATAAACAGACACCTAAACTAAATATAAAATTTGTTAAGACAAAACTACAAAGGCACATAATCAAAATATTTCTTACAGATTATATTGCTTTCGTAGCAGGCGACAGAAAGGTTCTGCCGGTGCGCCATCTGGTACCCGAAGGTAACGACAAACCAAGGAAATCGCTGCTGTGTTAGGGGTATTTTCCCCAGTACTAGTAGGAATAGAGATTTACCTTAGCTGTTAGGTATTTTCCTAGATTGGTTTATTTATCTTGCCATTAGATTGCCCAGTTCTTTGTCAAAGGGCTACCTTACGTGTTCGATATACCTGATGTTCTCTAAATCTGACGGTGTATATAGAATCCCTGGATAGGTGATGATGAACTACAAGAAAGTTTAACAGGTTACTGCCTTGATTACAGTCAGGACCTGATCTGTAGTAGGATTACCTCGGTGTCTGACTCATTATATTGTCCGAGCTTCCTAGGTTTCGGATAGGTTAGGGCTCCAGCATTAGGCTCTTGGACGATGCTGTTGATGATAGCGGGCACTGTGTAATGAAGGAGGCTATAAGCGGTGGAACGCCTCCCATATGATGAATCAGGATTAAGGTTAGGACTAAGTGAGCTGAAGGCTGTGGACCAGAAAGAACTGTTTCTGAGTAGGTGACCTCGCGACCCACCTCGCCAGGTATTTCAGGCTATAAGTAGTGTGGAACTTTGCGTGCCCCATCAGGGAGATAGAATTTAGTGACACTAGCAAGGGGTGTCAGCCACGTCCATCGATTTATGATACTGTTAACCTGTTAAACGTAGCCATAAGGTATTTCCCCTGGTGCGCACCAAGGTCAAACAAGTTTATTTCTACTTGGAGGCTCCTTCAGAGCACAAAGAGTATTTCAACTTTGATATTGAAATTTTTTTTATCTAGTTCACAGCTCCGACATTATATAGTACGTAATATACAGTGCAGGAACAATTTTCAGGGATTTTATTTGTAAACCACGGGGCCCATAACACCGGCCCTCGAACCTTCACCCCCGCAAAGAACATAGCTAGCCAGTGTGGCACTCTCACATACATCTACCAAGCTTGGGAGCCCACACTAAAATAAAAAGATATTTGCAACACATCCTTTTTAGATAACCCCTATTACCTCTCATATGCTGGGGTGGCAGAGCCACCCCCATCCCGAGTTAATCGTGTTGCAGCTGAACAGCAGTAGATTTCTTGGTGGGACGCTACGGCGCGTCCGCTTGGCCACCAGAGAGCGCGGGTTCTATATGCTGCTGCATATGAAAGCCGATATACGAGGGCTGCTCTATATCTCCGTCAATCCACCAGTACGCAGACAGCTGTTTCACACTTATTAGCGATCATCAGTGCGCCATAGGTCGATTTACGGAAATAGAGAGCATCAATTCTTTCATGTCTACCAGACATGTGAAGCATGTTGTAGCAGGCGACAGAAAGGTTCTGCCGGTGCGTCATCTGGTACCCGAAGGTAACGGCAAACCAAGGAAATCGCTGCTGAACAGCAGTAGATTTCTTGGTGGGACGCTACGGCGCGTCCGCTTGGCTGCTTCTATATGCAGCAGCATATAGTTTTCCAATCTTTTGGTGTTACTCGTAATTCTGATTGTAGATTTGCATGCAAAACCATTCCTTACACCAAGTCCTTCTATTATATTAATACACTTTTTGATGCTACTTTCACAATTTATTGCTAATATCCTTCAGGCAGAGAAGCCACACATTCTGGCTCTTACGGAAACTCAAGTCGGCTCTTCAACAATGGATAACTGCTTCAGATATCCCGGATATGACTTATACACCCGATTTAGACGTAGGTTTGGCGTATGCGTGTACGTTAAATCTGGGCTTTCTTGTCATCGAGAAGAAGAGCTCGAACTGGAAGGATTTGACATCATATGGCTCAAAATATCCTTCCAAAATCATTCCAAGTTTATATGCTGCATTTATAGGCCACCAAGCAATAACAACTACAAAGAGCTCTTCGAGAAGCTTTTAGCCACTGTGGACGCGCTACAATCAGATCACCCTCATTCAGAGATAGTCTTTCTGGGTGACTTCAACGTTCACAACTCCTACTGGCTCAAACACTCAAACAAAACGGACGACGAGGGACGTGAAGCTGAAGCCTTCGCTATTAGCTGCGGCTTGGAGCAGATAGTCAAAGAACCAACAAGGATCCCCAGCCGCCACGGAGATTTTGCTAGTCTGTTGGACCTATATCTAACAACTACTCCAACAAACTACACAGTGAAAGTAACTGCTCCACTGGGCTCGTCTGACCATAACACCGTCTCAACGCTATGCAGAATGCATTCTCCAGATCTCCAACATGCAAAGCCTCGCCGGGTCTGGCATTACGGATCAGCAAAGTGGGACGATCTAAGAGAATACTACCAGTCCTTTCCCTGGAACGACGTCTGCTTCAAGTCACGAGACCCATCAGCTTGCGCCCAAGAAATAACAGAAGTATTAATATCTGGCATGGAAGCCTATATTCCTCATGTCGTCAAGCATCCCTCCAAAAACAAGCCATGGTTCAATCAGCGCTGTAGAGATGCAGTTTCCTCTAAAAACCATCATTACAAGGAATGGAGGAAAAATCCAAATGCCGAGAACCACCGCAGTTTTATCGACGCCAGAAATCACTGCAAACGCGTGATTGACAGCAGCAAGGAGGAACACAACCAAAAAATTAAGAACAAGCTCCTCTCATGTCCTAGTTCGTCCAGAACATTCTGGTCTGTAGCTAAGGCTGTTAGTCAGAACTTTTCCTATTCGTCAATACCACCCTTGACCAGAGAGGACAAGTCCATCGCTTCTGCTCCTAAAGAAAAAGCAGACATCTTGGGGAAGCTCTTCGCAGCCAATTCTACTGTAGACTTTCAAGGAAGTACTCCGACCACCACCATAAGCGTGAACTCGAGAATGGCAGAGGTCAAATTTCAACATCGAGATGTAAAAAGCATCCTCCAAAAACTGAACACCAATAAAGCTACTGGTCCTGACCAAATTCCAGCCATTGTCCTTAAACGCTGTGCCGCTGAGCTTGCACCTATTCTTTGCAAGCTCTTCAAACTTTCGTATCAACGAGGCGTATTTCCCGATTCGTGGAAGATTGGCTGCGTGCAACCTATCCCTAAGAGAGGCAAAAAAACTGATCCCACCAACTATAGACCTGTGGCTCTTCTCAGCATCATGTCTAAGGTTATGGAGACTGTCATTAACACACAGCTCCTGAAATACCTGGACAACAATGACATCATAAATGATCGCCAGTATGGCTTCCGCAAGCACAGGTCTACAGGTGACCTCCTTGCCTACGTCACTCACTTGTGGAACAGAGCAATAGACAAGCATGGCGAATCCCGTGTTGTTGCACTTGACATATCGAAAGCCTTCGACAGAGTGTGGCATGACGGACTTCTGGCCAAGCTTGCTGCTTATGGACTACCACCTGGCCTGCGCCAGTGGCTGAATAGATTTTTGAACGATCGATCCCTGTTTGTTGTAGTCGAGGGCTGTTCATCAGACGTATTTTCAATAAACGCCGGTGTTCCTCAGGGATCTGTCCTATCTCCTACACTGTTTCTGCTGTACATCAACGAGCTGCTGGAAATAACATCCAATCCAATCTACAGCTTCGCAGATGACAGTACATTAGTGTCGTGCATGGAACCAGGCAAGCCACTATCATCCCAGGAGACGGTACGTCGGCGACAGCAGCATGCCTCACAGATCAACGCAGATATCAAAACAATTGTCGAGTGGGGATTAGCAAATAAAGTACAGTTCAACGTACAAAAAACTCAGGCAACAACACTGACAAAGAAGTCTCACGATGGCTTACCAACCGTGGAAATGGAGGGTCACCCCATAGTCGAATCATCTTCCGTCAAGCTCTTGGGAATCAACATCAACAATAACATGTCCTGGCACGATCACGTCGTCACTATTGCTAAAACGGCATCCCAGAAGCTTGGAGTTTTGTTCCGATGTAGGAAGTTGTATACACCAGAGCAACTGCTGCTGCTCTACAAGGCACAGATCCGACCATCGCTGGAGTATTGCTCCCATGTATGGGGATGTGCTCCGAAGCACTCTCTAAAGCTTCTGGACACTATCCAGAAAAGAGCAATTAGATTAATCGATACGCCTAACCTCACAAAGGACCTCCACAGCCTGGAACATCGAAGGACGGTGGCTGACCTATGTCTGTTTTACAGATTCTATCACGGAAGATGTTCGAGTGAGCTCTCCCAGATAATAACACCAAAGGCCATCCGGACCAGGAATACTAGAGAAGCTCTGCGAGCTCATCCTTACCAGGTCGAGGTCCTTACTCCCCGAACCAGTCTCCTCCAGCATTCCTTCTTTTGGAGAACTTCGACGCTGTGGAATCAGATGCCGGGGAATTTGTTTCCCGACGGCTACAACCTGCCACGTTTCAAATCTAACGTGAACAGACATTTTTCCTCTCGCAGCGCTTCTACAGCGCCATAGGCTTTCAGCCTTTGTGGGAGGCCGACCATAAAAAAAAAAAAAAAAATATGAAACCAATAATAGCGAGAAAATCGTTTTTTGATGCCATGCTTGCTAGAACTGAACTGAAAGATTTCCTGAGCGTCTATGTAGCAGGGTGTGTTCAGGCCAAACTGCAGTTGCCTTCAGGTCAGTACCGTGCAGTTTTTCCTCTGAGGTTTTCTGGAGCGTCTGTGGGCCGCTTAATGGGTTTTTTCATGGGTCAATAAGCTGATCTCCACATGAATCCTTAGCTCACTGCTTGTCAGCGCCCGCACTTACCTGTTTACCTCCCTTTAATAGCAAGATGTCCCCGATACACATTATCGGAAAAGGAGGGAGGATCTAAGGATCTCAGTCCATCCCGTAGCCGTAACCCCGTATGCAAAACCCGTCAAGACCATAAAGGGTCGTAGCGGCAGGCTCCGCAGAAAAGGCCCGGAATGCTCTCCTCCACTCTTCATTATAAAACGGCGGGTGTATTTCAGCAGAACGAGCGAACATAACAGTATATAAAAGGCTCTCGGCTGTATTCTGGTTCGTTGGTGGAAAGAGCAGAGCTGACCCCGGCAGACTGTTATTACCGGCGAAGCACAATGTGATTGGGGTAGAGGAAACAATGCACACATAGGGAGTTAATCAAAGTAATAGGTGAGAGAAACTGCTTGTTTTTCGTTCTATTTTTTTCATCATAGGAAACGTCTACATTCTGAATAATTCTTTCTTCTTTCGGTGCCATATCAGGTCCCCCTAACGTTGGCAATTACAATGGCGAGTTGTTCACGGCTTTCGGCTATTCTGAATAGCTGTTCTGCACTGCTTATTCCTGTCCAGTCTCTAATATTCTTGAGCCATGACATCCGTTTCCTTCCAATTCCTCTTCGTCCCTCGATTTTTCCCTTCATTATAAGTTGAAGGATTTTGTATCGGTCACCTCTAAGAACATGTCCCAGATATGATATCTTTCTTATCTTGACCGTTTCGAACAGCTCACGGACTGCATTGGCACGGACTGCATTGGCTCTATTCAATACTGCTTCGTTGGTCTGCATAGCTGTCCACGGTATCTGAATAATTATATAGCTTATTTTCGTCATATGTCTATCGGTTTATCTATCTGGCTTTCAATTTTTTTTTAATTTATAAAAGAGTATAGATTGCTTCTGGTCATATTCTATACTTTCTAGACCTATCCTATGTCTATAACTTGGAAATCACCAAACTGACTGTAATAATAGCAACAAACAAACAAGGATCTAGACTACTTCCAACTCATTTTTTTGCGTTTTAAGACTTATAGTTTTTAGTTGTTCTAGGAGCTCAAATTTCTATGCATAAATAAATTTCCAACTTACCACATTTGTAGTTTCACAACATATCACCCCAAGCTATCCCTTCCAAAGAAATTGGAAAACGATATGAAGTTTGAGCTGTTTTTAAATTTTTTATTATTCCTGCGCCCCCACTGACACGATTTTTAAAAACCATACTCGTTTTCCATCTGCGCTACGGTAGCATTACTGTTTCAAAATTTCATTAAAATCAATTCAATAGTTACCAGGTTAAACAATACAGAATGATCTAAAGCAATACTCGTATGTATGCATGAGTAAATTCTCTCTTGGTTTCTGTAATAGACAAGGCAATGTTCGGATGGACCTAAAAAAGTGTATTATGCCACTAGATCTTTCTTTCAGAGGGCAATGGAGAGCCCTTAATGAATACAACAAACTTTTCAGTTTTATAACCTTCTACCGCCCAAGCAACCCAATTTCACTCCCACCCAAAAAAAGGTAGAAACTGCTCATGAACCCCTAAAACGCCCACAAGCAGACTTTTTTTTGCTAATTACTCTGCCGCCTATGCATCAATTTTCAAAATTATTATACCACTACGAACCCACAGCATATTGCTACCCAAATCTCGTCGTAATCCTTGCACCGGTTATTGAGATTACGGATTATTATTGCTACGGTAATAATACTGTGTCTAAATTTCCTTAAAATCAATTCCATATCTTCCATGTTACTAAATTCAGAACGATCTAAAGCCTTAATCCTATGTATATGTATACATCAGGCAATGTTCGGATGGACCTAAAAAAGGGCATTATGTCGCTAGGCCTTTCTTTCACAGGTCAATGTACAGCCTATTATGGATAGAACAAATTTTTGAGTTTTACAACCCCTCACCCCCTAACCACCCCAATTTCACCCCCACCCAAAAAAAAGCAAAAAATGACCAGGAACCTCTAAAACGCCCAAAAACGAAGTTTGAGGGATATTTAATTTTTTTCGCTTTTTTCTAATTACTCCGCTGCCCCTACACCGATTTTCAAAATTATATTAGCATTACCTACTATAGGACCTCGCAGCATATTGGTGCCCAAATTCAAAAAATGCAGTGGTTGCTGAGATTACGAGGGTAGAAAAATGCGAACAGACAGATAGACCGACGAAAATGAGAGACATGGATTTTCGCTATGTAGACATCATAAAAACTCCCAAAAAGTGTATTATCTCAAAATCGAAAATTTTCGCGATCACAATACTCCCCTCACCTATCGGTGTGGGAAGTAAAATTGTGCCGTGGCTGATTTTCGCGCAAAATCTTAAAGCATATTGGTTTTTGGACACCATGTACGAATGTGTCCAAACCTTCGGTCATTTCTCCCCATTATGATCTCCGTATGTCATTCCTTAACTGCAAGGAAATCAAGCAGAGAGCAGTCGAACGCAGACGGCGACACATTGAGAGCGACCATTATCGACGTCATCCATGGCCTACGGAGACTTCTTACATGAGAAGCCGTCTGCTCGTGACAGCTGCATTCAAGTCGTATGTCCAGTATCGGGATTGCTGGATTTAAAGACGACTAGCTGTTCAGACCCGAATGTAAAGGATGAGGAGGATATATAATTAGGGCAGTTCGTAACAAGGGAGGTCCTGGTGGACTTCTCCTGCTCCATAATCGTAAATATTATTCTATATGTTGTTATACCATTTTATTTTTTTGCTTTTCTTTTATGTATCGGAGTTACTTTTTTTTAAATTCCTATGTATTCATTCTACCAAGATTCGGTAGAAAAAACTGTAGCACTTGATGACAGTTGTTCACGCTTATCAATAAGCAAGCTACGTAGTTAAATTATAGTGATGGGTCAGCTGAACAGTGTGGAGTAACGTGCCTCATAATTATAGTGTAATACTCCTAGTAACGTACAGGAATATTGCAACGCCGCTGCTAGAAGTTTGTCACAGCAAAAATAATAATTATACAGTCTAAGCACTCGTCAAACGTTTTTTTTTTCGAAAACGATTGGTGTTTCGCTAATTACGTTTACGTCTTAAAAATTGTTATTGACAAAGCTGTATAAGCAAAATAATATGTGTGAATGAATATTCACTTAAATTAGTCATAGAACTCATCTAGGCTGTAATAAGGCTTCTGTAAAAAAAACTTTTTGAATTCAATTAAAATAAAAAAATCAGTCTTTTGTCTTATACTATAATCTATATCCATGGTATCAAATTTTGTTTTATTTTTGGATATCAGTGATTTCGTTTCCAAAATGAATATTGCTATTATGGCTATAATTTTATATTCTAAAAACAGTGGTTTGCGTGAGGTTCTAGGTGTATTCTTGGCAATGCATCTAACTGCTCGCTTCTGTAAGAGTTGCAACCTATTGGTAGGTATGAGATTAGATACCCCAAAATGGGATGCTGTATCTTAACTCCCCGTGGTACGGTGCAAAATAGCAACTTTTAGTGGTGTTCCTTCCAAGAGTTTCTCTGTTCTAAGTAGGTAGGATAATTTTGCTAATTAACTTAACAATCTGATTTGTAAAATTGAATTTTTGATCAATAGTTACACATTATAACTTCATACTGTATGTTTGATGTAATTGTTCATTGTTTAAATAAATTATCCCAAGTGATAATTTTAGTCATTAATTTGGTTTTAGAGATACTAAAGGATAAAATATTGCAGACACATAATCTTTTGATTAAACATATATCAATTAAATTTGTTTTCTTTAATAGATTCTGAGTATTGTAGTGTCATTAGAAAATTCAATAAGTTAATGACTTATTTCCAATTATTAATATATACAAAAAATAAGGTGGAACCTAATACAAATCCCTGTGGTACTCCAGCCCGTATGCTTAATTTTCCAGAAGTTGAATTTTCAGATAATATAACAATTTGAGAGCGATTGTTTGAGTAATCTGCTTTGTGGACTAAGGCGTTTGATAACGTAAAGTGGCCTTAACTGTGGGAAATCCTTATCTCCATGGGAGTCCCTTACCACTTAGTATTTCTCATACAGCAACTCTATGAGTCTAGCTCAGCTCGTGTAAGAATTGATGGTAACCTGTCTGGTCAAACAGCAACCAGAAAAGGAGTTCGTCACGAATCCGTATTATCTCCGATGTTATTTAATATTTACTCCGAGTTTGTGATGAGACAGGTATTGGACAATTGGAATGGCGGTATAACTATTGGCGGAAGCAAAATATCTAACTTAAGATTTGCTGACGATACAACCCTTATTGCTGCTTCTCAGGAAGGACTAATAGCTCTATTGAACGTTTTAGAACAACACAGTGCAGCATATGGTCTTGGTATTAACTACAACAAGACCAAGGTTATTATCGTACATAGAGAGCATGACAATCATCGAGAAATAAAGTCAATAGGCCGTTGTGAGTTAGTTCAAAGTTTTGTGTACCTCGGTTCTTTGATCGACAATTCAGGTAGCTGTGAGAATGAGATTCGACGGCGCATTCAACAGGCACGGGTGGCCATGACAAAGCTTACTAAAATATGGCGTGACCATAACATCACTGAAGCTACCAAAATGTCACTGGTTCAGTCTCTTGTGTTCTCCATATTTTTGTATGCCTTGGAAACTTGGACTGTTAAAAAGGCAGATCGAGCTCGCATAGATGCTTTTGAAATGTGGACGTGGAGGAGAATGCTGAGAGTTCCTTATACCGCCCATCGAACTAATGTTTCCATACTGGATGAGCTCGGTAATCCAAAGAGACTATCCTCCATTGTGTCGATGAGAATGCTTACATTCTTCGGACATATTCACAGAAGCGATAATATGGAGAAACTTGTAGTTCAGGGTCACGCCCAGAGTAGGCGGCGCCGTGGCCGTTCCCCTACACGCTGGGTGGATACGACGAAACAGTTGCTAGATATGAGTATCAAGAGCGCCACTGAAGTGACAGTAAATCGCGAACGATGGCGAGCTACAGTTCTCAAAACTATTGATAATATTCGTGTCGGCAATACTCTAGCTCCGACTTAATGCATTTTAGCATTGACACAATCAAATGCCTTAGAAGAATCGCAGAATAAAGCCATTGAAATTTGATTTTTACTTAAATTAGAGTGTCGTTTATGAAGCCGAGGAAAAATGGCACATTTATGATATGCTAGAATAGATAAGTGTACGACATTGAGCATAAGGTAGATTTAAGTAATTTAAAGAAGTCAACAAATGTACTGAATATGGTGTAGGCCCGATTTCAAACGACCTGCTGAATCTTCCTCTGAAGGTAGCATAGTTAGAGAAACATATGCAGGGTTCGTAAAGTATATATTTGATGAGCGGTTAGGTGAGTTTAATTCAATGCGGCTACCACAGGAAAAGTGTGATTGATGTCATATAAGTTAAATCTTTGCATGCATAGACCGAAAAAGCCTGTATCCTTCTGAAATCACTGGCGCCAGGGATGACACAAATCCAGAGGAAAACAACGTTGCTTCAATTGACGTGACTGAACAAGTACTTGTACGTCGCGTCGGCTTGCCAGTTTTTAGTTAGACTTTCATTTATGTGGAGCTACTAGCACTTATGCATTTTATTTTTTGTAAATATGGTAAAAAAGAAGTGGCAAGCAGAACAGGCAATCAAATTTCCTTTTAACCTCTGTGGATGAATTTTCAAATTATGATTTTTAGGCCACGGTATAAATTGCAATGAAGCGAAAGATTCCCTTGTTACAAGATGTGTTACCGTCACTTCCAATTTCAACTGGAGTGCTGAAACGTCTCTTTTGTGCGTATTATAGTTTTACTTCCCACATCGATAGGTGAAGGGAGTATTGTGATCGCGAAAATTTTCGATTTAGAGATACATAATACGCTTTTTGGGCCTGTTATGATGTCTACATAACGAAAATCCACATCACTCATTTCCGTCGGTCTGTCTGTCTGTGGGTCTGTCGGTCTGTCGGTCTGTCGGTCTGTCGGTCTGTCGGTCTGTCGGTCTGTCGGTCTGTCGGTCTGTCGGTCTGTCGGTCTGTCGGTCTGTCGGTCTGTCGGTGTCGGTCAGTCGGTCTGTCGGTCTGTCGGTCTGTCGGTCTGTCGGTCTGTCGGTCTGTCGGTCTGGCGGTCTGTCGGTCTGTCTGTCTGTCTGTCTGTCTGTCGGTCTGTCTGTCTGTCTGTCGGTCTGTCGATCTGTCTGTCTGTCGGTCTACTTGTCTGTCGGTCTCTCTGTCTGTTGGCGTTTTTCTATCGTCGTAATCTCAATTTGGGCAGCAATATGTTGTGATGTCGTAGTAGGTAATGTTCCGATAATTTTGAAAATCGTTGTACGGGGGGTGGAGTAATTAGCAAAAAACTAAAAATTTCAAATATTCCTCAAACTTCGTTTTTAGGCATTTTAGGGGTCATTTTCTACTTTTTTCTTGGGTGGGGGTGAATTTGGTTGGAGGGTGAGGGGTTGTAAAACTGAAAAATTTGTTGTGTTCATAATGGGCTATCCAATGACCTGTGAATGAAAGACCTAGCGGCATAATACACTTTTTTAGGTCCATCTGAACATTGCCTTGCTTATAATAGAAACCAACGGACTTAGAATTTGTGATGTACACATCCGAGTGTTGTATTTTAGATCATACTATTTTGCGTAACGCAAAAATTAACGAATGGATTTTAATGAAATTTTGACACAGTATTACTACCGCGGCGAGGATGGAAAACGCGTGGAAAGATCGTGTCAGTGGCGGCACAGCAATAATAAAAAAGCTAATAATATAAAAATAGCTCAAACTTTGTTTTTAGGCGTTTTAGGAGTTCGTGATCATTTTTTACTTTTTTTGGGTGGGGGTGAAATTGGGTTGGTTAGGTGGGAGGTTATAAAACTCAAAAATTTATTCCATTCTAATAAGCTGTCCATTGACCTGTGAAAGAAAGAGCTAGCGGCAAAATAGACGTTTGTTAGGTCCATCCGAACATTGCCTTGGCTATTACAGAAATTAAGGGAATTGTCTATTGTATACATACGAGTAGGTATTGCTTTAGATCGTTCTGAATTTAGTAACATAGAAATTAGGTAATTGTTTTTAATGAAATTTAGACACAGTATTATTACCGCGGCAAGGATGAAAAATGAGTATGGTTTTCAAAAATCGTGTCAGTGGCGGCGCAGCAATAATAAAAAAACTAAAAATATAAAAATAGCTCAAACTTCGTTTTTACGCTTGGGGGTCCCTGATTGTTTCGTTTCGTCCAGTTGAAGCTGAGTTGTGTCGTTTTAGTTCCTATAGAGAGATTTATGAAACGATTGACTAGTTTTTGTGTTGGATGTTTTTTGACGACAAGCGGGCGGTGATTTGGTTGCAACTGTTATATGTGGGAAGTACTGAGTCAATCAACTGGACTCTATTTTTTTAATACGTGTGGTCGCACAATCTAAAATAATATGAAAATGTTGTTTTGACATTCCAAGCTGGTTCTGGTAGCTTGCACGATCTTTTAGTGAAAGTTCTCGTAGAACTTGTGCAGAAGCACCCAAAGTAGATCGACGGCTAAGTCCATGGCTTAACCACCTCACAGCCTTTACGTTTCGTAGGATTTTTGAGATGAATTTATTTTAACAAACAGTGTACCATGCATATAGCGTAACAATAATTATCAATCTAATAGATTATACACTCACAATGACATAAAAATTGTCTCTCTACTTCATATCATTAACAGAAACAAAGTTGTACCTTTCTTTCATCCATTAATTTAAATCACCAGGCGATTGACGTTTTTCAGCGGATACTATTAACACAAATGGTGATTCCCAGTTAGTAATGTCAGCCAATTAACTAACCAACTAGGCTAATAAACGTGCCTAATTTGCGGTCCATTTGACTGGCCAGTCTCTTCAGCCACCCGTTACCTATTATTCTTCTTGGGCTCGCATAGCTCAAGGCAGTGGTAGCTCAGAACAGGTGTAACAAAGATGTTAGAAAGTCCATTGGCCCTCTGTGACGTTTTCTTCTTTCAACTTCAGCGGAAATCTTGATCTTCACTTCTAACGTACAAGGCATGATGTGGCATTCCTCACTGTCACTAAGCAAACTGAGTTTATTGAGCAGCCTCTATAACTCATGGCCTCAAAATAAAGCATGCCATTCATCTTCTAGATTAGCTACTTTTAATTATACAAAATACAATTATAATAATTTTAACTAACAACGACCTTTTTGGTGATCGAAGAGGACCTTTGCCTGTACGATACTGAATTTCCTAAGTAAGGTTGGCCATAATATCATATTTAGTTGCTCTTTGCTAGAAATGTTATGCCCCTGCTTTTAGTGTTCTTGGCATAGGCTATCTGGATTGCTTTTAGCTTTTTAGTTTCATTTCCAATATTATAAATTATTTGTACAACAAATTTCGGTGAGACTTCATTTTAGCGGAAACCGAAATGGGGGTCGAGAGTGATGTCAAACGACGCGGTTTGATGTTCTGAATCGAATGAGACCACTCCCATACCGAGGAAACGTTCTGGTAAAGAACTACGGCATTTTGAAGTTTCGTCACCTAACCTAATTTAAATCTAATCTAAAAGTTTACTTGTTGAGCTCAAAATGGCTGTTAATCGACGTGGCTGGACATCGTAACTCGAATTTGACCATTTCCAGAGTGAAGAAACATTCCGGTGAAAATCTACGCCACTTTAAAACTTGGCAATTTCAATACCTTACCTGATATAACCTAACTAATTATGGTCGGGCTAAAAAGGAGTGTCAGTCGACTCTGTTTGATGTCTTGACTCGAACTGTATCAACTAGTAGACTGAAAAAACGTTTATTTTGATTCTCAGTTTAGGAAATTAAGCCAAAAAAGGTGTTCGAGGGTCTGCGCCTGGGACCTATTCCGCCACACTAAAAAAACTGAACAAGTGAGCTACCCTACCTACCTGGGAGCATGTTGCATAGACTATTCAAAATTTACAAAATTAGTAACGTCTGGGGGAGGCCAGCCCCCCAGGCCCCCCTATCTATGCAAGTGAACAAACCTAATTCAACTTAAACCTACCTAATTTCTAGGAACATTAAGAATACAAAGTATCATAATTTTTTTATTTTTCATTTCTTGGTGTTGCTTCTGGTGTCGTTGTACCTTACTCGTCAAGTACTTTAGAATTTATCATATATTTCGTGGAAAACATATCGAAATTTTGAAGTCGTTTTCAGGTTAGGTTGGAAACTTCAAAGAGGTGTAGATTTTTATCGCGCCGTTTTCTTAGCCGGGTATCGTCTAATCCCGCTCAAGGCGTCAAACCGAGTCAACTAACACTCCTTTAAACGCCATTGAACCCATTTTGACCTCAACAACTTGACCGGTCGGGTTAAATTAGGTTAGGTACTGAAACTTTAAAGTGATATAGTTTTTCACCGAAGCGTCTCCTCGGTCTGGGAATGGTCTCGTTTGTCTCAGGGCGTCAAACCGAGTCGATTGACACTACTTTTGACCCCCATTTCGGTTTCCGCTAGAACGAAGTCTAGCACAAATTTCAATAATCTTCACGACATCCTCATAAATTTCATCTATGTCGTTGATATTTAATTCAAATTATCTATTTCGATTCAAGATTACTGATACAAATGATTTTATAACATCTATTTTTGAAACGCTCGTCGCAACAATAACCAAACAGAACAGAGTTTTTTTCCTCCCAGACAAGTGAGTGACTTTTATCTGTGACAGAACAATACAAATGGCGCTATGTTTTCTATGTTTTCGTCCGAGATTCAACTAAAGCCTAAAGTTAGTTAGTCGTTAAGCTGTAGTGTGGCGGTGCAAGAAAATTTGCTGGATAACTTTTGATTAACTTTAACTACTGGTATAACTAGTATGAGCTGTGAAAACCATTGAAAATGACTTATTCTGACTTTGCATATGTAATTGTAGACTCTTACTAGCAGGTGGTGCTTTTTTCCATTTTGTACATTGTTTTCTTTGTCCTTATTTTTTTTGTTCACATCGAATGCGTTTAGTTGAACCCTAAGGACTTCATTTCTTATCCCATCCATTCTGAAACAACGTAACACTCCTTAAGATATTTCGCTACCATGACTAATATGCTGTATAGCTATTTCTTATAAAGGTTCAGTTGGATATTCTTCCTTGTTTATTTTTTGAGGTTTGTAAGCAATGTGCGACATAATCTGGAAGATCTATTTAATCCTATGTTACTATTATGATTATAAGATACGTTGCATCCAAGATATATGAAATTGTGCTCTTGTTGTTGTCTTTGTGTCAATGGGGCATACTGCTGATAATAACATGACTGTTTTATTTGAGTATATTTTTGTATCGAACGAATTAGAGCACATTTCACGTAAGAAGTTATATATAAGCTCATATTTTAGTACTAGAATATCAGATTATTTAAGCGAATTTAGGGCAATATAATATTAAATATAAGTACTTTTTTATACAGATACTTTTTCTCATTCAGAAGTTACGTCATTTTCCGCAGAAAAAATTCTAACCCTGCCAGTACCACGCGTGTATTTTGTGTTTCCATGTAAACGATTCGTGTGTACCAGCCTGTTTCATGGTTTGTGGTATACAATCTTAGTAGCGGCCTAAAGTACTTCCCTTTGCGCAAAACTTTCACCGGCACCCATGCGACCGCAATTGCGGTGACAGGTGACGCGTCTCCCAGAAAAGTTTCGCGTTCGGAGTAGCACCAGACGACGCCTGCTAAGATGACGGAAACAATGCTAGAAGGTGAACGGCAGTCGACAGTCGTCTGTTCTAATAACTGGAAGACAAGCAGCGAAGATGCCGTTAATTAAATGGCGACAGATGATGTCTTGTATCAGAAACTTGGTTATTCGTTGGAGGTTTTTCCGAAATATGATGTTTGCTACAGTCTATTTATTCATTTATTACAATATTTAGAATGCACTTAATATAATCAAAAAACGCAACTTTCCCCGCAGATTATAAATCATTCTCAGCGTATCCCCACCCCACTAGGTTATCCCCAGACCTGCCCATTTGGCACCTAATCCTGTTGAGACCTTTCCAGGTCCTCCAGTCCAGTAGTGATGCGGCAGGGAGGCTTTTAATTGGGTTCCAAGTTGGTAGGTGGTTCTCTGTTACCCGTCGGTCCAACAGTACCTCTTTGGTTACTAATTTGAAGTCTGTCAGTGGGTTTCTTGACATAATGAAATTCTTCCTAGATGTAAGTCTGGATGCTGGTGGCTTGTGACCATACAGTATTTTATCTAATGACTGCCTACTCCCTTCTGCCATAGATGAGACTTATCGCTGGATTTGTGGGGGGGGGGTATTCCAGTCAACATGTATAGGTGGTCCAGGTTGGTAGGATTTAGACAGCCCGTGATTATCTTACAGGTGTCGTTCAGGGTAGGCTCCAGGATAGGAGTGGGTAGGGTAGGTACTGTATGGAATAACAATTATAAAGTAGAAAAATATACATACAAAGCGAGATGTACAAGGCGTTCCATATACAGGTCATGTCGATTAATTCTGCTTTTGAAAAATTCATCATCCCTCAACTCCAACTGCATACCACGTAACACGGGGACAAGCCAAACCAAATTTCATATATCAATTAGTAATGACATAGTTGACAACCACAGTATTATTTACTATCTTCTGTCAAATACGGTAGCCATGACCAACTCTGACAAACTTTCTGTATTCGGCAAAAATGTAGTATTATTAGGAATCGTTTTAGTAAGTCAAATCGAAATAGCTCCATAACCTGTTACATTATAGGAAATGCCTAATAGAAGTGGAAGTACTTGTAAGAACTTTCTGATGATGCTATAAAATACAGGGTGCTCCATTTGAAATAAAAAAGAAAATTATAGTAGTGAGTTTTGGTTCACCGTGTATACAAAATGATAGATAGCAAAAACTTGATAATTTTATACAAAACTAAACAATTACGAAACTAATCTAGCATTGAGATTCAAGCTTTACGTATGGATTTTTTAATATAAATGGTGGTGAATTCGTTAAGATTTTCACATAAAAGCGTCCAGAAAATATCCTGTATAACCTGACAAAATCCTATATTTCCGGAATAAGAAAAAACGAGCAAAATTCAAATTCTGGATAATATGTAGGATGTTTCATTTGGAAAAACACAGCTTTGGTGTGCCGTTACTTAATATATATAAGTTGATTAGCCCTGTATGTAAAATCATTAATCCTAAAAAATTAAAACTATATCCATATTTCACTCTTAATTTTCAGCTAGTCTAATATAATGTCAAATAAATCTATACTACAAAAAGCGGTGTGATTTTTTGAATCCTTATCAAAGGAGAGTTCAATTGGCGCACTACTTTTAGATGTATTAATCTCTCAGTATATGAAGTCTGATAACGTCATAACACGTGTGCCGAAAACTTCAAAACTTCCAAATATAATACTGCGATTTTGGACATACAGATTACCTGACATCATGTGAAAGATTTTGTCCAGTTCTTCGGTGATCCATCTGAGTGACTGAAATGCATGTTCGGTCATCCGTTAAAGTATCCAATTCCTTAGCAGGTTGCGAGACGTTTGATGGAAATATCCCAACCTTAATTGACAGTTCTGGGTGTTTTATAAATATAGCCGCACATTAGGTCCGCTCGAAAAAAGAACCGCTGCCGATTAACTTCAGATTAATGAGGAGATATTAAAATTGTCTCTTGCCGAGCCACCACGTTTTCCTCTAACTAAAAATACAGGGTGTCCATAACTGAACAATAAGAGAACTTATAAGTGGACTTTGCAAGAATGTTTATAAAAATTTTTCAGTTATTGGATATTATTGTTAATAATTCTGAATTTTCTTCATAGTAACGGTTGTTTTTAATAATTTAAATACTAATGAAATAGTCTTTATAGTCCAAAAATCATAAGTAAGTCATCTCTACATTAATTCTGGAAAAGAGCAAAACAGTGATAATAATTATGCTTTATGACAAAGGTATAGCCTCAGATAAAATATCAACAACAAAACAAAGAAAATTTCATTCCAATATCCAGAAAGTATCACAGATCACAGATCATTCTATAAGGCCCAAAGTGTCCATATGTCAATTACAATATTCATATACCCGCTCGCTTGTAGGCCCATTCACTGGTGGTTCTGGTTACCGGAAAGCCTTTTTTCTTTCATTAAGTAATTTATAGTCTGTTAAATTTTATAAAAAAATGAGGTCAATTCGATTGACCTAGTACTTCTCACACATTGTGGTGTTAACATTTTATGACTTTCCTATTGTCTGAGATCCCCTTGCAATCAAATCACCGCCCACCTGCCCGCAAAAAAGTGTGTTATGCTACTTAGGTCTTTCCTTCACAGTTCAATTGATAGCTTATTATGAATACAAGTTTCCATTTTCACAAACTCCCAAAAAAGTACAAAATGATCAGGAATCCCTAAAACGTCTAAAAAGTTTGAGCTGTTTTTATATTTTTAGTTGTTTGGTTATAGCTGCGCCGCCGCTGACACGATTCGAAAAACCATGTAAGCATTTTTCATCCTCGTCCTGGCAATAATACTGAGTCGGAATTTCATTAAAATCAATTCAATAGTTTCCACGTCACACAATACAGAACGATCTAAAGCAATAGTCGTATGCGTACATCAGAAAATTCTAAGTCCCTTGGTTTCTCTAATAGACAAGGCAATGTTCGGAAAAAAAGTGTATCATGCCGCTAGGTCTTCCTTTCACAGGTCAATGGACAGCTTATTATGTTCTTTAGTTCTACAGCCCTCCACTCCCTAACCTCCCCAAATTTTACCTCACCCAGAAAAGGGAAAAAATGGCCAGGAACACTTAAAAACGAAGTTTGAGGAATATTTGATTTTTTTTGTTTGTTGCTAATTACGCCGCCGCCCATGCACCGATTTGAAAATTATAGCAGTATTACCTACTACGACCGTACAGTGTCGCTTCCGAAATATCTTCACAGTCCATGTAGCGGTTACTGAGATTACGAGGATAGAAGAACGCCGACAGACAGAAAGACAGTCCGATGGAAATGTTTGACGTGGATTTTTGTTATTCAGATATCATAAAACGCCTAAAAAGCGTATTGACTCGAAATCGAAAATTTTCTCGATATCAATACTCCCCTAACCTATTGGTATGGGAAGTAAAAATCAGATTTGATGCTTTTATAGCCAACCCTGTCTAATTAGTTCATTGACAGCTTTGTATACACTTACAAAACTCTCAGGTTTTTAGGGCGGCGTCGTTGAGCGTTGAGGCTTGATGTTTTGGCCACTACGAGTGGATGGCATGTTCAGAAGCTATTTTGCTTCAGCGACCTCCAAAATACTCAAAGAACTAATAACCACAAATTCATTGGACAACAGCTGCGAAAGCCTTACAGAGTATACCCAAAATTCTTATAATTAATAAAATAGATCGATTCCAAACTTTATTGATACGATTTATTTGTCAGCGACAAAATGTGCATTTCAAAAAATGTAATTTTGGTACAGTTAAAATTGTCACTTAAAAATGCTGAAACTGTTTCAAACACTTTTTTGGAGACTTTGAGTACTTTCCCTAATGAGCGGTCGTTTCTAGAACCCTGTATACTAATAGATGTTTTTTTTCTTACAGGTAAGTAGCACACAGTCTCCTATTATATTTTATGTGGTGAGTATCAGTAAGTAGTTTACAATGTGAGCATTTTAGTTGCACTTTTTATTGCATGTCTAATCATCCTATTATAGCGCGATTTTATTGATTGGCCAGTGAAACGCGACGGATTGGATTGACCACTACAGAAGTTATATCCTATTACAGATTGAAAAAAATCAGTTGAACATACAACTTTGTCAATAAATCATTTATAAACGTATAGGCGTGAAAGTTCATGCACGGTAGTGATTAAACCCCAATAATAACGACCGCTGGCAGTGCCGACTACACACACAACACAACTAAGTCGTAAACTACCGGTAATCTGACCAGAGGCCGATGCTTTACGAGACATTTAAGGACAACTTAAGAACTATTTATACTGAGGTTTATGTACTCGTTATACGCCGACGGACGAGCCAACACCACCGCCGTACAACAGTGGTACCAACGCACCAATCAGGGGCGTGGTCGACATTCGGAAAATTATACAAATATTTCACAAATAATTGCAAGGCGAAAATAAGGCATTATTATACAAAAATTATGTTTATTTTTATTTTGAGAATAATAACAGTTGAAATTGATTATTCAAACATCAAATCAGTCATGTACCTATCACCCACCCTCTATTTTACCAGAAATTTAACCTATTATCACTCCTAAATGGTATCTATCATTGTTAACGTTAACTATTAACGTAGCATTTCTAATCAACTATTACTAACGTGCCGTCTGAGAGACTCCATTGGTATTTTTGCATTTTTTTAAAAAACCCCATTTTAATAATGTTTTTATGAAATACTTAATATTTTATAACAAAATCAGTGTTAAGGCTAAGATAATGTACAAACGTATTTTGAGTTTATTAAGTCATACAAGTTAATTTTAATTCATATATTAACACGAGGAATTTCAATTACGAAACAACATTTAGAGAAAATAGACACATACACTGAACTCAAAACCTATTAATTTTCATATTTTATTTATGCATTCTAAACCGACAGGTTTTAGGCACATATGACACAAAATTCCAGTTATTTTTTTTCTAGATTGAGAGGAATATGCAGAAAGTCTTGCGTTTTTCTAACAATTTGATTTTATTTTAGTAATAACTTCTGAGATACCTAGAAACTCTTTCATATTTTCTCGTAGTTTCGTAGGTAGACGCGTATTTTTCGCTTTTCTTTGGAAGTGCCACTTTCTATTGCAAAATTTAGATATCATCCTTTTCCATCATCCTGCCAACTTCTTCGTACCATTTCTTAAAGGCTGCTCGTTGAAATTACTATCCCCAAAACAAACTCTTGTTGAAGTACTGGGACGAATATCTATGTTTATATTTTTCAAAAAGTTACATTGGCACTAACGTGCCGTCATCGAGACGCTGTCGGTACTTTATCGTAAAATAACGTTCTTATAAAAAAACTCATATGTTACTCGCACATCTGTCATACTGTCATAATCGACTGCAGGTAGATAGACGCGTAGAGCCGATATCAGACGGAGACATCTAGTAATGTGCTAATGTCAATATCTAACCATCTCACAGATGGTAGCACCTTAGTAGTTAAGGGTTAGAATACCTAACCCTAAACAGAGCCTTATCCGTGGTAATCGTAGTGACAGCTGAATACCTTATATCCTTCTAGTGTGACTGTAGTCGATATTTTGAAGTATCTTCTGGCTGTATATCAACAAACTATTGAAAATGACATCTTATCCAATCTAAAGCTTCACAGATCTACATCTAGCAGGATCAAAAATCCTGCTAAGAATTGCCTTCCTGAGTGATTTTACTCCGGCGGCGCTACACATCATCCAAATCAGCGGAGTCATTGATAGATTTTTTGAATGGAGGTCTAGAAATACGATTTCGGTATTCAAAAAATTCAGACTACTACCCGGTCAAAGAAATTACTCATTGGTCTATGGTAGTGATGTCAATATTGGAACCCGGTATGAAATACCCGTTACACCACTAAATACTCGGTCCCTGATAAACGCTAAAATAAATACCCGCTACTTTATCAGCATTAGATACAAATACCTAGCAGAGCTTCCGATCCAAGCCGCCTAGATCGGTACCGATTATTACCGAATCCCAAAGCAGCGCTTTGTGGGGTGCGCTGAGTATGCTGTACCGGTAGCGATACCTCTGCAGGTGGTTTTTACCATCATCTTCGGATCAGTATAGCCTTCAACGCTGACTATTGATTTGCCCTGGAATACCGGTAACGGGTACCGGGAACTTTTTACAATATTACTCGGTATGGGTAATACAAAAATGTTTGACATCACTATAGTCTATGGGCTATAGGGTTGTCGGAATACCCATCCACCTTCCATCAAGCTTCTGAGGTTGATATCAACAATAGGATATTTGGCATGGCAAGTGGAAAGCATCATAAGGTTGACAACCCACAAAAAATGATTTCTCCTCTGAGGAAGGAGGTCATATACAATGGAAAATAATAAGAGAGAATAACGCCGACGTAGTATAACCTCCACTGAAAGCATGCACAAATAAAATATTTTTCGCAACAGCACATCGCAGTATCACCGTACATTAACAAAGACAAGTAGGGTCACTCGCCGTGCCGACTTTGATGTGAGTCTCACAAATGCGAGCCGCCTCGAATTCAGAGGCTAACTCGTGCGAACTCGTTTATAATACTTACAGGGAATCCGACTGTGCGATATTGTCGACGTTCACTTTACTTATACGGGGGTCAATAGAATTGAATTCTAAAGTATAGATATAATATAATTCATTATTCAATAAGCCACTCAACACAATAAATGCAGATGCAGCTACTGTGGTGGCAAATAGCTCAAGGAGTATTATAGATCATGTTTTGTCAGATAGATGTAGTAATTTGAAATGTACGATTCAAGAAGTAAGTAACAGTAACAGTCTGATCATTCATAATTTGTTGCCAATAACCTTAGTTGTAAACATAAAAGTACTTGCGACAAAATATAGAAAAGAAGTGAACAGAATGGATCATAAAAAATTCATCTCAAAATTTGAAAAGAATTTTCAAACTACAGAAGTTCAATCATTTAAGGAACTAATTGTCTTACTCACTTCTTGTAAAAAAGATTCGAAATTCAAAAAGACGTATAAGATACGGGAAAATAACGACTGGATAAATCAAGAGATTCTCGAAATGACTGAAAACCGAGTCAAAATTTATAAACAAAAAGTTAAAGAACTGGGAAATACGAATTTGGAAAATGAATTTAAAAAACTTAAGAATCAAGTCAATGATAAAATTAAAGTATTAAAAACAGATATTTTAAAAATCAATGGGAATAAGTAGGTACAAATATAAAAAACGATGGGGCCATATACAGAGCATGTAGCCGGCATTTTTTTGTGAAATACGCGCAAAACGCTCAATAATACACAAACACTACTTATTTACGCACCCCTGTAGATCCGACCGATTGTATCCCGTGCACTGTGTCGCGTGTTAGGTGGTGTTAGGTGGAGTGACCCTGTAAACCACAGCTGTTAGCGTTCGACTACTGCTCGAGATCAGCGGGTGCCAGAATATGCCAGCTTGCGTAGTAACCGAGAGCAGAGTTGGAAAGGCAACATTGAGGGCGGGGCTTAGAGTGACTCTACTTGTCTTTGTTAATGTACCGTGGCAGTATGTAGCGACGCGCTCTGCTAAAAGACCAAATGGATTAAGTTTAGGCAGTTGCAGATAGCATAGAATTAAGAAAATATCATTCTTTTAGGGAAAAAAGTTACAGAACTTTTTGGTAATATTCTTTGTCTTAATCCGCGATTAAATTCTGATTTCAGTGAAAATCACAAATCAACCCCTAACTTTGGAGAATTGTAGAACGGAAACCGTTGGTCGCACACGTAAAATGACCAAAATTGTGTAAAATTTTATTGTCTCAATAAATCATTTGAACCTTTTTTCATTAGCACTTACCAGAACGACGTTGTTTTTCGAAAATCGTCGCGAAACAGAGTTTCCATCTCCTTACCCCTCGGCAACCCTCCGAGGTGAACAGCAAATGTTTCAGGGGATGATTGGATACCATCCCACCAAATTTCATTTCTTTCCGACCTTTTGCGCGCAAAAGCCTTTTTTGAGACCTAACGATTCGCTCCCTTATAACCACTGTGCCAGGGGTTGCCACAGGGTAGGCAAAAGCACTATGGTTTTTTTTTATTTCTATGCATGATGAGAAACATTCTAGTGTTTGTTTTACGTGTCGTACGTAAAAGGTTACTTATTGGGAAAAGGAGGTTCGATTTTTAATTATTTAAACATGCTGTAGACAGACATTGAAACAGGTACGGTTGACTTGTCATGACAAATCAATTACTTGATTTTAAAAGTGTAAGTCGCTCCAAGGTAGAACAACTTAGCGGGCTTTTAAACTATATCGGATTTATAACCCTACGCCAATCAGCTTGTAATACAGACAGGCCGATACATAAAAACCAGAATAGCTGAACACAGAAGAGATGAATGAAGGATGAATAAAATTTCTGCTCCCACCGCTCTAGTACAGCATGTAAAAAATGAAAACCACCATTTTGATTTTGACAAAACTTCAATTTTAAGTTATCAACAGATGTTGTCTAAAAGATTTATTAGTGAGATAATACACATCCAAAAAAACAAATCAGTAAATTACAGACAGGATATGAATGCCTTAAGCAACATATATCATAACTTAATCACCAAATTACCACCAAATAGATGAACCAAACCCTAACTTCTATTTAACACTATCTACTTTCCATACTTCGCCTATGGGTTTAGGCTGAAAAACACATGAAAATATTATGTTTTACAAAGAAAAAACGCTTAATATCTTCCTTCAACTCATACCTACCCGTCTTTGGTGTGCAGGCACATTACCAATTTATTTTATTCTGTTCCTGTTTATTTTAATTCGTTTTTATTGTGCGTGTTGTGTGAACTTATATTTTAAAACCGTTAGTAGTGCCGTATCTTTCCAGTATTTTTATCTAGTTAAACTCTGATGATTATTACCATACAAACGATGAAAACTTCGTTTTTCTAGTAAGTCAACTTATTGAGAAAAAATACTTTTATTGTTTATGAGACTTTTTGTATATTTTATACTAATTGTAGTACAAATCAAATCACTCGTGCGTTTTAGCAAGTGGCATCCATCATTTTTCAATAAAAAAAAAATGAAAAGTCAGTGTTAGGTTTCGTGTATTTCTATTGTTTATGTTAATTTGTTTATAGTCTTCACCATCAATTGTTTTAGTTGCCTGATGATAACTTAATATTATAAGTCGAAACGTTGCAGATAGGAAAATAAGGAGTTTTTGTTTAAATTACCTTACCCTACAAAAAATAACTGACGTCAATGAGGATTTTCGTTTATTTTTGGCATTGTCTTAAGTGGTCCAAATCTCCCTATTGTTGCTATGGTTGTTATTAAGAAGGAAGTGTGCCGCCACTGTTGTGAGAGCAATCACACTCACGCACGTTCTCCTCCTAGTGCTAGAAAGACACTCAGGAGAGCCGAACTGGCGACTGTGGACGGTCGACCGATGTCTTGTTTATGAGACGTCGATGGCTGTCTTGTATTATGCATACTATACGCGCATGCCATGCAATACTTTAAACCTCTTTACGATCAGTAATGCACCACCTGGACGCACAATTAACTCTTGAGGCAGTTCCGTCGAGGTTCGGTCGTACTTGGAACGACCGGTTTATTGTTTATGTCACTTTACAGAGGTGGACTACGCCTGTCATTTGCTTCAAATCGTTATCGTTCTCCGTACTTTGTTCCTCGATGCATTCCGTCTTGGCGTCTTGTTTCTTTCGGTAGTTCATTAGTTGAAAATTGCAGCCACCAGACTTTACTTCTCTACGTTTGCTATTTAGCTGTACACTGGCTTCAGGGTAGAAATACCAAAAATCAGGTGTGATTACAAACGGCATTTGTTATTTTTTTCAACCATTTTCTGGAATGTTTTTTGTAGTTTGACATTAAGAAATATGTTACCCGTTGGTGCTATAGGGGTGTGCTCGATAGGTAACGGTGTAAGCTTTACATCTTATTCTTATTTTAACGTTTTAATAAGATGGAATGAAAAATTGTTTAATACTTTTTATATTTATATTTTCATGCAACTGATCAATAGTTCAATGTACTGGTTTCCATTTTGATTGTTTTACCGAGTTGCATTTTGTAAAATTGTTCAAATCTGTTAAATGTTAATTGTGAATTTTATGTGTAAATTTTTAAATTTGTTTGTAAGACTGAATAATACTCAACTCTTTTCAATCTATATTTTTGCTTCTATACTTGTTCGTCTTCATACGAATCTTAGCCCTGAAGAAGGCGTAAAATAACGCCGAAACGTCGGCTTTTTGAATAAAAAAATCTCTGCAGTACTTTGTCCCAAAATCCGAAGAAACTTTTCTATTAAATAACAAACACATTTGTTTAAATGTTACCTATTTCTTTATTCGAATCATCTATTTTTCCTGTGTATAATACACGTTTGGCATACCAAGATCTAGAATGCCAATATAAATGCATCGGACGCAGATAGCCGATAGCCTTTAAAAGTGTGAAGAGAGAACACAATACCTCTACCTCCCACTTCCATTCTTTAGGAGACGCGTTGCAGAGTTGCCAGGTGTGGCTATTTTTTTGCCAAAGTGGCGGTTTCAAAACTGAATTTGCGGCCAGAAATCGTATCTAGGCGCTTGGTGACTTTTGGTGGCGCAAAACGCACAGTGAGTTGGCTGTTTCTATTTTTGATCGCATTGGTTTTTCCCTCAAAAATAGGGGCTAGCCGCATGAAGCGGCAGTATTGACTGACCGTTGTGACTCTTCAAGAAGAGAGAGCAAACAGGTAAAATTGGCCGACCTTCGTTATCATTATTGGGCATCATTTAGCTATTCCTTGTTACTGCGCAAGTGCGCATGTTCAAAATAACGTTACCGTTACCTGCTGCTTACTTAATCGTATAGCGCGCATATAAATAATTAAGCATATTACATTTATAGAAGAATCGAATAAGTGCACATATTATTATTTTATATAAGCTTGCAGTTTTCCGATTAAGAAATGTTCAAGGTACGCTAATGCCTAATGTACCTACACGCCATGTAATCTAAAAGCATCGCAAGCACTCACGTATACTCGCGTACAGATATATACACAACAACCGGGACCAATCTACATAAACATATAAATATAAAGAACAATAATATTGCAGTTCGGCTATTGAAATTATTGTGCCATATATTCCTCTTCAGACAGCCTATAGCCTAGATGGGGCAGCTTATTAAGTTGTATACGACTCTTATTACAGTGTACAGATGTGCAACGAAATAATATGTTATGACCAATTGGAACTTGGCTTTCAAAATGATCTCAAAAATGGCAGTCTATGTGCGTCAAGGAAATCGACAAAAACTAATATTTGGTGTTTATGAGACATTAATTTGCTGCATAAAACAATTACCCCAAAACTGGAAAATATTGGATATATAACAAGGACGTAAGATAATAGAATGAGTAAGAAAAAAAGAAGATCACGTAAGAAAACATTTACTCCATTTACAAGTGTTGATCTACAACTTTAACTGCGTGAGTTATTACAGTCATTACTGCTCATTGAACAATGTACTATTGTCACCTGATTGTACCATTTGCCGATTCTAACCCTGGTTCACTAATCACTTCTAGAAGGTAATGGCCAAGCACCGTTAACAGATTAACTAATCCATATTGAAAATTCAGTCTTTACTAACGGCAGAAAGTGAAATAAGGTTGCCCAATTTTATTAAAATACGCTGATATCATCGGAGACAAAAAACGAAAAAAGCTTCCATTGAGGATAAATTTAAAGCTTAGAAAGAAATTGCAAAAATAATTAACATGAGTTGGGTTGCACCTGGATAAGGTGGGGTCAATCTAAAGAATAACCAATTTCACACAAAATTCAATAATTTCAATAATTTTGTCTCTGTCTTAGAAAGAACAGTTTTAGCACATTGTTCTTAAACTACACTCCTTTCGATTTATCAACTCACAAATCATTTTGGAATTCAATTTCTTCATCTGTTTCCCAGGAGGCCAAAAACTTTAGGTTTTATAAGCCGAAACTTCGAATAAAGAAAAACTCCGTGGAAAACCAGTGAATGATATCGAGGATATCTAGGTCATCATCAATGCATATCCCGTCCTCTAGTTGCATTCTATTCCAGAATTAGTGAACAAATCGCAAAAAACTATTGAAAAACTAAAACACTGCAAAATTCGATAACAACTAGACATTATTTACAAATCCACGCTCCGTTGACCAATATTTATACGGGGTTACTGGTAACTCGACCACTTTCCTGCAGAAAGTGATAGAGGGACTCAAATGCAATAGATTTAACCCCCCATATGTAATTCCGAAAACCGATAGTTTTCGAGATAATTAACATTAAATGTTTTTCAACGATATGTCCAAATTTCCACACTGCATCCCAAATTTAGAAAAAACCCTGCTGTCGATTTTAGTAATTTCCAATTCAGTTTTTTTCTGACACATACGCAAATCTAATTTATTATTTAAATCTGTAACAATACTAAACAGTTTCAAACTACATACAATTATTTAAAAAATAAAGAACAAAATTTTTACATTCACCACGAAAGCAAATTGTCTAGCTCAAAAAAAGGTACACAACCAGTCAAACAAATTATTTTAAAAACTTCCTTATCTGATGGCCTATTCCAAGAACAAGAATGACAGTACAACCACAAGTAACTATTTAACAAAATGTATCAACATAATACAGAATCATCAACAACATGATATTCCAGCATGATGGTTGTCCAGCACATTATTGTATCACAGTTCGGCAGTTGTTGGACAACACATATCCGAACAAATGGGTAGGGAGGGGTGAACCCATCCCATGGCCTGCGTGGAGCCCAGATCTGACACCTCTTGATTTTTACGTCTGGGATCACATGAAGGCATTGGTTTACGAGACTCCAGTTAATACTGCTGACGAACTAAGGCAAAAAATTATCAATGCGGCGGAGGAGATGAAACGAACTTTTTCAACACGAGTTACAAAAACCAAATTGAGGAAGCGGATCCGTACTTGTATCCGAAATCAAGGGCAACACATTGAGCAAGATCTCTAGAAACTTTGAATGGATTTAATTGAAAGGTTATTAGGTAGGAAAGATTTTTTAGCGATTTGTTCAACCGTTTGTATACTTTTTTTTGAGCCAGATAATTTTCTTTCACGGTGAATGTAAAAATTTTGGTGATAAATAGGTTTTTTTCTTAGTTTAGGATCTAGTGTGGAAATTTGGACATTTGGTTGAAAAATATTAAATGTTAATAAACTCGAAAACTATCGGTTTTCGGAATTACATATGGGTCCCTCTATCACCTCTTGCAGGAAAGTGGTCGAGTTACCAGTAACCCTAATCTGAAGCTTCAGCCAAATTTTTTGCGTAACTTTTTGCTAAGGACCACCATCCGATCTCCTACTTCTATTCAGTAATTTTACTCGCGTACCCCCAACAAATTGCCATCCTGTAAATGCTGAGCAGCCATGTTTGCGAAAGAGGGCATAAATCAGGCGAACGTAGCGGCTGATGGTCGTTGATGGAAGGAGCTCACGGAGAGAGCGATTTTCGATAGCACTGCCTCGTCTTCGCTTGTTTCGCGGAGGGGAAACACCAGGATTTATTAGCTTCCACGGTATTGATTCAGATGCATACGCTCGTGGATTGTACACGAAGGGAACAAAGGAATTATAGGATATAGCAACAAGGCGATGTGTACTTTACAAATCTATGTTTTACGCATGTATTACGTTAGTATATGTTGTGTGTCGGCAAGAATGCTTATATTCTTCCGACATATTCACAGAAGCGATAATAAGAATAAATTTGTAGTTCAGGGTCATGGTCCGAGTGGGTGGCGCCGTGGCCGTTCCCCTACACGCTGGGTGGTTACTACGAAACAGTTGCTGGATATGAGTATCTAGAGTGTCATTGAACTGGCAGAAAATCGAGAATGATAGCGAGGTACAGTTTTCAAAACTATTGATAATATTCGTGTCGGCAATACTCTATCTCCGACTTGCCTTGCATTTTACGAGTCCACAAAATGTCTGTTTAAGACATTGCGACTATGATGATGATGTTTTCATCATGTTTTATGGTTTATGAAAAGGGTATTGACATGATTCAGCATAGGATGGGATGGTCCTGAACATATTAGGAAACTCCAGAATAAATGGCAGAGATTTGAGAATCACATAGAACTTTGAAGGCTGATCGACAAATAACAATTTTCAAGCAGACTTTGCAAGATAAAAACCTTGGAGTAAAGATCAACGGTAAATACTAATCTTGATGTCGATGACGTAATATTGTGGGCCTTCAGGAATTGTTGGGCTGTGTGAGCACGATTGGATGCGACAGGGGCCCAACAAGTTGAAATCAAATTTTGGATTCTGAGCCGCCAACCGCATGTCGATGTTCCCATTCAGACAGATCAACAAACAGAGAGAGATATTTAATTCAATTATTAGTACGCTATGTAACAGAACAACTATTTATAGACATCATCATCATAGTCACAATGTCTTAACAGACATGTTGTGAACTCGTAAAATGCATTAAGTCGGAGCTAGAGTATTGGCGACACGAATATTATCAATAGTTCCGAGCACTGTAGCTCGCCATCGTTTGCGATTTGTTGTCAGTTTAGTGGCGCTCTTGACACTCATATCCAGCAACTGTTTCGTCGTATCCACCCAGCTTGTAGGGGGACGGCCACGGCGCCGCCCACTCGGGGCACGACCCTGAACTACAAGTTTCTCCATATTATCGCTTCTGTGTATATGTCCGAAGAATGTAAGCATTCTCGTCGACACAATGGAGGATAGTCTCTTTGGATTACCGACCTCATCCAGTATGGAGACGTTAGTTCGATGGGCGGTATAAGGAATTCTCAGCATTCTCCTCCATGTCCACATTTCAAAAGCGTCTATGCGAGCTCGATCTGCCTTTTTAACAGTCCAAGTTTCCGAGGCATACAAAAATATGGAGAACACAAGAGACTGAACCAGCGACATTTTTGTAGCTTTAGTGATGTTACGGTCACGCCATATTTTAGTAAGCTTTGTCATGGCCACACGTGCCTGTTGAATGCGCCGTCGAATCTCATTTTCACAGCTACCCGAATTATCGATCAAAGAACCGAGGTATATAAAACTTTGAACTACTTCACAACAGCCTATTGACTTTATTTCTTGATAATTATCATGCTCTCTATCTACGATCATAACCTTGGTCTTATTGTAGTTAATACCAAGACCATACTCTGCACTACGTTGTTCTAAGATGTTTAATAGAGCTACTAGTTCTTCCTGAGAAGCTGCAATAAGGGTTGTATCGTCAGCAAATCTTAAGTTGGATGTTTTGCTTCCGCCAATAGTTATACCGCCATTCCAGTTGTCTAATACTTGTCTCATCACAAATTCAGAGTAAATGTTAAACAACATCGGAGATAATACACATCCCTGACGAACTCCTTTTCTGGTTGCAGTTTGACTAGACAGGTTACCATCAATTCTTACGCGAGCCGAATTAGACTCATAGAGTTGCTGTATGAGAAACACTAGGTGATAGGGAACTCCCATAGAGATGAGGATTTCCCACAGTTTAGGCCACTTTACGTTATCAAACGCCTTAGAATAGTCCACAAAGCAGATAAAAACAGGAAAATAATGCTCTCTGGCTTTTTCAATAATTTGTCTTAAGTTTAAGATCTGTTCACGCGTACCGCGTCCTTTCACGAAACCTGCGTGCGCTTGAGAAATTTGCCAGCCAATAAAACCCTCCAAACGAGATTGTAAAATAGACAGTAGAACCTTACTTGCATGAGAGATTAACGAAAGTAGGCGATAATTGTCTGGATTTGTTGGAGATCCCTTTTTATGAAGTGGAACAAAAATTGATGTGCACCAGGTAAGGATATTAGGTGCAGAATCGAAACAACTTGTACAGACTTTCTGAGTATGAAATCTAATCCTAAAATTGCGTAAAATGGAACCGTTCTAGTTGGATCTGCATAAAATAATGCCGCAAATGAATGTTCCATGATTTTATAATGAAAAGTAAAGTGGAATACCTCAGATGTATACGAGGGAAGCAGATAACTAGCTAAAAAATACTCACAATTTCACAAGAATCTGCTGTGCCTAGACGCGTAAAACCGCAAACGAGTAGCACCGAGTGGCACCGAAAGAAGAAGAAAATAAAAAAGCATAAAGTCTGTGCAGAAACAGCAAGTAGTCTTTCTCATATTCATATACTGTTTTACTGACGTAAATTGATGAGCGAAAAGAATTCGGTGAAAGAAGTAAGGGCGTTACCATAACTGTTAATAATTCTGTACTATTTCCATCTTTTACGGCTTATTTTATTTGATATATGAAGGAAGCGGTAAATAATTTATATTCACTTAATATCCCATTTATCTACTTCATAAAACTTATAAACGACAACCGGCAAAAACAGATTTTATTCCCCATCTTCAAGACGGTCCAGCATTGGGATTGGATAATCGCATCAGACGATATTTAATGTCCCTATTATACTTATGTTTTCTATCCCTTTTTAAACTCGATATGATAATGACGATCGCTACCCGAGGGAACCTCCCGCTACCCTTCCTTATGCCGCGCTGGTCAATTTACGATGGTAACACAGTACAAACGAAACCATTCCATATGTTGCTTGATTTTGCGTCAACGTGTACATCACAGATATTTTTCTCTTAGTTACTTTGAAGAACGGGCCTGAAGCGGGCAGTGATATAGCTTACGTTGTTAGACAGGCGTGCCTTAATCGTGGCAAGCCAAGGAGAAAAGACACCCAGACGAGGGAGACGTGGTTGTGGTCGGTGTTTGTGACAGATTATCTCGCGGAAGCCTTGGTGGCGGTGTCAAGCGTGTGTTTTGGCGGATCTGGTGGAGACAAGTGGCAAAAATGCGCGCGGCGCGAGCAGAGAAGTTTGGGAGCTGCCGCGTCGCGCCGCGCCCGTGTTTCTACCGGAAGATGCATCAACGTTTGCTGGTGGCAGTTTCTCTTGAAAGGAGCTGAATATGTAATTGCAGCTGGCGGTCCCCGTTGCTTCTAAAAATCGCGG
Source organism: Callosobruchus maculatus (assembly GCA_951848785.1). Taxonomy (NCBI): domain Eukaryota; kingdom Metazoa; phylum Arthropoda; class Insecta; order Coleoptera; family Chrysomelidae; genus Callosobruchus; species Callosobruchus maculatus. The sequence goes on from CATOUR010000177.1 coordinate 1,180,149, forward strand.
CTGGGATGCTTTCCGCACACTGTTACAATTTTATTGTAATAATATGCTATGTCAAAATAGTCTTAGGGCCGGTTGTATAGTCTCAGTTCAAGCACAGTTCAAGGTTGAACTCAGTTAAAATATGGAAGTCCGGTTGTACAAGGTCAGTTCAAATCTAAGCTCGGTTCACTAATTTATATTTTTAAGGTTCAGCTGAGCGCTCGAATTTGGGCGCTTAAACCGAGTTCTAAGGATCTAATGTGTCGTAACCTAATTTAATAATTGGATTTAGATAAAATTTTGCAGCTCAGACAAAATCTGGAACTAACAGATGATGAAGACTTCGTTTAAGCAGTAGAAATATTAAGAAACGCAGGAAGGCGTCAAAAGAAATACAGAGATAGAGTTGATCATTTTTTGGTGTGGAATGACGATGAATTTATTCAAAGGTTTCGATTTTCTAAACAAGGTGTTCGATTTCCTATAAACCAGGTTAAAGCACAAATAAAGTCTCCAACAGAATGGTGAGTACTTTTTTGTTCATGTAATGAATCAAAAGTATTTTGTAATCCTATTGTTTTTCATGAATTGTGCTGTAACTGCAGAACAAATGGTTCTTGTCACACTGAGGTATTATGCGACTGGAAACTTTCTTTGAATCGTTTTATACGTATCCTTACCTGAAAAACTATTGTTTATTACAATTACCATCAACCCATAACCAACAAAACAGCATTCAAACAACTAATTTTTGACAGAACAGACCAACTACGCATGCGTTAATGTTACCAACCTAACTACTTCTTTCTTGAACCTGGTTTTGTAAAGCTGGGATTATAAATAGGTCGTACAACGGAAATGAATTTTTGAACCAAGTTCATCATTGAGCATAGTTTAATTGAACTGTGGGTTGAACCGAGACTGTACAACCGGGCCTGAGGGCCGGTTGTACAATGCAAGCTTAAGCTTCGGTTTAAGGTAAACCGACGTTAAACCACGTCAGTTGCAAAACGTCCGTTGTACAATGCTGGCTTAGCCCCCCACTCCAAGCTTAACATGAGCTTACATAAGCCGAAGCTTAACGCGAGCTTAGCTGAGGTTTAAACCTAACCCGATAGAAGTGACATGATTAGTCAAGGAGAAACCTTCAAATTGCTTGTCACTTTATTAGGTCACATTTTTCGAAAGATTTGCGTCTAAATTAACAAAGAGAGCAAAGGAAAGAACAGAGACAGAAACGGTCGTTGCTGAAATTTGACACAAACTGTCATAAGTGCCTAATCAAAAAAAGTAATTTTTCTGATAAATATGTCAGTACATATAGCTTCATTGATGCCAACTGCAGTGAATATCAACCAGGTTCAACTAAGCCTACGATTGTACAACGGGTGCCGACCTTAAGCTTGAGCTTAGCTAAGCTTAGGTTTAACAAAGCTCGTGCCGCATTTGTACAACCGGCCCTTAATGTGATATCAAAATTTTAAGTTTAAAGCCATGATATCATCGAACATATTAACCCTTAAGCGCGCGCGCCGACTTATATTTCACGAGCGGGCGCGCGGTATTCTGTGCCGCATGACTGATATTAATTTTTTTACAATGCTATAATGTTTTTGTTTATATTTTCTAACAAAAAAAGTAGTCTAGACTTCAGTTGAATTGTTTATTTAAAATTTTCCAATAATATAAAAATGAAATAAACTACACAGTATTTGAGAAAACTTGAATTTCTTGAAGAATTTTTAACATAACACAAAAGAAAAAATTAAAAATTTCTTGAAGAATTTTTAACATAACACAAAAGAAAAAATTAAATTTGTTTTCAAAAGAACACCAGTTTTTTCAGTCCACATCCATAGGAGCGTCTTTGCAGGAATTGCATGTAGCCACCTTTTCACTGTGGTTTTTACAAAAAAATTTCTTACATGTATTGCAGTAACAAGTAGTTTTGTTATTTTTATGTGTGCCACATAAATGACACGGTCCGACTCGTTTTTCAGCAGTTCTAGTTGGTGGTTTATACTCTACAAGAAACAGTTGGACATCCTTTGGAAGCATTTTTAGAAGTGCCCTCTCTTTCGTGTCGTCTTCCAGTAATGCAAAACCAACGTTTGAGAAAAAATGTCTCCTTTTTTGACAAAATTTGGGTTATTAGCTCTAAAAACTACTTCAGAATTGATTCCGGCAATATCTAGGAATCTAAAAAACAACACAAGTGGCCATCTTCTTGTTATTCTTTAAGTTGAGTAGGCAGCACACTTTTGATCCACAACATCTACACCACACTTTGTCATGTTATCATGAAGATACATATGAGGTTTCTTTGTTTCGGGATCAATTTCTCCTGTATCATCCATAGATGATAAGAGAATCACAGCCTTACTTTTTTTTGGGCAGTACGAAACTATGGTAAAGTCTTCCTGAAATCCAAAGTAAGCTGAATTCAGTTCCCGATGTTTATGAGGAAGGAGTTCTGGCGGGAGCTCCCGTTTATTCTTTTTCAAAGTGCCCGTTAGTGTTAGAGCATGATCTAAGAGATATTGCCCTAAGGGATAATTCGTGTAATAATTGTCAGTTGTTATAAGTTACGAGGAAGAACTAGCTGACGCACCATTAATATGAGAAGATCCAGACGCTCCGCTACCGAGGATATAAATATTCATTTAATGTAAAATTTATTCATTCTTGTCTTGTTGTTGCTACTGTACATTTCAATAAAACTCTTTTTAAAAAAAGCTTTTCCGTGTTCGGGAATCGTAACTGGCGCAGCGATCAGTAGGATCAGTACCGTTCACCCGAAAATTCGCGGCATCGTGACCGGTTTCGGGCGTCGAACGTGGGTGTCATCCCTTAAGTACTGGAACCACCACCAAAGAGGGCAGAGCAGCACCAGGGCAGAATCACCGGAGAGGCCAAGAGGAAGAAAAAGGTAGGAGCCAAGTTTTCCTTTTGCCCTTTTTCCGACCAAATAATTTTTCCCCGTATTAGGAAATCTTATTTTAGCGTTAGTTCAATTTATTTCTCCGTTCAAGAAGTAAATTGTAGTTTAAGAAGTCACGAAAAAATCAGAATAATTTTCATCATATGTCAGAAGTTGACGAATTAGTTAGTACTTTAAGAAATATTACCTTAAGTTCAGAATCGAATTCAAGAAATATGGCCACTCAAGCTACCAGTGAAATTCAACCCATTACACTCCAAATGCTAAAAATGTTTGTAGATACCATACCAAATTTTAATGGAAATTCTGACACATTGCCTAGTTTTATTTCTTCATGCGATTATCTGTTTAGTACTTTTACAACCTCAGATCAAACTATTCAAAATTATTTGATTAGAGTAGTACAGACAAAGCTTGTTGGAAGAGCTCAATTATTGGTAGGGTGTCGAACTGAGTTGACTAACTGGAGTTTGATAAAAAGTGCGTTAAAACAATGTTTTGGGGATAATAGAAGTCTTGAGTGTTTAGAACAAGACTTATTTTTAGCATCTCCCTTTAAAAATGAACAGCCTTTAGAATTTGGAAAAAGACTTCAAGTTTTAAGGAGCTGTTTAGCACAAAAATTAACGTTATCTGAACCATCGCCTGTTATTAGAGAAGCTATGCTCAAACAATATGAAGGTGTTTGTTTAAGGGCTTTTATCAGAGGCCTATCAGGTCCTCTACAAACAGTCATAAGAGTAAAAAATCCAGATAGTTTAGAAATGGCATTATCATATTTGGTAGAGGAATAGAACTTTCAGTATACGCAAAATATTTTCAAGCATACTAATCAAAGACCTTCTCATCCAAATTTCCAGTCACCTAGACCCTCATTTAATCAACCTTTCAACAACAATGTTCGCTTCCAAGCACCTGTTCAACAGCCTCAGCAAAGGTTCCCCAGTGAACCGATAAATATTCAAAGTACCCCAGTTCATAGACATTTTCCCACAAACAGAGAAACGTTTGGACCCCCTAGAAATGTGAATGTTTTCAGACCTACTGGAAACCCACCCTCCAACCCCCCACAACCCATGTCTGTTTCCACCCGAAACACTTTTAGACCAAGAGCCCCTCAAAGGCAGAACCATTTTAGACCTTCAGGTCCTAGAAATTTTTCATCTGAGGAACTATTCCAAATCGAACAATCGAATTCTGATTGTAACCCACAGCATTTTGAACATTTAGAAACCAATAACGAATCAACAAGGTATTCCGAAATTCAGTCTACTTCAGGTGTACAGGATGAAAATTTTTATCAACAAAGCCTCCAAGACCAAGAAATTTGATTGAACTACATTCCGATTTAGACAACTGTCTACCCTATATAAAAATTAAGCATCCTCCTATAAAACTTCTAGTAGACACAGGTTGTTCTCACCCTATTTTAAGACCTAGTATTGCTGAAAAATATTTTCCTGATCGAATTTATCATTGTACTTCAAAACTGAAAACAGGTGTTGGAGAAAAAGATGTACAATTTAAAGCTGATATTCCATCATTCACAGAATTTCAATGTGATGATGATATAACTTATATTTTATTTGATTTTCATTCCTTTTTCGATGGTATTTTAGGATTGAAACAGTTATTAAAATTAGTTTTAAATATAGACTTACAAAATAAGCTTTTAGTTAGTAATTGCTTAACAATTCCTATCTACTTCCGTGAACCAGACATAGAACCATATCAAATTACGGTACACGCGTATGAAGTTGCTTCGCTAAGAATCCCCGTGTCATTAGATAACGGTGATGTTATAATTCCAGAAACAGAGATAAACGGACTTTATCTTCCAGAAACATTGAGTACTGCAGTAGACGGTTTCGCGGCTACTGAGGTATACAATTACACTGATAGTACAGTCACATTAGAGTTTAGGCAGCCTTTAAAAGTGATTAACTTTTCAGACAAAGTTAAGCAAAATTTTTTTATTTTTCACGTAGAGGATATCATAAGCGATCAAAATTATAGTAAAGTAAGAAAGGAGTCAATTCATCATATCATTAGAACAGAACATTCGAATTCGGAGGAAAAAAATGCTCTACTTCAACTGTGTAGAGAGTTTCAAGATATTTTTCATCACGAAAGTGACAAATTATCGTTTACAAATATAGTTAAACATGAAATTAAAACTACGGACGAACTCCCTGTTTACACTAAAACTTACAGATACCCATTTGCACATAAAAATGAAGTTCAGCGGCAAATTAATAAAATGCTGAACGACGGGATTATCAGAAGTAGCAAAAGTCCATGGAATAGTCCTATATGGATTATTCCTAAGAAAATAGATGCCAGTGGCATACAAAAATGGCGGATAGTCACAGATTTTAGAAAATTAAATAGTAAAACTATAAATGATAGGTACCCATTGCCCAATATTAACGACATCTTAGACAAATTAGGCAGATGTCAATATTTTTCTACTCTGGACCTGGCCTCAGGTTTCCACCAGATAGAAATGCACCCAAATTCTATTGAGAAAACAGCATTCTCGGTAGAAAATGGCCACTATGAGTATACAAGATTACCATATGGCTTGAAAAACTCCCCGGCGACTTTCCAGAGGGTCATGGATAACGTTCTCCAAGAACTCCAAGGAAAAGTTTGCCTGGTCTATATGGATGATGTCATTATATTCTCTTCTAGTCTGACGGAACATATTGCTAACTTGAAGCTAGTGTTTCGCAAGCTCAGGGAAGCAAAACTGAAAATACAACCTGACAAGTGCGAGTTCCTTCGCAAAGAGGTTGAATTTTTAGGACATGTTGTCACTACAGATGGGATAAAACCGAATCCAAAGAAAATTGAGGCCATTCAAAAGTTCCCGATACCTAGGACATCCAAAGAAATTAAATCTTTCTTGGGGTTGCTAGGTTATTATCGACGATTTATTAATAATTTTGCTAAATTAACAAAGCCTTTCACAAGATGTTTAAAAAAAAGGTGCAAAAATTGAACACACACCTGAATTCATCAAGACATTCGAACTTTGCAAAACTATTCTTACTAATGACCCCATTCTACAATATCCTGATTTTGAAAAACCATTTATACTGACGACTGATGCGTCGAATTACGCAATAGCCGCAGTATTAAGCCAAGGAAAAATTGGTAGTGATTTGCCGATTGCATATGCCTCTCGTACTTTAAACTCAGCTGAGTGTAACTATAGTACGATTGAAAAAGAACTGGCAGCTATAGTATTTGGCGTAAAATATTTTAGGCCATACATATTTGGTAGAAAATTTATTATTGTCACAGACCATAAGCCACTACAGTATCTCTTCAATATGAAAGAGCACAACCCCCGTCTCCTCCGTTGGAGACTCCTCTTAGAGCAATATGACTATACTATCCAATATAAACCAGGAAAGTCGAATAGCAATGTCGATGCTCTTTCTAGAGTGGAAATACATGCTATAGATGACGAGACGAATGAATCAGTTATCGTCAGTCCTGGGGATGTAGACGAAGATATCTTCCAATATCTACAGTCTTCGGACGAACAGGTAAACGTAACCCTGGACGACCTACAAGACATAGAGGACTTGCTGGATTCAACGGCGATCAGCAATTCTAATAGAATCAATATAACGTCAGACATTCAAATTGCACCCCCACACTCCCCGGAAACAGACGGTGTAACAGTTCACACCGCAGCAGAAAATCCTGTTTTAGAAATCCCCTATACAGAAAATGTAATTAACAGATACTTGAACCAAATCGTAATAAGTCAAAAGTCCTCCCATCATTATCACATAGTTAGGAGTAAGCCTTTAGAGAATAACAATAGATTAACACTTCATATCAGTAATAATGTAGAGGAAGAAATTGTGAAATTTTTCAAAGATTATGTCGATCCAAAAAAGATGTACTGTATATTTATTAAAGACTCTGAAATTACAGATCTTTCTATTCAAATAAGTAAAATTCTGCCAAAATATTTCAAAAATCATTCATATAGGATTTGTTTTTCGAATCAAATGTTACAAGATGTTTCAGAAATAGAAAGACAAAAAGAACTCATTGTGCATCATCACGAGACAAAAACCTGTCATCGTGGCATAAATGAAACACTAATGGCGCTCAAAAAGAGATATTATTGGAATAATATGCAAAAAATGGTTACAGAGTACATCAATAACTGCGATTTATGTCAAATAGCAAAATACGACAGACAACCTCCAAAAATAAAGTTTTCCTTAACGCCCACGCCTAAACAGCCTCTAGAATTATTGCACCTAGATACATTTCGCTTTTCAAATTCAAAATTTCTCACAATCATTGATGTTTTTTCAAAATATGCACAAGCATATATACTAGAACCAATTTGTACAGCTAGTACAATATATGAAGGATTGCTAACATTTATAAATCATCACGGAATTCCTCAATCCATTACCTGCGACAGTGGCACAGAATATAAAAACTCAATTATAACCGATTTTTGTAAATTGCATAAAATTCAAATTAATTTTGCTACACCTAATAACTCTAACAGTAGCAGTCCTATTAATCGTTTCCACAGTACTCTTTTAGAAATACTTAGAATTTTACGATTAAAATATTCCAAACCTAGTCCAAAAGAGTTAATGCAGCAAGCTATTCTAGCTTATAATTCAACTATTCATAGTGTAACAAAGCAGAGACCTTTTGACCTAATAAATGGACGTTTAGATGCGTTGGACCCTTTCGATTTGTCAGATGAAGTAATTTTAAATCAGTATATTACAGACCGAAAAGAAAGATTGAAATTTTTATATGGAAAGTTACACGAGTCTTCCGTGAATCAAAAAGAAAAAATAATTGAAAAACGTAATGAATCAAGGGAAGACCCGGCCACATTCCAACCAGGAACAAGCGCCTTTGTCAAAGATAAAGCAGCAGCCTGGGAAAAAACAAAGCCACGATTTGTCAAAACTACAGTTCAAGCTGATTTAGGAACCAAAATTCGCGGTATAAGTAAAAAACGTAGTAAAATTGCGCATAAGTCTCAAGTACGAAAGCCTAAAAAATATTGTTCTGTTTCACAGGAAAATGCAGCAAGTGAAATTGCTAGTACAAGTAGCAGCCGCCCTTCTTGTAGTAGGGAGAACAAAGACACAAGATGAAATTTCTGTCACATCCCTAAAAGCACCCATATTTCCATACTATGTAGGAAATGCCAAAATCCCTCAAAATTTTCACACATTTATTCATTACATTGATACACTTCCATTAGTACAACAGCTCAGTAACATACAAAGTTGTTATAAACAGCTAGCAGACATATTAAGTTCGTCAGAATCAGATGCTACCAATATTCACGTAAGTTTATCCGGCTCATTAACTCATACAAAAATCTTGATAAAAGAAGCATCACGTAAGTTAAATAACATAATGCCACATCCTCGCCAAAAACGTGGATTACTGAATATAATTGGAACTTCTTCAAAATTTCTTTTCGGCACAATGGACGCCGAAGATGAGCAAAAAATTAATAACGCTATTTATGAACTCCAAACCACCGAAGATTCAGTTCGAAACCAGTTAAAATTACAAGTGTCATTAACGAAGGAATTGATTGATAATTATAAATCAACAATTACCTTACTGTCCTCTAATCAAAGATTGATTAAGTCAAAACTATACCTTCTAGAAAATTCTATCAATAAAACGTTAGGCAGTGTTACGAATTATTTGCAGGCTCAGCATATTTGGCAACAAATTATTCTAAATTGCCAGAATTTTATTACATTTTTAGACAATTTGGAAAATGCTATCATGTTTACCAAATTGAACACGTTACATAGTGCGGTGATATCAGCATCTGAATTAGAAAATAACATAAAGCATATGATCACATTATATGGCAGTAGTAAAGTACCAGAATTCAAGAACTTTAATTCTTTCTATCAAATTGCAGATACAAAAGTCATTTTTTCATATCACAAAATTATATTTTCAATTAGATTTCCAATATTTCTTGATGAAACCTTCCAATTATTCCGACTTTACCCCATTCCTATTAAACAGTCCACCATTTTACCCAGTCACCCTTACTTGGCTCTGGGAACAAGTCGCCAACAGTACGAAGATGAAGAATGCCCAATGATCGAAGATATTTATGTTTGCAAGGACCACCTGGAACCGATACAGGGTTGCTTCTACAAGCTGTTGAAAGAAGCTGAATTTTCTACATGCCAATTCACACGGCTATCAGTCTTAAAGCCTATCATCGAAGCAGTCTCAGAAAATCGTATTTTGGTCATTCCTGCAGAAAAACCAATCAAGGTGATCAAAATATGTCGGCATGAAGAACCACTTCTCATAGAAACACCCAGTCTCATCCAGTTACCAGAAGACTGTGGAGTCCAGATAAATACCTCAAAATTTTGGAACAAAAAGGAAGTGGAAAAAGGAAATCCATGGTTTTTGCCAGAGATAAAATTTTGGGAATCCAAAATTAACTACACTACCAGCACTGCCCTAAAGCTGAATACCATAGACCTAAAGAAAATAGAAAAGATCCAGGAAAAGGCGAATCTTCTCCAAGTACAAGAACAAGCTGTCCATCCTTTAGTTTGGAGTTCAGGAAGCTCAGCGGTTACCATTTTACTGCTGACGTTAATAGCAGTAATCTTCTGGGTCGTTTGGAAAAAGAAAAATCAAGAGAAGAAGACAGAAAAAGTACAAGAAAATAAGAAAAAAGAAGAGAAGAAAGAAGTTTCCACCGAAAACAAAAATGTCCCCTTTTTGTTTTCGACTTAGAGGGGAGGAGTTACGAGGAAGAACTAGCTGACGCACCATTAATATGAGAAGATCCAGACGCTCCGCTACCGAGGATATAAATATTCATTTAATGTAAAATTTATTCATTCTTGTCTTGTTGTTGCTACTGTACATTTCAATAAAACTCTTTTTAAAAAAAGCTTTTCCGTGTTCGGGAATCGTAACTTATATTTCTATTAGAGTTTTCGACAGGATGTACCAATCTCTTTACTATTTCTGTTGGAGTATTTGAAACCAAGTAAGCCCCATCCTTTTGTTTACCACAATAAATCTCAAAGTAAGTTCCAGGTATAAAATGTCTTACTGCCACATAAAGCATATATCTTTATGCCATATTTAGGCTTATTGGAATATACTGAACAAATCCACAGCGGCCTCGAAACGGGTGGAGCATTTCATCAATGGTAATAAATTCTCCAAGGTTGTAGTTCTCTTTACAGTTGTGTAAAAATATTGAGAAAAACTCTCTTATCGCAGCCAATTTGTCTGTTTCTTGTCTAACAAGTCTAGTTCTGATGTCATCAGAACGTAGTGATCGCAACAAAAAAAGAAATTTTTTATAACTAATGCAGCACTCATAAGCATCAGCCCCGTACCATCATTACTCCACATTTCCAAAGCGTTTGTACGATTTCCTTTTTTTACAGCAATTATCAATAGAACTCCAAGTAAAGCCTTCACCTCATTCCGGGTAGTTGACCTGCAGTCCCGTTCTCTTTGATAATGAACTTTTGATCTTCTATTCTCAACATAAATATTCGTATATTTTACGATGTCGTTGATCATCTCTTCAGTTATAAAAAGCGAAAAAGAAGACAGTTCTGTTGGAATTTCTCTAGCGCAGCGTGTGGGACCAGGAAAAATTTTGATAATATTTTTTGCCTTTGTCTTTGCAGAAGTACCTAATGGATTACTTTTCCAGAGTGTAAAATCATCTTTTCCGATATAATTAAAACGGTAATCTTCTTCTTCCTCCTCTATATAATACTGTCGATCTTCGTCAGCTGATTGCTCGGAATCACTGTTGTGATTTTCCTCTTCTATTTCTTCATCTTCTCCCTCACTCTCGTCAGTAGTAAAATCAATGGGCTTTCCGTCATCATCCTCATCCCATATCGTTCTAGCTAGTTGCTGTAATTCTTCTTGTGTCAAGTACTTTCGAGCCCTACCAAAATAAATGTATAAGCTAAAACATCCCAAAAAGTGTTTGTATAAAAGCATAAATTTTTACCCAGACTCTGGCAACGGGTAAATCAATAAACATTTTCTATGCACCAAATTACATTAGGTAACACGATATTATAACTACTATTGCATTACGCCTTGCTTTATGTGTTATATTGCAAAAACCGAACCACCCCTCGGACTAGCCATGACTTTTATATGTTATAAACACACAGATATGATTTTTTTTTCAAAAACATCTTATTTTGAGTATAGTAAACAATAGTACCTTATAAAATGAAATCATAATGAACTACTTACATGACCGGGCGCGCGCGGAATAGAGTACCACAAAACACAACCGTCTCGATCAAGCACCAACTGCTCACTGTCAGCACAATGCGACGGATTGATGTGTGGTGGTATGGCGGCCAATATGCCTAAGTGTGCATGCATGCAAGTATGCTAAGGATGTAGCAGAAGCGCATCATCAGAAAACTTACATCAGTGTTATTATGACCAAAAATGTAAAATTGCGGTATAAAATTCTCCGCGCGCCTGCTCGAGGGTTAAAGAATAATGCTTTCTTCTAGTCGATGTAGATCCATTCAAGGTCATGAAGAGTCATAGCAGGAGCTAGGATAAATATAGCAGTTTGAAGAAGGGCTGAACAGAGAACTTAGGTTAGCTAAAATTCCATTTATATTTTCAAAATGCAATGCCAAAACCTCATTCAAGGTGTAGCCGTCGAGGTGGCAGTATTTATATTGTATCTCAGTAGAAAAATTAAAAATTATATTGTATCTCAATAGTGGTAGTCCGAAGATCTAATTTTAAGTATTATTGTGTACCGTCCAAACCATTGGGTTTCGGACTGCACCTGCTGAGTGGTTCTTCATTAATTGACAGCTACGTCCTTAGCAGCTGTGCCTAAAAATACACAGGGTGTTTGGTGGAGGGTTAGCCAAACTTCGTGGGCGTGTAGATAAACCCATTTCGAAGACATTTCTTTAATGGACTTGCGCCCCAAACGTCCTGATTTTTTATATCATTGTTTTTGTAATATTTTTTAATTTTATAAAAATAGACATTCCTACTTTTGTATTTTCTTAAATGCTTCTTAAACATACTTCTTGTGTGCTTTTGATCTGTAGAATATCCTTTTTCAACTTAAGTAATAATTAGTCACACATACTACCGAAATAAGTAGTTGTGAGCTGACATTGCTATTAAATAATGTTAAAAAAATTAGGGAGGTTAACTTCAACTTCATGTAAAAAGATAAATAAATGCGATAAAGTTGTTCAAATTCTTTTAAAAGATGTTCTATACCTATTACTGTTCATAATGATATGCAACGTGTATCGCAAAACTTAAGTCACTTGTCAATGTTAGTGAAATTGAGGATATGTTAAGTCAAGACAAGAATTTATTGTTTTATTTTTGTAATTACAAAGATGAGAAAATGTATTTATTTTGTTTTTCCAATGAATGAATAGTTCATATCTGTGTTACGGAATCTTTATAAAAATGATCTCTCGGAACTATTGACTATTCTACTATAATTAAAGGCGATAGACCAATCGTCTTCCAGCATAACGGGTGTCCTGGACCCCCCCACTAGTGTATCAGAAAATTTGGTCCCATTGCATGCCACCAAGATTTTCTGGTATAAAAACAACTTGTTTACGAGATAGAGAGAAATTAACGACCTCGTTCAGAGAGTTGATTTGATGCAATTTTTGTGGCAATGAGAGAAGAGATGCGGCTCCGCACCATCATGATCGAAATCCGACGACGATGTATTAGAAGCAGAGGAGCGCAATTTGAACAAAATGTATAACTTTGTAATTACAAGAATGAAATAACAAATTCTTGTCTTAACTGCATTTATCCTTACAGTCATTAATTTTGAAAACTTATTTGAGCTTGGTGATGCACGTAACACATACAATTCGTCAAATCTTGTCAGCGGTCCGGTGGACCTTTGCTCTTAGTTACAGTCTCGTCGGTCGGTCGGTCTGTCAGGTCTGGTAACCCAGATACCAGACAATGTCATGGAGAATTAAGAGAAGAAAAAGAAAGGAAGGAAGGAGAAGAGCAAAGAAGAGGAAGTGTGTCGTTTGGAGGGTATAGCTTGACATAGTCGATTTCAGTGCGGTAATTTTTGGGTTTAACCAAAAGGGTTAATTTTGAGGTTCGATATCTAAAAGGACAAAAATTAATTTATTTGTCTTTAAAATTGCACGATTTAATTTTGATCACAGTGCGAGCCGCTGCCTTGCCTGCTTGCGAACTTCCTCGACTGTGCAGTCCATTGATATGCGCAACAGAGGGTTGCTGTATGATGCACGTAGCACATCATTGTAAACAACAATAAGTAGAGAAGTTTTTAATAGCACACAGATAGAAATCTGAAATCGGAATATAAGAATATCTATTGTTTGAATGTTATTTTGTTGACGTGAACAACATTTATTTTGCTTAAACTTTTGTTATTTCGATGGCCATTTCATTATTTGATAACAGTAAATCGTGTTGTTTCAATGAGCCCTATGATTTGTTTCACTTGAATTTTTTTGACTATAACTAGAACCGTTACGTACAAACAATTCGTTGTTTAATTGAATAGAATTGATATGATAAGATTTTTCCAAGTACGTGCGCAACACTGGCTATAGTGGGGCACGTCACAGAACCATGACAGGACCGCTGCGCATCAGTACACGTTCGCGCCGACTGGACGACTGCCAAAACAAGTGAGTCGTCTTTCATTTCGCTGTTCTCCGTCAAGTTATTTTGAAATATTTCCAGAGCTCAGTGTTATAGAACTTATAGAAGTTTTGTGGAAGCTGAAAGTTCCTGAACCAAGTCTGTTGTCTACAGTTCTGCACTAAACATCTTATATTTCATCATGGATGATGTCAGGTCATTATTAGTTCAGTTGGGACTAGACCATTTGATATCTCGTTTTGAAGGTAGGTAGAAGTGATTTTTTTCCTACACCTGTTGAATATGCCATGAACTAAGCACATTCAATATATGGTATGCTGTTGATTATCCAAACCAAAGTACCTAATGATTTTATACATACTTTAAATCCATTCTGGTTAAGATTGCAGGCATTTATAAGCAAGCAGATTGCGCGGATATTAGTTTTTGTGACCAAATTGCCATGGAATTCAAACAAATTATGTTTTGGTGGTACATACCTCGCTCATATTTTGTTGAAGTTAATAGATTTGTTATGAAACCCAAACAAATGTTTGTTTAATTTGACCCCTGTGTTATTTGTCAAAAAGAGTCTCTTCATGTTTTATTCACTATAGATTTTTGCACTCGCATATTTCAATATTGAGAAAAGGCTATATTCGTCAAATATTTTTATTATATACATATTATAATCACCGACATAATATAATCCACAGTGTTGAAAGCAACTGTCTATGATTTTTAAGGTATGACAGAATACTTAGGTAGTGTACTTTGGTTGACTTAAATTCCCATTCATAAACAACCAGGGGAAGGGCAGTCCACTCCACATATGTTTGTATACCTATACATATGCTTGCATTCTCGAGTCGTTCATCGATTATAATCATCAATTTAAACATTATTTTTAGAACACAAGATTAACAACTTGTCAGTAGTGAAATCTTTGGAAATAAGTGACATCAAGGAACTTGATCCCAGCACTAGGAGACAGGAAAAAATTTATTTCACATGTGAATAATCTAAATGATACACAAAATGATGTGAGTATGTTGCAGTTGTTTTCTTTTTAACTTTGTGGAGAAACAAAATTTAGTTAAATACCATTAGTTAGGTAATGTAATAAATAGATGGACATTAAAAAAATTAGTACTCATCTTCTTGTCATTCAACATTTTTTAATGATGATAAGAAGGTTGCATTACTAACAAAAATATAAGTAAGCACATTTTAGAACATAAAATATTCAATTTTCATTAGGATTTGATTTTTTCTTTTAATTCGATTACTATGTAACTACAAAATCGTCATTACCTACATTAAATTTTTCTACATTATACCTAGCATTTTCATTTGGGAAGATTTGTAGATGATGTATATCCATATAGATTTTTTTTATTTTCCTTGATTTCTATATAGATTATATATTATTAAGTCTGCAACAGAGACTGTTCATTTTTAGTTTATTTATGTTTCTTGGAATTTTATTTAAAGTATTTATTTTTTAACTATAGAGATATTTATATTTATGTTATCGTTGAAAATAAATATTTTCATTGATTTAAGATTTTTACTCAGGAACCCGATGTCTCCATTATGCTAAACTTGAAATTCCACTACTGTCTCTTGTGTGTATGTGTATGTGCTCTGTTGTCACATGATAGATACATATAGTTAACTAGTCCAACATTTTTACTTCATAAATCTTGACAACTATATGCATTTTTTAATTGAAATGTGGACTATAGCTGACTGGCTCTTATAAATAACTGAATAAAATATTCATTTAACTATAAGCAACTAACATTTCCATGAAAGCTATAGTAGCCTGGATACAACAATACGTTTACTCCGTATAAACAATTATTAGTTTGCTTTACTAAACTATAGTGATACCTTCAAAAATATGTTACATTGATATAAATAATCCATATTTTTCAATGAAACAAATGTTTACTTTTTCATCCTCGCAGAAATGTATCTCAAAAATTATGTTTGATCAGTGCAAAGCATTATGTTTTTAAATCAAACAAATAGTTCGTTTACTTAAAATAGGATTTTAATCGATTCAAAATAATCCTTATTTTATTTTAACATTTCAGTTCATTTTTAAGTAAATAATTTTAATCGAGTACAAGCAAATATTTATTTGCACGAATGAAATCTGTGCTTTGGAAAGTCAAACAAAGTAGTTATTTCATTGAAAAACTGATTTACTTGGCCCTATACCAAAGCACAAATTTATTTGGGTGAATTATTTTTTTTTTCTTTCAAACAATCTTTTCTATCTGTGCACTTGAAAATCTTTATCGCATTCATTTATTTTTTTAGTCAAACTGAAATTAACCGCCGTAATTTTTGATAGCGATGTCAGCTCACAAGTAGTTATTACAGTAGTATTTGTGATTAATTATTACTTCATTTGAAAAAAGATACTCTGCATATCGAAAGCGCCCAAAAAAATAAGTTTTTGAAGCATTTAAAAAATAAATACTGAAGAGTAAAATCTCCATTTTTGTAAATTCTTAAAAATATTACTAAAGCAATGATATAAAAAGTCCCGGATGTTTAGGGCACAGGTGTATTAATAAGATATCTTTGAAATGAGCTGATCCATACGCCCACGAAGTTTGGCCAACCCTCTGCCAAACACCCGGTATAAACAAGTCATTATCAGAGGCTCTGTTCATCTAATTGGCCAATGCAATACCGAAACGTTCATATTTATATTTGTTTATCTTCCATATTTGGCAGGAAGAACTGCTGTTCTATTTGGATAGAGGGATGTCAGACTGATGGATCAGATCTTTAGAAGGAGTATTTCTAAGGGTTTTCGTAGCACTTCCTTTTTTTCTCCCGCTTCTCCCAAAAGACCATCACGAGGGACGCGCGGTAGAGGAATTTAAGAGATAAAGAGGGTCATGGCCATGATCCGTTGAACTGTTGGTTCTTGGGCTGTTCGGCCGGCGTCGACACGCTCCGCCGCCCTGGCGTCGGCGCGCCTCGCTGCTTGACGTTTCGCCAACACGAGTGGTCGGCATCCTCAGAAGCTGATGTCACCTGTTCGGCGTGTTCTGAGAGACTGACAGACAGAGAGAGGCAGTCTCTCGGAACACGCTGGCGTCGATGCCGACCACTCGTGTTGGCGAAACGTCAATCAGCGAAGCGCGCCAACGCCAAGGCAGCGCAGCGTGTCGACGCCTGCCGAACAACCAAAGAACCAACAGTTCATCAAAGAGGGTAAAACCTGTGACTAAAACCACTTTGGGATCTTGATACGTTTGCCCACAGAGAAAAACCACCACAAGGGCACACAAGACCAAAGGCCTTCTTTTGATGTATGTTGTACTTGCTTTCCTTCTTCTGCTTTACCTCTCTACATCTGAATGATTGAACCTACCTAGCATAGAGAATTAGCCTCAACGCTTTATTGCCGCATACGAATAGTGCATGTGCACCTATAGACGCTGCTGGTATCAGGGTCCTGTGTGTGGGGGGGGGGGCGTAGCCCTCCAATATCATCACCTCCTAGTGCCGCTGACTAGCATCTAGTGCATTTCAGTGTAACAGATGGGAATAGACTTATAAGACTTTAAGCCTCGTGTCCACTTACAAGTAACTTGTGATAGTTTTTGCAGCAAGTGCTTGCTTGTTTGTCTACACTATCTTTTAATTGTTCGCAAATTTAATCTAAGAAATTGCTCTCGCAATTTCACTTGCGCAAACTATAGATAAAATGTCGTATGCAAAATCTTTAGCTACTGCGGTTGTTGTGAAATATTTAATTAAAGAAATAAAACAAGAGAAACATAATAAAAGGCGGAGAAAATGTTGGGTGAGAAAGAGGATTCAACATAGAACTATTCTTGGGATACATGAACTTTAATGATTCAAAAAACTCCTAATTATTCTTCTATATATCATTAGTCGCTTGTCCACTCTTCTTTTTTTGAATTATTCTCCATTTTATCAGTATTAAATAAGTCGGCCAATTTTTGTAATGCATTCTGCTATTTGAATCTGTCCGTATATTCTGTAGTATGTGAATTCCATAATTCGGGATATAATTCAAAATTTCTAATTAAAAGACACGTGTCTTCTCTCGTCCAGTTGAACTTCTCCATATTTGATTTACAACTCCTTGATGCAAGACTTTCGAAACAGTCTCGAAATGTTTGCGGCAAACTAATTGCCTGAGAGTAACCGTGTACACTACAAGCTCTCAGCAAGTCGCAAGTCCTTTATGTGCAAGTAATTTTGCTGCAATATTTCTCTAATGATGTCGTGCACACGCTACGCAAGTGACTTGTTACAGTAAGGGCCGGTTTCTCAATGTCCAGTTAAAAGTGTCAGATAGGTAGCTGCCAGATAGCGTTTCTATGGATGCAACTGTTAGATAAGATTCACGTGAATTCATAAGTTTAACCTTCAATTGCTTAAACAAGTTATCTGACAGATAACCGTTAACTTCCAGATAAATATTTAACTGGACATTGAGGAACCGGCCCTTACTCTAGCAATTTTATTTGCTAGTGGACAAGAGGCTTTAGTATTACCGTTTTCTAGTGAACATTTACAAGAGTGATACTCATTATAGCTTAGATTATAAGACTGATTATTATTCTTAGTTGAGAACCTAACTGGAATCTTAGCTTTAACGCAGTTAACATGTACTGCTCTCCCGTGTGAGCCTGGCCTAACATCACAAGGTAATTTGCGGTTGTTTGCACATTTTACGTAGTGCGAATATGTCCCAATAAAATTTAGTTGAAAAAAGTATTTAGTGAAGTATCAATAGGAGCCAGAAAAAACCGATTGTCTGCAGTTTTGAAGCCTGACATTCATCTTTGTGGTAAATACTCAGTAATTCCCGACAGTAGTTGTTTATAAGCTGTGTATTTCAACGTACCGTAATTTTGGATCTCGCCTAGAGATTACTAGTTGTCCCATGACTATTGGAATCGAATAATGATTGTAGTTTAATAATAGCAGCATGAGCCAAAATACATGGCGATCAGATAACAATCTTAGTCAGTCAGTATGCCATAAATAACATAGGGCTACTAGTGAATGGAGTATGAACTCTTGTGTTTCGGAACATAATTTTTTTTGCTATTGTGCCTGACCCTTTCCAAGTTTTTCGATTGGGTTTGGTTAAAAATTCGAGCTAGCATCCAAACTGCTTAGTAATATGTGTGGCAATAAGTACTTATTGGCAGGGAAGTCAAACGTAACCTATTAAGGAATAGTTAATGAAATTATTGATTTCATATTTTATCACCATTGTTAAAATTCATAGACAAATTATACATTTGAAAATGTTTTAGGAAGGCGTGATACTATACGATACTGGGAGCTCTAAAATGCCTTCCATTTGTGATATTGAGGAAAAGAGGAAGAGGTTATATAAAATATAGTAGCAGAAAGAGGTGACCGACTACCCAATAAGGCAGGTTGTAAAAGATTATAGTAGCATTCTAGTTAGTCTTCCCAGTAAAAACGCAGATTTTACGATCAAGAAGCTAATATTTATATGGTTAACAAATAAAGGTATTGATTGGTTGATGGATTTATGCAGGCCTATCAAATCAACATGCCGGTACTAAAAAATGTTTGTCAAAATAGTACCCCACAAAAAATTCTTAAAACCAAAGCTGGTATAAAATCTAATTCTCCCTGAACCTCACACTGTCGTTGAAAGTTGTCCCCCAGGCTGCCGATTTTCCATTTTTCAGAACTAGTAGCTATTTCTCACTTATCGGCAACATTTATATTGTTAAAAAAATTGGCAGATTTTCTAGGATGCGCATCTAAAATTAATGTTTGAATCCATGTATCTATATATGTGGCAACTAAGGAAGCGATACCAATTTCATCAGTTTTTCTTGAACTGCTCTTTGAATGTTGCATTTTCAATAGCAAAAAATAATCGATTCTAAAATGTTATTGACGTAGAAAAGATCCCTTTTGATGACATTGTTTATATAAAAGTTTCACAAATATCTGTTTTGTTTCATAAACCAAGATTTATCAGTTCAGTTGTTCAGTAAATTAATAAACCTTTAGACCAAATACCGAGCAGTTTATCAAAAGAATAACAAATTTGTTGATAACAATATGCACAAAAAGTATAACAACCAATGATTAGAAAAAATTACCTATATTTCTTCCATATAAGGTATTATGGTGTCCCTAGATAAGTACAAAGGTATTACGCTTGCCTACAAAGGTGAACAT